>CM065636.1:23043121-24243121 GCA_033220585.1 Dipteronia sinensis
CTTCAAATATATTCTTCCAACTAACATTAGTTGTGCGCATCTTCTTTTATATTGATAATTTTGATTCGAGTATCATCTTTCACAAAAATAAATGTAGGGAAATATTCTCGGATCACACTTTTAGTGCTTAATCTAGGCATTTTCCAGAAAAAACCTTGACTCTGATTATCAAGTTTTACCTTATATATAAAAATGGAAATGTGTTGAGATTTCTTCCCTATTGCTACCCAAAAATGTTTTTTCCTCACACATTTACTTTTCACATCCATATCAAATATTGGAAGAATAATACCTGAGTTCTGACCGGTCAATACTCAAAATACTGACCCACCAATTGAAGTGTAGCACGTGGCTCAATTTGTGAAGAATGGAAGGATATAAATGTAAAAAGCAAAAATAAAAAAGGCCACGTGCTATACTCCAATTGGTGGGTCAATATTTTGGGTGTTGACCGGTCAGCACCCAAGTATTATCCATATTGGAATGTTAAAAATTTTCTTTCTACACTTTCTAAAATGTCATAAGTAACCTTAAATATTAAATGACGACTTTAAATAATTTTTTCTCTAAACATAAACAATTTTTTTCTCTAAACCTATTTTATAAATTTTGACCCCCAATTAACTTCTAAAAAACATCCAACAAAGTAACAAACACAATTTCTTGTTGTTTGATGAGAAGTAAACGGTTGATTTGGGTCCGAAAGATACAGAGCTGGTTAAATTTGGTTAAATTTAAATGATAAACAACTTTGTAAAATCACTATGATCAAAAAGCATTTGATAATGGATTACAAGCCCTCAACAGCTACTAAAAAAATTATGGAGTAAAAATTGCTAGTTGCGAGTTATTTATTTCAGAAACTAGTTTGATTAGAGTCTTAATTATGGTTTATGATGAATGCGAAACATAATTCTGCATTTTTTTCAAGAAATAATTCAAAATTTCTTTGATTAAGTAATTATGTCCTTTTGGCTAATCCTCTATGATAATAATGAGAATCCTCGATGTTCTCTGGAAAATATTTGCATTAATAACGTGGTGATTCTTGACAATCCTCAACAAGATTTGGATGAGATTTCAAGAGATAAAAGAGGAAAGATTAATTTGGAGAAAATATTAGAAGACCAAGATATTCATGCTTCAAATTCTAATCATGGTTCAGTAGATTCCGTGTTTGATAATAATTGAATTCCCGTGGTGACCAAATCAAAAAGAAAAGTGAAGTCATCCTTTACGATGTTATCTAATTCCAAGTCTCAAATGAGTATGGGAAGTTCTAAGCGTCTCCATATTGCTAAGACTAAGATTCACCATGATTTTGCGGCTTCAGAGTCTCAAGCAGAATTAAGCTTTGTCACTAATTGGGCCGCAGATGTTGATACAGAAGGGAATGATTCCGGGTGTGGTTAATTAGGTTTATGTTTCTTTACCTTATGCATTGCTTTTTTTCCCTTTTCTTTTTCTTAATAAAAGGTTTCGGATTTTTAGTTATGTCCTTTTAGCTAATCCAATGTGTGGGAGATATATATGTATATATATATATATATATATATATATATATATATATACATACATACGGTGGCTTAAACCTAAACCTGAGACATTATTTGATTAAATGAATGCTATTTTTACCAAAGCATATTGGACGATCCAATATATAGGAATTTTAGTCATAATTAAAATTAAGTATTTTTTTTTAACTATTACAAATTTACAATATTTCAGAATTTAAGAAGGGGGTATGAATATATGATTGGAACCACAATCTCTTGAACGTAGGTGTAATGTGAGGGGATAACCATTAATCTAATCTAGCTGTAAAACTATAAGAAAATAGAAAAAGAGTACAAGAGTATATGAGGGGCAAAACCACAATTTTTTTTTTCATAATATCAGACTTCAATTTACTTCGTTTCTCACAAACCGGATCTCATCACAAATTGAACAACAAAACTTCTCATTTATGATTTGTACTAGTTAGTAGTTACTAACGAATCAAGAAATGCCACCCATAATGCCACCAACCTTCTTGCATGAAACTAGTGCTGGCAATTTGGGCGGGGCCCAAACGGGCCGCCCGGCCCGCTAGCGAAACGGCCCAGGCCCAAGCCTGTTTCATTGGTGGGCCGGGCCGGGCCCCCTTTGAAAAATACCGGGGGCGGGCCCGGTAAGGTCCGCAGCCCTAAAAAATTTTTTAAAAGTTTTTTTCTTGGCGGGTCTGAAAATTTCAATTTTCTGGCAAGCCTTGATTGGCTGCCCGTGGGCACGGCCCATGGGTGGCCCGTCAAGGCCTGCCAGAATTATTTTTTCAAAATTTTCAAATTTGAATTTTTTTAAAAAAATTTTGAATTGTGGGGTGGCTTTTATAATTAGCCAGGTGACCATTAGGGGGAAAAATATTCAAAACTTTTAAAAAATAATATTGTATTAAAAAAAAAAATCCTAAGCCCGACGGGCCTGTGACGGGCCGGCCCATTACAAGCCCGACTGGCCTGTGATGGGCCGGCCTGCTAAGGCTCTAACAGGCCTTAAACGGGCTGGCCCGTCACAGGCCCGATGGGCCTGTACCGTTTAAGGCCAGACCCAAGCCATGCCCGGTCTGTCCCTACACGGGCCCTTTTTTTTTGTCTAACTGGCCGGCCCGGCCCGACCCGTTTCACAGATGCGCCTAATGGGCCCGAGCCTAATGGGCCGGCCCGGCCGTATTGCCACCACTACATGAAACCATATGTTGGTAATCCTCCACGTGCACTCGTGAAGAAGCTAAGGTGGAATTCCGCAAACTTTTACAACACTCTCTCTTGGAATTCCACCGTTTGTATTTTAATTTGCTAGGAAAAACTTAGTGGGGCAAAAACTTTAGTAAAATATATACAATGATTTTCTAGATCAAGTGGTATTGTAAGACGTGCTAAAAACTGTCTTATTAAAAACCTTGTTATGAAAACCAGTGGGAGAAAACCTAATCAAAAGGAAAAACAGTACGGTGCATATATATCCAGAATTAATGTTTTCTTCAAAACTTTATACTTTATTAGGAAAAACCCAGCGGGACAAAAACTTGATCAAAGATATCTATGGATCTGCTGAATCAAAGTAAAATATATAATAATCTTCTGGATCAATGCAACATATATACGATGATCTACTGGATCAGAGTAATATATAAAATGATTTTTAGGTGTGCTTAGAGAATTGTCTCACTAAAAAACTTTATCAGGAAAACTCAATGGGACAAAACCCTAAACGAAGGGAAAAAGAATAAAATGCACGTATACCCAAAATAGCTAATATATTTCATTCGATATGCTCCCCCTGAATGGAACGCTCTCATGATAGAACACTCCTCCTGAAAAAAATTCTTTTGAAAAACAATCTTCTAGATTGCTGAGCTGACACACACTGATGCTTGTTTCATGATATGAAATAACATGATAAATGATGGGAGGATGTAAAAGAAAAAGTCTTGCTTCGTGGAGGGTCATGAAATTGTTATTAGAGATAACTATATGCAGTCCAAGAATAAGCATTTGATAAATCCTTAATTTATGCAAAATTAATTAGATATGCACCATAGAATGAGTAAAATAAAAATACCAAATCTATAATTTTATGAAAACAAGCAACAGATATACAATATCTCATTCTAATTGCATGGCGTTGGTGCATAACTAGGTCTTGCAAATAGATAAACTAAAAATACAACATCTGGCCAGATATAACAAAACACCAATTGCATTAAAATATAGTACCTCAGGACCAAGTATTTCATTGGATTTATGATCGATCTCCTGACCGAGACAATTTATTGTCTTTCCAGATCTTTCATTTCTGTAAGGACTGCTATTTTATGATTGACTTATTTCATGACAAACCACATTGCAGATGATCTTGTAATAGGTAGCTTACGTTCTCGATGGCAAGCTTCCAAGCATCTCCGTGACTTCAAGAGTGAAAGATATATTCACTTGACTTTGTCTCTTGAAGATTTTAGGTGCACACACAAACTTCATGCATACTTTGTTCATCTTGCATTTGTGCTCTAATTATTTATATGCGTGCATCCTTTACACATTTCACACTTGCACTTCATTCGTAGATTTAAGTGTGGTTTTGTGTGGTATAATTCGTTTCCCGATACTTGATCGGAAATGTCCGTGCATGCATGATGATATGTTTGTCTTAGCGCAATAAGTGACCATTTGAGAAGGTCCCATTATTCGTTTGGTTTTGAGTATTGGATATTTTGTTGTTGTCCATATTTGACCTTTGGTCATTTTGACCATATCTCTTTCTACAGACATCGAAACCTTATTTTGTAAAATTGAGTAGAAAGTAGACTTCCATATCTTTCCAACGGTATATCATTCGTAATATTTCATGACCATTTAGATTGGTTTTGAAATCTCCAAAATGACCACTAAAACAGGATAACTCTGTTTTTGTCTGAATCTGACCTTTGGTCACTCAAATGACCATAACTCTTTCTACAGACATCAAAATCTTGTTTTGTAAAAAGGAGTATAAAGTAGACATCCATACCTTTCTAAAGGTATATTATACGATAAGTTGCGATGTAGTTTGGTCATGTTTTGAGTCGCTTGAAAATCAAGCTGTTGTGTTGTGACGTTTCGCAGCGGCCCAAGTGCCGTCTTGTTAGACAGCGGCATGCTAGCGATAGAAAGTTCCACGGTCCAAGTGCCATCTTGGTAGACAATGGCACATAGGCAGCGGTAAGCCTGTTTCCGCCCCTGTTTTGTAATTTGGTCATATCTCACTCATTTGGAGTCCGATTTGGCTCATTTTTAAAGGGCAATTCACAAAATTTATAGGATTATCATCTAAACACTATAAATACATCTATTTCTCATCATTTGTCTTTAAGAACTCAAACGTTCCAGATCCTAGTGAGAAAGAGTTCCCATAGGGAGAGAAATCTTCAAGCTTTGTTCTTTAACTCTCTAAACCCCAAAACCCATATTCATCGTGCATCTCTAGCATCATTCAAGCATGTGTCTTCATTAATGTCTTCACTTGGTAAGTAGAACAAAAATTTTAACTCATTTATTGTTCTATTTCATCAAGACATGTCATTTATTGCTTAGGTTAGCAAATCTTCATATTTATTTTATATCTATTGAAGTTAGAACATGTTTGGGGTTTGTTTGTGATAGCTAGAATTTATGACCATATTGCCCTTCTAGCTAAGTCTTTATGCCTTGGAAATAGACTTTGATATTTAGGTCTCATTAATTGCATTTCTATTGCATATTTATTGCCCTTGTTATATGTTGTGCCAACTTGTGTTGGTTGGACTTTATTTGACAATTAGGTTGTTCGATTTTATATATACATCTAATTGAGTCCTTATGTATGGGCATGTAGGCATTGGTTGATAACTAGATTGTTAAATCGTATTATAACACATAGTCAAGCATTTTGTATGTGGTTTTACACATTATTGCATTTGAGCATATTGTCATATATTCACTTAGGCCTCTATACTCTTCATAGAGTCAAAGTCTTGTGGCTTCTAGGTGAAGTTGCACAAGCAAGTGAAGTCTTGCAACCAAGGGTGGGTTGGCAAGCATTGGTCAAGTGCCACTGTAAAAGGCTTACGGGTAGAATAGCAGGTGCTCACGCTAAGAGTAGTGGATCTGAGGATATCGTTAGGGATTGAACCAAGAGTGGCGAGTGATATTGTCCATAGCCTGAGGTTGTCGAAAGTGAGAGTTTGTGTATCACTTGAGGGTGTAACCTTTTATTCATATAGTGGATTTCTATGACCGTGTGTGGCTAGAATGATAGCCTGTGAGTTTTACCCAGTTGGAGGGTTTCTCACGTAATTAATTCAATGTGCCTTTATTGTTTTCCGCACTTTATTATTATCGTTGAATGTTTGTTTTTTTTGGGTTAATTGTACTTAATATTGATTAATCAGAAAAGTTGGTAATTAATTGGATTAACAACACATTCACCCCCCACTAGATTGTTTAGACACACGCTTTATGTATTTTCAATTTCAAATTTCATTTTCAAATATTCAACAGATTTCAAGAGCTCTTTAATTTATATTGAAAATACTCTAAGAGTGATTAAACTAACCTATATGGGGGGTGAATAGGTTTTAACTAAATTAATTGCCATATTTTGGTTAGTTAAAATTAATCACAACAAACCCCTAACAAACAATCATTGTAACAAAGTGCGGAAAATAAAATAAAGACACAATGATTTTTTTTACGTGAGAAAACCCCAAAAGGGTAAAAACTCATGGGCCTAAAGCCAATCGAACTCTCAAATCCACTATTTACAAAAACGATTACAACATAGGTTGACCACATCACATCTAATCAGTTACTAATCCGTTCTTGCTACCCGTAGGCACTTAATAGTGATTTTAGCCTCTTGCTTGTACACTTCCCACGGCACATACAAGACTTAACTCTTAGGAGAAGAGATATGCAACCTAATGTGAATATGAAAATATTCTAAATGCATAAATGCTAGGTCAACACATTTTATGCTTATCTAAGTATGTATGAATGCTTCAAACAATCATAGATATCATGTTGCTATATGTCATACATACAACTTAGCTATATGATATAAATACAAACCTAGATGCAATAGCTATCACAATACAAAACCCAACAAACATACAAAGATGTCATCTTGAAGACAAAAACTCAAACTTGATACAAACAAGTCATAAAAGAGCTATCTTGGTAAACTAGAACACAAGAAGTAATGGAGATGGTGTTCTACTTACCAAGTCATGAGCTTTGATGCAGAACCATACAAGAATACATCTTAGATGAAGCTAGACGATGTTTAATCCATGAATGGAAGATGGGTATTTGGGCTTGTTGGAACCCCGTTCACTAGTAATGCAGCGGAAATAGGTTTTTAAAATTTTATACATATCATAATTAATCTAGAACCAGTGAACTTGAGATCATAATTATATTTCCGGAACTAATACATATAATATGTAAATACAGGAAATTGTAATCAATAAAAAAAATATTTAGAACCTTACCAACTTTTGGAGGCTCATTAACTTTATGCAATATGCTCCTGGTCTGTACCACTAATCTTCCTAGCTATTTCCGAAATTGGTAACTGCGTGTGGGGGCTTCACGTACTCAGAAACTTAGAAGGATGTAGAGAAAAGAAGAAGAAACTATTTCTTCTAAAAAAAAAAACTTAAAACAACTCTTGTGCTTATAAAAAATATATTATTTTTTTCTCTTTTCTTTTATTTCAATTGTGCACGTACTAATTGCTTTTTTTTTCCTCTTTAGTTTCACGCATAGCACTTGCTCATTCTTTCTCTTTTCTCTTTTGTTTTGTTACCAAAATATATATCATATATATATATATATATATATATATATATATATATTATAACTAAAAACTTTTTAATAGATATATTTTTTGATTTTAAAACTAAATCTTTTAAAATGATATCTCATATCTTTTATTTTAAAAGATAATTAAATATTTATTTTGAATTTAAACATTTTAAATTCAATTTCAAATATTTAATTTAATAAAATAAAATAATCATATTATCTTATTCTATTTAAAATCAAATATCAACTATCCCTCCATTTAGTGATTAATAACATAATTAAATAATCTTATTATTTAATTTATTTAATCACCATTATTTATTAATCAAATAATCTCATTATTCAATTAATTCCCGAATAAACACATGTCACTTTCGTAACACAATTAATTGGACAATCCAATCAATTAACCGTGACCCTTGTTACCTAAATCAATCGAGCTAGCGAGGGGACCTAATATAACCACATTATTTTGAGCTCCAATAATCCTTGGAATCATTAATTAAACTCTTGAATTAATATTCCTTGATTATTAACTCCGATGTTATTCCACTAAAAACCCGAAGCTGCACTCTCTCAATTGCAGACGTTTTTACACAGACCGATACAACTCGGTGTCTATTGATATAGTTATTACACATGGTGTGATCCTCCACAGTAGTTCATAATTAGAATTGGGTCATAATGTCCGTTATACCCCTTTAATTACAAAGTGCCTTTTTGAAGCGATAGACATGATTGGGGTGGTGTGGATCCACAAACCCCTTGGGTTGTTCAACAAACACTTCCTCATGCAAGAAGCCATTGATGAATACATTTTTAACATCCATTTGGTGTAGTTTGAACTTGTACACACAAGAAATGGACAAGAGAAGCCTTATAGACTCAAGAAGGGAAACATGAGCAAAAGTCTCCTTAAAATCAATACCCTCAATTTGAGAGTATTCTTGTGCTACAAGCCTAGCCTTGTTGTGCACAATTTTGCCATATTTATCCGACTTGTTCCTAAACACCCATTTGGTGCCTATCACATTAGTATTCTTAGGCCTATGAACTAGAGTCCAAACCTCATTTCTTTCAAATTGGTTTAGCTCTTTTTGCATGACAAGAACCCAAAATTCATCATTTAAGGCTTCATTAACCTTCTTGGGTTTTATTTGAGAGGTGTAGCAAGTATATCTAATTTGATTAGCTATTTGACGCCTAGTCCTAACACCCTTGTTGACATCTCCAATGATATCATTTTTATCATGGAGTTTTCTAACCCAAGGAGCGGGTTCATTAGAGTCCAAATATGGATCTCTATCAAGAGGTTGATCATCCTCTCCACTATGATTTGACTTCACATCACTTGAAGTCTCACCACACTCCTTAAAAGGAAGGTCATCATTCTCACAAACATCCTCCTCATGGACAACATTTTTGGGCCTACAATCATCAATGACAACATTTGATGATTCCATGACACTTCAAGTTTTTAGATTGTAAACTCTATAGGCCTTGTTATTAAGTGCATATCTAATGAAAATACCTTCATCACTCTTGGCATCAAACTTGCCAAGTTGATCTCGGTCATTAAGAATATAACACTTACTTCCAAAGATGTGGAAATAGCTAACATTTGGTTTCCTTCCCTTCCATAACTCATAGGATGTTTGTTTGGTCCCGGGTCTAAGGAATACTATATTCCCTATATAACAAGCTGTATTGACGGCTTCAGCCCATAGATTCCTAGGAACCTTGTTGCTAAACAACATCACCCGGGCCATCTCTTGTAAGGCACTATTCTTCTTTTCCACAACTCCATTTTGTTGGGGAGTTATAGGGGCCGAGAATTCACAGGAAATACCTAGACCATTGTAAAAACCCTCAAAGCTAATATTCTCAAATTCTTTCCCATGATCACTACTAATTCTTGTAATGCCCATAATGTGAGAATTCTTCTCATTTTGAATTTTGACACATAGCATTTTGAATTTCTCAAAAGCTTCAGACTTTTCTCTAAGAAAGTAGGTCCAAGTGAACCTAAGGAAGTCATCAACCACCACAAGAATATATCTTTTATCGCCTAAGCTTTCGGTTTGCATGGGACCCATGCGGTCCATATGAAGGAGTTCCAATGGCTCCTTGGTGGAAAGATATTTTCCTTTTTTGTGCATACTTTTAGTTTGCTTCCCGTGTTGAAAAGGTCCACAAACTCCATCAATCCTCTTCCCAAGCTTGGGAAAGCCTTTCATAACATTCAACCTCTCAAGGACTTTCAAGTCTCTATAATTCATGTGGCCAAATCTTTGATGCCATAACTCAACTTGCTCACAACTAGACAAGTTACAAGAGATGTCACTAGATTCAAGACAATAACAATTGTCACTTGATCTCTTGCCTTTCAATAGAACTTGCCTATTTTCCTTAAGAATAAAGCAATCAACTTTGCCAAACATAACCGAAAGCCCTTCATCATTAAATATGATATACTAATAAGATTAGCTTGCAAGCCATCTACATATAGAGCATTGGGCAAGGAGGGCAAACCGGGAATAAATATATTACCTTTCCATATGACATTTTTTTTGTGAACCATCACCAAATGTGACAAATCCACCTTCATCCATCACAAGAATCTCAAAGAAACTCTTGTTTCCGGTCATGTGCCTAGAACACCCACTATTAAGATACCAAGTGTTGGAGGCATTGGCTTTCAAAGCAACTAGAGTCACATAGCAAAAATACTCATCTTTTCTAGTCCACCTAGGTGCAACATTTTCAATCCTAGGAGCCTTTGGTTCATTGGCTCTAAGTTCCCTAGGTGCATGTTTTTTGGCTCTTCTAAGCATATTTTTCTCAATTAAGCTTTCAAATCTACACAATTTGATATACTTAAAGCAATTAGGCCTTATGTGGCCTTCAATACCACAATAATGACAAGTAAGAGTGAAATAGAAGTTTATACCATAGCATTGTGCAAACATTTGAGGCTTCTTTCTCCTTTGAGTAGTCCCATGATGTTGTACAAACTCTCTCATTTGTGGTTGAGCCAAAGTATCATGTCTTCTTTGTTGAGCATAAGAGATCCTTGGTTGTGGTGGAAGGATTCTTGGATGTGGATGTCTTAATTGCAATGCTCTAGCTGGTTGTGGTTGAGCTCTTGTTGAACCCTTGGCTTGAGCATGTTTTGAGGATTCTCCAACTTCAATCATTTTTGTAGTTTACTGTGGGATTTTGGCTTCTTCAACCTCTTGACTCTTGACAAAAATGGTATTCTTCAAGGAAGTGGTCTCCAAGTTTTCCTAAAATCCCAAGCCCCTCTTATCACTAGGGCTCTTCCCACTTGATAACATTTTGTCAAGTTTTTCGGTTCCGGAGGTCATCTTGGCAATCACACATTTTGCCTCCCCAAGCTCCTTCCTCAAGCTTTCTTCACTCTTCTTAACCATAACAAGGTCCAATTTTAAGCTTTCTTCTCTTTCTCTTGCACTTTTCACTTCCCCACTCAAGTGAGTCATCTTGGAGGTCAATTCAAGGTTCTTCCTCTCCAACTCTTGAATCTCCCTTTTCTTCTTTGCTCTAGAACTCTTAAAGTATTCCATGAAGTCTTCATAGTCCATCTCCTTAAAAAAATCATGTTTGGACTCAGATGAATTACTTCCATCATTTGAGTCATCTTCTTCTTCTTCTAGCTTGTCATTCTCCTCTTCTTTGTCACTCATGACTTCCTTGCCATTGTGAGATTATGAGAAGGCAATAAAGTTGGCAACTTGGTCTTCATCATCCGAAGACTTTTCTTCCTCCTCTAAATCTTCACTATCGCTCCAAGTAGCCGCTATAGTCTTTCCTTTATTCTTCTTTTTTAGATTACTGCATTCAGGGGCAATGTGACCATACCCACTACACTCATAGTATTGAATCCTCTTCTTAGAATCCTTCTGTTCACTCTTCTCTACCTTTTTGAAAGGATTTTTCTTGTTCACGAATTTTCCCTTAGAGCCCAACCCCTTCTTCTCAAACCTCATAAATTGCTTGAACCTCGTCACCATTAGAGCTATTTCTTCATCCAAATCTTCTCCCTCCCTTTCTTCATTGGAGGTCTTCAATGCAATGCTCTTGCTCTTTTGCTTCTTTTGAGGTGTTGTTGAAGTAGGTGCTCTTCTTGACTTAAAAATCAATAACTTGCCAATTATTTCACTTGGCTTTATCTTCGTATATTCGATATTCTCCTTAATAGCGGTCACTTTAGCATCAAATCTATCTTGTAGAGACCTCATAAATTTTTGATTTATCCTCCTATCCGAATATGGATCGCCCAATTGGTGACTTAGGTTGATAATATCCATTAGCTTCACTTGGAAGTCATTAAAGCACTCGTGATCTTCCATCTTCAAAGTCTCAAATTAGGTTTGAAGGACTTGTAGCTTGGAGTCTTTTACTATATCGGTTCCTTCATATGCCATCTCCAATATTGTCCATGCTTCTTGTGCATTCCTTATGGTTTGGATTAACTTGGGTTGGTTCTTATCCACCACCACACAAGATTGCATGCATGGCCTTGTTGTTGCATTTGGAGGCTTCAAAATCTTGAGTCTCCCATTCCTATTTCGGCTTGGGCACGATGCTTCAATCTTCGAGAGTTTTGGTAGGTGACGTGTAACCATCCTCAATCATCATCCAAACTCGTTCATCTATTTGGCATAGGTAGGACTCCATTTTTCCTTTCCATGATGAGTAATTAACCCTCGTTAGAGGTGGAGGTCTTGTACTCGATGCTCTCTCACCCTCATATCCGTTACCACTCATGGTGTTTAAGGGTGGATGAGATGAATGCAATCAATCAAACACGACAAGCAAGACACACTAACTAAAATGCAATTTAATGCAAGACACTCTTAGAGAGCAAGAGATCTTCTAATTATGTTAAAGAACCCGCTCTGATACCAATTGAAAATACTCTAAGAGTGATTAAACTAACTGGGAGTGGTGAATAGGTTTTAATCAAATTAATTGCCATCTTTTGGTTAGTCAAAATTAATCACAACAAACCCCTAATAAACAATCATTGTAACAAAGTACGGAAAATAAAATAAAGACACAATGATTTGTTTTATGTGAGAAAACCCCAAAAGGGTAAAAACTCAAGGGTCTAAAGCCAATCGAACCCTCAAATCCACTATTTGTAAAAATGATTACAACCTAGGTTGACCACATCACATCTAATCAGTTACTAATCCGTTCTTACTACCCGCAGACCTTTAATAGTGATTTTAGCCTCTTGCTTGTACACTTCCCACGGCACATACAAGACTTAACTCTTAGGAGAAGAGATATGCAACCTAATGTGAATATGAAAATATTATAAATGCATAAATGCTAGGTCAACACATTTTATGCTTATCTAAGTATGTATGAATGCTTCAAACAATCCTAGATATCATGTTGCTATATGTCATACATACAACTTAGCTATATGATATAAATGCAAACCTATATGCAATAGCTATCACAATAGAAAACCCAACAAACATACAAAGATGTCATCTTGAAGACAAAAACTCAAACTTGATACAAACAAGACATAACAGAGCTATCATGGTAAACTAGAACACAAGAAGTAATGGAGATGGTGTTCTACCTACCAAGTCATGAGCTTTGATACAGACCTATACAAGAATACATCCTAGATGAAGTTAGATGATGTTTAATCTATGAATGGAAGATGGGTATTTGGGTTTTGGTTAATAAAAATTGAATCTTGGTGGCTTTCCTTACAAGACATTTTTTTCCTTTTCAGAGTTCTGAAATTTTAAGCTCTAGGTATGAATGGGAAAGAAGATGATGTATATATAGGGTAGGAAAAATGAAACAAAGGAAAAGAGGAAAATGCCCTCCAAAACATGTCAGTCGCGGGACAAGTCGCAGGACGCACGACGAAAAGCTGTCCTAAGAAAACTACTGGAAGCTTGTTCGCTGGATGGGTCGTGGGAAGAGAGACGAAGACTTCTCCCGTGGAACCTACTGGAGGTATCTTCGCGGGACAGGTCATGGGAGGAGCGACGAAGAGCTGTCTAGCGAAACCAACTGGAGGTTTCTTCTAGGGATGGGTTGCGGGAGGAGCGATGAACACTTGTCTCGCGAAAAGTGTGAAGAAATGCATACCCACTTTAGTTTCCAAGGGGTTTTGAAGGGACTTAAGCAAGACTAAATGACTCACCAACGAGGCAAGAAAGAGACAAGTAAAAGGATGCACACATGCAAGCAAAATAGGCATACTGCAAGATGAATAAGCATGCATGAGAATAGAGTGTATGTGTGTGCAACTAAATCTCTTCAAGGAATTAAGCAAGTGATATACCTTCTTGAAGTGCCCTTGAGTTTGATGATGCCAATGAAGCTTGATCACGAACAATGAGGCATAATCTACCCTTACAAGCAAATCCCCAATGTGGTTTGTCAACGAAATGAGTCAATCAAAATATGAGGAACTTACATATATCATCAAAATATATTGCTAATAAAGCAAATTCAAATTCTGATTTCGTTATGAATAGATATAGGTATATAATATAATTAATATACTATTTTTTCACTAAGACGGTTATACCACATCCGTCCGAGTTGTTTTTAATCCATGCAAGGATTTGTATATGTTTATGATATACAGATTTCGAGATCTCGATTTATATGCTTCTAGCATTTTAAATCCTTCAGGGATTCTCATATAGATATATGTATTGAGTGCACCTTATAGATAAGCAATCAATACTTCTATACGACGCTTTTCAAGCCTTTCAGAGGTAGCCAAATTCATTAAAATTCGGAATATAATCGTATTCATCACTAGTAAATACGTCTCATTAAAATTAATATTATATCTATGTGAGAAACCTTGTGCTACGAGTCATGCCTTATATCTTACGATCTCGTTTTTCTAATTACGTTTCCATATAAAAACCTATTAGTATCCAACTGGTTTGACATCTTTAGGTGTATGGACTATTGGTCCAAATACTTTGCGTTTGGCTAATAAAGTCAATTATATTTGAATTGCTTCTTTCCATTTTGGCCAATCATGCATTTTGTCTACAATCATCGATATTATGAGTTTCATAATCATCAATTCATCATTTATAATTCCAGTAGCTAATGTGTATATATCATCGATGATTGTTTCTTCATGATTCCACATTTCTCTCGTATAATTTGTAGAAATTTCTTTATTTCTATATCCTTGTATCTCTTCAGAGATTTCTTCCACTTCATGAGATTTTTCCACTTTAGGGACTTGTGTCTCTTCAGGGACTTCTCCCACTTTAGGGGATCCTGTGTCTCTTTAAGGATATGTAACTCTTTTAGACTTGATTTAGAGAAAATTGATTTATTTATAACTTGAGTTTTGTTTACATTAGAATCCTGATAATTTACTTTCCTCTTCTAGGAAACAATACTTTTCGAATTAAAGGTTTTTAACCTTATGATATGCATCAGATGATTCATTTGTTGCCTTTTGCTTTAATCGTTCTTCAAGAACAATCACCCGAGTTTATGAGTTGGAAACTTGTAAAATTTTGTTACCTTTTACTAATTAATAATCATCTAATGATTATATTTTGTATTTGTATTGTATAGTACAAATATTCAAATGAGACACATTTATTACATATATAGAAAACAAAAATCTCTATTTTGTACAAATAGTAACTTTTTATTTACTCTTCTCTTTTGTAAAAACCCCCCTTCTTCTAGTGATACAATATTTATATTATTATGTATATTGTGGATAAAAAAATATCATCTATCATAAGTTTAAATTATCCAATAAAAGAAGATTAATCAAAATCAACATAAATCTTAAAATGATATAGAAATCCTATTACAGATCATGCCTAAGATGAAATAAGTGTATATACAACACAATTAAACATTTTAAAGAGTGAGCAAGTCAATGACCAAGTACAAGTTGTAATGCTGAATAATGATGACAAGTGGTGAGTCAGAGACATATGTAGGAACATGTAAAATAGTGTGTCTTCATATAGAAATTAGTAATTATGTTCGTAATATTAAAGTTCTCGCAATTACCTAAGACATTTGATAGGTGATTCCGCTGATTCATTCTGAGTATGAGTACATGAGAAACTAGATGTTCAACATCTATCCCAATTGTTTTGTAGTATTCATTGAATGTCTTAGAAGTAAATTCACTAACATTATAATGACACATTGACTAAATTGGATAATCTGGAAATTGTGTCCAAAAACTGATAATCAGTGCAAGTAGTCTGGAGAAGTTTGATAATAAACAAACAAGTGACCATATGGAAGATGCGTCAATAAGAACCATAAAATAACAAAATAATTCACTTGGTGGATGAATATGTCCACATATACCCTATTGAATGATGGAGATCCAAAACAAACTTTATAATGAGATGGTCTTATTACTAATCTCCATTGTGAACATGTAGTATATATATAATCTCATGGAATTTAAAGAATCTTATGGCTATTTAATTGATGTTCATAATAATTTTCGATAAGCCTACGTATTATTGTAGATCTTGGGTGACCAAAACGATCATGTTAAAGCATACATATTTTTTGACTTGAGAACTTTTGGTTCATGACCGTATAATTCTCTACACAGTATAATATAATCCAAATGAGACAGGATGCAACTTCTCAATAATGAGCTTCTTGTCTGAAACATGCACATATATTCAATATTCTTGTTATTTATAGTCTTCACAACATCCAATTGAGATGTGTAAATTTCATCCTCAAATAAATGACATGATTACATAACAATTAACTAAAATAATCAAACATCAAAGAAATTAAATCATGGATCATATTGATTTTTTCAAACTTCTGGTTCAACCATGAACTGCAGGTTCATACATAAAATTCAGAAAACTTTAGGTTCTGAAAGGAAATTACAATTTGACTTTCAAGATGAAATAACCATAACTTATTCAATTTCAGAACTTCTGGTTTTGATAACTTTGATATTAAAAATTTTAATATCACAATTTAAATTGAATTCAGAACTTCAAGGTCTGATTAGGACTTCAGGTTCAAAATTTAAGAACTTTGGATTCATATTCAATACTTTACATTCAAATTAAGAACTTAAAGTTCCATATTGAATTCAAATTTAGAACTTTAAGTTCTAAATAAAGTATGACATGCATGTATATAACAACGAATCCATATCTTCAGGTTCTTAATGAAATTGAATTTCAGAACTTCAGGTTTTGATCGGTTTGTAAACCACGCTAACTTAAATATAATAATAATAAATCCAAAATCTTCAGGTTCTAGTCAGTCGGCCTAGCCGAGCTCAGGTTCTAGATGGGCGATCAAACCATTCCAGTAATAGTAAATAAACCCAGAAGATTCAAGTTCTAGATGGGCGATCAAACCGTTCCAATATAAAATTGCATAAAATTAAATAAATACATAATAATAAATAAATCCAGAAGTTTCTGGATGGACGATTAAACCGTTTCCGGTATAAAATTGCATAAAAGTAAATAAATGCATAGTAACAAATCAATACGTAATAGTAAATAAATCTAAAACTTCAGATTGAAATTCAAAACATCAAATTTTTGGCTGAATTGAAATTCAGAACTTCAAGTTCTGACTAGATTAAAACTCTTATTATTCAGATCTTTCGGTTCATTTATTTTTGATTTTATGAACTTCAAGTTGCAGTCACTACAATATTAAACTGTAAATAAATCACTATTTTGGAGATCCTCTTACTTATATACAATCGTACTGATTACTTATATACAATCGTACTGATAACTTGACTTACATACAACCGTACCGGTAATGTGTTGTAAAACTATAAGAAAATAGAAAAAGAGTATTAAGAGTATATGACGCGCAACACCACTATTTTATTCAGCATATTGGAATTTCAATTTACTTAATTTCTTACAAGCAGGAGCTCATCACAATTTGAAGAACAAAACCTCTCATTTATACTAGTTTCTAACGAATCAAGAAATGCCACCTCTAATGCCACCAACCTTGTTGCATGAAATCATATGTCGGTAAGCCTCCACGTGCACTCATGAAAGAAGCCAAGGTGGAATTCTACAAACTTCCACAACAAATCAAAAATAGAGCACACGTGAGGGAGTCTTTAGAGTGACGGATCACAAGCACAGCGTGTGCCAAGTCAGTGTTCACGTATCACGTGTAACAATTCCATTGGTACACCGGATTGCAAGCCTCCATCTCCGCCGCTGCTCCCTCGGATTCTGACACCCAATTGGTACTTTCACGCGCCTCTTCTAGCAGTGGGAAACACATAACAACTGTCTTTGATGATGTAGATGTAGAATTCAGTAGAAGAGAATTAAATGGGAACCCAATCTTCCAAATTCCAAATATATTAATGATTAATCAAATTCGTTTTTTTTAATGGAGTTATTTTCATTATTTAATTTAAGAGTTTTTGTAAGAATAGGAAAAAAAATTGTTATTTATAATAATATTTATTTAACCCTTATTTCCTTCGATGGCTGATTGTCGGGGTTTACTTCATATTCAAAATTATCCAACTATTTGTTCTTGATTTAAAGTTTTTAAAAGATGAATATCAATGTAACAATCCTAATAAATAAATAATTAGATATTATAGTTCCGTTAAAAAAAATTAAATAAATAAATTAATAATTAACAAATAGAAATATAACAATATATAAAAAGAGGGGATAATACTCGCATCTTTTAAAAGAACGAGTAAAAATAAACTCTCATTATAAGCTATACAGATCTATATAGTAGCCGGGCCCTTACTAAAATACAAAATTTAATTAATATAACATTTCCGTTTTGATATATACTTATTCTAACGTACCATTACTGTTTTTTTAAAGAATAATCTAACATTACTTATATGACAAGAAACCAAATAGAACCGCCTAGAGATTGCGTGAATTGTTAATTGGGTGTGAGGAATTGAGAAGTACTGGACACATGGACGGTCGGTCTTGGCTGTCTATATAACCAAAACAACTCTCACACCACTTTCATTTGCAATATTAAGCAGCAGTTAACTACACTTTTCAAAAACAACACACTTTTGTTTGGTTTGGTTGAAGAAGAAGCAAAAATGACAACAGCTACTTGCATCGACATCCTCTTGGCCATCATCTTGCCTCCTCTTGGTGTCTTCCTCAAGTATTCTTGCGGGGTACGTTTAATATTCTATACTCATCTTCTCTGATACGGACGTCTGTATTTTATTGAATGTTTAAAAGTTCCTTGAAATATATACATGCACGAATAAGACCCTTTTTTTGTTGTTGTACGTGTTTATGTGTCTAATCTGATAGTAAATTTGAGTGCAGAGATTTCTGGGTATAATTGACTGATTATTTGAATTTCTGTATGATGATGAGTGTAGGTTGAGTTCTGGATCTGTTTGATCTTGACACTTTTGGGCTGGATCCCTGGAATTATTTATGCTGTTTATGCCATCACCAAGTAGTTATCTTCTTCCACAGACAGACTTCTCTGTAAGCACTCTCTCTAAGTGCTTTTGGAAAATAAGCACGTAATTATGTCTGACTGTTTTGTTTTGTATACCTACCTATCAATTGGTTCTATATATCTCCTTCATAATAATTATCACCATTAATTCTCCCTCTATGTTGTTATCCTTAATTCCGAGAAAATTAAATCTTCGCTGTCCAATAATATCATGCCATGTAATCCTCTATATCCAGAGATAATTATTTGTTTGATATTAAAATAATAATACGGTTGAATAAATAAATTTGCAAGGAAAGCATATCTTATTGATTATTAATTTGTTTATTTTTTGTTGGACAGGTGGAGTGATATGATAGAAGTCTTTATCTATTATTAGCTTTAATTGGTAACTGTTTGATGGACAGTTCTTGTTTTTATCATGATTGTGATGTAGTAGCGAAGTTGTTCCATTATTGTTCAAAATATCCATCGAGTGTGTTTGTCAAGTGTCCCTTTAATTTCCTTTGGTTGTTAACTATTTTGATTCTTGTTTTGTAATAGTAATCAGCTCTATTGTTTTGATTAGTTGATTACAAAGTAGTTGGTTTAATTTTACTTTTTGTCGTTTGTGGTTGAGATAGATGACAACAACGACAGATAGTCTTGAGGTGCCTTAAATCTCTCGAGTAAAGTTGTTGAAGTGTTAAATTTAATTGAAACTTTCTAGCTACAAGAAGATGGTGGTCATAGTTTCTTTTCGAAGACAATTCAAAAGATGTACGAGGAAGTTAAAAATCTCAAATAGGACTTTATACAAACTAGTATTTTGTAATTTTTTTTTCAGTTTTTAAATATTATGTAATATATTTTGTATTTTTATAAAAATATTAATTTATACGACAATTAGAACTGAAATTCTTACACTAGATTATAAAAAGAAATTATTGATTATTACGATAAGAGGTTTATTAATTGTTTTAATACTGGATTAATTTTTTTTATTAATTTAGAATTGTTATTAATTTATAGTATATTAATCTAGTACATAAAAATGGAAATGTTCAAAGATCACTTCGATCTCCCTAATGCCACCCACAAATATTTTCTCCTCATCCATTTACTTTTCACATCCATATCAAATATTGGAATGTTAACAATTTTCTTTCTAACACTCTGAAATGTCAAAATAACCTTAAATAGTAAATGATGACTTTAAATAATTTCATTTCTCTAAACCTATTTAATCAAAGTTGACCCTCAATTAAATTCTAAAAATACATCCAACAACAAACGCAATTTCTTGTTGTTTGATGAGAAGTAAACAGTTGAATCGGGTCCGAAAGACACAGAGCTCGTTAAATTTAAATGAGAAACTAATATGTAAAATCACTATGACCGAAAAACATTTGGTATTGGTAATTGATTACAAGCCCTCACCAACCACCAACAAAATTAAGGAGTATGAATTGCTAGTTGCCGAGTTATTTGTTTCGGAAACTAATTTGATTAGAGTCTTAATTAGGATTTTATGATGGGTGTGAAAAGTAGTGGAAATGGTGAGAAATGTCACATTTTTGTCTCGTTGTTGCACCAACGTCACCGGTTTAATAAGTTATGTTTAAAAGGCACCTATTTTGGTGAACTACCAAAATTGCCTTTAAATAATCAATTTTTTATTGTCTTTGTACTTCCATCTCCACACTTGGAACACTGAACGCAGTAACTCCTCTATTCCTCTCTCTACAATAAATTTCAAAACTACTCAACGTTCTTCAGCACAACAAGGTAATATGTTTGTCTGAAATACTGTTTTTTATCCTTCAGTTTTTAAAAACGTTCCTTTTGTAAACAGTGGGAATGGTGAGAAATATCACCTTTTTGGATATGAGTTGCACCGACGTCACTGCTTTAATAAGTTATGTTTAAAAGACACCTATTATGGTGAACTACCAAAATTGCCCTTAAATAATCATTTTTTTATTGTCTTTGTACTTTTATCTCCATACTTAGAACGCTGAACTCGTCTGTTTCTCTCTCTACAATAAACTTGTCTGAAAATAAACTTCTCGACATCCTTCAGCACAACAAGATAACATATTTCTGAAATACTTCTTTTTTATCCTGCATTTCTGAGTATGAGTCTTGTAACACTTTAACCGTTCCTTTTGTAAACATGAAGGTCGTTTTGTGAAGTTTGAATCTGGGAATTTTGAATCTCCGAGCTTTTTCTAAAGGCTCCGAGTTTTTTTAAAAAAGCTAGGAGCCTTTAGTAAAAAGCTCGAAAGAAAGTTAAAAAAGCTCGAAAAAAAGTTAAAAAAGCTCGAAAAAAAGTTAAAAAAATGGCTCCGAGCCTTTTTAGAAATGTTTTCGAGCTTTTTTTTAAAATTGCTCCGAGCTTTTTTTAAAATTTCTCCAAGCTTTTTCATGAAGGCTTCGAGCTTTTTCATGAAGGCCCCGAGCTTTTTCATGGCTCCGAGCTTTTTTTAAAATGGCTCCGAGCTTTTTCATGGCTCCGAGCTTTTTCATGAAGGCCCGAGCTTTTTTATGAATGCTCCGAGCTTTTTTAAAAATGGCTCCGAGCTTTTTCATGGCTCGGAGCTTTTTCATGAAGGCCCGAGCTTTTTTATGAATGCTCCGAGCTTTTTTAAAAATGGCTCTGAGCTTTTTCATGGCTCTGAGCTTTTTCATGAAGGCCCGAGCTCGACCCCCGAATGCGTCTGCGTAGCGCCACTCCATCACCGTTCGAGTGATTGCCTGAGTTTCAATCGGACTTTCTCTCTCTACTTCACAACTTTGTCACTGTAAACTGAATGAAAGAAATCTGATATGAAACAACTATTGGGGGTATTTTTGTCCGTTCACCATAATAGGTGCCTTTTAAACATAAGTTATTAAAGCAGTGACATTGTTGAAATACCACCTCTAAAAAGTGCTATTTATTTTTTGAGCCCTTTGTAAACATGAAGCTGGTTTTATGAATTTTGAATCTGTGAAATTTGAATCTCCGATGCTGTTAATAAAAAGCTCGGAGCCATTGGTAAATAGATCGGAACCCATATTAAATAGCTCGGACCCTTTACTAATATGCTCGGACTCTTTGGAAAAAAGCTTGGAGCCTTGAAAAAATCTCGGAGCTTTTGAAAAAGCTCGGAGCCTTGGAAAAAGTTCGAGCCTTTGGAAAAAAAGCTCGAGCCTTTAGAAAACAAGTTCGGAGACTTGAAAAAAGCTCGAGACTTTGTAAAAAAGCTCGAGCCTTTGGAAAAAAGCTCGAGCCTTTGGAAAAAGCTCGGCTCTTTTGGGAAAACCCTTGGAATCTTTGGAAAAAAAGTTGGAGCCTTTACTAAAAGCTCAGAGCCTTTACTAAAAGCTCGGAGATCATAGTAAAAACCTCGGAAACTATTTTAAAAGGCTCTGAGCCTTTTCCATAGCTTTTATGTTTGTCATAATGGTTTGTGGTGATGAATGTTACATGAGAATGAATCGGGTGAGAATAGTAATATCTTACAACGGTCGATGGGAGCAGTTACCCGACGGAAGTCAGAGGTTTGTTGGATCCGACAACCAAGGAATGTATGTGTCAAAGAATATGAGTTATGAAGAATTGGTGTTGATTGTGCATACTGTTGTGAAGTATGATGTAAACAAATACAATATTGATCTACAGTCAATATCAATCGTTCCTGGCGCTAAATGTCGCACATTTGTACGAAATGACGATGTTGTTTAGTTTATGCTAGGGGAAGATCGGGTGATCCCTCAAGTATGTGTTAGTCTAATTGAGAGGGCAACTGGAGATATGATACAGAATGATATTCCTGCTCCTGATAATACCCAACCATTTGGATCCGCTAGCGGTAGCAACCAAGTGTTCACACAAAGGAGTGCCACTGAAGGTGGGGAAAACATATGTGCTGTCCAATCGGTAGTGGTCGACCATGCAGATGTTGGTGAACTTCAATTCGACGATGTGTTTGGTTGTCGATTTGAGATGAATGATGGGCAGTACAATGAGCAATACAATGAGATGTACAATGAGGAGAACAATGAACCGAACCTTGGGCCGAACCAAGAGGTGGATAATGAGGCAAATATTGATCTGGTAGATCATGTAGAGAACACTGATGAAGATCATGTCCAAATTCAAAGACGTGGAAGACGTGTAGAAGGAGTTAGTTGCACTAGAGCAGATATGCCTGGTACTTCCGAGGTCCGGCATAATGTATCTGCAGATGATTCTGATAATACCACAACATGAGTTATTCCTGGAGCTGATTCATACTCGTTTGGGATTGGTAGAAGAACAACCTTGGTAGCAGAAGAACCTACAAGCATGATTTATAAAGGTCAGTTCTTTCCGACTAAAAAGGATTTGAAGAGACTAGTTGGCCTTTTTGCAATGCGGTGAAACTTCGAATGGAAGGTGAAAAGGTCCAATAAGACAACGTTACATCTTGTTTGTTTGATTGACAACTGTACATGGAAATTAAGAGCGGTGAGAAGAGATGAAGGGACGTATTTCCAAGTAAGAAGTTTTGTCAATGAACACAGTTGTCCCATGGAGGAGATTCACCGTCGCCACCGACAAGCTAGTGCAGTTGTAATTGGAGAAGTGGTTGCACCTAGACTTCAACAACAAGATGGTCGTCTCATGCGTCCCAAGGATATATGAAAACAATGTATGGCATCCAAATCATGTACAGTAAGGCATATCAAGCCTTGCATTATGCATTGTCACTAACCTATGGGACACATGAAGAAACCTTTCCAACTACTGCCGTCTTTTGGTTACGTGCTAGAACAACAAAATCCCGGCACAATCACTGACTTACAGTGCGCTGACGAAGGTAAATTTCTTTACTTTTTCATGTCGTTAGGGGCCTCAGTTAGAGGTTTTCAGAGGTGCATGCGTCCTGTTATTGCAGTTGATGGTACCCATTTGAAGAGAAGATTCGCGAGTACAATGTTTATTGCAACTGCATAAGATGGAAACGAACATGTGTATCCAATTGCTTTTGGGTACGGCGACTCCGAAAACAACCTTTCATGGGAATGGTTTTTGGATTGCTTGAAGGGTGCCCTTGGTCATATAGATGATCTGGTTTTTTATTTCCGATCGACCTGCAAGCATTGAAGCAAGGATTTCTAAAGTGTTCCCTTATGCAACCCATACCATATGTTGTTGGCACTTTGCTGAAAAAATGAAGAAGCGATTTCACAGAAAAGATGTCGCTAGCTTAATGGACAAAGCAGCTAGAGCGTACACTGAATTCAAATATAACCGGGACATAGGTGAGTTACGTAACCTGCACAAGAATGCTTTCGATTATGTTGAATCTGCCGGTCCACACAAATGGTCTCGTGTATACTGTCCCCAACGAAGGTTCAGGGTGATGACAACAAATGTTACAGAGTGCATAAACTCATGCCTTAAATTCGCACGACAACTCCCTATGTTGACATTGGCAGAGTTCATTAGGAATATGTTACAGCGTTGGTTTCACGATCGACATCGAGCTGCACAGTCCATGCGTTATCAGTTGACCGATGCATCACATCTTGTGATGCTACAACGGGTCGAGAAGTACGGTTATATGACAATCCAGTGGACTGGAACATATTCTCTGTCAAACGGTCCGGAAAGCATTGGACTGTTGACTTAGCCCGGAAGACATGCACATGCAACAAATTCCAAATGGACCATTTTCCGTGTCCTCACGCACTCGCAGCGGTAAGGTACATTAATAGTATACAATTATACGCTATATTAAGCAAACGTGATTGTCACTTTTTTCATTGCTTTTGCAGGGAGCGGAACTTGGATTTCACATCACTGTGTTCGGACTACTACAAGAGACAGACACTAATTGATGCATACTCAGTTCCTATTATGCCTATTGACCATTCTTTTTCATGGGTAGTGCCATCCGACATTGCTGAGCGGGTGATTTTAAATCCAAAGACCAAGAGATAATCAGGTCGCCCGATGGAGGGTCGACATGCCTCGTCTTCCGAGAGGACAACCACCCAATCGTGTAGAAGATGTGGACAATCAGGTCATAATAGCAGGAGGTGTTCTAATCCGCCCTTGATTAATGAAGGTCCGAGCAGAATTGTTCCCGAGGAATACCGTCGCAAGTGTAGCGTATGTCATCAAGTTGGACATAACTAACAGACGTGCCCACACAAGGAATCTGCCGTGGAGTGAATCGAGCCGTTCATACTTATTGTTTAATTAAGTTGGGGTGTTAATTATTACTTTTGTTATTGTATGAAATTCGTGTGTTGTACTTGTAAATGCAAACACTTGAAATTTTAAACAAAAAATTTGAAATTTGAAAGTTCATTACTATAATTGTTTGTAGATGACAACTACAACATCTAATGGGGCTTGGAGTTACAAAAAATCTCCACAGCCATCTTCTCCCGTATGGTGCACATATCTTCTTCTGACCAGTCAAACGTCTTCCTATTCGCCAGTACGTACTCCATCAATCTCAAGGTAGGAACACCACAGTTACCTCTACGACTCAGCACATGAACAACCGTTACAATTAAAGTTTAATAAAAAAAACTTAAAGTTTAAATGATGTTCGTACAGTCATACCCTCTAGTCTGTTGGGGCACATGTGTTGTAGACACCATGCTTACCCCAAAGGGCCTATTCCGCTTCTCGTACTTCGCCTCGCCCATTGGTCTGGCATCGTGAAACCCCACCTGATACAACATCGAGGGTAGAAACTACTGCAATGGAGCGACCTGCTCTTTCCTGATCTGTAAGGGGACTTCCTGTCTGAACAGGTCTAGCAGGTGGATCTTCCCGACAGTACGGTCGACACTGGCCACGAGCCAATGCTGGCCACCAATGTTGCACAGAATAAGAACCTGTACCAAGTGTTCAAAATATTGTTATGGTCAAAATAAGAATTATTAATTAAACACATTGAAACCATAACTGTATTGCGCTCACCGCGTCAACCTCGTGCCATGGTCGGTTCCCTACCGGGAGCAATCCACGTACCGTCATCAGATCTTCAGGGGACCACCTGTACTTCAACACAGACCAGTTTTTCGGAGCTTTGCCCATAGCATTGTGAGGCATGATTCTCCGCCACTGAAACTCCAGCATTGACTGAAAATAGATAACGAACCGAAACTTTACAAACATGATGGAACACAACAAACAGACGTGCGAAAACAATACATTTGAAACACTTACATAGAACTTAGAATTTAGTAGGTTCATCCTCTGAATGTAAACAGTGGGGAATGCTCGCAGACGCTTCCGTAAAATATGTAGGTACACGTCCATATGCTGACAATATAAATATTATAAATTGTTAGTATTCTTCCATAAGTTAAACAAACTTAAAAGACAATCGAAGTAACGAAAGTACCGTGTCCTCCAACTCCATAAAGTTGGTTTGCAACCGGTGGAACCAAGTCACAGGCACGGGGGTCATCAGATCCACATCACGTCTGTGTAATTTTCAATTATTTAGAAAAACAACTAATTTAACTTAGGTGTTTCAAAATAAATTCATAATATTATAATACTTATAATTCCTCCGTCACGTTCCTCTTGTAGGCTTTGTAAGCCGCAAGCTGGTCAGCGTCTACCAAATCATTGGGCCTGAATGTATGTGCTGATGATAGGGGCAGTGTCCTTGGCCTCTTCGGCCGACAGGGGTCAGTGTATGGGCTCATCAACTGCTAGCCTCGTTTGCGAATCCGTTGTTGCCTATGCTGACCGTGGACCACTAGGGGGTGTTAGGAGGAGGAACTCTGTCCCCGTGGATCACGTCAAGGGCTCCGATGGGATGAGATAGACCTGTGGGGTGGGCTGTGTCGGGATGGACCGGCAGTGTCACTGAGGGGTGAGGTGCGACGGGGTCGAGTAGAGGAGAGCGGTGTAGGATAGACCGCAGGGGTGCTCCCTATGGATCGCCAGGTCAGGTCAGGAGTGTGGACTGTACGGGAGGAGGGACTCTGACCCAGTGGACTGGACGGGTCCGCTGTGTGGTCCTGGATATGAACAGGAGGATCCACATCCTGTACCTCTATAAGCAGCGGAAACTCTAATAACGCCTGGGTAACTGTCTCTCTAAATACTCCTATATCCGTGCCACCAGGGACTTGCATCTGCTGGTCTCGTACTGTATCTCCATCTATTGGACCCTGCGTCTGAGGTCCATCAGCCTCCGTCGTAGGTCTGTTGGCTGGGTCTGTCCCTCCGTCTCTGTCTCTACGTGAAGAGTCTCGATCATGGGAGGGTGGACCATCTCTGTCTGACTATGATGTCGAACCCCACCGCCCCCGGAGAAAGTCCATCACCTCCCTGTGCTGCCTATCCCGTTCATGATCACTCTTCCGGAGATCCTCCCGTAACGCAGCGACTGCATCCATCATATCTTGGATTTTTCGTTCCAAACGGTCCTGAAACAAAATCATTATTATCAGTACTAAAACCGAACACTTGTTTCAACATAAATAATGCATTAAACCATTTTTGACATACCTGGTGATGCCCTTCAACGTCTTCTCGTGAATGTTCTCCACCGGGCATTGCAAATCGAACCTGTCTGCGCCTAAGAGGACTCCTAACGACAAACTCCAGGTCCGAACCCTCCATATCCGGCCTGTGCCTGAGGGGACTCCCACCGCCAAACTCCTGGTCGCAACCCTCTGTATGACTGGGTCCGACAGTTGTATGATGTAAGGGATCTGGTACCGAGCCGTCGTGTCCATCGGTGGCCATATATAGACTGCCTCCCCGTATATGCCCTCGTAGTACCGTGCAACCTTCTCAGCTGCCGTCGGCACCAGTGCAGTCCTCGCAAACATCTGAAATCGTTGTTAGACCATTGTATTTGTATTCGTCATAATATGTAAACACTTTAACACAATAGATCCTTACATTGGCTAAGAAAATCTTGTCCAGCTTGTCCGACCTTGGTTTCTTATGCGACTGCCATTTCAGCATACGGGGGGACAACTCAATCTGCCTACGAGTCCCAAATCGGGTCTCAAGCTCGGGGATAACCTTATACGCAAATACATATGTAAAAAAAAAGTTATTCAGAATCCAATAATTTATTTCGTAACTCATGTAAAAAAATATTCAGGTTTTCAAACCGATACAAATTCTAAATTCTCACCAACAGTGCGTGAGCTAGACCGTAAATGTTGTACATCACCACCGTATGAACGTCAGCGCCCTTTTCCTACTGTCATCTCTCATACCGCACACGTTGACCGTCCAAGGCATGCTTGAATCCAAAAAGGGACTGCCTATACACTTGGGCACCCCACGGGAATGCATCAAAAGCATCCAAGTCCTCGACTAGCCGGATCTGCCATAATGGAACTTTTTCTCTCTCATCTAACCCCATCAATATCCAATTTAGCATATAAAGGAGGAACAGCTTCACAACATCGTACTGCTCCTCAAATACACCGATTCGTAGAACAGCTCTCAGATGTTCATAATCCACCTCAGTTACACCATTGAAATACCGTTGGTGTATCCCGTTCTGAACCATCTCATACCTCGTCGTGTCCGGAATCACTCCAAACTTCAATCCGGTGATCAGACAGAATTCAACCTTGGAGAACCGGACCGAACGAGGACCTAACATAAATCTCATCTCATCCTCCGGCCCATCGTGATGTTGCTCGCGCAATAGCAGTCGATGGACTATGCTACCCGAAAACTTCATCCCCCGATCCATCCGAAGGAAATGACCAAAACAAGACTCCGTATATTGACGTCGGTCTTCGACCTTGAATTGTTCTGGTACATTGTCCAGTGCGACGTCGATATCTTTAAGGTCGCTGAAATGGTCATGCCGAGTGATTTTTCCATCGTACCATTCATCCTCTGGAGTTTTAAGCAAATCCTTTAGTTCACTCCCCATCTGCATTTTCACAGAAACAATGCATCAGTAAATTGTAAAAGGCTCGGACATAATAATATAAAATAGCAGGGAAGCAGTTTCAAAAAGCTCGGACTCATTTTGAAAAAGCTCGGGCAGTTTGAAAAAGCTCGGACGCATTTTGAAAAAGCTCGGAATCATTTTGAAAAAAGCTCGGACACATTTTGAAAAAGCTCGGACTGTTTAAAAAGCTCGGACACAGTTTGAAAATGCTCAGACTCATTTAAAAAAAGCTCGGACTGTTGAAAAAAACTTGGACACTGTTTGAAAAAGCTCGGACACTGTTTGAAAAAGCTCGGACTCATTTTCAAAAATCTCGGACACATTTTGAAAAAGCTCGGACAGTTGAAAAAGCTCGGACTCAGTTTTAAAAAGCTCGGACTGTTTAAAAAAGCTCGGAAACTCTTTGAAAAAGCTCAAACTGTTTTAAAAAGCTCGGACTGTTTAAAAAATCTCGGACACTGTTTCAAAAAGCCTGGGCATTTTAAAAAAGCTCGGCCGCATTTTAAAAAAGCTCGGGAACAGTTTCAAAAAGCTCGGGCATTTTAAAAAAGCTCGAACAGAGTTTAAAAAAGCTCGGACTCATTTTTAAAACGCTCGGAGACCTAGAAAAAGCTCGGAACCAGTTAGAAAAAGCTCGAAAACCCAGAAAAGCTAGGAAAATGTTTTATAAAGCTCGAAAAATGCTCGGAATCACCTTGAAAAAGCTCGGGAACCCTGATCTTCAACATATTTATAAACCCTAACCTAACCCACAACCATTCTCAGATCAACAAACAAACTTAATCTACAAGTTTAATCAACAACCAACATCAAACGTGAACTTATTAAAAACAAAATCCACAACATAATCTGACTCAACTTACCACAGTCGATTGAAGATGCTCTTGTCTGAACACCCGAAAAAACACTGTTGTCCTAGCGCCGGTTACTTCGACGTCTTTTTCAGCAGGAAAACCACTGATCTTCCAACGTCGGTTCTTTTTCCAGCCG
The DNA here is from genome assembly GCA_033220585.1 of Dipteronia sinensis. Lineage (NCBI taxonomy): Eukaryota > Viridiplantae > Streptophyta > Magnoliopsida > Sapindales > Sapindaceae > Dipteronia > Dipteronia sinensis. The sequence goes on from CM065636.1 coordinate 23,072,892, forward strand.
ATGTTTTCTCTCTCTCGTTTTTCTCACTAAGTTTGAAAATGAAAAAAAACTCACTTGGAAGGGGTATTTTTGTCTGGACACCTATATTGGTGTCTTTTAAAGATGAATTAGTAATGTGGTGATATTTGCACAACACCCACCCCAAATAGTGCTATTTATTTTTTGACCCCATGAAAAGTAATTAAATATTTTTTTCAAGAAATAATTCAAAATTTCTCTAATTAAATAATTATATCCTTTTTTTTGAAATATTATATAAATTTGTGTTTTTTAGGAGGAAAGCACTCGAATCTACAACCTCGTGTCGTATGTGTGAGGGGCTTACTCCCGGACCAATCTCATCTAATTCAATGTCCTTTTAGCTAATCCAATGTGTGTGACTTTATTTTATATATATGATATGATGTAGCTCAAACCTAAACCCAAGACATAATCTATTTTCACCGAACTACATTGGACAGTCTAATATGTTGAATTTTAATAATAATAATTTTTATAAAAAAAATTAGACTTTTTTTTTTAACTTTTACAATATTTAGGATTCCAGAGAACGTATATCAATATATTATTCAAATCCACAATCTCTAACTTAGGTGGAAATGTGGAATGTGAAAGGTTTACCATCGATTTAACATAATTTTGTTTAAAAAAAAAAGTAAATAACACTAACCAAAAATAGAGCACACGTGACTTCGTGTGGGAGGAGGGGTAGTGTACGTTTTAAACTTTTATGGTCCGTCCTATAAGCGTTTTTTGGTGGCCGTTATTCGAAAATAAAAACAAAAATGAAAAAAGTATTTTTGGCTTTAGTTTCCAAATTCAAAAAAGCGTATGGTGGCAAATACTGAAAGCTCTATTCTGAAAATAAAAACGAAAAAAAACGTGTCTGGTAGATTAAATATAAAAAGCACAAATAATTATCAAATAAATCCAATGGATGCTCAAGCTTGAATGAACTTTTGGCCATGGCGAAACTCACACTTCGACTGCTCTTTGCAAATTTAAATGAAAGTTTATAACCTAGGTTGACCTCAAGTCACACCCTACTTGGTCACTAACCATTTCACACAAGCCTGTAATAGTGATCCTAGACCAACAAGCTTGTGCACTAATCCACTTAGTCATAAAGCTTAACAATCAATGAAGATATTAATCATGAAGTGGAATTTGATGAGTTTTGCTGTTACTCGTGAGCAAGTGCAAATAAAAATCAAATATCCGGTTTGCTTTATTGTGAATTGTGCACTTTCAGCTTCATATTCTGCTGAAAGAGGATTGAATGAACGAAGGGATAAACTTCAACTGGTGTAGAAACTAGCCCGAAGTTCCTAGCCCTTTAAGGGACTAGGGGCGTCTGACGCCACCGCCAGTCGAGCAGATAAAGTAGTGACATGCACTATCTAGCGAGGAAGCCGTGAGTTAAATGTAATTTACCGGAGGCAAGCGAGTGACATGAGCGACATGTAGTGACACGAACGACACGAGTGGTTTCCCCAGGGCAGCGAACGCAGGGCTAGTTTCCTAACCAGTTTAAGTTTATCACGGAGAGAATGGCGCGATGTACGCAAGCCGCATCTCCCGCTTTTTGAAAGAAAGAACCCCCGAAACCAAGGAGGAAAGGAAGGTAGCAATACCCCTGGTCCCTGTTTCTTCGGTTTTTGAACAGACCTCCGAAACCAAGGAGGGGCGGAGAACGTTCCTACGGCGGAGCCTATGTGAATATATGAATTTATGATAATATTCTATCATGCACTTAATGCTAGGCTACACTAAATGCTTATCTAGGAATTAAAGATAACACTAAGTACAAATCCTAGATATCAATATCTAAATACAAAACAAATAGATTTAGCTAGAGGGCAAAAATGTCCTATATGCTAGCTATCAATGAACATGCAATCTCAACCAACAAATAAAGTCACAAACATATTCAAATCATGCTAAACCAAAGAAACATGCAATTAATCAACATATAATTGCTAACCCTAGGTAAAATAAGAATATACAAATGAAACAAGAAGTTCTAAGTCATATTCAATTACCTAGTCAAGAAGAGCATGAAGACCCATGAAGAAAAGATGCAAGAATGAAGCTAGATGCATATAGGTATGAGTTTGGTTGAGTAAAAATGGTTTCTTGAGAGTATTTCTTTCTAGAAGATCACCTTCTCTCACTAAAACACAATTCAGGACTCCTTAGAATGAAATGGAGAGAAGATGGGATATAAATATCAACCCTAAATGAAGCTCCGTCATTTTAGGCAAGAAAAACTAATTTCTGGCAACAAAAAGCGACCTTAAGGCGACATGGAGGTCAGGTCGCTTCAAGGTCGCTTTGCTCTCGGGTATGGGTGCCAAAATACACTTGAAAAAGAAAACAGGAAGTCAGGTCGCCCTGAGGTCCCCCTAAGGTCGCTGTTTGACGGGACGATTCTCGTGTGTCGTTTTAAAAAATCAATCCGTCAACAATATTTGTAAAAACCTCACGAAGCCTAAATTGGTTTGAAAAACACAAGTATGGTGGCAAGTGGGGTGTCGTCCACAGGGAGCGGAGCTAGCTAAGGTTAGCTATTGCAAAAGTAATGTTAATGTATATATATAATAAACGAAACATAAAATGATGAAGATGTAGATGGTGAATTATCCTATGAGTAACACTAAATTAATTATGCAAACTAGAGGAAAGGGAAATGGGATGAAGGATATATAGTTGATGGAAACTAAGGAGTTAACGGATACGAAAGTAAATACTGGGCAATGCAACAAACTTGTCAATAGGCACGTCTATTCAAAGGTAACCAACCTAGGATGCATAGAGTCGGTTATTTATCCCTAGAAAGTAGCCAACCTAGGATGTATAGTGAGGTCCACCTATTTGGGATTAATCCGACGTAAACCACCAACCTAGGATGTATAGTGTTGGTTGTTCGTCGAATTCTGAAAATGAAGCTCGTCTACCTATCAATGGCTCAACCGATTGTAAATGAAGTCAACCTAGGATGTATAGTGATGACTTCTAATCCTCTCACGAGATCCGACCTAGGACATATAGTGCCTAAAATGCGATCGAGGTTAGATTAAGACCGCAGTTTAAGAGTCGGAATTCATGACGTTCCGTCCATTCATTAGAGCAAGAGACAACTAAATAGGATGTATATCTAGATGAAATACTCATACATAATCCAAAGAGATCTTGCTAAGAGGATGTATCTACACAAGAAATCAATGGTAACCATTCATAACAAGAATAGAACAATGAAAGATAGACATGAATATAAATATAACATCAAGTTTATGTACAATCCCAATATCCAACTAACTACTCCATCAACCCTTTAAAAGGGATTTAGCTACTCATTACAACTAGGAAAATAAGAGAAAGGAAAGAGAAAGAACCCTTGGAGAACATCTCCTTCCTTGAAGTTGCTTCAATCTCCTACCTTCCTTGAAGTTGATTAGAGAATGTAAGTATGTGAGAGAGAGAGAGATTCTAGATCTAAGTTGTGTAAAAACCTCTGAAAAACGGAGTCAAAGGCTGCTTAAAACATTTTCATCATATTCTATTTATACAACATACAAAAATAGGTCACTTAAACTTCAAAAATCAAACTGGCGCGCGCGGAGTGCGGGTGGAGTGCGGGTGAATTACCCGCACTGTACCCGTATTGTATTGGCTGTCTTCATCTTCAGTTCTCAGATCTAGGAAATAGTAAGGGTGGAGTGCGGTTGAATTACCCGCACTTGACTCGCACTTGACCCACACTTGACTCGCACTTTACTGTCAGGTACAAAATCCACTCTTCTGTCTTGAGCAATAGTGCGGGTGTAGTGCGGTTGGATGACCCGCACTGTACCTGCACTCTAATGTCAGGTGAAAATCCACTCTTCTGTCTTGAGCAACAGTACAGGTGGAGTGCGGTTAGATGACCCGCATTGTACCCGCACTCTAATGTCAGGTGCAAATCAGCTTCTCTGGTTTTGGCAACAGTGCGGGTGGAGTACGGTTGGATGACCCGCACTGTACCCGCACTTTAACTCTTCTCCTGCATCAGGTCCCGGCTATGAGCATGAGTGCGGTTGGAGTGCGGTTTCGACCCGCGCTTGACCCGCACTGTAGAGCTGTTTATGATCCTTTGTCTTTCCTTTTACCCCTTTTCTCCCGGAACCACTGCAACATGCTTCCAAACCCATCATTGCACCATTTCCTACAATTATGCACATAACAACCCATTAGAGATACCAAAACACACGAAAATAGAACACAAGATAAGGATTTGAGGGCCTAAATATACTACATATTTGGCACGATCAAACACCCCCAAACCAAACCTTTGCTCGTTCTCGAGCAAACATAATCTAAAACAATCAGACGCCAACTGATTGTAAATCCTAGACACCTATACAATAATTCAACAATGCCTCAAGTCCAATGTGTGATATGATACACATAGGTGTGATAGAGAGGAGAAAAACATATGCACACGATCACAAGCAATTTGGAGACACCCAAGGGAGGCTCATACGAACAAGAATCCCACACATAAAGGCATTCATGAATTATGGACAACTTACTCCCATACCTTGAGGATAATTCGCTTCAGTTCTAAAGCTCGCATGGATTCTCTCTTTTCTTTCCTCACAGAGTCCTAAGTTCCACACAAACGAGTATGCAAGATGAATTATGCACAAAATTTAAGCAATGAACTATTCTAGGAAAGAGTCACTATGCCATGGACGTGAAAGATCGTGCTTCAACCGACATTCCCAAACTAGAATTTATATGGATCAAATAGGGCTTTTCCACCTATTATAGTGTGGCTATGAGTTTTAATGAGGTTACACAAAGAATATGGACATTTGGAGCTCAAACTCACCAATTATGCTAGAATATATCCCTACACCCATACAATGTTCTTTTATCATTCATACGCAAACCTCTAGGCAATCGATTAACCCTCATTCGTGCCTTCAATGTTGCACTCCATTTGAGCGTATTTAGCATAACACAATCACAATTATGGCACACAAGTACAATTTCCTTTTGAATGTTTACAATTTCACAATCACAATGTTGTACTCCGTTTTGAGTTATTACAATTTCCCTTTCTTGGGCACTTATGGCACACAATTACAATTCTTAGCCATTTCCTTGCATATTTTCAACAATTATTTCATTTTACCCGCTCTTTGACCATTTAGAGCTTAACTCCTTTCATCACCACCATTTCACATCCTAACATGATTAGTACAAGGGCATGCATGTGTTTAGGCTAATAGGTATACGATTGAATGTGGTATAAAATAAAAGAGTAAGTGTTTGGCCTCAAACTTGGCTTTGGAGCACACAATATGGTATGAACGTGTTTAGGCTAGTAAAGGTAATTCAGTGCACACACACCCTAATATCACCTCCACAACCATCTAAAAAGGGATTGAAAGCATCTATCACGCACTTCACAAAATGATATGCAAGTCCTATGGCACATGACATAAATGATGAGAGGCGTGTTTAAGAATAATCAATAATACAGTCAAAATACGCACTTTAACGCTTGTGTTTGTGATCTCACGGGCATCTCCATTATTAGAACTAGGCATGGGAACATTGAGTCCCCACTACTTAACACCAACGGGTGGGACGACCCCATGGCGGTGCAAGCAAACCCTCAAGTAGCACCAAACTATGTCACAAGGTTAGAGCACATACAAGGAACTCGCCAAAAGTACACGCTAGAGGCATCATACCCATACTGGTTACAGTTTGAAAATTGGACAAGCGACAAAATTAAAAAAATTGGACACTACAAGACTATAATGACGACTGTACAACGCGTAACACACCCCCAAACCAAAACTCAACAATGTCCCCATTGTTGGAAACCACAAGGTATGTTCTAACAGAGGAGAAACACCATAGAAGACTCAAAAATTATGAACATGCATAAAGCGCAACCAATAACAAGCATAATCTCAATAATAGCGGAATGAGGGTTCAACACCCCCAAACCGGATCTAGACATAAGCTCAAAACTCGCACAAGTATATGATCAATATGCACTCAACCATGCTCATTCATATTAACAAAATCTAAATTCGCATTCATCGAAAACTTAATGCAATGAAGTACAAAATCGAAGGTAGAAACTCCTTTTAGAAGGAAGCTAGTTCGTTGTCCATGTGTGTTGTCGTGTGCTTCCCAAAAGATGCACAACCTAGCTTAAAACACACAACAACTCTACCAAACGAAAATCAAATGCAAAAAGGAAAAACAAAATAAGTTCATGCCGTCAAAGGAAAATACAAATAAAAGAAATAAAACTAAATAGTCCTAGACTAATAGCAATAAACATAAAGGAAACAGATGGCTAATCCTCGTCTGAAAGCTCCTTCTCTGGTTCACTGGATATCCCTTTCCCCTTGAGGTCAAGTTCTGATCTGATCCTATCTTCATGTTCCCTCCTGGAAATCTCTATTGCAGCTCGGAGCTCGGCCCTATGTGGGTCAATGGTTGGGCCTCCTGAAGGTGGTGTGAAAGCAGTGTGCCTATTCTTCTTCCTTGGATAAACTGGGAGACTGAGCGCCTCCCTCATGTCGGTGAGATTGCCCCAAATGTCAGCATAATACTCACTGGCTTCTGCTCTGCTCTCAACAATCTGCTTCCTATTTTCAACGACCTCAGTCTTAAGGTTCTCTAATCTTGCAAGCAAGGTCTGCTAAGAGATCTCTCCAGAAGTCTCTTGCGGGAGTGAGGGCATCTGACTGTAATCACCGTATTCTAAATAAACCGGTTCCAACTCCGGTTGTTCCGGAACGTCCTCAGCCCGTCTGCTTGTGCTGCCCCCTCGAGCAGATTTTTTTCTTTCTGTTCTGACTCTGACACGGGAGGGGTCTCGCTCTCTCACTTGGTCATTCCATGTGGACCATCCAACAGGCCCCAAACCACATTCAAAGGGATTGGACCCAAAATCCACCCATGCCTCTCTGTAAAATGCGGTGATTAGACTAGGAAGATGAATGACTGCTTGTCTACTCTGACACCTCCCAGTTCAAGTATTTCTCTTTTGACCAGAAAGCCAATGTCGACCAATTGATTCTGAAGTATACAATAAAAGATCATTGCTGCATTGAAATTGATTGAAGTCCTGTGCTTCCTAGGAATCAGGGAATGAGAGATGAACACATGCCAAAAACCCAACTCACTCTTCAAGTTGGTGTGCTTCATGCGGTGATCTGGTGCCACCCAGAAGTCCATTGGAAGGATCACCAACTGATTGGCAAACTCCACATTCTGTGTCACAAAGAAATCATTCCAAGTCACCCCTTGTAGTAGTCTTCTGACCGCCTCTGGATCAACTGGGAGCTCTGTCCGATAGTATTTGTTAATGTCCGTGATAGTCATTCGGACCTCCACCCCTCGGACCAAAATGGAGGATGTTCGCTGAAAAGTCTCTGGTACCATTCCTGTAAAGAATTCCTCTACCACGCTTCTACAATACATAGGAGGGGTGCTAACGAAAGTTTCCCATCCCCTCGTTTTAACTACTTGAGGTATTGAGGTGCCCTCTAGCTCTTCTACTGCTATCCCTCTTTCAACCACAACGCCTCGTTCCCTAAAATATTCCATGCGGTCCTCTAACTCTGGATGCCTGACACATGGTGGTGCAACTGGAGGTCCCCTCCCCGGTCTTCGCTCGAAAACCTGACTGCCTTGTCTAGTAGATTGCCTGGTTCTTCCTGACATATGCACAATAAACAATAGTTTTAAGGGAATACTCATATCAAGGAACCATGAGGTTATGATGAAACAATTGAAAGAACGAATATTCTGCAAGGCTGATAAAGTGCGGGTGACTGACCCGCACTAGACCCGCACTTTAACTCGTTCCCAAATACTAACGCATGCAGAATCACCAACAACACACACACTTCACACTCACAGCAAATCATCGAATCAAATCACAATAATATGGCTCTAACCCATGTATAGAACATTTCACATGCATAATTAGACAACAACTTATCATTCAATCCTTATAGGTATTCAATAAAAAGTTTAAAAGTCTCGGATTTGAATATGCGATTATGTGAAAACAAGGATTGAGAAAATTGAAACCGAAATTCTCCACATTCTTTGCAATTAAAGCATCATACAAAAATCCAAATAAGCAAGGAAAAAAGGGCACGAAATCGTGGCCCATCCTTAAACAATGAAGTTCATGCAAAAGAGGGAAAAATTGTTGACAAAAGGTTTAGAATCGAGATTAGAGTGATAGGTAACGAAATTAGAGGAAGATTTCATACCTTGGTTACCAAAAATTGAAAACTTGGCACACACGGAATACCTTTCAGTTGAAACGAGGGAAAACATAAGGTTTCAGTTTGTTTTCTTTCTTTTTGAAAGTGGTGGAGCCCTAAGAACGACAGGTGATATATATATATATATATATATATATATATAGCGTAACCAAAGTGCGGGTGGAGTGCGGGTGAATGACCCACACTTTATTACCTGATGCTTTTGGAGTGCGGGTGGAGTACGGGTGAATGACCCACATTATAACTGCACTGTTTCCCTGGATTAATTCCTGAACTCTGCACTGTAACTATTTCTGCACCAAAAACCACACACAACACCTTAACAAGCACTATGTTCCAAAAATTTACAAAGACGAGTGCTACCCATCCGAAACACAAAAATACTAAAACGAATTTAAAAGTGGGTGCAATGCACTCAAAGTGGGACCCGGTCATCCAAAGAAGGTTTGATAGGAATGGGGAGCACATTCAACTTGGCCACCCAAACAGGTGCCAATGGCTTACTTACTGCATCTCTCCCCACTTTCCTCACTTGCCCAACTAGGTCATTTCTTACCCATATTTGCTTGACCTTTGTTGGGTTCAACTTAGACCAAACTCAACTTGTTTTGAACCTTTGAAAACTAAAGCAATAAGCCTTAGTGTGCCCTCTTTTGGCACAAAAGCAACAAGTAAAAGAACGGTTAGGGAAACTCCCTGCTCGGTTGTTGATGTTGACCCATTTTATTGATTTGACCTTGTTTTCTGTCACATCAAGCTGAACAATCAAATCACACTCCTTGACTTTGCCCCACTTCAACTCATCCTCCTTTTTGTTCAACTGCTCTTGCAATTCTCTTACTGCTTTTGCGGACTCCTAGACACTTAATAGCATTTTCCTTGAACGTCTCCCATTCTCCTCCTCGAATTCCTCCGAGAGTCTTGCTAATTTTTCTAGGTTCTTGGAGATTAACTCCTCCTTTGTAGCAAGTTCCACTACTTGCTCCCTTAGACTCTTGTTCAATGTTGAGAAGTCATGCAATTTCTTCTTAAACATTCCATTCTCGGCCTTGAGCAAATATACCTCTAGTTTGAGCTTCGTGTTGTCTTGCTCAAGCTCACCTATCTCCTCAAAAGTGGCAGTACTTGATTCATCCTCTTCAAGTTCACATTCTTGTCTTTCCTTAACGCAATCTTGGTTTCCCATTTCCATCTCATTCACACCCTCCAAAGCTTGCACAAGGGTGAGCACCCGACTTCTTTTCTTTCTTGAATTGGATGCTTCCAAGACCAAACAATCCTTTACTTGGCTTGATTTGGGGGAATGGACCTTGAAGTTAACACTCTTGCCTCCACAGCTGAAGGAAATGTCCCTAGAATGAATATCTACAACCATACCAGCTGTGGCCATGAATCACCTCCCAAAAAGTAATTTTCAGTCGCTACACTTGGATTCTCCTCTCTTGCAATTCAACACAATAAACTCTACCGGCACCATTAACCCGTGCACATTCACATAGACTTCATCCACTATACTAACTGGGGTGGTGGAAGAATTGTCTGCCATGATGAGAGTTTGAGAAGTAGGCTTGACTGACTGAATCTTCAACTGTTTGTATACCTACAATGGCATCATATTGATGCTAGCCCCCATATCAAGCACTGCTCCATCCTAGTTGAGTTTTCAATTTTTACCTCTACTACGAAACTTCTGGGGTCTGAAAGCTTAACGGGGGAGTCTATGCCACTTCCCCCATCTTCATTATCTGTGACCTCCACCACACTCTTGACGGTCTCTTCCTTGGAATTGTCTAGAATCTAGTATTGGTTTGGGATAGTTTCCTTTTCTAACCCCTCTTCAACTCCCAACTCGACTACCTCTAACACGTTAACGTGCTCATCGGTGCTTGATGCCTTACCCTTGTTCTTGACCAATGCATCGAAGATTTGTGCCAACTAAGTTTCCATCTTTTTCAGTGACGCTCCATGACTATTCACCCTCTGATCATTGGACTGCATGTAAGCAGTCATTCGTTGCTTAGATGCATGCAAGGTGTTCTTGAGGGCTTCTGACCCGATACCAACCGTTTTGATCACTGTGCTCACTATCTCCTCTAGGGATTTGTCTTTTTATTGGCTAACGGGTGCTTGGGAATTAAAGTTGGTTGGTGGGTTACTACTAGAACTTCCCTATTGGTTGTTGTTGCTAGGCCCTCCTTGGTTATACCTATTGTACCCACGGTTTTGGTACCCCTGATTGTTGTTTCCACCTTGATAGTTGTTGTTGCCACCTTGGTAATTTGTTGCCCCTAGGTGGTTGTTGTTGGACCAAGACAAGTTTGGGTGGTTTCTCAACCCTGGGTTGTATGTGTTTGAATACAGATCATTCCTTGGCCTTTGGAATTCTCCAAGGGCCTACGCTTGCTCTTCTTGACCAAACTGCCCTTCTCCTTCTTCTATCTCCCCCATTACTTGACTCACTCCTTGAGAGGACCCTGGCTTTCCAATTATAAGCTCTTTGATCGATTGGAGCTCTTTGTTCATTCTTGACATCTGAATTTGAACTTAGGTATCCTGACCCACTTCTATCCTTCCGCCCCTTCTCACGTGTGATGTCCTCTGCTGTGAGTTATGGGCAATCTTCTCCAAGATATCTGAAAATACTATATAGTAGCGTGTGTCTATAAACCTAGAGGGGGGAGTGAATAGGTTTTAGTTGATTTATTACCAACTTTTCGACTTAATCAATATTAATAGTCCTACCCCATATTAGCAATCAGCCAATCATAATATAAACATGCGGAAAACAATAAAAACACAATGATTGATTTACGTGAGAAACCCTCCAACTGGGCAAAACTCACAGGCTATCCTTCTAGCCACATTCGGTCCTCAAATCCACTATTTGAATGAAAGTTTACAACCTAGGTTGACCTCAAGTCACACCTACTTGGCCACTAACCCTTTCACTCTACCCAACGGGCCTTTAATAGTGATTCTAGACTATAAGCAAGTGCACTAATCCACTTAGCCACAAAACTTAACAATCAATGAAGAGGTTAAACAACCTATGTGAATATGTAAAAATATTATAACATGCAATTAATGCTAGGCAACACTAAATGCTTATCTAAGGATTTAAAGATGTCAATAAGTGCAAATCCTAGATATCAATATCTAAATGCAAATGCATGAAGATTTAGCTAGAAGGGTAAAAACGTCCTAAATGCTAGCTATCAATGAACATACAACCTCAACCAACAAACATAATCACAAACATACTCAAATCATGCTAAACCAAATAAACATGCAATAAATTAACAAATAATTGCTAACCCTAGGTAAACAAGAACATAGAGATGGAAAGGAAGTTCTAAGACTTGTTTGATTACCTAGTCAAGAAGAGCATGAAGACCCATGAAGAATAGATGCAAGAATGAAGCTTAGATGCACATGGGTATGAGTTTGGTTGAGTAAAAAGGATTTCTTGGAGCTCTCTCTCTCTTGGATTTACTTTCTCTCACTTAGGGATATATTTTTAGAGCTCTAGGTCTAAATGGTGGAGAAGAAGATGTATTTATAGAGACCAAAAAATGAGCTGGTGTGAAATACCCGAAATGCTCAGTTCGGGTGAAAAAGGCGACATGCAAGGCGACATGAGCAAGTCGCCTAACACACTGTGAAAAAAACACGTTGCCTGAGGCGACATGTAAGGCGACATCCCCAAGTCACCTATAAAGATGCCTTACAGACTATGGAAAAATAAAGATGTCAGAGGCGACATGTAAGGCGGCATCATCAAGTCACCTATGAAGTCGCCTTACACACTGGAGAAAAAAGAACATGACTAAGGCGACATTGGAGGTGACATGCACAAGTGGCCTTGCATGTCGTCTAACACACTGTGGGAAAAACCTAAGTCTAAGGCGACTTGTCAAGCGACATGTACAAGTGGCCTTGCATGTCGCCTAACCTACTGTGCAGCCTATTAACTCCAAAATGCAAGAAGTGTGTGTGTGCAACCATACATGCATGTCAATACAAATGCATAGAATGTGAGTGTGTGCAACTAAAACCTCTTCAAAGAGAATTAAGCAAGTGATATACCTTTGAAGTGCTCTTGAGAGAGATGATGTCCTTGAAGCTTGATCACACCCAATGAAGCCTAATATACCCTTACAAAAATTAATCCCCAATGTGGTTTGTCAACAAAATAAGCCAATCAAAATATGAGGAACTTACGTGTGATGTCCTCTGCTGTGAGTTCTGGGTAATCTTCTCCAAGATATCATATGCCTCAACTGCTCTCTTGTTTGCTATTGTACCCCCACACGCATTGTCCACTAGCATTTGTGTGATCGGTGAAAGTCCGCTATAGAAGGAATTCACCTTCAACTCTGGGTGGTATGTATGCGGCGGCATTTGTGCTAACAACAAGTTAAACCTCTCCCATGTCTCATGGAAGGGTTCACCGTCCTTCTCAACAAAGGATGCTATTTTCAACCTTAGGTCCTTCGCCTTTTGTGACAGAAAATACTAGTTAAAAAAGACCTTGTACACCTGACTCCATGTTACTAGTGATCCTGGCCTCAAATTCATGTACCATGTCATGGGGGCATCCTTCAAATAGTACTGGAAACACCTGAGGTGAAGCTGCTCTCTTGTCAGCAGTGCTTGGCAAGCCATTACCGGAAAGGTTTCTAGGGTGGCTCCATATTGTTTCATAAATTGAAGGCAATCCTTGGTAACTCTCCCCCTAAAAGATGGTAGGAGGCTAATATGCATAGTCTTCAACTCATACTGTCTTGTCACATCATCAAGTACTATGGCAGTGGGCGCATTACCTACAAACAGGAGTGTGTACTCGCCCATGGTGAAACCTAGCTGTTCATCTCCATGTACACTGCCCTCATGCTCACGAGCCTGCTGCTTATTCTGATTCAGATCATTTCTGTCTTCCCTATTCTGCTCGGGTTGATCCATAGGAACACCGGCTTCTATGTTTTCCTCTAACTTACCGGCTTTTCTACCCAACTAATTTATATTGTCGGCACTTGGCAATACTGTTCCTCTTAATGATCTTCTTCCGTGCATATACCTAGAATCCTGAAATTTCAGAAACAAATAATGCACGTCGTAACGAGACACAATCAAGGTATATCAGAAATGTAACTAGAACTAAATATTACTCATGCAAAACTAATCAAACTAAATATGCCGCTCCCCGGCAGCGGCGCCATTTGACGGGACGATTCTCGTGTGTCGTTTTAAAAGATCAATCCGTCAACAATATTTGTAAAAACCTCACGAAGCCTAAATTGGTTTGAAAAACACAAGTATGGTGGCAAGTGGGGTGTCGTCCACAGGGAGTGGAGCTAGCTAAGGTTAGCTATTGCAAAAGTAATGTTAATGTATATATATAATAAACAAAACATAAAATGATGAAGATGTAGATGGTGAATTATCATATGAGTAACACTAAAATAATTATGCAAACTAGAGGAAAGGGAAATGGGATGAAGGATATATAGTTGATGGAAACTAAGGAGTTAACAGATACGAAAGTAAATACTGGGCAATGCAACAAACTTGTCAATAGGCACATCTATTCAAAGGTAACCGACCTAAGATGTATAGAATCGGTTATTTATCCCTAGAAAGTGGCCAACCTATGATGTATAGTGATGACCACCTATTTGGGATTAATCCGTCGTAAACCACCAACCTAGGATGTATAGTGTTGGTTGTTCGTCTGATTCTGAAAATGAAGCTCGTCTACCTATCAATGGCTCAACCGATTGTAAATGTAGTCAACCTAGGATGTATGGTGATGACTTCTAATCCTCTCACGAGATCCGACCTAGGATGTATAGTGCCTAAAATACGATCGAGGTTAGACTAAGACCGCAGTTTAAGAGTCGGAATTCATGACGTTCCGTCCATTCATTAGAACAAGAGACAACTAAATAGGATGTATATCTAGATGAAATACTCATACATAATCCAAAGAGATCTTGCTAAGAGGATGTATCTACATAAGAAATCAATGGTAACCATTCATAACAAGAATAGAACAATGAAAGATAGACATGAATATAAATATAACATCAAGTTTATGTACAATCCCAATATCCAACTAACTACTCCATCAACCCCTTAGAGGGGATTTAGCTACTCCTTACAACTAGGAAAATAAGAGAAAGGAAAGAGAAAGAACCCTTGGAGAACATCTCCTTCCTTGAAGTTGCTTCAATCTCCTACCTTCCTTAAAGTTGAGTAGAGAATGTAAGTATGTGACAGAGAGAGAGAGAGAGAGAGATTCTAGATCTAAGTTGTGTAAAAACCTTTGAAAAATGGAGTCAAAGGCTGCTTAAAACATTTTCATCCTATTCTATTTATACAACATACAAAAATAGGTCACTTAAACTTCAAAAATCAAACTGGTGCGCACGGAGTGCGGGTGAATTACCTGCACTGTACCCGCATTGTATTGGTTGTCTTCATCTTCAGTTCTCAGATCTGGGAAATAGTGCAGGTGGAGTGCGGGTGAATTACCCGCACTGTATTGGTTGTCTTCATCTTCAGTTCTCAAATCTGGGAAATAGTGCGGGTGGAGTGCGATTAAATTACCCACACTTGACTCGCACTTGACCCGCATTTGACTTGCACTTGACTCGCACTTTACTGTCAGGTGCAAAATCCACTCTTCTGTCTTGAGCAATAGTGCGGGTGTAGTGCGGTTGGATGACCCGCACTGTATCCGCACTCTAATATTAGGTGCAAATCCACTCTTCTGTCTTGAGCAACAGTGCGGGTGGAGTGCGGTTAGATGACCCACACTGTACCCGCACTCTAATGTCAGGTGCAAATCAGCATATCTGGTTTTGGCAACAGTGCGGGTGGAGTGCGGTTGGATGACCCGCACTGTACCCTCACTTTAACTCTTCTCCTACATCAGGTCCCAGCTATGAGCATGAGTACGGTTGGAGTGCGGTTTCGACCCGCGCTTCACCCGCACTGTAGAGTTGTTTATGATCCTTTGTCTTTCCTTTTGCCCTTTTTCTGCCGGAACCACAACAACATGCTTCCAAACCCATCATTGCACAATTTCCTACAATTACGCACATAACAACCCATTAGAGATACCAAAACACACGAAAATAGAACACAAGATAAGGATTTGAGGGCCTAAATATACTACATATTTGGCACGATCATTATTCTCTCGGGAAAAAATACAACACAACAGCTCCAGTTTTGAGCGACCCAAAACATGACTAAACAATATCGAAACCTTTCGTATAATATATTGTTGGAAATGTATGGAAGTCTACTTTCTAATCCTTTTTACGGAAAGAGGTTTCGATATATGTAGAAAGAGATATGGTCATTTAAGTGACCAAGAGTCAGATTTGGACATCAATAAGATTGCCCAAACTCATGGTATAAGACCATGTAACCCAATACCAATCCAAGAGAGGGTAAAATGACCTCTCTAGAGGTCTCACAATGTGCTTAGACAAGCACACTATCGTGTAAGTACGGACGTTTCCAAACATACTTAGGAAACGAAAGCATAGAACACAACCACGCTTAGAACTAACACCAAGGAGCATGTGTGTGAAATGTAAAGAAGAACACACATATAAAAGATTGAATCACAAATGCAAGATGTGTAAGGCATGCATGATAGTGTGTGTGTGTGTGTGTGCTACTAGTAGCTTCAAAGAAAGTTAAGCAAGTGATATACCTTTGAAGTGCTCTTGAGTTGAAGGATGCCATCGAAGCTTGATCACGAACAATGGGACCTAACTACCCTTACAAGCAAATCCTCATGTGGTTTGTCAACGAAATGAGCCAATCAAAAAGTGAGGAACTTACAATCTCCCCCTTTGGCTATTTCATGACAAAACCATCACTCACAATTGATCATCACAAAAAAAAAAAAAAAACTAAGGTCAACAAGATATATTCTACATTACAAAAAAATACCTAAAATCTAGATCTTCAAGCCTTCAATCTCTTGTAGAATAATCATTCCTGTAAAACAAGATAACTACACTTTCCAAGACAAGTGTATGTGAGGTGATCAAGAAAAAAAATACAAGTATTGCAAGAAGAAAAACAACGCATAATGAAATGAAGTGCAATGCAAGTGCTCCCCCTAAATGAGTTACTCCCCCTCAAAGCATAATTCTCCCTTAAAAATGCAACATCCATAACTACCACACTACTCCCCCTTTTTGTCATGAAATAGGCAAATGAGTATCCCCCAATTGGGCCACTTTAGCAAAGAGAGCTATTTGCAAGATAAGTGCATAGTCATATACAACAACCTTATGCAACTTAATTAATTGAGAGAGAATCAATGAGGTTTGATTTAAGAAAAATGTGTGATTTGTTTGCTTTGGATGCAAGACATGCAGCATTAAAGTTCAAGCAAATGGTATTTGGCAAAGCGAACATCAAAAGGATTCCAAAGGAATTCAAACTAATTTGTACCCTTTTGCCATAATTAAACAAGATATAGCTAAAAAACCTTTGTATCACACACAAGCAACCTTGTCAAACCTTAATGGTCAATCAAGACATGGATATAGAATCCTTTTTAATTGAATGGATATAGAATCCTTATTGGTTATTGTCCTTGTTCAACCATTAAGAAAATAGACAAATCTAAATTGGATGAGACATCCTTATTAATTTCATGGACACAAGGTCCTTATTGAGTTTAGCCTTGTCAAATTGCTTTCACACACATCTGCACACACATAACTCATGCATAATATTTAAGCATGTCAAAATCAAGTTCACATGTCATGGAGATAAATTATAGGTCATTCAATTGTATTTCCCAATCAATTCTCTAGTCCAAAAATGCATGTTTGAATATAAAGGTGACATGGATTACAAACAAAGCAAGGGCACACTTATTGAATAAAAAACCATATAATTATATATAAGCACAACCAAAATGCTCAAGCAATTAATAAAGAAACATAAAGTTGATCAAATTTTTGCTTATTTCAACTATGCAATGTTGCTCTCTTTACTAAAGCTCCCCATATGGGGTCAATCACCAAAGCACATCAAGGCATGTGACAAATCCGAATAGACCTACTAAGTGCTATAAACCTAGTTGAATGTAATGGCTTTGTGAATAAATTCGCTAGTTCATCATCTGTGCTAACATGTTCAAGTGCAATGCATTTCTTTTTAACCAGCTCTCTAATAAAGTGATGCCTAATGTCTATATGCTTTGTCCTAGAGTGTTGAATAGGATTATTTGAAATGTTAATTGCACTCAAGTTATCACAATAAAGAGTTCGAGTACCTTGATCAAAGCCGTAATCCACTAGCATTTGCTTCATCCAAAAGAGTTGTGTGCAAGCACTCCCGGCTGCTATGTACTCGGCCTCGGCTATGGACAAGGAAATGGAATTTTGCTTCTTGCAAAACCATGAGACCAAATTGTTGCCTAGGAAGAAGCAACCTCCCGATGTACTCTTCCTATCATCACAATTTTTCGTCCAATCTGTATCACTAAAGCCAACTAAGCTAGCATTAGTACCATATCCCATAGTTGGATGTCTCATTCACATATCGAATGATTCTCTTCATAGAGGAGAGATGGGACTCCTTGGGATCTGCTTGGTACCTAGCACACACACCCACACTAAAGGCTATATCGGGCCTACTTGCTGTCAAGTAAAGCAAGCTACCAATCATGACACGATAAAGACTTTGGTCGACACTCTTGCCACTATCATCCTTGCTTAGTTTCAAGGTGGTACTCATGGGTGTGTCACAATGTTTGGCATTCTTAAGGCCAAACTTCTTCATTAGGTTCTTCGCATACTTAGCTTGGGATATGAAAATCCCATCATGCAATTGCTTGCGAAGGACGATTAGACTCAAGAGAATCCTCCACTTTTAGGCATCAATTGGCAAAGGGCAATGTCATAGAACTGTATCAACCTGCGAGTTAAGGAGGGAACGAGGAATCGATACCCTTATCGAAGGACATACTGGTAAAAGCATGTCCACCTTAGAATAGCCTAGTTTGCTCGTTCGTGCTCATTCGCAATATGTAGCTCGATAGAGTCAAGGATACCATACGTCACCTTCAGACGGTCCGTGTCGTCATCTGTGAACACGTTCTCCGGATTCTCACCAGCTAGAATACCTAACATCCTACCCGAGTGGGATGGTTCTTTGACGTCTACATGCTCCGGGAACTCGTCCGGGCCTGCGACGACTAGTACGACCCTAATCTCCTCTAATAGGTCAGCTATGGAGGCCTTTTGTTCGACATCTCTGGTGTTGGACATAACACCCTCCACAACTTCATTTCCCAAACTGTTATGAGTCCAGGAGAAAACTGGGTCTGAAGTTGTACTCTCACTCGACATAATACTTCCAAAAGCTGACAAATGTAGAAATGCAAAAATCAAGCAAGGACCATAAACCCCAAATCAAATCCTAAGGATTTGTAATAGGCTGAGGTCAAGAAAAACCCTGGAAAATTTGATTCAAGATCGAATCTAAAATCCTACGGCGACTCGGCAAGGTCTCAAACCTGTTAAGTCATACAAAGTATCGCCTAAATGGATCTAAACAAGGAAACTAAATCAATTTTCTAGATTAAGCGTAGGGTAACGAAGAACATAAGCAAATTCCTAGTCTTAAATCTCCCTAAAAACTACTCTGCTAATTCCTTATAGACAAGTAAAAGTAATTCTCACAAAGAGCTACTAAAAATAAAAGTGAAAGAACTTTACTTACCTTGCAAACTATTCGAACTGAAATCGTTGGAAAAAACGAACTGGGTTTGGCGAAGATTTGCAGATGCTTTTGTTTCGAAGATTCTTAGACGATTTTGTCTCAAGTAAATGATAAGTAATAAGGAAATGGAAGAGTTTGGTTTATAAACCAAGACTTTAACCACAATTGCCACGTGTCGTAACCGTTACGGTTACCAGTTAACCAAGGCATTATTAGGTTAATTTGAAATTCAATTTATTCAAGAGTGCACCAAAAACGAGGCCCCACGTCAGCCATAGAGAGCAGAACCAACTCCGTTCCTTCAGTTGACCTTTCCATTCTCGAAGCATACGAAGCACTCGATGCCTTGTCGTTGCAAGAACTGAGGTTCATGTAATGTTTCATACAACTCATTTATTCGACACATTGACTCGACGAAAATCACACTCTCTAACTTAGAGACTCATTCCTTAGAGAATGGATGACAAATTGTAGTAGCCAAAAATAGCCCTTGGGCTCAACGCTTGGGGCCCATAATCGATATCGTGTTGGACCGGATTTAGGCCCACCTAATATGGATTGACCCGAAGATCTATATTGTGTTGTTTGACTCAATTATTCAAACAATTTCTATCTGACAACATAAGCAGAATTTGACTGAGTCTTGGATTCTTAATCCCATGAAATCTGGCCAAGATTTCAGGGATTAGATACTCCACGAAATCATGAACCAACTGCTTCAAACACCTATAAATGCAATAGTCCTTTCACAAGAAAATGATTTTGCTCGCTTTTGATTTCCAAAGCTTTTGCATGCTAAAATTCTGCTTAAACAAAGATTCAGATCACATCTTAAACATTTTCCAACGATTAACTCTTCCCAGAATCACCTCTATCACCTTTATCATCTCTAAAATCCCAATATCAGTCAAAATCACGCTTAGCCCAAGCGAACCTAATGCTAAAAACGATCGCCCACCATTTTTCTTTTTCTCACAGCTTCCAGTTTTTATTCATTTTCATCTTTTTTACAGGTTTAGAGAGTAGTCGACACTCTCGGTTTGATATGTTAGACCAAGTTGTTTGGGCCTAACTTACATCTGATCCGATCCACACTAATTGTAGATTGACCATCTATACTAATGAGGTTGACGGTTTGAGTCAGTGTCCCTCTCCTAAATAGAATTGATTCTTTTAATTTATTTTATAAACAATTAGATGTTAGAGTAATAAATTTATTTTGATGCAATCATACAAAGAACAAAAATAACATAAAAATAGAAAGAAAATGCACGTGGAGGAGATTGTTGAAAGAAGAAAGGGTTATTATTATAAAATAAAAAAAACAAAAAAAAACAGAGATATAAATGTAAAGTGGGGTCAAGTCCAGTCAAATACCGAAATAATGAATCGGCACATGGAAGTTGCACGTGGCACGTTCTAATCGAATAGAGTGAGCTGTATCTTTTTTTTTTTTTTGACGAAGGAAACGAGTGAGCTGTATCATATTACCAAATTTCAAAGGCAAAATTCAATTTGAATCTTCCCTTGGTTTATAACTTATTAAAAAACATTTAAAGTTTAACCGAAGTTTATATACGAGATAAAGTTGGTCTGATTATATACCTATTATATCTAAATTACGAGATTGAGATTATGAATTTGAGCTCTCTTTTCAATAAGAAAACTCTAAATTTATATAATATTTAAAAAAAAATGATGTTTATAATTTCAACAATACTATCCAATTCAAAAAGTTAATGAGAAAATCAATTTAAATGAAATAAAAAGTAGTTTGTTATTATTTTTATATACCACGCTTGCGATGACTATCAATCACTCGCTATATTATTTGTGTTAATTTTGTTTGGAAGTTTGGATTACGTTCTTTTTCAGATTAGAAACGTAATTTGAGTATAAACATAATTTCTGATTTGTATGAGAGATTAACACTCAGTAAATCAAAAATTAGGTTTCATCTTCTCCATCAAGATAATTGAAATTAATATATTATCTATGGTGGAATTCAAATATTGCCGAATTGAATGGACATTAATGAAAATCATTTACCATCAAATCACATTTGAACGGTGGTTCTCTATCAAAATTCTTGATTAGTAAACCTATTGTAAATATTTTGCCTTATTTGATTTATTTCATTCTCAATATCTTTATTATTAGCTATAAATGGCAATTAGAAAATTTTGACACATTAGAAATAAAATCTATTTTTCCTTGTTAGGATTTTAAATTAGTAAAGGCATTTTGATATTTTAAATTGTATAATTGTAAATTAGGAATTAAATTCCCCTTTTTTTTTTTCCTTCTTAGGATTCTAAATTAATAAAAGCGTTTTAATATTTATTTGAATTGTATAGCTTTTTAATGCGAATTGTGTAGCATCAAAAGCTATACAGACTTTATATAATAGTTGTATAAATTTAGTTCCTATGACATTTTTTTTTTGAAATATACTTATTCTAACATTACTTTTTTTTAAAGAATAATCTAACTTTACTTACATGATAAGAAACCAAATGGAACCGCGTACAAAGTACGTGTTAAATTGTTAATTAGGTGTGCGTAATTGAGAAGTGGACATGTGGACGGTCGGTCTAGGCTGTCTATATAACCTAACAACTCTCACACCACTTTCACTTGCAATATTAAGCAGCAGTTACTACACTCTTCAAAGACAACACACTTTTGTTTGGTTTGGTTGAAAAAGAAGAAGAAGCAGCAAAAATGTCAGATGAGGGAACAGCTAATTGCATCGACATCATCTTGGCCATCATCTTGCCTCCTCTTGGTGTCTTCTTCAAGTTTGCTTGCGGGGTATGTTTAATATTTTATATTCATTTTCTTTGGTACGGACGTCTGTATTTTATTGGATATTTAAGAGATTCTTAAAATATATACATGTACGGATAAGACCTGTTTTTTTAAATGTGTTTGTGTCTAATCTGATAGTAAATTTGAGTGCGGAGATTTCTGGGAATAATTGACTGATTATTTGAATTTCTATATGATGATGAGTGTAGGTTGAGTTCTGGATCTGTTTGATCTTGACACTTTTTGGCTGGATCCCTGGAATTATTTATGCTGTTTATGCCATCACCAAGTAGTTATCTTCTCCCGCAGACAGACTTCTCTGTAAGCACTTTCTCTCTCACTCTCTCTCTGGAAGTGCTTTTGTAAAATAAGCACTTAATTATGTCGACTGTTTTGTTTTGTATGCCTACCAGTCAATTGGTTCTGTATATCTCCATAATAATTATCACATTATTTCTACCTCTATATTGGTGTTATCATTATTTCCGAGAAAATAGAATCTTTGCTTCCAATAATATCATGCCATGCGATCCGTACGGAGATATGATGATTTGTTTCATATTAAAAAAATAATGCGATTGAATAAAGATATTTGCAAGGAAAGCATATCTTATTGATTATTAATTTGTTCATTTTTTGTTGGACAGGTGGAGTCATATGATGATAAAAGGCTTTATCTATTACTAGCTTTAATATGTAACCGTTTGATGGACAGTTCGTGTTTTTTTATCATGATTGTGACGTAGTAGTGGAGTTGGTTCCATTATTTTTCAGAATATCCATCGAGTGTGTTTGTCAAGTGCCCCTTTAATTTCCTTTGCTTTTATTAACTAATGTGATTCTTGTTTTGTAAGTAATCAGCTCTATTGTTTTGATTGATGTAAAGTTGATTATAAAGTGGTTCGTTTGATTATTACTTTTTGTGTCATTTGTGGTTATCAAGTTACGAAAATATAACGAGATGGTATTAGTACAGTAGTATTACATCTAAAATTATGAGGTTGTGGATCTCGTTCATCTTGATTTTTAAAAATTCAAATTTATATAATTATTTTTATGAGATTGGTTTAGCTGTCTCTCACGCTTATAGTATGAGGCTGTGGATTCAAGTCATCTCATCCTAAAAGATAACTCCAATTTATTTAATACCTTTTCTTTTAAAAAGTTGACGATGTTAGGTTAATTTGTCTTTTTAATAAAAACAAATTGTTATTACTAAAAAGCAGACCAAAACAAAATGTGGAAGTTGCCACGAAATCAATTTGCATTTCAGTGATTTCACATTCACAACTCATTATGCCCCATACGAAACCCAAGCATATCATATAGCATGACCCGATTAGTCAATAACATTCAAATCCCCATTAATGGAACAGTTACTACTAACCTAAAGGATTAGTCTGTTGAATGATATATACTATCACGTTAAAGATTTATCCCCTTTGGAGCAAAACAAAATATATATATCTAACAATATCCTACCTCTCCAAACGTTTAACGAACAAGTTGATTAAATATTTTGATGAATTTTTATGAATTTTGTGATACATCAGTTTTATTAACTTTAATCAGTTGCGTATGGACTGAGCTTTTTGTGATATTTGAAAAAGGAGTAGCAATTTGAGAGAGATCGATCACAACCTTATCATTTTTAAAAGTGATATGAAACCCCACATATACAATTTAATTATATCCACAATTGATCAATTGGAGATATTCGGGATCCCAATTTCATGATTCATGCATATATAATGATATAAAATATAAAATATAATTGATGATCATCATGCCAAGACGAATTGAACTTTATCTTTCCAGATCACTTGGCCAGCACAAGACCAACATCCATATATAATTAACATAAACTTTATAAAAAAGGATATTATTATTTTCCCTCCGACCTTTGCCATATTATAAAGTTGGGGACATAGTTTGTCTATAATGGGCGGTCTTTCTCTAAAATAAAAATATTGTGAATCTTCCCCCTTCTGTTAGAATTTTCATCAAAAAAATGTGTTGACAGCCCGTATCACGGTCAAATGACCGTTTTATCCTTAATGTAATCAGAAAATGGCAATTTAACCCTTAAAATATTTATTAAATAAAAAACATATTAAAAAAATTGAAAACAAAAAAAATTGAAAAAAAAACATAATTGAAAAAAAAAGATGGATCTCCACCGTTCATCTCTGAGAAGATGATATAATTTTCTTTCAAAAAAATTGTGATTTTTGAAAGAAGAGGGAGAGAAGAGATGGGAAGAATGAGAAAGGGATCAATGACAACTAGGTTTTGGTTTTTAGTGGTCGCTATGGTGGCTAGGGTTTGGTGTGAGTTGTTGTTGATCTGAGAAGATGATGATCTGTGTTTAATTTAGGGTTTCTGGGTTGGATTTATGGATCTGGATTTAATTTGTGTGATGATGGTTGGGTTTTATTTGTTTTGTTTTTAATTTTTAATTTATTTAATTATTTACTTTTACAATATTGCCCTTTTTAGTTTAATGGTCAAAGTGATTTTGTATGGAAAATATGATAGAAGGGGTTCATTTTCCGTTCTTTCCATTTTAGGGAGATTAAAGACCAATATGGACAAACCCTATCCTCCCCTTTCCGATAGTGTAAATGTCGGGATAATAATATCCCTTATAAAAATACGTAAAAGCATAAATTAATTAACTGCTATAAAGCTATCTTGTTTATTATTATAAACAGATATCATAATAAAGATATTTCACAAGATCACCGGGAAGTTGGAAAAGAGTACGTGTTAGATGAAAGGAAGCTTTATACACTTGTGGGTTGATCAATGCTCACAAAAAATACACACAGAAAACAATAATATATCAAATACTCTGAATAATTTCATAACATATAAGTGAAATCAAAATGGACGAAATGAGATTGGTCCGGTGGTAAATCTCTCACAATTGTATCACAATGTTGCGGGTTCAAATCGTTCATCTTTCTAAAAAATCCAAAATTTATTTAATTAATAAATAAATAAAATGAGATTCAAACCTGTCCCACACATATTAACATATATGAAGATGAAAGTACATAACTACTTGATCAGAAATATTTAATATGATTGGAGTTGCTGTAACGTGTACTTTGCGAACAGAGAGAATTTATAAAAGAAAATATGTAATGCAGCTCTGATTAGGTATTAAATATCTTTATGTGTTGGGTCAATCTCCTAATGCATCAATGCTTGCACTGTTTGGTTTGATGCATGATTGATAAATCTTATAAGTTAGTTTGTCTTTGTATTCAATCTTTTCTGCCATCCTTTTTGTCCTCATCTTAAAACAAATCAGCTTAAGATAAATACAACAAAAATTGGGGGAGATTTTGATCAAATAATTACGTGGACATAAAAAAATAGAAAAAAAAATTTATGTAGTTTTTCCCACTAGATCATGTCCATATATATCTAGAAACAATTATTATACATGGTCAACATATAATACAATATATATATATATGAATAATTTACTTTTATAAATTTATTCTTGTTGTAAAATAATGAGATAGAAATATAACAATGTATTGGAGAAGAAATTTCGAGTGCTTAACTGGTTGTCTCTGTTCTTATTATCTCATTAGAACTCTGTACAAAAACTACTCTCTCAATAATTGAACAACATACGCGCATATATATATATATATATATATATATATATATATATCGAAATTTTCAAATCAGTACGTACTGATATAACTTCATCAGTGCGTTGGATGTGGACCATTAGATTTACATATTTTGACTCAAAATGTATATACTTGTCAAAACTTCTCCATAATCAGTGGTCCACATGCAACGTACTAATATAAATTATATCATTACGCACCGAGAAGAAAATGAATATATATATATATATATATATATATATATATATATATATATATATAGCCATATGCAATTTTCATGCATGTTGCCACCGCTCACCACGTCTCATATCAAACACAATTTGCTGCTACTTGCCATGCCTACGCATCATGGTGGAAATATTAAGAATGTAGTGGGAAAGCACCAATTACACCACCAATTACAACAATTCTTAGAACTTTCTTTTGGGACAAAATTTTAATAAGTTAGCTATGGTAGACTGGTAGTTCACATCTATAAATAATCCCAAACCTTGCATTCAAATTTGACATTTTGTTGAATATTTGTTGAATTTGGGGACCATCTTGTGGTAGCTATGCATCGTTCATCTGCCCTAGGGATGGTAACTGGTCGGATCGGATCGGATCAGAGGTGCGCCATACCTAAACCCGATTTGTACGAATTGCCCCAAACCTGACTCGTGCCTAGAACGGGTTTTCTTTTTCCGCCCTAAACCCTACCCAAAATGACAAAGGGTGCCCCATACCCGACCCGAAGTGACCCGTTTCGTTTTTTTTTTTCTAAAAAAAAAAAATTCTCAAACCACTAAATATACACATTATTTTACCATACAATTCAATTTTAAGACATTGACATAAATTTTAACATTCAATTAAATTTTAAAATACTTTTAAATTAATATATATTTTTTCTTTTTTGATTGCAATTTTGAATGTACACTTAATTACAAACATACACTATAGAAAAACATTTTAACATACACTTAAAATTCATACATAAACTTAAATTTAATAGAACACAATATCTAAGTTTAATAAACTTTAAATTCAAACATAAAATGCAATTATGTAAAGAGACAAAGAGATTATAGATTTGTGTTTCCCTTTATATTTTTAAAAATAATTATATAAATACCGGGTCAAACGGGTCAGGTCGGGGTATAAGAGGTTGACCCATACCCGACCCGAAAAAAACCGGGTCAACAAAGTTTGACCCATACCCGATCCGATCCCCGTTTCAAGTGCTCCAAACCCTTCCCGAATGGTTTGGAGCCCCAACGGTTTGGGGCGGGTCGAGGATTTTTGCCGTCCCTAATCTGCCATGATGAGAAGTTGAGAACCCATGAGAAAGTCTTGTCCTAGAAATTCAAATGGCATGTATTTCACACACAACCTTAAAGATGCATTCTTTTTTTATAAAAAAAAATCAATATCTATTGTATGAATTAAATTAAACATAGTTTTAGTTCAACTTTGTTGTTTTGTTATTTTTATATTGCAGTTACATTAGTAATATTTGTTAAAGTCATTTTAGATTATCGGAGTTTTAAGGAGACAATAGTTGATATATCGATTATTTAAGAGGCCTTTGATATAGAATTTGAATATAGTTAATTCTAATTTCTTTTTGTAAACAAGTATAATACAAAAGATTTAAGGTAAAAAAAAGTAGACTAATTGGCACCGATGCCCATTAAACTCTTCAAAATTTTGCACTATGTCCCCCTGTATAAATTTTTTGGCACTAAACCCCATGAACTCTCACAAATTGGAAAAAAGCTAACGAATTTGTAACGGAAGCGACATTTCGTCTATTTTCAAGTCACATGCACCTCACATTGGGTCGTACGAAGGTCATTTCTATCATTTCCATTTGAAAATAGCAAGGGGCAACTTGCAATTCCATTCATTTTTATGTTTTTTTTTCAAAATCTCCCAAAAAGCTAGGGTTCTACCATTTTCTCGCGATAGTTTTGGTTCAATAAGCTAGGGTTTGTCGATTTAAACTAGAAATTGTCTCGATCAAGTTTTCTTTCGTGTAATTTCGATTTAGAAACCATTGAAGTGAGGTTAGGGTTTAGAGACACAATCTATCTGTGGTGAAAAAATGGTTGCACCAAGGAATCCTGACAAAGAACAACCACTATATGGTAAGTCTCTCATTTTGTTTATAGGGTATGGTTGTTGTAATGCTTGTTTTGATGTAATGGGTTTGAGTAAAGGTTTATGAAAATACTACTCAAGCGTGTGCCTACAACCTAGAGGGGGGGTGAATGAGTTGTTAATCGATTATTACCAACTGTAAGAACCTCATTTCTATGATTGGCTTATTTCATGACAAATCACATTGGGATTATTTGTAATGGGTAGCTAGGTTTTATTGTGGTTCTTCATCAACAAGCTTCCAAGATCCCATAGTGCTTCAAGAGAGGTAGTTTACTTGTCTTGACTCTTTTGAAGAGATTTTAGTTGCACACACTCACTTGCATGCATTATATTCTTGATTACATGCTATTGAATGATGCATTGTATGCCATTCATCACTCTCCACACTTGCACATTTTTGAATATTAGATTAGTGTGTTGAGTCTGCCTGGAAAAGAGGATTTTCCTCTTTACCGCGGTGCAGGTCGCTTGCTGGGCACCTGCCTCCGTCGCGGTCCCAACAGCGGTTGGTTCCAGAAGGTGCATGTGTTAAAGACCGCGGTCTGTGCACTTGTATGCGCAGCGGTCCATACCGAGGTATACTTCAGTAGGCTCCTGCCGCCTAGACCGCGGCCTGTGCTTTGCATGCACAGTGGTCCCCGACGCGATGTTGTCTAGTAGGCACACTGCTGCATGTACCGCGGTCTGGGCACTTACCCGAGCCGCGGTCCAGCAAGCGGTATTGACGGGATTTTGTTTCTTAAACCCAAAATGACGCAGTTTTGTCTAGGGTTTCTATATATATGTTCTCTTCTTCCCCAACTCGTTTTGAGAGCTTCATGAACCCATTTTTATGAGAGAGAACAACCCTTAGAAAGAGAAAGCTTCAAGCTTTGTTCCTTGACTCTCCAAACCCAAAACCCATCACCTTCATGCATTTCTAAGCAT
Organism: Dipteronia sinensis; assembly: GCA_033220585.1. Classification (NCBI taxonomy): domain Eukaryota; kingdom Viridiplantae; phylum Streptophyta; class Magnoliopsida; order Sapindales; family Sapindaceae; genus Dipteronia; species Dipteronia sinensis. The sequence continues at coordinate 23,101,507 of CM065636.1, forward strand.
CTTTAAGGCATGGGTCTTCATCATTAGTTGACTTGGTAAGTTGAACAAAAACCCCATATTTATCATTTGTTCATACTTTCCAAGATTGTGTTTTTATTGCATTTATTAGTTGATTAAATGCTAGGACTCTATTTAATGAATATATTTATGAGTTCCTTTGTATGATTGGGTTTGTATTGTGATAGCTTGCATTTAGGACATATTTGCCCTCTAGCTAATTAGGACTCATTGATTGCATTTGTTAATTGCATTTATTGTCCTTGCCATGATTAATGACAACATATGTTGATATGGCTTTGTTTGATGACTAGAGTTTAGACTTGCACATCTATATCTAGTTAGGTCTTTATGAGCATTCATATAGACATTGATATCTAGGATTTGTACTTAGTGTCATCTTAAATCCCTAGATAAGCATTTAGTGTTGCCTAGCATTATTTGTATTTTGAGTATTCATATATTTACTTAGGTTGTTAATCTCTTCTTGAGAGTTAAGTCTTGTGACTACAAGGTGTAGTGCACAAGCAAGTGAAGTCTTGCAACCAAGGTGTGGTTGGCAAGCAAAGTGATCAAGGATTCACTATAAAGGCCCGTTGGGTAGTAGTGGTGGGTTAGTGACCGAGAATGGTGTGACTAGAGGTCAACCTAGGTTGTAAACATCATTACAATAGTGGATTTGAGGATGGTGTGTGGCTAGAAGGATAGCCCGTGGTTTTTCCCTTGTTGAAGGGTTTCCACGTAAAAATCAAGTGTTATTTATATTCCACACTTTTACTTGATTTTGTATGTTTGTTTATGTTGGGTTATATTATTAATATTGACTAATCGAAAAATTGGTAATAATCGATTAACAACCCATTCACCCCCCCTCTAGGTTGTTAGACACACGCTTAGAGTGTATTTTCAATTGGTATCAGAGCGGGTTCCTAGACATACTTAGGTGATCCTTGCTCATGATTGTGTGTCTTGCATTTGTGTGCATTTTTGTTCTTTGCATTTCATTTGCATTCATTCACTCACTTCACCTAAACACCATGTGTGAGAGTGAAACACTTAGAGTGGGATTTGCTTCTATGACCTCTAATGTTGAGAGGAAGGTAGATGACTCTGATGAGGAGATGACTCTTATGGTTAAGAGATTTAGGAGATTTGTGAAATCTCAAAAGAAGGGTTTGACCTCCAAAGTGAAGGAGGAGAAGTGTATGACCTCCAAAGTCAAGGGGGAAAAGAAAATGTCAAGGAAAAATGACCCTTGCCTTGAATGTGGTGGAATTGGCCACATTGCCTCCAAGTGTGGTAACTTGAAGTACAAGAATGGAGGAGTTGATATGATCGCTAATCGGTGTGATAGCGAAGTTGATGGGGTTGAAAGTTGTTCCACCAGCTCGGGTGAGTGTGTGAACAACTACTTTACATTTCCGGTTTCCTACAATGAAGAAACACAAGTCATCACCAAATGTGTGCCACTTGAAGAGTTCAAGTTTGGTGACTTGGAGTTTGGAAACCAAAGTGGAGCATGCTTGAGTATAGCAAGCCTTGATGATATGACTCTCACAAGCACAAGTGGGAGAAGCCTTGATAGTGATGGCTCATGCTCGGAGAACTCTTGTGATAAGGTGGTAAATTATCAAGAGTTGATTGATTCTCTTCAAAAGTATTTGAAAGAGAAAGATAATGATATCCTTGAGTTGAAAAAGGATAACCTTCAACTACAAGCCAATATGACTCACTTGAATGATGAAGTGAGATGTGTAAAAGAAAGTGAAGGCAAGTTGAAGATGGAACTTGATGAAGCAAGGATGTCTCTTGCTAAATTGACTTTGGGATCGGAGAAACTTAACAAGATGTTAAGTATTGGCAAGGTGCCAAATGACAAGCGTGGGCTTGGTTTCATTGATGATGAGACCACACCACCTTCGGACAAGACTACATTTGTGAAGGAGATTGCTCCTATTTGTCCACCTCGGTCCCAACACCCCATGAAAATTGATCTTGGAGAGTCATCCAAGAGTGGCCAAGTGAAGATGCCAACAAAGAATGGAGCTCAATCTCAACAACCAAGAGCTCCACTTCCAAGCTTCCCTCAACCAAGAAGGCAAGCTCAACAGTCTTCTCATGCTCAACCACAAAGGCACCAACATCCGGCTAATGCTCCCAAGGAAAGCCAACCGGTGCAACACCAAAGACAAACTCATCAACATGGCCATGCCTCGATGAGAGCTAAATGCAATGGTATGAATCCTTCTTTTATACCTACTTGTCATTATTGTGGTATGATTGGTCACATTTGACCAAAGTGCATTAACTACATTAGAATGTGTAGTATTGAAAGCATGAGAGAAAAGAAAATGAACCGTAGGGCTAAATTGCATGATCATAGGGAACCTAGAGACTTGAAGTTTTTGACCACTAAAATTAAAAAGGTGGAATCTAGGTGGGTTAGAAAAATTGAACCCGATTGCAATCATGATCATATGACACCCTTGGATACTACTGAGTCAAATTGACTTAGTATGTCTAGTGGAACTTAACCCTCGTCCTGATACGGTAAGGTTGTGACCCCATTTGGGGAGCTCAAGCAAAGAGAGCAACCTTGCATTTTTGAAATGTGCAAAAATTTGATATACTTTATGTTTCTTTATTAATTGCTTGAGATACTAGGTTGTACATATATGCTTGTATGATATTTTTATTCAATAAGTGTGTAACCTTGCTTTGTTTGCAATCCATGTCACATTTATGTTCAAACATGCATTTTTGGACTAGGAGATTTGATTGGGAAAGTACACTTGAATGACCTATAATTTATCTCCATGACATGTGAACTTGATTATAACATGCTCAAAATGATATGCATGAAATATGGTTTGATTGCTTTAATGCAAATGTGTGTGATTGCAAATAAGAAGACTAATCAATAAGGATCTTGTATCCATGTAATCAATAAGGATTTTATATCCAAATTAGTCTTCTCTCTCTTCTTAATTGTTAATCAAGACTACTATCATACGGATAATTATCAGGAAAAATCTAAAAGGATCTCTTGATCCAATGTCTTGATTTGCTTTTAAGGATTGATATAGTTTTGTGTGCGTTGAAATTTCTTTTCAAAATACTATATCATGTTTGCTTATGACAAAAGTGTGCAAATTGGTTTGAATTCCTCTGGAAACCCTTTTGATGTCTGCTTTGCCAAATACCATTGTTTTTGAACTTTGATGTTATATGTCTTGCATGCAAAGCAACATCGTCACACATTCTCGATATAATAAAACTCTTTGAATCTCTCTTACTTAATTGAGTTGCATAAAGTTTATGTATATGATTATGCAACCATCTTTTGTGCAAATATCTCTCTTTGCTAAAGCAACCCGATAGAGGGAGCTCCTTTGCCTATCTCATGACAAAAAGGGGGAGAAGTCTTGAGAAATATAGGGGGAGCATGAGGATGCATTTTTATGCTTTAGGGAGAGAGTCTTAGAGAGAGAGTAACCTTTTAGGGGGAGCATTGCACATGCATTTCTTTATATTGCTTTATTGAGTGCAATTGCTTTTTATATTGGTTCACCTCACATGCACTTGTTCTTGGAAAGTGCTTTCTTGCTATTGTGTGTAGGTATGATGATCTACGAAGAGATTGATGACCTTGAAGACTTAGATCTTAGGTTTCTCTTTTTGTAACGTAGAAAATACCTTGTTGACCAATAGCTTTATTTTTGTTTTGTGAGGATTATTTTGTGAGTGGTGATTTTGTCATGAAATAGCCAAAGGGGGAGATTGTAAGAACCTCATTTCTATGATTGGCTTATTTCATGACAAATCACATTGGGATTATTTGTAATGGGTAGCTTAGGTTTTATTGTGGTTCTTCATCAACAAACTTCCAAGATCCCATAGTGCTTCAAGAGAGGTAGTTTACTTGTCTTGACTCTTTTGAAGAGATTTTAGTTACACACACTCACTCGCATGCATTATATTCTTGATTACATGCTATTGAATGATGCATTGTATGCCATTCATCACTCTCCACACTTGCACATTTTTGTATATTAGATTAGTGTGTTGAGTCTGCCTGGAAAAGAGGATTTTCCTCTTTACCGCAGTGCAGGTCGCTTGCTGGGCACCTGCCTCCGTCGCGGTCCCAACAGCGGTTGGTTCTAGAAGGTGCATGTGTTAAAGACCGCGGTCTGTGCACTTGTATGCGCAGCGGTCCATACCGCGGTATACTTCAGTAGGCTCCTGCCGCCTAGACCGCGGCCTGTGCTTTGCATGCACAGCGGTCCCCGACGCGATGTTGTCCAGTAGGCACACTGCTGCATGTACCGCGGTCTGGGCACTTACCCGAGCCGCGGTCCAGCAAGCGGTATTGACGGGATTTTGTTTCTCAAACCCAAAACGACGCAGTTTTGTCTAGGGTTTCTATATATATGTTCTCTTCTTCCCCAACTCCTTTTGAGAGCTTCATGAACCCATTTTTATGAGAGAGAACAACCCTTAGAGAGAGAAAGCTTCAAGCTTTGTTCCTTGACTCTCCAAACCCAAAACCCATCACCTTCATGCATTTCTAAGCATCTTTAAGGCATGGGTCTTCATCATTAGTTGACTTGGCAAGTTGAACAAAAACCCCATATTTATCATTTGTTCATACTCTCCAAGATTGTGTTTTTATTGCATTTATTAGTTGATTAAATGCTAGGACTCTATTTAATGCATATATTTATGAGTTCCTTTGTATGATTGGGTTTGTATTGTGATAGCTTGCATTTAGGACATATTTTACCTCTAGCTAATTAGGACTCATTGATTGCATTTGTTAATTGCATTTATTGTCCTTGCCTTGATTAATGACAACATATGTTGATATGGCTTTGTTTGATGACTAGAGTTTAGACTTGCACATCTATATCTAGTTAGGTCTTTATGAGCATTCATATAGACATTGATATCTAGGATTTGTACTTAGTGTCATCTTAAATCCCTAGATAAGCATTTAGTGTTGCCTAGCATTATTTGTATTTTGAGTATTCATATATTCACTTAGGTTGTTAATCTCTTCTTGAGAGTTAAGTCTTGTGATACAAGGTGTAGTGCACAAGCAAGTGAAGTCTTGCAACCAAGGTGTGGTTGGCAAGCAAAGTGATCAAGGATTCACTATAAAGGCCCGTTGGGTAGTAGTGGTGGGTTAGTGACCGAGAATGGTGTGACTAGAGGTCAACCTAGGTTGTAAACATCATTACAATAGTGGATTTGAGGATGGTGTGTGGCTAGAAGGATAGCCCATGGTTTTTCCCTTGTTGAAGGGTTTCCACGTAAAAATCAAGTGTTATTTATATTCCGCACTTTTACTTGATTTTGTATGTTTGTTTATGTTGGGTTATATTATTAATATTGACTAATCAAAAAATTGGTAATAATCGATTAACAACCCATTCAACCCCCCTCTAGGTTGTTAGACACATGCTTAGAGTGTATTTTCACCAACTTTTCGATTAGTTAATATTAGACACAATTAACCCAATACAATCATACATACAAAATCAAGTAAAATACGGAAATATAAAGAACACTTGATTTTGACTTGGAAACCCTTCGACAAGGGAAAAACCACGGGCTATTCTTCTAGCCACAGACGATCACAGAAATCCACTATATGAGTAAAAGATTACACCCTCAAGTGATACTCGGACTCTCAGTCTCGATAACCTCAGGCTATGGACACTACCACTCGCCAGTCTTGGTTCTATCCCTAGTGATATCCCCTGATACACTGCTCTTGGCGTGAGCACCTCCTACTCTACCCTACGAGCCTTTTACAGTGGCACTTGACCAATGCTTGCCAACCACACCTTGGTTGCAAGACTTGAATGCTTGTGCAACTTCACCCCGAAGCCACAAGACTTTGACTCAAGAAGAGTATAAAAGTCTAAGTGTGTATATGACAATATACTCAATGCAATAATGTGCAAGACCAAACACAAAATGCTTAACTAGATGTTATAATGCAATTAAACAACCTAGTTATCAAACAATGCCTACATGTACACACATGAGGTCTCAATTAGTTGTAGAGAAATTCTAACAACCTAATTGTCAAATAAAACTCACATAAACATTCATAAACTTGACTAGATGCACAAAGCCAACCTAATCATCAATTAAACACACATGAACATTTATGAATTAGCTATTTAGGCATATATGACCTAATAATGCAAGCTATCACAAACAAACACAATCAAATATTCATGAACATTAACTAGTTGATTAAAACACAATTTCTCAACCTAGTTATCAATAAATCACACATGAATATTTATGACCTAGGTTTTAGGCAAATATGACCTAATCAATTTAGCTATCAAAATACAAATCCAATCATGTTATCAAGACTCATAAATATGCAATAAAGTAGAGTCTAGGTATTTAATCATGCAATAAATACCTAATCTAGAGTAAGAAGAACAATAAATGATATTCAAAGAAGTTCTTGCTTACCTAGTCATGAAACAATGAAGACCCATGCTCAAATGATGTTGAATGATGCAAGATGGAGATGGGTTTTGGGTTTGGAGAGTCAAAAATGTTTTCTTGAAGATTTCTCTCTCTAGAAGCTCTAACCTCTCTTTTAAAACCGAATTTTTGAGCCCTTGGTCGGCCAAGAAGAGACGAGGAAGAATATATATGAAGCCCTAGTTAAAACTATGTATTTTTGAACATGGGAAACAAAATCCCGTCAAAACCGCTCTGCGTACCGCGGTTTAGGTATGTATCCAGACCGCGGTACATACATCAATGCATCGTCTGGACAACATCGCGGTTGGGACCGTTGTGCGTGCAAGTGCACAGGTCGCGGTCCACGCTGTGCATGACACACTGGAGAATACCGCTCCGTGCGCCGCGGTGCAAGCAGAGCCTGCCAAGCGGTCTAGGCCGCGCTAAAAGAAAAATCCCTTTTTAACTCTCAAGAAAAATGCCTATCTTACAGGAATGTTGTGCAAGTGTGAAGTGAGTGAGATGCACACAAAATGAAGCACAATTAACATGCAAGACATGTTAGCAATTTAGATACAATGCAAGATATGATATCTAATGCAAGCTAGTGAGTGTGTTTGAAAAGGATGCACACACATATAAATAATAAGGAACACAAATGCAAGATAAACAAAACATGCATGAAGTGTGTGTGTACACCTAAACTCTTCAAGAGACAAAGTCAAGTGAGTATACCTTTTGCTCTTGAAGTCATGGAGATGCTTGGAAGCTTGCCAACATGGACCTAAGCTACCCATTACACAATCATCCCCAATGTGGTGTGGTTTGTCATGAAATAAGCCAATCATAAAATCGAGGTCCTTACAGGTTTAAAATATATAAAAGGTATTAGATTGTTTATGTTTGCAGCACAACAGACAGAGGTATTTAAATAAGAGAATATAGGGGACCACATAAAGTCTTAATAGAACATAATCTGACATAAATGTATACCCCACTTGTAATGTAATAGAATCTTGAAATTTGCCCCACATGCATGTTCAAATCGTTTCCTTTATGTCACTGGGTGGATTCTTTCTTCAATTTTCTGTACAAATTGATTACAAATTCATTGCCTCACTGTTTTTTTTACTAATTGCAGATCCCAATGATTTAGAGAATTTCTTTAGCTTCAGGGTCCATCATGGTGGAGAGTTTGATGGAAAAATGGTTAAATTTATTGAGGGTTCAGAATGATTTTTTTTTTTACTATGTCACTCTAGATGAATTGTCTATGTTAGACATTGAAGACATTGCCATAAAATTGGGGTATAGCCTGCTTATGGTACATTGGATTCATGCGGCAGGGTATGGAAAGCCCTTTATCCTAGCTTCTGATAAAGATTTGATATGGTTCTAGGATAGGATTTCTAAGAATAGGGTTGTAGATTTGTATACTCAAACTGTACATGCATTGAATGTGGTCACATGCAAAAAATTGATTCCATCGTGATGGGCTTGATAAGGGGGTATGTGATGGGCCTGATGAGGTTGGTGATCTGCTTGATGATGTTGGAAATGGTACAAGTAGGGTTACTGAAGAGTGTGATGAAGCATTGAATGTGGAATCTGTTGAGGGAGCTACTGATGAGGAGAATGATGAACTAGTGAAGATTGATTACTGACTCACTCCAAAGGTGGGCGCTCGCAATCGTACGAGGCCGGAGTGTAGCACAATAGTTAGTAAAGTTCGTGGGAAGATTGATGAGTTGATTACCAAAATTAATTGATCTAGCTACTATTTGAACAATAATTAAAAAGAATGATATCTTTTAAGACTACAAATAATCCAAATTAGACTACTAAGCAATTTCAAACTAAATTATGTATCGAAAGAAACAAGGAAAATGAATGTGATAATAAGATGAAATATGCTAACACAAAGAATCCACCTCACCCTCTAGCTAATTAAGCTCTTGACACACTCAAATACCCAATTAGTGCAAATGTGAATTGTAGACCAGTACACCCAAAAATAATCTTTACACTCCCTCGAGTAATAGAAATCACATCCAAGCATACACAAATCCTATCTCTCCATGATCCTAGCCTAGACTATATGCATGAATTCATTAAGAACTTTGGCACATACACAAGGGCTCTATACGTTAGACTCGCGTATCTCTTGTTAGGATTATGCTCAATAGCAAGAGTGTAATATTGTAATTGACAATCTTTTCATTTTAATAAAGTGTTTTCTAATTCTTACAAATACTTATAGCATTTATTATTATAATTGTCAAGGTAAATAATCATAAGGTCAAAAGACTATGAGATATGAAGAATTGTTCATACATCCGGATATGTGTGAGGTAGACATAATTCTTTAGTTAGTCTTGAATAACGTTCACAACTTAAGTTAAAGGTTGGGCACCTCTATCTTGATAAAGTTGTAGAATTCTTTTACTAGCATTTGAGTGGGATCAAATGAGTTATGATGAGTCTAAAATCATTGAAAGGTTTTCGAGTAAAAGAATCTAGTGCACTGGGTGCATTGAACAGGATCACAATGAAATACTTTATCTAGAACCATCACTAGATATAAGTCTTTTCATTATTAGGATAATCGGAGAGTCGATCTTAATCCTGAGATAAATGATGGACTTATGGTTGCAAGTGTTATCATTTGAGCTATCAATGAGTACGATTATATAGCATAGTCTATCCTCGATAGTTTGGTGGTATTCATTTGTTAATCGATAGAGGACTTCATTTATAGATATGGACATCGTGGCTCCATTTATTAAATGAGAGTATAATATCATCATATGGATGTTTTGAGGTATTGGATATTAAATCTCAACGTTGAGTTTTCAATAATGATTATTGAAGACATGGCTTCTGGACAAGTCAAAATATCCAAGTTCAAAATGTGGTCATATGAGGAAATATGGTAACTTGGAGAGCTATAGGCGGTCTATGAGCTTTTGGCGATTACTGATATTATTCACGAGGATACACCATCTCCTATAAGATTGTCTAGGGTATGAATGAGAAACATCTCCTTATTCTATCTTTATTTAAGAGTTCAATTTTAGCTCTTTAGTGGAATAAGTTAAAATTAATAGATCGGACCTAAGTGAATCATTTGTTGATTGTGATTAGGTTATGTCTATTGAAGCTTAAATTTAGATAGCCCGCCAAGATCAACAATCCACACGTACTTGCATAGATCACTTGATATATTCTACCGGACCAATTTATGGGTCCATCTAGAATTGCATTTAATATATTAAGAATATAATATGTCTATTATTTATTTAATGGGCTGCTCTATTATATTAATATATTAAAAGGAGACATGTGGGCTTGTTTCTTTTAGTAAGAATAAGTCTGGTTCACATGTGGGCTTTTATTTAAAGTCTAATGGATTAAATAAAATAAGAAAAATAATATTAGGCCCATATATATATGGTGTTGGCGGCAAGGCTAATAAAATAGCCCAAGATATTATTTTATTTTATTGTTTTGATTAAATGGAAATTAATTAATTATTTAATTAATTAATAGTTTAAATCAAATTCTTTTCCTGATCAGTAAATAAAATACTATGTGTTGGATTAGGGTTAGAATTCTTTTAAGTGATAGGAGTCCTAATGTGGTAAGGATTAAGTCCACATACACTCCATACCACACAAAGAATTCGGCCACCCTAGTCCTATAAGGGTTATGATTCTTAAATTGATAGGAATTAGGGAAAAGCACAATTCCTTTTCAAGTAATGAAATTGGCCAACCCTAGATTTCCAACACAAAGAATTCGGCCAACCCTATTTTGAGAAGGAGAAATTTCGGTCACCTTATAAATATAAGGTGATAAATTTCGGCCACCAAGAAGCTTGAGTGAGAGAGATTTTTGTTTGCTTTGAAGAATTAAAATCTTACTCAATACACATAGAATTTCGGCCAAGAGAGAAAAAGAAAAATAAGTTCTCATTCGATAATGCACTTGCAAGCCTTTAACATCAAAAGGTTTTGTGCACACTTTCGATTTAGGGTTACGCGAATTCCAATCATATCGATTATGAATTCAAAAGTAACAGGAACTATTTTTCTAGGCTCTTGGCGTTTTGGGATTGAAGATCAGGATCAGAAGTTCCATACATCCATTCTCAGGTAAGCAATTCAAAGAAAAAAAGGGAAACCACGCTCCTAGGTGATTCATGTACGTGCTAGGATTGAAGATCTTGCGGATTACCATTGATGTAAGTCAATCGGATCACGCGACAAGAGGTATTTAACTCTAACCGTATATTTGTGTTTAATTAATTAAAGGGTTAATGTTCAAATCTTTAGAAAAAATTTAAACTATACAAAAATCTACTTTTAGCCTTCCGCTGCGGTTTTAGTTAATTTTTCCCTACATCTCTACCTTACCAATCATGCATAGAGGATATTTAATCAAACATGTGGCATGCGTCACCCCTCGGTTCATAGCACACCACCAAATATCATTCACAAGCTGATCAATTCTAATGAAAGCATTAAGAATTCTTAAATATCCATACAAAACACAAGCACATATGGATTGATGAGTGGTCTTTATTAATAAATTTAAGGGTTTGGTTTCATTAAGCCTTAGAAAAAGAAGTTTAGCTCATATTGCAAGTTAGAGCCATACAACAAATATGTAAAAGTAAATACATGGCTATACAACAACAAAGAAATTAAAAGAGAAAGAGTTTAGAGAAAACTATATAGAGAGCTTCTTTTTCTTCTTGGTTCTTCTTCTCCTTCGAATTCTCTTCAGCTTTCATTGCCCAAAAAGGTGAAATGTTGATGGATATGGTCAATAAGTGTGGTCGATGTGTTGGATTTTAGGGAAAGATGGAATCTTGGTGGTTTTCTTGGAAAGTGGGTTGATAAGGTATGAAGAAGATGAAAAGATGAGGTCCTGGGTTGTATTTTTGGGTAGGGAGTGGTGTTTTGGTCTGAAAATAGCAAGGGATTATATAAAGGATTGAATTAGGTCAGGGGTACAAAAGACATTTTTCTGATTTTGTACATTTTCTGGGCAAAAAGGCGACCTAGAGGCGATCTGCTGGAAAAAATGTGCGAGTCGTTTTGCTCTCTGGCTGAAATGAAGAGTTGTTGACCCGAGAGAGATACGACCTGGGGGTGACTTGGTATAAGGTTGCTTTCAGGTCGCTTTCTTGTCTGTCTGATGAAGCTAAACCCAAGGTGATTACGACCTTGGGGCAACTTAGCAGAGGTCGCCTTAATTTCTTGTTTTGTCTAGTGAAGAGTATCTTGAGCTGTGAGGATAACGATCTTGTGGCAATGTAGACAAGGTGGCCTTAAGGTCATTTTTGTGTCTGTTTGGGCCACTTGAGCATTTTCTGCTCCACTTCAACTCCATCCAAGACCATTAAGCTCCATATCAAACTTGGACATGCACAACTTATTTAAATGGTTAAAAACTCAGTTTTACCCTAGAGGTGAACACAATTTGATAGGAATTTATTGCTACATTACATGTGGAAGTGGATTAGTCAAATACCCCCAAACCTATCAGTTGATCGTCCTCGAGCAAAACCAAAAGAAAGAAACGAAAGAAAATAGACCACTTCTATACTAGTTATAAACAAAAGAAAACAACATCGTTTTCATGGATGACACGATGTCACTTAGCACATGCCACAAGCCTTTGAACCCCTAGGCGATCCCTAAAGGACGAGTGAAGTCTCGTGAGGGCTTACAGAACGATACCTATAAACGCCTTTCCTAGTGAGCCAACTATAGAAAGAGATGCAATAATGGGCGAACCAGAATGGAGGCATATGCATGCTAAGACCCCTAAGAATCGGCTCAAGAAGCGCAAGCTAAGGTGCTACAACAAGAGAGATTGCAATTCCATACTTCTTAGTGAACTCAACTTTAAGAGCATCGAACACAAGAGTCTTATGATATCATTTCGCTTTGACTCTAAACCTTTCCTTATCTCTCTCATTTTACCACACAGAACCTAGGCTCACTCAACAAGCATCTGTAGTTGGAGGTTATGCACAAAAACATAAGTTCAAATTTTACACGCATAAGATAAGTTTTTGAAAAACCGCTTGATTTTTAAAAAATTGGACCATAGAACGGATTTGAACATTAAGAAAAATAGCAAACACCATTTGATACCATCGTCTACTAACTAGACCCCTCATAAAGATCAATTAGGACTTCTTTTAATTTCGGAAAAGGCCATTTCTGAGTTATGTTAAGGTGATGGGTGGATAAAGTGATTTGGCTAGCTACTGGTCATGCTACAAAGATTTGACATTATACGCTCCGACCTTGCTCTATTTACCATTGACTCAGTAAGGTATTTACATCAGAACACATGCGCTAATTTTAGTTGCTTAATTTGTGCAACTTATTACATTGACACTTTTTCTCTTTTTTTTTGTGGATAAAAGAGTGACACATTAAAGCTGCTCCATTTATCTCATTTACACATTGCAATTCATATGACCAAAGCATAGGGATGGTTTGTGTTTTGGTTTATTGCGTTGATGATGAGAGAGGGTATGGTGATAGGGTTTAATGGGTAGGTTTTACATATTTAGGGCATTCAAATACACACACAAGGTTTAGGGTATGTTAAGGTCGTTTTAAGTGACAAACACACATTGCTTACGTCATCTCTAAAGGCACGGGTTAAGCAAGCAAACAAAAGCAAGATTATGGTGATGCTCATTAAAAGTGTCGTTCTTTAAAGCCCAAAGTTGTGGAGTGGGGTCCTTTTATTTATGATTATTTATCTACAAGAAGAGTGTTTAACATTTGACAACAAAAATATGCACTCACAAGGACGTTATATAGGCTCTGGCCTCACACGAGTAGTCTCTACTAATGATCTAGACATTTTAAGCGCAATACCCATTCACTAAGGCACTTTAGAGTCTGGTAAGGTGCGTGCAAGCAATGCGGTGTAGCTTTAACTAGTACAACCTTCACCTAGACTAAGAGGGACAAAACATACAAATATTGCCTCCAAAGGAACAACACAAATGCATCTCAATAAGCAAGAAAATGCTTCAAAATTTGGCTGACAAGCAGGAGAAATGACAAAATCGACTATACACCCACACAATTATGCAAAAATCGAAAACATATGAACCGACAGGCAAAACAATCATGCAAGAACAACAAAAGACACACAATGGTCACTAGATGGCCATACCCCAAAACCTAAACGAAACATTGTCTCCAATGTTTGTACAATAACGGATAGAACAATGTAAGCTTAGAAGCAGGAGGGAGGCCAAATGCAACCTTACACAAGCATAGCACAAACCTAAAAACTAAGCACAGTACAACGCCACACACTTAAGCTAAACAAGAAGAGAAACAAACAAAAATAAAGCATATAAATAAAACTTCAACTGAAATAAAGATCCACAATAAAATAAACTGAAACACAAACATGTCCACAACAGTAATAAAATAGTACTAAGATGAAAACGAAAAACATAAGCATCCACCAAACGAACAAGTCCTAAAACAGAATCTGAAAACAGCAATTGAAATAAACTAAAGCAAATGTGGGTGGCCGATCTCTACTGATCATGGAGAGGTAAGGTGGGGTTTTGAGGTGTCTGTTGATATGAGCCCCCTAGTCTACTGGCTGGAAGTCTAATGGTCTTGCGTTACACATATGGAATCTGGATGCCTGCATTAGTTAAACCTCTCTGAAAACTATCCATCCTCTCATTCATGTACGTGAGCTCTCCCATGTAGGTCTGTAAAATATGGCCCAACGTCGGCCTTTACTCCGCATCTAGACTGGCTTCAAGATTTTACTCATTATAATCTGCGTCGTCCGGATCATTTTTAGGAAGGTCACCCATATCTAAACCCATGTCCTCGTCATCTGACTGATCCCCAAGTGGCATGACTCCTCTATGCTTGGCCACTTCATTGTAGGTCTTTCTTCCCATGTCTGATGTTGGACGAAACATAGTCCATCCTATCTTGTACACATTAATCCCGCCATTTTCATAGAAATGGGTTATCAAGCAGGGAATGGGAAGTGGACTTTTTGTTGAATGTCCAGCCCTAAAGATGTGCTTCATTATGATCTAGCCGATGTCCATGCATGTTCTATTCCTTGCATAATGCAGGTAGCGTGTGGCATCATAGCCTAAGTCAGTGCGGTGGGTAGATGGTGCTAATGAGTATGAGAAGAACACGAACCAAAATGCAGCATCTAACTTCAACTGACTGTGCAATAGGGGAAATCGGTATTCATTCCAAGCCTGGTCGCCATCCATCCTTAGGTCACCAATTAACACTCCATTGTACAGCTCAAAATTTTCATTGTTTGAGAGACCAACAACCAAATTTTCTAGGTTTTTAAGAGCGTCAAACCATCGATTGATTCTTGATTTCTTGACTTAGGTTGGTTCTTGGAAGTAAACCACCTCTTTGAGCTCTTCACCTTCATGTTCCCAATAGACTTTCAACCATTGCCCATTGATGTGTAAAATCTTGTTATAAAATACTCACTCACAAGTGCATGAATCGTGAAGATACGTACAACGGCAAGTAGGGATCGTTCCCACGAGGACTAGAAATTTAATGGTTGAAAACTAATTTTAATTAAAGTTAAATTAAAGTAACCAAAAGATTTGTTTTAGATTTGGATTAAACTATAACTAAATTAAGAAAGCAATTAAAAAGAATTTGTTGTGATCAATGGAGAGAAAACACTAGGTCATCAATGATCCCCAATTTTGAACATTTAATGCATGGAATTAATTTGTAAAGAAAATTCAATCAATTCAAGGGTTCATTCTTTATCTTAATATGACTATTACCATACGATCGCGGGATGAGTCACGTGTTCCCAACCACTATTCACCATTTGATCTATGGTGTGAACAATAATTAGAAACCCATAAGTTTAAGAATAAAGAACCAAAATCTAAACTTTGCTTTGATCTATGCTAAAGATAAATTTTATTTATTCAAGTGAGCATTAATCAGGATTAGGTTTTGATCTATACTCTAACCCTAATTCTCAGATAGTCTTAACCCTAAAATCGTGCCAAATAATCATCCACCCGTTGATTTATGGTGTGAATGAAAATTAAAACTAATGAGGAGTCAAACAATTAAGCACAATGAATAAATCAAGAATTGAATTGTTTAAATAATAATTAATCCACACATGAGCATTCACAAAGGTTCACATTGATTCCATAGTTATGAGATTAGTTACACATGATGAAAATAAAAAGAGAAGAGAAAGAAAAGATAAAACCCATTAAATATTCAACGAGTTCTTCAAGTCTTCAATGATGAATCTTCTTTGACTTTGAATCTTCAATGTGTAAAGATGAATGAAAGTTGTGAGGCAAAAAAGAATGAATGTGTAATTATGGATATGTGGTGATGGTGATTAGGTCTGCAGAACTATTTTCTTCAAGAAACTCATGATATTTATAGATGATAATTCCTTGTGGACTCCCAATTTGCTTTGTTGTAGGAAACTCACAAAGTAGGAAAATAGAATGAGAGAAGGAATTGGAATCCTTTCCTAAATTGGATTTCCTCTCTTGATAATTGATTCCTAATTTAAGTTTAGGAAGTTTCCCAAACATGTTTTGGTCTTCTAAAGTCATTAGAATTTGATTTGGGAAGTTTTGGAACAGTTCTAGACCAATTCAGAATGGAAGGCTCCAAAAATACGTCAAAACCGCTACCTAGGTCGCTCTGGAGTCACCCACTGTCAGCACAGCGGTGCTGTTCTGTTTTTTTCCGCTACGTAGGTTACTGCACAAACCGCGGTCTTGCCCGCGGTAGACTTCTCTAGCTTGACCTTTGGTTACTAAATTGAGCATAACCTCTTCTAGAAATATCCGAAAACTGTGCCGGAAACTAGACTTCCGGGGCTATCTATCCATAAGTGGTAGGACACACAATTCAATCGGAGCTGAGAGATATGATCCCCGCAACATGAGTGATCTGCACAGCCCACAATTCATCTTTTTGTTCCTTTTCTCCAAAATAATTTCTAACACCTCTTCCATAGAATGTGATCTACAAATGCTCAACAAACACATAAAATATCTAATTTCACCCAAGAACAAAGCACAAATAACAGGAAATGGGGACCTAAAATCTGTATAGAAATAGACCGATCACCCGATCATCCATTCACCTTGAAATGCTCATTTTTGTCATTCTCAATCTCTATGGATCCATGGGAAAAAACTTCCATAACCGTGAGTGGTCCCATCCATTTTCTCTTTAGCATGCCCGGGAACAACTTGAATCTTGAATTGAATATGAGCACTTTATGGCCCACCTTGATTTTCTTGAATGCCAACCTCTTGTCGTGCCTTCTCTTGGTCTTTTCCTTGAAAATCCTCGAGTTCTCATAGGATTCAAGCCGCAACTCCACCAGCTCACTCAATTGGAGACACCTCTTCTCACTGGCCTCTTGCAAGTTCATATTGAGCAGCTTGATTGCCACCACGCCTTGTGCTCGAGTCCAAATGGGAGGTGGCAAGTTTTTCCATAAACTAGCCGGAAAAGTGACATGCCAATTGGAGACTTATACGCCGTACGGTAGGCCCACAATGCATCGTCTTACTTCTTAGCCTAGTCATTCCTTCTAATTCCCACAGATTTCTCCAATATGCTCTTGATCTCCCTATTTGACACTTCGGCTTGCCCATGGGCTTGAGGATGGTATGGGGTGGTGACCTTATGCTTCACTCCATATTTCTTCAATAGTGCTTTGAAATTCTTATTGCTTAAATGGGATCCTCTATCACTCACTATTGCCCTCAGTGTGCCGAAGTTTATGCCCCAAACATCTAAAAGCTCCACTTCCAACATGATGTTCATCGACATCTCATCTCTTTTCGTTATGGTATCGGTCCTTTGAAACCGATCACATGCCTCTACAAAGCTCCTTGAATCCTTAAATAGTGTCGGCCACCAAAAACCCGATTGGAGGACTTTCCTCATTGTTCGAGAAGCACCAAAATGGCCTTCACACTCCTTAGAGTGGTAGTGGCTCAAAATATCCCCCACCTCTTCCTCCGGAACACACCGGTGGATCACTCAGTCTCCACATGATCTGAAAAGTAGTGGTTCAATCCAAAAGGAAAACTTAAACTTAGCAAAAAAATTTCTCTTTTGGTGCACATTCATGTCGGGTGCCAATATCCCACTTGTTAGGTAGTTTACAACATCTGCAAACCATAGGATTAGGCAAATTTGCAACTCAAAAAGTTGCTCATCGGGGAACTCTTTTTAGATAGGCTTTTCAATTTGTCCATTATCATCCTTCTCCAATCTTGAAAGGTGGTTCTCAACTGAATTCTCAGGCCCTTTCTTATCTCTAATCTCAAGATCAAACTCTTGAAGGAGTAACACCCATCTTATGAGCCTCAATTTTACATCATTCTTTGCTATTAGGTACTTGATTGCTGAATGGTCTATGTAGATAATTACCTTGGACCCAACTAAGTAAGATCAGAACTTGTCAAAGGCAAATATGATCGCCAACAATTACTTCTCAGTTGTTGCATAGTTGACTTGTATCTCATTCAAAGTCTGACTTGCATAATATATGACATGTTGACGCTTCTCCTTTCTTTGACCCAATATAGGACCCACCGTATAGTCACTTGCATCACACATCAACTCAAAAGGTATATCCCAATCCGGGGCCTTCATGATTGGAGCGGAAATGAGTTCATTCTTCAAAAGCTCAAATGCCTTCAATCATTTTTCATCAAACACAAAGGGCACATCTTTCATCTAGAGGGAACATAACAGCTTTGCAATTCTTGAGAAATCTTTGATGAACCTTTTAGAGAATCCCGCATACCCCAAAAAGCTCCAGACTCTCTTCATTGAAGTCGGAGGTGGCAATTTTTCTATCACCTCTATTTTAGCTCTGTCCACTTTAGGTTCTTGAGAAGATATTCTATGCCCCAAAACAATCCCCTCTTTGACCATAAAATGACATTTTTCCCAATTGAGTACAAGGTTGATTTTTTCACATCTTTCAAGCACCTTTCCTAAGTTTTGTAAGCACCCATCAAATGATGACCCGAAAACTGAGAAGTCATCCATGAAGACTTCTATAAAATGCTTCACCATGTCTGAGAAGATTGCTATCATACATCTTTAAAAAGTTGCAGAGGCATTGCATAACCCAAATGGCATTATTTTATATGCAAAAGTTATATAAGGGCAAGTGAAAGTCGTCTTCTCTTGATCCGCGAGGTTTATCGATATTTGATTGTATCAGAATACATATCTAATAAGCAATAATATTCGTGCTCGACTAACGTCTCAAGCATTTGGTCAACGAAAGGCAACAGAAAGTTGCATTTTCTTATTGCATTTTTGAGTTTTCTATAGTCAATACACACTCTCCATCCCGTGACCGTCTGTATTGGGATTAGCTCATTATTCTCATTCGAGATAACGGTCATCCCACTCTTCTTGGGCACAACTTATACCGGGCTCACCCATGAGCTATCTGAAATTAGGTAAATTATGCCTGTATCCAATATCTTTAGCACCTCAGCTCTCACCACCTCTTTCATATTTGGGTTTAACCTCCATTGATGCTCTCCTATAGGCTTTAAATCATCCTCTATAAGGATCTTGTGCATGCAAATATAGGGTCTCAATCTCTTGATGTCTGAAATAGACCCATGATCGCCTTCTTATGCTCCCTTAATACCCTCAACAATTTCTATTCCTCCAATTTAGATAGAGATGCTGAAATAATCACTGGAAGAGATGTTGATTCCCCTAGAAAAGCATACCTTAAATGCTTGGGTAGTTGCTTCAATTAAAACTTATGAGGTTCTTCAATAGATGGAGGAATCCTTGGCTTTCCTTCTCTTAAGTCTTCATATCTCCATCTTCCTCTAAAATTCATCGCATGATGGAGTTCAATTGTGAGGCAAATTCAGAAAATTTATCATCTTCATCCTCTTCAGAGGCACCGTGAATTATGCGCGCTTCCACGATTCCTTAGAAATTCACTTCCTTATGAATTCTTCAATTAACAGCTCAATTACTTCAACCCTCAAGCAATTTTCCACTTCCATCGGTTTCTTACCCGCCTTAGACATGTCAAACATTACTTACTCATCGCCTACTCTCTATGCCATCTTTTCCTCCTTCACATCTATTAAGGCCCATGATGTTTTCAAGAAACGTTTACCAAAGAGTAAGGTCATTTCCACATCCTCTTCCATTTCAAGTATCACGAAATTAACTGGAAAATAAAATTTTCCACCTTCACCAACACGTCTTCCATGACTCCTCTCGGATACTTGATCGACCTATCGGCTAACTGTATGGTAACATGTGTCGGCTTCACCTATCCAACTCCCAATTTCTGTAAAACTGAATATGGCATTAAGTTGATACTTGCCTCTAAGTCGATTAACGCCTTCCTGAACTCTGATGTACCAATGGTGCATGGAATGGTAAATTTTCCGGGATCTTTTAGCTTAAGTGGGAGCTTGTTTTACAATTTTACGCTGCACTCTTCTATTATGTTGACTGTCTCAAACTTCTCCAATTTTTTCTTGTTGGAGACAACTCCTTGAGGAATCTCACATAGGTCGGTATTTGGGAAAGTGCTTCGGCGAAAAGGATGTTGATGTGAAGCTTCTTAAAAATCTTCAAGAATTTGGCGAAGTTATAGGCATCATTATGCTTCTTCAACCTTTACGGGTACGGGATCGGTGGAACATAGGCTTTCACTTGCAGAGGTGGAGGTAGGTCATGGGATGTGGTGGGCATATCTTCTTCACTCGACCTCTTCTTTTCCTCTTCAACCTCCCTTTCTCCAATCCCCTCTTCTTTTTATTCTTCAACAAAAATTTCACTCTTCCCAAAACTTTCCGGTAATTTAACTTCTCGTCCATTCCTCAATGTAACAGCCTTGCATTGCTCTTTAGGGTTTACCACTTTGTCGCTTGGAATAGACCCTTGTTGCCTTCCATGTTGACCTCTAGCTCTATTTGTATCTCTAGATTTTGAATAAAGACATGTGAGTGTTGGACTACTTGGTCAATCTTAGTGTTAAGTGAACCTGGAGACTGGATAGTAGCAAACGGAAATGATAATTCATCAAAGATCACATGCCTGGAGATGAAAACACGGCCTGAAGAGGGATCGAGACTGCGATACCCTTTATTGTTGGGGCTATAACCCAAAAATACACATTGGCGAGAACGAGGTTCCAGCTTGTGAGCGGTATAGGGTGCTAAGTGGAAACAACCTCCAACACCACACAGGAGGAAAAGAAAAGGCTCAAGTTGGTTGTTCAAACCTCCCTCTGAAGAAAGAGTTACTAATCTCAATACGATGAGTTATATGCCACTTGCCCACCTTCTTAGTTCTAGCTTCTGCATATGTATAAAACTTATTCCTTTTATACCGAGCAACCCAGGACATCGAGCGAAGAGCTCCAATGCACGGCCCACCATTTTTGAACCCCCTCTTCTCGGGCGGTAGGGGTTCCTCTTTAGACTCCAAGGCTCGAGTTTCTTGGTCGGTCGTAATTGTTCCAAGGCCGGGGGTCCCTCGTGTAGTATGGCAAGGCTAAGTCTTGAGTCTCCATTCTTACATCGAGCTTGCTCATATATTTTAAGAAGAGGTCTTCTAAGGTAGGCTTCCTTTCTCTTTTGTTTTGGAATCCTAGAGATTGGTTATGGAAGTTTTGTTGTTGTTGAGGTTGTTGGAATCCAGGTGGTTATCTTTGGTTAAGATTTTGTTGAGGTTTAAGGCTATTGTTGTTCTCTTTCAAAAAAAAAAAGGCAGGGTTTTGTCTCCACCACAGGTTGTATGTATTTAGGAAAGGGTTGTGTTGGGGATTTCGGCTTGGGTTAGGGAAGTTTCGATTATAGTTGACGAAGGCTACTTGGTCTATTGGTTGAGAGCTTACAAGATCACATTCTACACTCCTATGTGGTCCAAAACATAAATCATAACTTGAAGCATTTGCTTGACTCGAGGCTACTCCTATCTTACTCACTTGCTTAGTCAAGGTTTCGATTTGGGCTTTTAATGCCTACCTCGTCCACTTCAATGATACCCGAAGCTCTTTTTGATTGTCTTTCATTTCCCCAGTGGCTATTTGTAAATGATAGCTCCTCCAAAATGTTGTAAGCCACCTCTTCGGACTTCTTTATTAGCAACCCACTGGTAGACGCATCTATCAAAGTTCTTGTGGCGTTGTTGATGACGGTGTAGAAGGATTCTACAAGTTGCCACTTCAAGAGTCCGTTGTGAGGGCACTTCCTTACAAGCTCTTTGAATCTCTCCCATGCATCGTAGAGACTCTCACTTTCATATTGAGAGAAATTGGTGATCTCATTCCTAAGACGAGCTGCCCTTCCCAATGGAAAGTACTTGTTCAGAAATGCTTGGGTCAGCTGGTCCCATGTGATGATGGAGTCCGGAGGAAATGAGTGAAGCCACATCTTAGCTCGGTCTCGGAGGGAGAATAGAAATAACTTTAGCTTGATGACGTTTTCTGAAACCCTATTGTATCTAAATGTGTCACAAATGTCATTGAAGCCCTGAAAATGGACATTTGGATCCTCGCTTGGCAAACCTCCAAATTACACTGTGGAAGCAATCATTTGAATAACCGCCAGCTTGATTTCAAAATGGTTTGCTTTCACCGTTGGTCTTCTGATAGAGGATAAGTTCTAATCTACCCTGAGCATGAGATAATCTTGAAAGGTGTAAGTGCCTCATTTTATGATTGGCTTATTTCATTGACAAAGTCACAATTGGGGTCAAATATCTTAAAAGGTAGATTAGGAATTGAAGATCTCTCAAAATCAAGGCATTGGACTCCAAATGCATCAAGGAAGGTAGATTACTTGACTCTACTCCTAATTGAACAGATGTAATTGCACACACTCACTTGCATGCATTATACTCTTGTGTACATATATTTGAATGATGCATTGTATGCCATTCATCACCCTCCACACTTGCACATTTTGCATATAAGTTAGTGTGTTGAGGTTGCCTGGAAAAGAGGATTTTCCTCTTCACCACGGTGCAGGTCAATAGCTAGGCACCTGTCTCAGCGGCGGTCCTAGAAGCGGTTGGCTCCAGAAGGTGCATGCCTTAAGAACAACGATCTGTGCACTTGTACGCACCGCGGTTCCTGCCGCGGTAAATATCAGTAGGCCCCTGCTGCCTAGACCGTGTCCTGTGCATATGCACGCACATCGGTCCTAACCGCGATGTTGTCCAGACGGTGCACTGTTGTGTGTACTGCGGTCTGGATACTTGCCCGAGCTGCGGTCCAGCAAGCGGTATTGACGGGATTCAGTTGCTGTTTTTCAAAACGGTATCATTTTGTCTAGGGCTTCATATATATATATATATATGTTCTTTTCCATTCTTTGCCTTTTTAGAGCTTCAGAATTTATTCTCTCTCATTCTTTTTAGAGCTCAAGAGTGACTTGCAAGAAAAGGTAGCAAGAAACCATTTTTATTGTCCAAAACCCAATCACCCATCATCCTTTCATGAATCAAACATCATCTAGCATCATCTAGGTTGTGTCTAAGCATGGGTCTTCATCTACATAGTTGACTTGGTAAGCAAGACTTCATCTTCATCTATTTTCATGTTCTTGCTTATCAAGAAAACTCTTTTATGACTTATTTTCATTTTCTAACTACAAGATGAGGTTTTATCATATTTTTTGTTGGGTTGTTGTATTGTGATAGCTATTGCATCTAGGGTTGCATATAGCTAAGTTATATGAATCTCATATAGCAACATGATATCTAGGTTTGATTTAATTGACATCATTAATTCTTAGATAAGCATTAAATGTCTTAACCTAGCATTTGTGAATTTTGAATATTGTTCATATTCACTTTAGGTTGCATATCTCTTCTTTTTGATAGTGAAGTGTTGTATGTGCCATTGGTAGGATACAAGCAAGAACCGATTATCACTATTAAAGGCCCATGGGTAGCAAAGACGGATTAGTAACCGATTAGGTGTGATGAGGTCAACCTAGGTTGTAATCATATTTGCAAATAGTGGATTTGAGGGTTCTTGTGGCTTTTAAGCCGTGAGTTTTTACCTTATCGAGCTTTTCTCATGTAAAACAAATCATTGTGTCTTTATTTTATTTTCCGCATCTTGTTACAATGATTGTCTAATAGGATTTTGTTGTGATTAATTTTGACTAACCAAAAGATGGAAATTATTTTAGTTAAAAACCTATTCACTCCCTTCTAGGTTAGTTTTATTACTCTTAGAGTATTTTCACCAGGTTCTCTCTTCTGCCAAATTAGCACCATCTTGAACTTGAGATGCATCTGGATTAGGATTGGCCGCCATCTCGGTTCTAGCTCACCTTTGATCCCGGCGATTCCTTCGAGTTGTTCCTTCAATGTCGGGATCGAAGTGCAAATCCTGTAGATGGTGGCCCCTTGTACGTTAGTGCATACAAGAGCACTCTGCCTGAAAAGAAAATAAAAACTCGAAAGTAAAAATTTCAAACTAGGAATAAACCAACTAGTATCAATATCAACTCTCGGCTTAATCCTCAGCAGCGGTGCCAAAAATTGACTCACTCCAAAGGTGGGCACTCTCAATAGTATGTAAAGTTCATCCCCACGAAGATTGAGGAGTGGATTACCGAAATTGATTGATTTAACTACTATTTGAACAATAATTAAAGAGAATGATATCTTTAAAGACTACAATTAATCTAAATTAGACTACTAAGCAATTTCAAACTAAATTGTGAATCGAAAGAAACAGGGAAAATGAATGTGATAATATGATGAAATATGTTAAGACAAAGAATCCACCTCATCCTCTAGCTAATTAAGCTCTAGACTTACTCAAATACCCAATTAGTGCAAATGTGAATTGTAGACTTGTGCACCCAAAAATAATCTTTACACTCCCTCGAGTAATAGAAATCACATCCAAGCATACCTAAAGCCTATCTCTCGATGACCCTAGGCTAAATGCATGAATTCAGTAAGAACTTTTGTACACACACAAGGGCCCTACATGCTAGCATATTGTATCTCTACCATAATAGTCATGTATAGAGAACATTTCATGAAACATGTAGCGTGCGTCGCCCCTCGGCTTATAACACACCACCAAATATCATTCACAAGTTGATCAATTCTAGTGAAAGCATTGAGAATTCATAAATATCCATTCAAACACAAGGACACATGGATACATGAGTGGTCTTTATTAATAAATTTAAGGGTTTGGTTTCATCAAGCCTAAGCAAAAGAAGTTTAGCTCATATTGCAAGTTAGAGCCATACAACAAATATGTAAAAGTAAATACATGGCTCTACAACAACAAAGAAATTGAAAGAGAAAGGATTTAGAGAAAACTATATTGAGAGCTTCCTCTTCTTTTTGGTTCTTCTTCTCTTTCCAATTCTCTTCAGCTCTCATTGTCCAAAAAGGTGAAATGTTGATGGATATGGTTAATAAGTGTGGTGGATGTGTTGGATTTTAGGGAAAGATGGAATCTTGGTGGTTTTCTTGGGAGGTGGGTTGATGAGGTTTGAAGAAGATGAAAAGATGAGGTTCTGGGTTGTATTTTTTGGTAGGGAGTAGTGTTTTGATATGAAAATAGCAAGGGGTTATATAGGGGATTGAATTATGTCAGGGGGGCAAAAATGTCATTTTTTGATTTTGTACCTTTTCTGGGCAAAAGATGACCTAGAGGCGACTTTCTGGAAAGACTGTGTAGGTCGCTTTGCACTTTGGCTGAAATGAGGATTTGTTGACCCGAGAGAGTTGCGACCTGAGGGCGACTTGGTATGAGGTCGCTTTCATTTCTGTCTGATAAAGATAAACCCGAGGTGATTGTGACCTTTGGGAGACTTAGCTGAGGTCGACTTGAGGTCATTTTCTTGTATGGTGGAGATTGTCTTAAGCTGAGAGGATAGCGACCTTGGGGCGACGTAGACGACGCCTTGATGTCGCTTTTGTGTCTGTTTGGGCCACTTGTGCATTTATGCTCCACTTCAACTCCATCCAAGACCATTAAGCTTCATATCTAACATAGACCTGCACAACTTATTTAAATGGTTAAAAACCTGGTTTTACTCGAGAGACAAACACAATTTGATAAGAGTTTGGGGCTACATTACATGTAGAAGTGGAGCAGTCAATTACGAGCAAGAAGAAGAACACATATAAGCTGAAACCTGTGTAGATCCTAATAGGGATTCAGATTCTTTAAGAAATCTAGAAATACCAAGAGAAGAATGTGGATTTGGTTCTGAAATTGACTATGAGGAAGATAATTTGAGGAGTTTGGATGAATCTGATGGTAATGAGGTTGAAGGAGGACAACCGAGGAAGTTCACCAAGATAAAGTACCAAGAGTTCGATCCTGTAAGTGACATGGAAAATCCAATCTTTACCATTAGAATGAAGTTTGGCAGTGCATATGTCTTTAGAAAGGCCATTAGGGTAAATGCAGTGAAACACATGAGGGATATAAAGTTTCAGAAAAATTATGCTAATAAGGTTAAAGCAGTTTGCAAGGATCAGGGCTATAATTGGTTTGTCTTTATTTCTTGGCTAGGTGATTATAAGAATTTCAAGATAATGTCTTTGCTAGATGTACACACTTGTGCTATGAGTTTTAAGAACATGTTTGTTAACTCTAAGATGATTGCTGAGAAGTACCTAGGTTAGTGGAGGGAAAACCCTAAATGGAATTTTACTAGGATGTCTCAGCAACCGAGGATTGACACCAATATTGATGCTTCAATATGAGAGTATTATCATGCTAGGACTGCTGCTAAACAACTGATACAAGGATCTATTAAGGACTAATACTCCAAACTTTGGGAGTATTGTGCAGAGGTTAGGAGGATTAACCTAGGGAGTTCAATGATAATGAAATGTTCTTCAGAAGATGGAGATGAGAATCCAAAGTTTTAGAGGCTTTACATTTGCTTTGATGCTTTAAAGAAAGGATGGAAGGAAGGATGTAGTCGTAGGGCTGGGCATAAAAACCGAAACCGAAACCCAATTGAACAAAACCTAACCGAGCTGAAAAATGGTGTTTTGTTCGGTTCAAACCGATTTGAAATTTGAAAACCAAATTAATTCGGTTTCTGTTTCGGTTTTGAACATACAAAACCGAACCGAACTGAATAAACCGAATTGTCTTATTAATTGTTTTGTAAATTTTAAGTTTATTATGAACCGATTGTTAATGATGTTTTATTTTGAACTACATTATGTACTGCATTTTTGAACTTCTATTTTTATAGAAATTATGTAAATTATATATTTTGATTGAGTATGTAGATTGAATATGATTGAAATTTTAGATTTGGATTGAAAATTGGCTTATATTTTGTTTATGTTTTCTTAAAAAAGTTTAAACCCAAATGTCAAGAAAGCAGCCTAAAGGCCCAAAAAATTAAAAAACATATAAAAAAAACCTTCAAAGCCTAATAGCCCAAAATCAAATTGAACCGAACCGAGTTTAAGGTGTCGGTTCAATTCGGTTTTTAGATTCAAAACGGTTAAAACCGATTCACATTTTTAAAAACAAAAAATATGTTGGTTCAATATGGTTGGCCAAAACCAAACCGAACCGATCTATGCCCACCTCTAGAGGTAGGCGTATTCTTGGATTAGACAGTTGTTTCTGAAAAATGCAAACACGGTTAATTTGTCTTAAGCTAACCTAGGGGGGGTGAATAAGTTACAATACCTTTTTCTCTCCCTTAAAACAAACACAAGTTTGCCCCTCTAAGTAGCTTGTATCACACTCCAAATACAATCACAAGCAATATCAATTCAAATAAAGATATGCTTGTTCAAACAAAGTGAACTCCAACATATACAAAAATGATATAAAATGAATATCGATTACAAAAATATCAACTAAGATATATATCAACACATATACAAATAAAGGTGGTGGATATAGAGAAAATCAACACATGATTCTTACGTGGTAAAATCTCCTAAGAGGAAACATCCACGGGTTGATACCACAACCACTGGAAAACAAATCCACTGGTAAGTTAAGCAGATACAATATCTCAAGTGACCACATCACCAAGATACCTACCTTTCCACCCTACACAATGAATGAGATGCCCATTTGCTCAACTATCCGAATCACCCTAATCCTAGACGAGACAAGTTGAAGATCCCCTCTCCAAACATGTGACTTCCACTGCTTGACTATCCGTATCACCCCAATCCTAGCCAAGTCTTACATACACAAGTTGAAGATCCCCTCTCCAAACATGTGACTTCCACTACTTAGCTATCCAAGTCACTCCGACTCTAGCTAAGACTTACAATGCACAAGTTGAAGATCCCTTCTCCAGACCTGTGACTTCCGCAGCTTAGCTATCCAAGTCACTCCGACTCTAGCTAAGACTTACAATGCATAATCCAAAGAATCACTCTAAGGAATGTGACTTCTGACCTTTTGTAAGGTAAATGATCCAAGTGAATGCAAATGATGCAAACACACACAACATAGTATATATGATCAATATATCCTATGGAAACTAGAAATGAACAATTAAGCACATGTCATATGTTTTTCTAGTTTTCAATCCTAAAAACAATGCAATCACACTCAGTGATGCATGTACATATGAGATGTGTGGATTAGACACAAAACATGAAGAACTAGATATTTGTCATCAAAAGCAAAAATCAATAGTATCTAGATTCTTGTAGCATGAACAAACAACCTAGAGCATGTGAAACACCTAACACACACAAAAACCTAGATTACATTCAATCACATAAAAATTCTAAAATCAATTTGATAAAATCAAAATTGAAACTCTAGCAAAATTATAGAACTTAGATTCTCAAGATAATCAATTAAATCTAATCAAGTTCTAAATCATCAAACAAATATTCTATTTCAATAAATCTTCAATTAATATGATCTAGCATATGAAAAGACTATTAATTAACAAAATCAAGTCAATAAACATACAAGATAGTCATAGATTTGAAGTTAGCACAATACAACATCTCAAACATGTGAAAACACAGATTTGTAAAAACCTAACTCAACATGTTAATCATTGAAAGCTCAAACTAGCTATATTAGAGATCATTTCTCTAATCAATGATAAAACATCAAACATACATATATATGAGAAGAAAACCCAAGGCAATTGAAGACTTGAAGATCAAGAACAAAATAGAAATCAATACCTTGAATGAAACACGTGCAGCTTCTTTTTTGTGAGTAGACCTACAAGAAAACTCAATCTTTTGACTCCAAACTCTTATAGAAATGATAGAGGACTGGTAGACAAAGATTCTTTGACTCAAATAACTCAAAACGGACTCCAAATAAGAAAGTTATGGTGTTTGGAAGATGAGAAAACTTGGAAAGAAAATTCTGCACTTTTGTTTTTCAAATTTTCTTCTTTAATGAAATGAGTGGGAATTAGGGAATTTAAAGGTTGGAAGCAAGGCAAATAAAACCAACCAATGGGGGGCTGCCATACTGGATCCCCGTGGAGACACGTGGGCCCCACGGGACCAGCCGCCCTCTATTCCCGTGGAGGCTACGTGCCTCTACGGGGAAAGAGGTGCTTGGCACCCATCATCCGTCTTGCGCATCCTTTTTATTTCATCCATATCTTTGGCCTCCGAACTCCGATTTTGAATCCGTTTTCGGATTACGAACCGAGACTCCCTCATGTTCAAAATTCATCAGAAATTTTTTCCAAAAAATATGGAATTCAACTTGGAAATCAAGGATGAAAACCATGTATGATAAAATCACGGAAAGTTTCTTAACCATCTAATTTGAACTTGATACTCAATGAATGAGTAACCAAATTAATTGGAACTCAATGAGGAATTATATAAGCTCAAAATCAAGTTCATTAACATATAAACACAAACCAATAAATACAAGAACACACAAGAATGCTATTTCTTAGAACTAGTCCTAGAACATGTAAATTGTGAAAATTGTCAACTTTAAATCTAATGCATGTGCATACAAGTATAAGTGTGTGTATTGTGTTAAACCAAATTATACACAACTATGCAGGGACACATATGAATGCAATGTATGTGTGTGGCTAAGCCTTGTAAGAGGAAAGAGGTCATAATTACCTTTTGCTAAGCAACTTAGCTTTATTCCTCTTGTAGCCACCACTTTGTTTGAATATTGTCCAATTTTCCTTGAAGCTTGATTATCCACAAAACCTAGATAACTAATCAATACAAAACGAGTGTCGTTTTTATATAGAATTATGCCAACACAAAACTCAATAACCAACAATCTCCCCCTTTGGAAAATTCTATGTCAAAACACTTATACAAATACTAAAACATACAACATGAAGATTGGTCACTTAATCACACCCTCACATTACAATGAGATAGTTCCCTTAGACTAATCTTCATCAAGTCTTGAATTCTTCAATGTAGTCTTCTCTTGTCACCACCTAAAATCATCTTGAAACACAAGGCATATACAAGAGAAACATATATATATATATATATATATATGGCAAGATAATATTTAGATACATATCACTTGAAGTTCAAATGGATACACATGTCTCCCCTAAATACATGCATACTATCCATCAACAAAATATTATCAATATCCAAATAATACAAACCATGAATTCAAGATACCAAATGAAATCAAAATAAAATTATAACAAAAACTACCCAAAACCAAAACAATCCCTTAGATGAAGAGAGAAGCATAAGTTTTAGTATCATCGTTTTTCTCCCCATTTTTGACATAAAATGAAGCCAAAAGGTTAAGAAAAAAAATAATACCTCAAGATCAAGCATTACCAAAGAAAGTTCTTCTAGTTGTTGATCTCACATAATGCATTGTAGTAGATGAATTGCTAGAGGCAAGCTTGTCTACCAAATACTTGATCTTCTCATCTTGTTGAATCACCTTTGCTCCTAGCTTTACCACTTTAGCATCAAGCTCTCCAATCTTAGTCACAAGCCCCTATTTAAATTGCATGGCCCATTCCGGTAGAGAATTTGTGCTCTTCTCAACACATGGTTCATGGTGCTTACCAAAAAGCCTAAAAGTGTCATTTACCTTCCCCTTATCTTTGTATGACATTGACACTAATCGCTTGTCACAAAATTTCTCCAAAAAAGGTAGAAGCACATCATCTCCAAGTGCAAGAATTCCTTGCTTCATGCAAAAACAAGTAAGAAACCCCGTAAATGCTAACTTCTTATCCAATCTTGGTAAAGAAGCTGCACTATCTATATGCTCAATCAAGAGATCACCAAGGTTCAAAGGCTTGTTTGTCACCAAGGCATACACAATCTTGATATTTTCGTTGTTTAACTCAGATGCATTAGTAGAACCCACACGATTGGCACATACAAAAAGATGCCAAAAGGCACTAACCTTGGTCAACTCACCATGATTAAATAAGCTCTCTTCCCCCACTCAAATCCATCATCCTCACATAAAGTCCTCCCCATAAGATTTAGATGATCAATATTATCTATATCAAGAAATTTCGAAACAATCTCATTTGACAACCCAAGGAACTTATTGATACTATCCAAGGAGACTCTCAAAGTTTTTACTCACACTCACCAAGGCATTTTCAAAGGTTGAGCTATCTTTATACTCAAAGTATAATTCTTTAATAAGACTATCATTAGTAATCCTAATGGAATTAATCCATGAATCCCAATGCCTATCACATATAGAATGATGAATGTAAGAACCCTCAACCAAGTCTACACCTCTATCTTGAATAAGCTTTTTGGTTCCCATAACTCCTAAAGCTTTCAACTTGTTAGGTTTGGATTTCCTAGAGGTTGTTGGAGTATATTTGGGTTTAGTTATGGGTTTTGATGGATGGATAGAGTTAGAAATCTTGTTTCTTCCCATGGTTTTGTTGTCAACACTACAAAACAAAAACACATGAGTAGAAAGAGACACAAGTGAGTGTTATTTTACACATATAAACAAACAAAGACATATCATGAAATAATGAATAATAAATGCATAAATGTTATTTTTCAAGCACATTGGTACATTTTACCAAATTCAACAAATGCATTTAACAACAAAATTCATCCACAAATTGAGGAATTGGTGTTAACTGCAATTACTATCAACCTCAAATCATGAAGGAATTGGTCATAATAACAACTGCTATCAACTCAAAGCAAGAAGGAACTTAATCAACCTCAAGAATGAAGGAATTCATTGCAATATCAACTACTATCAACCCCAAATTAGGAAGAATAAATTGCCAACATATTCATACAATTATTTCAAGATAGATCTCATGCATTCTTATCATTCAATTATTCTAAACAATCAATTTGTCAACATATAACAAAGCAAATCATGAGAACATATCATAAAAGAGAGCAAAAGTTTAACATACAATGCTCCCCCTTGATAAATGCTCTATCTAAGATCAAGATAGAATATTGTTAACAATGATATCCACACACTCACATATTCAAGCATTTTCAAAATAAATTCAACAATATTAAGATTCACAAACTATGAGAGATACAACAAGATTTTTAATCTCTCTCATAAACAAAAGTAAGTGTGTGTGTGTGTGTGTGTGAGAGAGAGAGAGATTTGCTCCAAACATATGTAGATGAGTAATTTGATAATCAACATGCAAACCCTATCCACATCTATTCATCTTAAACTTTTCCATAAAAGGTCAAACCGATTATCATCCGGAAGTTTTGCTTTAAAAAGAATAGATTTCAACATTTGGAAGATGAGAAAACTTGGAGAGAAAATTCTGCACTTGTGTTTCTCAAATTTTCTTCTTCAATAAAATGAGAGGGAACTAGGGAATTTGAAGAAGGGAAGCAAGGCAAATAAAACCAACCAATGGGAGCTGCCATGTTGGATCCAAGTGGAGGCATGTGGGCCCCACGGGACCAGCAGCCTTCCATACCAGTGGAGGCCACGGGCCTCCACCGGAAGGAGGTGCTTGGCACCCCTCATCCCTCTTGGGCACCATTTTTATTTCAGCCATATCGTTGGCCTCATAACTCTGATTTTAAATTCGTTTTCGGATTACAAATCGAGACTCCCTCATGTACAAAAGTCGTCAAGAAACCTTTTCCACAAAATATGGAATTCAACTTGAAAATCAAGGACGAAAACCATGTATGATAAAATGACGGAAAATTTCTTAACCACCTAATTAGAACTTGAAACTCAATAATGAGTAACCAAATTAATTGGAACTCAATGCAGAATTATATAAGCTCAAAATCAAGTTCATTTACATAAAAACACAAACCAATAAACACAAGAACACACAAGTATGTTATTTCTTAGAACTAGTTTTAGAACATGCAAATTGTGAAAATTGTCAACTTTAAATCTAATGCATGTGCATACAAGTATAAGTGTGTGTATTGTGTTGAACCAAATTATGCATGACTATGCAAAGACATATATGAATGCAATGTATGTGTGTGCCTAAGCATTGCAAGAGGAAAGAGGTCATAATTACCTTTTGCTAAGCAACTTAGCTTTATTCCTTTTGTAGCCACCACTTTCCTTGAATATTGTCCAATTTTCTTTGAAGCTTGATTATCCACAAATCCTAGACAAATAATCAATACAAAGCAAGTGTCATTTTGATATAGAACTATGCCAACACAAAACTCAAGAACTAACAATTTCATAATAGGATACAACACTGATTAGCTTCTTATAACCATTGGAGTGGATCTAAACAATCAGTTGTACTCTGTAGCCTATACACTAGTGGAGTTTGAATGGATAGATACATGGGAATGGTTTCTAGAACTGCAGGGTTAGGATTTAGAGATCAACAATTCTTATGGCATTGTCTGGATAACTTACAAACAGAAAAGGCTGAGATATGCCATTGCTCAAATGTTTCCCAATTCTGAACATAGTTTATGTGTGAAGCATGAAAATACGCGAGGGAGTGTCTAATACAAACTAGAGGGGGAGAGGAGGAGGGGTGAATGGGTTGTTAATCGATTATTACCAATTTTTTTCGATTGGTCAATATTAACACCAATTAACCCAACACAAACATACATACAAAATCAAGTAAAGTGCGGAATATAAATGACACTTGATTTTTACGTGGAAACCCTCCAAACAGGAAAAACCACGGGCTTAACCACGCTAGCCACTTAGTCACCAAATCCACTATATGAAGAGAAAGTTACACGCTCAAGTGATACATGAACTCTTACTCTAGAAAACCTCAGGCGATACACACTACCACCCACAACTCTTGGTTCAATCCCTAATGATATTCCCAGATCCACTACTCTTGGCGTGAGCACCTCCTAATCTACCCGCATGCCTTTTACAATGGATTCTCGACATAATGCTTACCAACCACACCTTTGGTTGTAAGACTTCTTTTGCTTGTGCAACTCCACTCGTAGCCACAAGACTTTGACTCAATGAAGAGAATTAAATGTCTATGTGATAATGTAAAATGACGCTCAATGAAAATTATGCTAGACTACACAAATGGCTCAAATAGGAGTTTGTAGATACAAATCCAAGTTGTCAAATGTCTAAATGCAAGACATAAAGACTTAGCTAGATGTTATTAATAACAACAATCCTAGCTATCACATGGAATCACAATGAATCAACAAATATTTTCACAATGTATTCAACATATACTTAGCATTTATTCATTGGATTGAGACAAAGCATTTAGTCATACAATAAATGCAAGTCTTAGACCAATGTCTATCAACAACAAACTCAATTAGTTGTGTAGAGATTTTCTGACAAACTAATTGTCACACCAACAACCTTGAATATTCAAGAGAGCTCAACTAGATTAGTATACACAAATCTACTAATCTAGTTGTCAATTAATCTCTTAAGAATAATCAAGTCTTAGCTATTTGGGTAAAAACAACTAATCATGCAAGCTATCAAAATACAACACATATAAATATTCAAGAACCTTGACTAGATGAATAAAACACAATCTTTCAACCTAGTCAACAATGAATCACATTTGAATATTTATAACCTAGCTTTTTAGGTAGAGAAACAATCTAATCAAATAAGCTATCACAAACACAACCCAAACATGTCATCATTCAACAACAATATGCATTCAAAAATGATTTCTACAAATCATATGTAACAAAAACGAACTCTTGGACTTAAAGAACATTAATCAAATATTAAAGGTTTGTTCTTACCTACCAAGTCATGAATGATGAAGAACCATGGAAGATTGATGTTATGGATGCATGGGTTTTGGGTTTGGAGAGTTAAACAAGCTTGAATGAAGCTTTCTCTCTCTAGACTCTCTCTATCTCTATCTAGGGTTTCTGCAAATGTGGAGGTCTGAATGAAGAAGAATAGATAAGGAGGTTTTTATAATGAGAAGAACAAACTGGTGTGAAAAGACCAAAATATCCAGCTTACGGGCAATTCGGTGGTTGGGACCCTCCAAACTCCAACTGCCGATTTGGACCAGAATGTTCTGGACAAAATCAGCTGCTCAAAATCAGCAGTTGGTGCCCACCAAATTTCATCACAGAGCACAACCCAATATTCGAGCGCACCAAAATGTGACCAAAAAACATCGAAACCTTTTGTATAATATACCGTTGGAAAAGTATGGAAGTTTACTTTCTACTCCAATTAATAAAATAAGATTTGGATTACTGTAGAACGATTTATGGTCAAAAGAGTGACCAAGGGTCAGAATTGGTCAATAACAAAAATCCCCAAACTCATGGTATAAGACCATGTAACCAAATACCAATCCAAGAGTGGAGAAATGGAACCTCTCTATTGTCACACATCGCATTAAGACAAGCACACCATCGTGCAAGTGCGTTCGATTCCGAACAACTATCAGAAAATGAAATACACAACAACCACATGTAAAAACAACCAAAGAAGTGCTCGTGTGAGTTGAGAAATAAATGCACACATATTAGCAATGAACACAAATGCAAGATGAATAATTTATGCGTGCGTAGAGAGTGTGTGTGTGCAACTAAATCTCTTCAAAGAGTTAAAAACAAGTGATATACCTTTGAAGTACTCTTGAGCTTGAGGTCTTGAGAATGCCATTGAAGCTTGATCATGCACATTGAAGGCCTAGTCCTCCCTTACAAATAAAAACCCCAATGTGGTTTGTCATTAAATACGCCAATCATGAAATAGAGTTACTTACAATCTGCCCCTTTAGCTATTTCATGACAAAATCACAACTCACAAATAAATCCTCACAAAAAGAAAATAAAGCTATTGGTCAACAAGTAATTCTACGTTACAAAAAGGAGATACCTAAGAACTAAGTCTTCAAGATCTTCAATCTCTTCGTAGATCTTCATACCTACACTCAGTAGCAAGAAAGCACTTTCCAAGAACAAGTGCATGTGAGGTGAACAAACATAAATGATATTTGCACTCAAAAACAGTAAAGCAATACAGAGTAATGCATGTGTAATGCTCTCTCTAAAAGTTTACTCTCTCCCAAGACATCTCCCCAAAGAATAAAAAATGCTCCCCCCTATATCTCTCAAGACTACTCCCCCTTATTGTCATGAGATAGAAAAATGTGCTCCCCCTATCGAGTTGCTTTAGTAAAGAGAGATATTCGCACAAAAGATGGATGCATAATCTTATACATAAACTTTATGCAACTTGAATAATTGAGAGAGATTCAAAGAGTTTTATTTAACGGAAAAAAATGTGTGAAATTGTTGCTTTGCATGCAAGACATATAATATTCAAGTTCAAGCAATGATATTTGGCAAAGCAAACATCAAAAGGGTTTCCATAAGAATTTAAACCAATTTGTACCCTTTTGTTATAATCAAACATGATATAGTTTTTCGAAAAAATTTCAACACACACACAACTATATCAATCCTTAAGGGCCAAACAAGACATGGATATAGAATCCTTATTGATTGAATGAATATGAAATCCTTATTAGTTGTTGTCTTGTTCAAACCATTAAGAAGAGAGAGAAGACTAATTTGGATATAAAATCCTTATTGATTAGTCTTCTCATTTGCATTCACACATATTTGCATAGAGCAATCAAAAGCATTTCATGCATATAATTTAAAGCATGTTATAATCAAGTTCATATGTCATGGAGATAAATTATAGGTCATTCAAAGTACTTTCTAATCAAATCTCCTAGTCCAAAAATGCATGTTTAAACATAAATGTGACATGGATTACAAACAAAGCAAAGTTACACACTTATTGAACAAAAATACCATATAAGCATATATGTGCAACCTAGCATCTCAAGCAATTAATGAAGAGACATAAAGTATATCAAATTTTTGCACATTTCAAAAGTGCAAGTTCGATTTCTTTGCTTGAACTCGCCTCATGGGGTCAATTCCAACCAAGTCAATGGGATGCATGAGCCCCTATAGACCTACCAAGTCCAATGGGCCTAGTTGCATCTATAGGTGTCAAATGGGCACTAAGGCAAGCGGGTTCATTCTTTCTAACCCACCTTGGTTCCACTATATCATTTCTAGTGGTCATACACATGTATCTAAATTCCCTAGGTTCATACAAACTTGCCCTCTTTTTCAACCGTTTTTCTTTCATGCTCTCTAACCTATACCTTTTAATGTATTTAATGCAATTTGGTTTTAAGTAACCAATCATACCATAATAATGACAAGTAGGTACAAAGTTAGAATTTATACCATTGCATTGAGATCTCATCGAGGCCTTGCCATGTTGATGAGGTTGTCTTTGATGGTGCATCGGTTTGCTTCTCTTTGGAGCTTGAGCCGATTGATGGCATTTTTGTGGTCTAGCTTGTTGAGGTGGTTGAGCCCGTTGATTATACCTCTTTAGTTGAGGTTGTTTCTTGTGATCATCTCCTTTCTTCATAGTTGGCTTGTTGGAGGCGATGATTGACTTCTCAAGGACTTGTCCTTTCTTCTTGAATTACCTAGGCTTTGGTTGAGTTGTCAAGGCTTGTGTGGACTTTCCTTGAATGGAAGGTTGCTTGGATGAAGCTTTTCCCTTGCCTTGAGCTTGAGGTTGCATGACCTTGGCCTTCTTCAATTCTTCAAGGCACCTAATCTCTCTATCCTTGACAATCTTCAAGAAACTGTCTTTGTTGGCAAGTTCATATTTCATTACCTTCCTCCTTTGGTGGCAACCTTCAATCTTATTCTTACATTTAGACACATCTATCATGTCTGACAAAGAGTCATCAATGGAAGTCTCCTTCTCCATGGTCTTCACTTTAGAGGTAAGCAAGGAGATTTCTTCCATTTGCATATATATGATCTCTCTATACTCATGAAGTTGGTATTGACAATTTAGCTTGCTTTCTTCAAGAGTACATATCTTTTCTTCTGAGGAAATCTTCCACTTTTTCAAAATCTCATTCTCCTTGGAGAGCTCTTCATTTTTCTTCAAGACCTTGAGAAAGATCACATCACTTTGCTTCTCATTAATTAAGACAACTTCCACGTCAAGGCCTTTGCCTTGATAATTTGTTGCCACAGCAACACCTTCCTCTTCTTTAGGGTCAATATTCACGGCCATGTTGCCTTCTTCACCTTCCACATAAGAAGCCCCAAAAGCTTTGAAGTTAGGTGCACGCTATTCACTTTTTGAAGAGTTTTTTTCACCCTTCTTGAACAAGGTCTTCTTGTTTACCTCCTTCACTATGGAGTTCATTTCCTTCTTGTGAGATTTCATAAATCTCCTAGATCTCTCTACCATGAGAGTCATCTCATCATAATAGTCACTTTCCTCCCTCTCAACTTTGAAGGTCATCAAAGCAATACCCGCTCTAAGTGTTTCACTCTGACACATGGTGTTTGGTGAAATGAATGAATGCAAATTAATGCAAAGACCAAAAATGCACACAAATGCAAGATACACAAACAAGAGCAAGAATCACTTAAGTATGTCTAGGAACCCGCTTTGATACCAATTGAAAATACGCGGGGGCGTGTCTAATACAACCTAGAGGGATGAGGGGGGGGGGGGGGGGGGGGGGGGGGGGTGAATGGGTTGTTAATCGATTATTACCAATTTTTTTCGATTAGTCAATATTAACAACAATTAACCCAACACAAACATACATACAAAATCAAGTACAGTGCGGAATATAAATGACACTCGATTTTTATGTGGAAACCCTCAAATCGGGAAAAACCACGAGACTAGCCACGCTAGCCACTTAGTCACCAAATCCACTATATGAAGAGAAAGTTAAACCCTCAAGTGATACATGAACTCTTACTCTAGATAACCTCAGGCTACAGACACTACCACTTACCACTCTTGGTTCAATCCCTAATGATATTCCCGATTCCACTACTCTTAGCATGAGCACCTCCTAATCTACCCATAGGCCTTTTACAATGGATTCCAGACACAATGCTTGCCAACCACACCCTTGGTTGCAAGGCTTCTCTTGCTTGTGCAATTACCACCCGTAGCCACAAGACTTTGACTCAATGAAGAGAATTAAATGTCTATGTGATAATGTAAAATGATGTTCAATGCAAATTATGCTAGACTACATAATGAATAAACAAATATGCTCACATTGTATTCAACATATACTTACCATATATTCATATGATTGAGACAAATCATTAAGTTATACAATAAATGCAAGTCTTAGACCAATGTCTATCAACAACAAACTCAGTTAGTTGTGTAGAGATTTTTCAACAGACTAAGTGTCACACAAACAACCTTGAATATTCAAGAGAGCTCAACTAGATTAGTATACACAAATTTATTAATCTAGTTGTCAATTAATCTCTTAAGAATAATCAAGTCTTAGCTATTTAGGTAAAAATACATAATCATGAAAGCTATCAAAATACAAGACATATAAATATTCAAGAACCTTGACTATATGAATAAAACACAATCTTTCAACCTAGTCAACAATGAATCACTTGTGAATATTTATAACCTAGCTTTTTAGGTAGAGAAACATCCTAATCAAATAAGCTATCACAAACAAAACCCAAACATGTCATCATTCAACAATAATACACATTCAAAAAAGATTTCTACAAATCATATGTAACAAAAATGAACTCTTGGACTTAAAGAACAATAATCAAAGATAAAAGGTTTGTTCTTACTTACCAAGTCATGAATGATGAAGACCCATGGAAGATTGATGCTATGGATGTATGGGTTTTGGGTTTGGAGAGTTAAACAAGCTTGAATGAAGCTTTCTCTCTGTAGACTCTCTCTATCTATATCTAGGGTTTCTACAAATGTAGAGGTCTGAATGAAAAAGAAGAGATAAGGAGGTTTTTATAGTGGGAAGAACGAGCTAGTGTGAAAAGACCAAAATATCCAGCTTACGGGCAATTCGGTGGTTGGGACCCTCCGAATTCCAACTGCCGATTTGCACCAGAATGTTCTGGACAAAATCGGCTGCTCAAAATCGGCGGTTGGTGCCCACCAAATTTCATCATAGAGCATAACCCAATATTCGAGCGCACCAAAATGTGACAAAAAAATATCGAAACCTTTCGTATAATATACCGTTGGAAAAGTATGGAAGTTTACTTTCTGCTCCAATTAAAAAAACAAGATTTGGATTATTGTAGAAAGATTTATGGTCAAAAGAGTGACCAATGGTCAAAATTGGTCAATAACAAAAATCCCCAAACTCATGGTATAAGACCATGTAACCAAATACCAATCCAAGAGTGGAGAAATGTAACCTCTCTATGGTCACACATCGCTCTAAGACAAGCACACCATCATGCAAGCGCGGACGATTCCGAACAACTATGGAAAAATGAAATACACAACAACCACGTGTAAAAACAACCGAAGAAGTGCTCGTGTGAGTTGAGACATAAATGCACACAAATTAGCAATGAACACAAATGCAAGATGAATAATACATGCATGCATAGAGAGTGTGTGTGTGCACAACTAAATCTCTTCAAAAAGTTAAGCATAAGTGATATACCTTTGATGTACTTTTGAGCTTGAAGTCATGAGAATGTCATTGAAGCTTGATCATGCACATTGAAGGTCTAGTCTACCCTTACAAATTAAAATCTCAATGTGGTTTGTCATGAAATAAGTCAATCATAAAATAGAGGTTCTTACAAAGCATATGTACAACAACTTCAAAAGTAAACACAAGGGCTTACTTCTTAAACAAATCTTGTGGGCAGCCGCCAAATGTACAATTGAGCAAGGGCAACACTTCTAATTTGGTACACTCCTTAGCATGCTTAATGCTATATAATTCTTAGTTATAATCTTTTTTCTTTTATTGACCAGATTTGCACAGGCAATGGAAAAGATGAGGTCTGAAAGTGTAGCTGCATATGAATGGTTAGTGGACAAAGATCTTGTCCATTGTTTAATTGCATATTTCAAGGACACAGCAGTATGTGACATGTTATGTAACAACATGTGTGAATCATAAAACAAGGAAATTCTACAAGCTAGTGACAAGCATATGATCACTCTAATAGAGATAATCAGAAATTATTTAATAAAGAGGTTGGCTAGGAAGATGGCTGAAGTGAAGAAGTAGAACCATGACATATGTCCAAATGTCCAAATGTCTTCAAGGTTGGTTAGAGGCTCAAGTTAGAGAGTAGTATATGCCACCCTGAGTACAGTGGGGACTACTATTATCAAGTGAGGGGTCCTAGAGATGATTAACATATTGTTGACATATACAAGACGACTTGTGCTTGCAATATATGGCAGCTCACTGGGATTCTTTGCATTCATGGAATCTCAGCCATTTAAATTTCAAACCGTGACCCTACTGATTACATCCACAACAAGTACAAGAAGGACAAATTTATAAAGGCTTATGCACCAGTAATTTATGGCATCAATGAGCCAAAGATGTGGCCAAAAACAAATGACAAGCCTCTTCAATGTCCAATATTCAAGAAATATAAGGGTAGGCCAAAGAAGGCAAGGAACCTCCAATCTGATGAAGTTAGGGTAGGAGGGAAAACCAAGCTTAGGAGAAATTATATAGTGGTTATGTGCATCAAGTGTAGGAAGGAACGGCACAACAAGAGCACTTGTGATAGAAGAGCTGAAGGGAATTTGGATGGCTCCAAAATAAGACAAGGAAGCACTCAGATTGAAAGAAGTCAACCAAGTCAAAGAAGCAATTAGACTCAAGGTCTTCAAGCAAGTCAAAGAAGCAATTTGACTGAGGTTGCACCAACATTTACCAATCTAAAGAGGAAGAGGATGAACAACAAGAATACTTAGATTGATTTTAGTGTTAAGGGTTACTGTTATGCATGTTATTACTAATGCTTTTGGATTTGTGAACAGTATGCCTGCTTTTGCTTTTGTTAATAACTATTATGTACTCTTATATTAGACAAGAATTTGCTTTTGTAATGTAAAAGGTTGTTAGACCTCTAACAAACCTTAACATATCTGCTTTTGAACACTTGGTGTTATATATGTGTTATGAATGATGGGTTCCTTTTTGTTGGAATTTCTTGTATAACACAGGTTCGACCTGTGTTATTGTTGGATTTTGATACATAAACCTACAACCAGACTTGTTACAGTTGAAATAGTTTCTAAATATTACTGCACTTACACACTTACAGACTTACACAATCACATACTTTCAATAATTTTTTCCCAAAAACAAACAAAATCACTATTGTTAACACCAAAACACTACACCAATTTCTTCTTCTACTGTGAATATGAGGGTTTCTCCTCAATCTTGCTGATTAACTACCTTCTTCATCAATGCCTTCAAAACCATTGCTTTCCGCCAATCTTATCTCCAGCTCCTGTAATCTTCTAAGTAATCCAGGAATGATTTGCTTCGATTTTGCACAAATCGGAGAGTCAAACCATTGAAATAATCGGCAATTCAAAACTCCCTGAAAATTGGTGCAACCGTAGAACCGTCTTCCTGGGTTTAAATTAGTCTAAGAAGTGTAAATCCGGGCTCTTCTTCCACACAAACAGTCTGGGTTTAAGGGATCCAAACCTTTCATTCATGTTTGCCCTATGATTACTGAACAAGATGAGTATAGATTAATGAAGAAGAATAGAAGAGATTAGAGAAGAGATTACTGAACCAGAAGAGAAAAGATTACTGAAGAAGAAAAGAAGAGGTTACAGCAGAATTTTCTTCTAAGAAAAAGAATGTTAGGGATTTAAATAAGGGGATTGAATTTCTGAAATTCGTACTTTGCCCCTACTTACGACCCCACGTGAGGCGCTCGTGACTTGAAAACAGACAAAATGTGGTTTCTGTTACAAATCCATCCGCTTTTGCTAAATTGTGAGAGTTCACGGGGTTTAGTGCCAAAAAACAATACATGGGGCATAATGTAATTTTTTTGAAGAGTTTAGAGGACATCAATGTCAATTAACCAAAAAAGTATTCTATTAGAAGTTTTGGATTGTATACATTTTTCGTTTTCATACAATCCTAAAACTTAAATCTAAACTAACAAAGTAATAAAACATCATCTTTTTATTTTTAAAAGTTGGAAGTAAACTTTATATACCAAAAGATTTGTATTTATTTATTAACGATTACAAATAATTTGAGGCTTAGTAGATGAGGACTAGCTAGCAGCGGCGTAGCTATAAAAATATTTGGGGGTGGACTAATCTAAATTTTATTTATTTTATTTAAAAATCCTAATATTTTGAACCGATTACTAAATAAAATTTTTCTTTATAATAGTCAAATCAAAACGATACAAGATAAATTTCATTAAAAAGCATCAAGAATATACCTAGTTAGGGGGGACATAATGAGCATTACCCTCAAATACATACCATATGCAAGAAAAAACACGAAAAGAAATGCAAAAATATGCATTATATATACAACAAGATATTATCGAAGTGGTGCACAATGATGTTTCAAAGCATAAAAATATTAATTATTGATTTTGAATCAATAATATCAACAAGTTTCCTCTCAGTGTAAATGACCATACAGTTTGAAAGAAAGTCGTCACCCATCTTGTAGCGAAGTGATGTTTTAACAAGTTTCATTACTGAAAATGCATGTTTGGTACTAGCTGTGGAAATAGGAAAAGTCAAAACTAAACGAATCAGTCTATCAATCAAGAAAAATAAATGTGATTTTCTTGTTTCTATGAGCCCTCGATATAATTTAGAAAGTGATGACATATTTTGAAATTTTGGATAAACGAACACATCATTCATAAAATATGGCAATTGTCTCTTCAAATCATAAAGCTCTATTTTAGTGAAATCCTAAGGATAAAACTTTTAGCAAGACTACATGTATCTATCAATGTTAAATAACTCATAATGATTCGTAGAATCCAAAACAGAATCGAAAGCAAGAAGTTCCATTGTTTGATATGAAAATCTAATATCTAACTCCACCAAACGAAAATCAATCACAACATTGAATATATTAAAATAGTTATAATATTCGACTATAATATTATTTTTCTATTGACATGAACCATCTGTACCCTCAATGTAGCGGGCACTCATATCAGGTTTGTCAATTCCATAGTCTCAAAAAATGATAATACAATGCTTGGGAAAGTGAAAAAGAAATAAAAACAGTGGTGTGCTATGTGACTGTCAAATGTCGAAAGAGAGGGTTTACTTTTAAAATTTTTATTTTGGCTTCGGTATTTTAACTTTTATTTATGGGTTAGTTGGGCTTATTTATGTTTAAGTTTAGTTTATTGGGCTTTTAAATAAATTTAAGAGGTTTAGTTTTAAGTTATAGATTAAGGTTTTTTTACGGGCTGACAACAGATAACAAATAATTGAATAACAGATAACAAATAATTGAATATAAGTCTTAATTATATATATTTACAAAATTAACTCAAACTTATTATGATTTTTGTAAAAAAGTTGGGTGGGCTATAGCCCACTGAAGCCCTTAAAGAGCTCTGCCTTACTAGCTAGGGATGACAACAAATTGGGTTCAGGCTGGTACCAAACCAAAACCTGCAGCAAACCGGTGAATTTGTAAAATTTTGACTTATAAATCCAACCACGAACCCACAAAATATTTCCCGATTTTCTAAT
This sequence comes from Dipteronia sinensis, assembly GCA_033220585.1. Lineage (NCBI taxonomy): Eukaryota > Viridiplantae > Streptophyta > Magnoliopsida > Sapindales > Sapindaceae > Dipteronia > Dipteronia sinensis. The sequence goes on from CM065636.1 coordinate 23,146,117, forward strand.
CCCAAAGTAGTGCTAAGCCAAGCCCATAGGACCAAAATTTTGAATAACTGAGATATATCGAATTTAGGCCCAATTGTATGAGACTTTTAAAATAGTGTGGAAGTCAAATCCCACATTTGTTGTGCATGAGATTGGATGTCATTTGTGCTTTGTTTATTTATCCATTGCACCTTTTGTCCCACGTCTAAAACTTCTAAAAAGCACAAGCTTTATTCTTTGCTCATTGAATATTAGCATCCTTAGCCCACAATCTCTTACCACTGAGGTAGCCTCGTATATTGTCTAGTGGTAATGTTTATATCCAATAGACATATATATATATATCGATCTTCCCTTTCGATAATGATAAATATATTTTAAAATTCATATTCTCACAAGAGAGGAATTTAATTTAGTTGTACAACATATGTGCAACTAATGTTCATCTATACCATGCTTATAATGCTCATTTATTTAGTTTTAAGGGGTAATTTATTTTGTAAACACCTTTTTAAATCTTTATTAGAACTCAAAAATACATTCCACTTATAGGGCAATGTTTTCATTATTTTAAAAGACATAGCTCATTAACTCAATGATCAATACTCTTCATATTGCTTCAATAGAAGCATAAAGGATGGAGAAAATTATAAATGTATTTCTTTTAGTTCATTTTCATCACATAACTCAATTGTGAGTGTCTTGAACCGTCTATGATTATTCAATACATCTTGCAGGGACATAATTATTATTTTTTGAAACAAGGGAAATAATTCTCTTTAATTGATATAAAACATACATATAATTATTGACAACAACTGATAAATAAAACATGTTAATACATATATATATATATATATATATATATATATATCAAAGGGATGCATAAAAATATTATTTTTTAATCTTTATAAAAGTAGGACTTTGTGGTCAAAACATTAGATTTTTAATAAGATCATATTCTAATAGATTTCCAAAAACTTCTAGTTCAATATACAAAATATTGATTTATAAATGAAAGTCATACATTTAGGGGTAGTTTGGTTTTTCACTTAAAACTTAATGTGTCTGAATTGAAATTATTAAGTTGTCATGTTTTTTTTAAATGGTCAAACAACTTAAAAAATCATGACTTTTAACTTAATTTCTAAATCACTGAATTGCATTTAATGTAATTTCTTCCAAGATTATCCTCCCAAAGATAACATATTTCTAATTTTATCATAATTTTATATTATGCAAATATATTTATTCTAACCTTAATTCTTATGATAATCACTCTAAAAACAAAACCAATTAATCGCATTGTCACTTTCAACTACATCGTTGAACCTTCGATATATATATATATATATATATATATATTTTGTAAAATTCAAAACCAATTCACTTAAAAAACAATTTCTATATCATTGTTTATCATATATTGTAAAAAAAAAAAATTTGTTATCATATCTTAATCATAAATAATATCTTATCGTTATTACATAAAAAATGGTTGAGGATTTGTTAAATTATTTTTATTTAGTTTTTTGTATCATAAAATGAAAATACATAACAATTAATAGTAACAAGGGTATAAATGTCAAATTACTTGTTTTTAAAACATTTTATCCTTAAAAAATAAATAAGTTGACATCCTATTCAGATTTGATAAAAATATAAAAAAAACAAACATGTCAATCAATTAGTAAAATTCAAGATTGTTCGGTTTTGAGACAAAAAAACAAATGAACCCTTAGAATTTCAAACTCAAATAAAGATTGAATTTCATAGTAGTAAATATAATGCATAACAGTAAATAAAGTTAACAGTCATATGACTTCGGCAAAACCGATATATATATATATATATACATATATATATATATATATATATACATATATATATATATATATATATTTATTATTTATAGTCTTTCTCACCTACGAACCCCCGGACATAACACTATATTCAAACCAACTTTTTAGCATTTGGATCAAAATCCAAGGACTATTGTATAAATGGTTGGCCATGAGCGATAATACATAACAACCTTGTATTTTGATCTAAAGGCTGAAAAGTTGGTTTATATATAATAACTTTGTATCCTCCCAAAGATAACACTATATACAAGGTTTGGACATAACAGAGGGTTTGTAGGTGAGAAGGACTATATATATATATATATATATATATATATATATATATATATATATATATATAGATAGATATATACAGAAATTTTCAAGTCAGTACGCACTGATATAACTTCATCAGTGCGTTGGATATGAACCATTAGATTTGCTTATTTTGACTCAAAGTGTATGCACTTATCAAAACTTCTCCATAAGCAGTGATCCACATGCAACGCACTGATATAAGTTATATCAGTGTGCACTGATGAGAAAATGACTGTATATATATATATGAGTAATTTTCAAATGAGAACTTTTATAATGCACACTTTACGCACCTTTGATGAAATTTCATATAATTAAATGTTTTTCGATGAGATTTTTTGTATACATCCTAAGAAAATTTAAATACACATTCGGTAAAATTTTGAATTTTTTTTGGATTTGAGAACTATGTTTCTTATATTTCCCTATTTTTAAATGTTTTATCTTCAAAAAAATCGGAAAAAACTAGTTCTTGCATCCATTTTTTTAAATTTTTTTTCCCATAAATGTATTTAAATGTTTTCACCATCCATACAAAAAATAAAATCAAAATTCAATATATTTTATGCAATTTCATCAAAGATGTTTAAAGTATGTATTGTAAAAATGCATTATTGAAAAATTACTATTTATATGGTGAAATTTAAAAGTAACCAAAAAATTAGAGGGTTTATTAAATTTGTCCAGAATTAGTAAAAAGATTATTTTTAGCAAACAATCCACTTTTTTCCCAAGAGTGCCCTTCATTCCAAAATAATTAAAAAAAATGAAAGGAAAAATAAAATAAGCAAAAGTGAATAGCAAATAGAAAGAGAAAGAATCATTTTTTATTAAAAAGCAAAACCCTTCGTTGAGCTTCATTTTTATTAATTTTATTTTCTCATCCTCATTTATTCATCTTCAACCTCACCATTCATCCACCGCCATCTCTCCTCTTCTCTCTCCCCAAACCCAAATCTCTTCTCATCTCTCTCCCCAATTTTTTATTTATTTGGTGACTAGATCTACCAGCAGCCGCAACAACAATGGCAACCACAACAACGGCGCCGCCGTAGATGCCGCCCCATCAACGCCCAAACCCATCACCAGATCGGAGTTCACCAACCCGTGCCCGACAACTTTTGTCCAAGCAAATACTTCTTCCTTCAAACAAGTACAAGGATTGCTTGGGTTTTGTTTGGGTTTGGGTTTGGGTTTAACAGTGGTGGTGATGATTTTGTTTGGGTTTTGGTTTGATTTTAATTATTAATTGGTACAGTTAAATTTTGGACTTTGATACAGATTTGCTTTAGCTTTTTTAAATCTTGGAGATACCCAATCATTGATAAATCGACTCTGTTAATGAAAGTAGTTATTTTTGTTTTGAAAATATACAACCAACTGATTGTTTTTGAATTGATGATATATGTTGTGTGTTTAGTTAAGGACATCCAGTGCGTTCAATTGATGTGAACTGATTGTGTTTAATTGTATGTTTTGATGTGTTTAATTGTGTGTTTAATTGGGTGGTGTTTTTAATTAGGCAGTAGGTGTGTGTAATTGGATGGTGTATTTAATTGGTTAGTACCGGTGTGTTTAATTGGGCAGTAAGAGTGTGCAATTGGTGTATGTAATTGCTTATTATTGGTGTGTGTAATTATTTAGTACTTGTGTGTTTAATTGGATGTTATTGGTGTGTTTAAATGGTTATAACTAGAGTGTTTAATTGTTTTGAACTGATACCAGAGATTGTTAATTAAACACACCGGGCATCGTCAATTAAACACACCAGGCTTTGTAAATTAAATACACTAGTCAAGTCAATTAAACCCACCAGACAATGACAATTAAACACACCAGACAATACAATTAAACACATTAGGCTTTGTAAATTAAATACACCAGACAAGTCAATTAAACACACCAGACAGTGACAATTAAACACACCGGGCAATACAATTAAACATACCGGGCTTTGACAATTAAAAACACTGAGCTTTGTCCATTAAACACACCAGACAATGTCAATTAAACACACAAGGGCTTGTTAATGAAACACATCAGACAATGACAATTAAACACACCAGATAATGTCAATTAAACACACCATGCTTTGACAGTTAAGCACACCAGACTTTAACAATTAAACACATCAGGCTTTGTTAATTAAACACATCAGGCTTTGTTAATTATACACACCAGGAAATGTCAATTAAACACACCAGGAAATACAATTAAACACACTAGCCTTGACAATTAAACACACCGGGCTTTGTCAATTAAACACACCACACTTGTCGATTAAACACATCAGGTTTGTCAATCAAAATCGACACTGAATCCGTCAAAACGATTCCAGATCCTAATTAAATGGGTTTGAACACAAAAACAAAAATGGGTTTGATGTTTCAACAATGGTGTTGTAACCGTTTCCAACAACAATGGTTCAAACTTAAAGGGGTTATTCACATAGATATTGATTCAAACAAAAATTATTTATAGAGGTTGAAAAAAGAGAAGGAATCTGAAATAGAGAGAAAGAAAACAAAAATTTTGGAAGAGAGAGAATGTGGTGGAGAGATAACGAAGAGAGAGAAGAGAGGAAAAGTAAAGAAAATAAAAATTATTTGTGTAGATTGAAAAGAGAGAATGAATATGTAGAGAGAAAGAAAACAAAAATTAAAGAATAGAAAGATTGTGGTGGAGAGAGAACGAAGAGAGAGAAGAGAGAAAAAGTAAAGAAAATAATGATTATTGGAAGAGAGAGAAAGTGTAATTGAAGACAAACTATAAAGTAGATAAAAGAAAGAAAATTGGAAATAGATGGACAATTTAGTCCATTCAGTGGATTGTTTGACAAAAATAATCATCCTACTAATTATGGATAAATTTAATAAAGCCCTTAATTTTTTGGTTAAAAAGGACTATTTCCTATAAATATATATATATATATATATATATATATATGTATATATATAAAAGTCAGCTAAACTGTACAACATAACAATAAATAAAAAGATGACTCAATTGCCGTATAAAAAGACACAATCATTGTGATAGACGATTGGGGATCAATTTTTTTTTTTTTTAATATGTTAAGCAGTGTATATTCAATTATTTTCATGTTTCGACCAATAAAAAAATATTTTCATAATGGTTTTCTAATTTATTTTATTTTATTTTGTTATTTAATTATTATTTAAAATTGAAAATACCAAAAATAACCTTTTGCACTATTATCAAACTTAACTTTCACGATAAAAAAGACTATTTTGAACAAAACTGACAGTGACATAAAACTTTTGGGATTTGTTTAATGTCACTTATAATTAAGAATAGAGATGACCACGGTTCGGTTAAACCGCGGGTACCAAACCGTAACCGACCAACCAAAACAGAAATTGAAACCGTAATCGAAACCGGTTTCGAGTCGGTTCGGTTACAGTTAGGGGTGTCTCAAAACCGCCCAAAACCTGGTTTAACCGACGGTTTTGGGCGGTTTATAAAAAAGATAAAAAATTTCCCAACCAATAAAAAAGTGTCATATGGATATAAAAATTGAAAAAAATAAATGAAACTGACACCGTCCAAAGCCGAAACAGAAACCGTCCAAAACTGAAACCGAAACCGGTTAGATCGATTATGGTTACGGTTTGAGGTGTCTATGGAACTGAAACTGATGGTTTCAAACCGAAACCGTCCCGAAACCGAACAGTGAGCACCACTAAATTTAAGAGAGATCAAATTGACAGTTACTGAAACAAAAGAGATGCTAGTGAAATTTTCCTTTAGTCTTATGATGAATGTGCATAAATTTCATGCCAAATCATATGACTTGATGTTGGTGTCTAAATGGACAACAAAAAGGCGTTGGCTAGAGTACAAACCACATAAGTGGGTTGTACACTTGTACCATACAAATCAACAAAAAGCAATATAATAAATAATAAAAAAAAGAAAGAAAGTGCTTGACAGCCACTAAAACCAACCAGATCAACCGGCTGCTACAATTTATATATTTTTTAATATATTAATAATATAATTAGATTATATTACACATTAATTAATAAAAAATCATTTTTTTTATAAAAAAGTTAATGAAATTTTTTATTTAAAATACATGAAAATTATAAATTTTATTATATAAAATAAATAAAATAAAATAAAAATGGTTAAATTTGAATTTCAAGAACGAGTTCAAGGTATGTCAAACGAGTTTAACGTTCAGATGAACGTTAAACCCGTTAAGTAAACAAGTCAATGTAAATCTTTATGAACAAGTTCAACGTATGTTGAACGAGTTTAACATTAAACTCGTTTAGTGCACAAGTCATCGTAAATCTTCGTAAACAAGTTCAACGTAGTATGAACGATCTGAACGTTAAACTTGTTTAGAGAACAAGTCAACGTAAATCTTCATGAACAAGTTCAACATATGTTGAATGAGTTTAACGTTCATCTGAAAGTTAAACTTGTTCAGTGAACAAGTCAACATAAATCTTCATGAATAAGTTCAACGTAGGTTGAACAAGTGTAACATTTATCTGATAATGTTAAACTTGTTCAATGAACAAGTTAACGTAAACCTTCATGAACAAGTTCAACGTAGGTTGAACGAGTTTAACGTTAGTCTTAACATTAAATTTGTTCAGTGAACAAGTCAACGTAAATCTTCATGAAAAGTTCAACGTCGGTTGAACGAGTTTAACGTTCGTCTTAACGTTAAACTTGTTAAGTGAACAAGTCAACGTAAATCTCCATGAATAAGCTCAACGTAGGTTAAACAAGTTTAACGTTCACATCAACGTTAAACTTTTTCAGTGAACAAGTCAACGTAAATCTTCATGAACAAGTTCAATGTAGCTTTAACAAATTCAACGTAGGTTGAATAAGTTTAACGTTCATCTGAATGTTAAACTCATTCAGTGAACAACTTAACGGAAACCTTCATGAACAAGTTCAATGTAGGATGAACAAGTTTAACGTTCATCTTTCAGTGAACAAGTCAGCGTAAATTTTCTTGAACAAGTTCAACGTAGATTGAACGATTTTAACGAACCTCTCAACGTTAGACTTGTTCGGCGAACAAGTCAACGCAAACGTTCATGGAAGAGTTTGACGTTAATCTCAACGTTAAACTTGTTCGATGAACAAGTTAAAATCTTCAGGAACAAGTTCAACGTTAAATTTGTTCATTGAACAAGTCTACGTAAATCTTCATGAACAAGTTCAACGTAGGTTGAACAAGTTTAACGTAGGTTGAACAAGTTTAACGGTCATTTTAACGTAAAACCTGTTCGGTGAACAGTCAACATAAACCTTCATGAACAAGTTCAACGTAGGTTAAACGAGTTTAACGTTCAGATTAACCTTAAACTTGTTCGATGAGCAAGTTAACGTAAATCTTCATGAACTAGTTTAACGTAGTTTGAACGAGTTAAACGTTCATCTTAATGTTAAACTTATTCAGTGAACTAATTAACGTAAACCGTTATAAACAATTTTAACGTAGGTTGAACGAGTTTAATGTTCCTCTCAACGTTAAACTTTTTCGATGTACAAGTCAAGTAAACCTTCATGAACAAGTTCAATGTAGGTTATACGAGTTTAAAGTTCATCTCAATATTAAACTTGTTTGGTGAACAAGTTAAGGTAAACCTTCGTGAACAAGTTCAATGTAGGTTGAATGAGTTTAACATTCATATAAATGTTAAACTTGTTCAGTGAACAAGTCAACATAAATCTTCATGAACAAGTTCGATGTAGGTTGAACAAGTTTAACATTCCTCTTAACGTTGAGTGAACAAGTCAACATATACCTTAATGAACAAGTTTAATGTACGTTACACTTGTTTAGTGAACTAGTCAACGTATACCATCATGCACAACTTTAGCGTTCCTCACAACAGCCTATTTCTCATGTCTGTAATTGTTGGCATAAATTATTAAATTAAAGTATTATTATTCATTCATTTGGTTCTATACTAATTTTTTTGACAATATTATTGCGAGCATGATTTATTTTCTATTATTTTGTTTTGAACTATTAAAATATTCCGGGATTGTGAAACAAGGACATGACTTCGCCATATAATTTTAATGTTTCTCTCATTGTTAAGCTTGTTCAGTAAACAAATCAGAATAAATCATTATGAACCGGTTCTTATTGTAGATTAAATTAGTAGAGAAGATCTTTGGTGTATCCGATGCATGATGCATCCTTAGTGTGATCACTGTATAATTATATTATAATATAAAATTTATTTTTCCAGTAATGAAATTATTATCATTCAACCAAACATTTCAAATCAAAATCAAAATTAAGTATAGACCTCTATTATCAGAATTCATATTATCCACTAAATTATTTATAGAATTCATATAATTTATTAAATATTTTGCCATCGTATGCTTCGTGATACCTTATTTGAATAAGATTCTTCTTTTTCGTATTTGAGTTGTGATTACATTAAGCTTTACGTTGTCCACTTGTCGCTTAACCGACCATCTGCCAATCCTGACCAAACCTCTTTAACCCCGACCAGAGAACTACACCCGATCGATAACTGTACCCGATCGTTTGGGTTTCCACGACCATCTTGGGCTTTCCCGACCGGATCTCCTTTACCTGATCAATCTAATTACTTTGGTTGGATGTTTTCCACCTGACCATCTAAGTAACCCTGACCAGATATTATGTGGTTATCTTCTAGCCATATTAGGTTGGCTCAATATAGCTGTCATTCTTTGACACGTCAACTTTAATCCCGACTAAACATGATGTTTATGCTGACGTGTCAACTTTCCAGATTTTACCAAAAACAATACCCTCTTAAACATTCAAACCGAGCATCTTGCTCAACAAAGAGCACTCGCTCGGTGAGATATGTTTAACTCAGGTGTCTTATGTCTTGTAGCTCATTAATGCTTATTAATACTTAACATCTAAGCTTTAAATTCTAACCGCCATTTGATTTGTCTAGGTGACTTGACGTGAGTGACGTAATTGACGGCAGTTGATTCAAATTTCAAATGGCACGTGATCCCCGGGATTTGAACACCAACCCCCACTCTCGCATGAGGTCACTTTTGCTTATATATTTTCAAAACTCCTTATTTTCCCTCTTATACGATCTTTGCATTTCTCTCCTTCAAAACTGCAACCCTATTTTTCTTTGAAGCTTTTCCTTGCTTAAGTTTTCTCGAAACTCTTCATCATCTTCGGATCTTCAACTTCATTGTCGTCAACATTCACATTTCATCCACTCTAATCACTCAGGTATGGATCCTATTACCCGTCACCGCTTTGTTGAACTATTAATGCGTGCTATTGAAACTGGCGACAAAGAGAACACTAATAGGATTGAGTTAATTTTAAGGGGACGTTCTTAAGATTACACTCCTACAACTCAACCCACAGCTCTCGGCAGTTGATTACTCAGTTGCTCATCCTGAGTTTCAACCTTCATATTTTGATTCAAACGTTGCTAACCCAAACATTACTTCTCCTAATACATGCCCAGATATGTCGAGGACATCAAGAATCGGTCGAGGAAGCAGTGAGGGACTTAGGTATTCCTCCACAGTTGATTTGAAGATTCCCTCCCAACTGCTAAAAATGGAAGACGTTCCCAAGAGGTGTCGGGCACATTTATTGAAATTTTCTGTTGAACAGCCCAACGCCTTTGATTCCGAAGTGAATGTGGTGACTGAGCACAAGATAATGAAATATAACGAGAGGTTTGATCTTCCTCAATCATCTGAGCTGTTCACGAGTGGTGAGATCGCTATTTGGAACCCTCATCGGGGTGTTGTGGCCATTTACAGGGTCATGCTCAAGTCTGGGGTAACACTACCCATCTAGCCTTTTATTTCGCAATTCGTAGCAGAAGCTGGAATTGCTCCTGTACAACTCACCCCAAACTCCTATCGGGTTCTGATCAGCTTATGTCACTTGTGGAAGCAAATTAGTGTCAAACATCCCCTAACCCCTAAGAAATTCGTAACTTTTATACCTTGGGTTGATCGGACAACCGGGGTACTTTCTATTTTCAATCCAGCTCTCTCAGCCACTGGATTCCCCGTGGGTATGACCAGCTGCCCTCCCTCACGTCCAGCAAGGACTACAATGGCTTTATTTGGGGTTTCCCTTCTTCTAACAAATACTGGAAGAACAACTGGTTCTTCATCCGTGGTGATTGGGGTGAAACTATCGTTGCTGACCCTCACCAAGAATTAGTTAGGAATAATATTCCCAGATATTTCTGCATCTCTGACCTATGGAACAAGGCTCCTTCAATGCTAATTGAAGAACAAACCATGAATGTGATCAAGGCTGCCCAGACAACTTGGGAAACTACAGATCGTCAGGCGTTGCTTTTTGAAAGAGACCTTATGAAGTTGGGATTGTTCCCTACTATTTCCAACCGGCGCAAACGCTGTAATCACTACTTCCTCTCAATTTCTGCCAACCCTAATTATGTTTGCCTTTTCTAATGTTCCTCGAGGTTAATTATTTAGTGGATGAGATGGACATTGTTGATGGCGAACAGACCGAGAGAATTAAGAATATTGATAAGGCTAGCTGGAGGTTGCTACCCAATCGGCTCAGGGAATCACTCCATCTCAACAAAACTTGGTAGAACATACGTATGAGCTTGACCCCAACACATCCTCGGTTTCTACCGATCGGACACAAGAAAAGAAATCCTCTGATAGGGACAGCAAGAGGAGGAATTCTCCTAGGAGCTTGAAAAAGGAGATTCACCAAAGAGACGACTGCCCGAATAGTGGCCAAAACTTCCAAAAGGTCCTCTGCCAGAAAGGTAGCCAAAACTGCTGAGGGGTTCTCCCCCCCCGAGGCCGCTCGTAAAAGAAAGAGGTTCATATATTGGTAGGTCCAGAAGCCCATCACACTGAGGTCAGGTTCATTGATCCTGAAGAAAAAGATGATGATTAGGAAACGTTTACTGATCTAATTCTGAAGGAAGAACGATCGAAGAGGAGAACTGATCGCGTTTCTGCTACATCTACCTCTCTTTCACCTGGATAACCCAGAACAGACAATCAAGCCCCTGATGGGGTCAGTGGGTAAACTGTCCCTGAATAAACACAGCCCTTACCTCCATCTAGATCGTCTCCAGTTCAAACTGTCCACCCGACAGAACAGGCTCCCACTGAGCCTCTTGCGCAACCTGCTGGTAAGGCCATGATGCAGTTTTTGGTCAAGTGTCAGATAGTATTTACTGATTCAGACTCTGACAAAGGGTATGCTATTTCTGATAGGGAGCAAGTTGATCCTCATGCTTCTGAAGTTGAAGACAACCTAATTGATCAAGGGGTGGACCATGTTGATAAAATCTCTATAAGGTTCGACCGACCCTCCGAGGTTTTCCCAAATACCGAAGTGGCCCCACTTGCTGGTGACATTAAAATAGGTCATTTAAGTGCTACCGATCGGGAGCAAACCGTTGTGTCTTTGGAAACAACTCTTGAGGCTGCCCCAACCACCCTCAGTGCATCTCCGTTTGGTTCACAACCTTAGAGGCATGAAATGATAAATCCCCCTGCTATTGATGGCTTTTCCAGTTCCGGGGAAGTGTCAATTGACCCCCTTGACATGTTACATGCCATATCTGCTGGTAAGGGCTATATCGGGGAACGATACTGGAAAGACCTGCAGAATGCCAGCAGCTCCAAACGGATTCGTACGATCTTCAAAATGGACTATATTTAAGTATCCTACACTTCCTGAACAATTCTTTAGGTTTTAGGTTTGTTATTATAATCTATTTCTCTCCATTTTCAGACCGTGGAGGAGCTGACCGGGGCCTTGATTTCTTAAGAAATGCAGGCTACTGAAATTTTCTCGCTAAAAAAAGAACTTGAAGGGAAGAAGAAGGCGATCGACTCTGCCTCAGCAAGTGGATCAAAACTGAAGGAATCATTTTAAGAAAAGCTGATGTAGCGCGATGTAACTGAGGTTGCTCTTAGGAGATCTTTGGCCAATGCTGAGACTTAAGCTAACACTGCCACTGAAAATCTCAGTGAACATGCCAAGAAGGGTACTCAGCTTGAAATGAAGCTGTCTGAAGTTGAGTATCGGTGCACCGAATTGTAGCAAAATGTCATTCTGGCCGAACAAGCAGCAACTAGTCAAGAAGCAGAAGCTCGTGCGGCCAAAGAAACTTTGGCTGTTTCCCAGCAATCCATGCTCGTGGCCTAACATGAGTCTGAGGAAGCCAAGCTTCGTTATGAGAGGCTGGCTGAAGACTTGAAGCAATAAAAAGTCAGTGTAGAGGTGCTCTCCTAGGAGGCTAAACAGGCTCTCGAGGTCCAGAGCGTCGATCGGTTCAAGAGGTCTCCTGCATTCGAGGCAGTTATGCTTAGGGAGTTAGAACGAGGGCTTGTTACTGCTTGGATGTTCTTTGGTGCTAATGAGAGGTCTTCTGGAGAGGCTTGCCAAAAATGGGATCGGACGATCCAAAAGCACAAATTCGAGTCTTTAGATGCAATAAAAAATCAAAAGATAAGGTGGAGGGCCTACTGTAGATCGCTTGATCGGTCTATTTCTATACATATTTTAGGTCCCCATTTCCTATTATTTGTGCTTTGTTTTTGGGTGAAATTAGGTATTTTATGTGTTTGTTGAGCATGTGTAGGTCACATTCCTTAGATGAAGTGTTTGAAGGTATTTTCAAGGAAAAGAGCTTAAATGTGAAAAAAAAGATCAAAGCTGTCATCCACCGCTGTGTAGGTCGCTCTTCGTGCATGACCTCCACCGCGGCACGTCCAGCGGTACATTTCATTAGGCTTTCTGTTCTTTTCCATGGTCCATACCGCTTCCCAGGCATCAACCTCAACCGCGGTCTATGCCGCACATCATTCCGGGAAAGGCTGATTCAGCCAGTGCAGAACAGCCAGATTACGGGAGCCATATCTCTCAGTTCCAATTGTATTGTGTATCCTACCACCTATGGATGGAAATCCCTGGAAGTCTAGTTTCTGGCGCACTTTACGGATTGTAATTCTGATATTTCTAGAAGAAGTTATGCCCGTTTTAGTATCCGATGGTCAGATCAGTCATAATTCCGTAAATAGTGACGGGATTTATTTTGCAAGTTGTCGGAATGAGAAATATTACCTTCTTGGACATGAGTGTGAGTCTTGGAAAGAAATTTGATACCTAATCCTTATCATCCTTCAATAAGTAATCAATTTAAGTGGATTAGGAAAGAATTAAATCCCAAAAAAGGTAGAGTTCCAAAAGGGAACCAATTTTCTTGTTGTTTAAGAACTTGGCTTATCATCTAAAGCCTATTTAAACCCCCTTTGAAGCGTAATTTTGAGAGAGAAGCTAAGGGAGGTCCCAAGCCACCAAGGGGGCCGTCCCTCATCACTCCACCACCATACATCACCACACACACATCCATCTTTACACATTGACGATTAGAAGACGATGGAGAATTCATCATTGGAGATCTTAATGGGTTTTATCTTTTATTTCTCTTCTCTTTTTATTTTCAACATGTGTAACTAATCCCATAACTTGGGAATCAATGTGAACCTTTTGTGAATGCTCATAAATGGATTAATTATTATTTCATCAATTAAAATTCTTGATTTATTCATTGTTCTTAATTGCTTGATCCTCATTAGCTTTAATATTTATTCACACCATAGACCAAGGGTGAATAACTATTTAGCATGATTTTAGGGTTAAGACTATCTGAGAATTAGGGTTAGAGTATAGATCAAACCTAATCTTGATTAATGCTCTTTTGAATGAATGAATTTTATCTTTAGCAAAGGCCAAGCAAAGTATAGAATTTGGTTCTTAATTCTTGCGCTTAAAGGGTTTTCGATCACTGTTCACACCATAGACCAAGGGTGAATAGTGGTTGGGAGCACGTGACTCATCCTATGACCATACGGTAATAGTCACATTAAAGACAAAGAATGAACCCTAAAATTGATTGAATCTTGTTTACAAATTAATTCCATATATCGAGTGTTCATAATTAGGGATCATTGATAACCTAGTGCTTTCTATCCATTGATCACAAACACCATTCTTTTTAATTGCTTTCTTAATTTAGTTTAGTTTAATTCAAATCTTAAACAAATCTTTGGTTACTTTTAGTTTAACTTTAATTAAAATTAGTTTTAATTAATAAATCTCTTTTCCTTGTGGGAACGATCCTTATTTGCTGCTGTACTAATCTTAATTCGTGCACTTGCGAGTGAGTATTTTATAACACGATTTTACACCATCAAGTTTTTGGTGCCGCTGCCGGGGAGAACCTCACATTATGCATCTAGAACTCCTCTACAAATCTTCCCTGGTGATTTTCTATGCAGATAGGGAGAGTGGTGCTTCGGCCAAGGGAATTGAAGATGGACCCTTACCTGAAGCCGACTACTCTCCCTTCATGCTCGATGATCCTAAGGACAACATCAGTTGGCCAGATTTTGGGGACCTGACCATGGGCTATGAAAATGAAACCAACCCTCCTGGCTATTCTAGGCCTGGAGGTCCCTCGAGTACACCCGGAGCCTGATCTTGCCTTATTATTTTTATCATTCCTTCCTTGTCATAGCACATCTTGTAATTTTTCTTGTAAAGTTGTACCAATAGATTATCTTATATCCAATGAGGTAAATCTCTACTTGCTCATGTTGGTTTCCCTACTTTAGTTACTAATCTTTGCTGGTAGTTATTTTTTATTTGATCAATCATTTTATTAACTGATTGTTAGTGACCCGATCAACTATCTTATCAACTGACCAAACTTAGTTTCCCCAGTATTGTTATTAATAGACCTACTTTGAATTGTTCAGCTATCTTATTAACTGATCATTAATGACCCGATCAGTTATCTTATTAACTGACCGAACTCGGTCTGGCCAGTTTTATTACTAACTGGTCCCCTTGTTTGCTGCATGAACAGTTTCTGACCTCGTTTGCCTGGGCTTTTCGCAGTCGCTTTTGTATATTTTGTCAAGTAGTGCTCTTTTTTTAAACCGTTTGCATGGTATGTAATTTATTGTCGCTTGTCTTTTATCTGTAAACTAAATCACTGGGACGTCTCCTAGTAGTCTGTTGCTCAAGATTTGTTACAATGGGGATGATCTGTATCTCATTAACTTAACTTATCTCAACCGAGTATCTGGATAACTGGTGTTCAAATATGAGAATTAGATTGCTTCATCCAACTTTCTGCACATCCCATCAGGTATCTATGACCTGAAGGTGCTCTAACAGTGTTTATATACACCTAGTTAGTTTCGGTGAACGTGTATTGTCTTTAAGACATATACTTTTGGCCCCATCACCTGGCTTCCAGAGCACCCATTCGATAGTAGCGATTTTATGTGTTACGAGATTCCTTTTGTAAACAAAAGCAATATTAGAACACTTTTCTTGAGCTATTATTCCCTCGAGATGATTTTATTGATAACTTCAATGAAAAAGCTAGAAAAAAGTGACAATTAATCAAGGACAAATAAAATTGCACTAATTCTAAACTTAACAGAGTGACTTAAATAAACTGAAAGAAAAAACCCCCCTTAAGGGTAGAATATCTTCAAATACTGAGCATTGCAAGATTGGGGCAACTCTCCCTCTTCTGGTCGGGTAAGGCGATATGCTCTATATCCAGCTAATCCGACCACTTGATAAGGTCCTTCCCACTTGTCTGCCAAAGATCCAATTGCTTTTGCTTTTGTGCTTGGGGATATTCTTCCGAGGACCAGATCTTTGAGCTGGAATGTTCTTATTCGAACATGCAAGTTATAATATCTAGCTACCCTCTGCTGATAAGCCGCGTTTCTTACTATCGCCATGTCCCTTTTTTCCTCAAACTCATCCAAATCATGTGCTAGAGTCCTTACATTCGCATCAGGTTGGTATAGCTGGACTCTGGGGAAGTGTGGGTTATTTCGACCGGGATAACTGCCTCAGTCCCGAATGTTAAAGAATAGGGTGTTTCTCCTATTGACGTTCTTTCAGTCATCCGGTATGCCCAGAGTACCTCGTGCAATTGTCCGCCCAATTTCTTTTTCTGTCATCAACTGAGGCATTATTTTAATATGTGATATAGAAAGGCTTTAAAAATCTAAGTGAGTCAAAAATTTGCAATTAAAGCCTTAGGTCTTCAAATTTGAGTTACTCAAAATAAGGGTAACGACTTAGCACACCATATCAAACTATAACATAGCCTAGACGTTGTTTATGAAATTGAAAATATGAAAGAAATTAGAGTTGAAATTGAAGAGTTGTCGCATAAACATTTGGGTCGATTAGTATGTTTCCATGAAATAATCTACCTTTCCATCACTACAAATCACCCTTGGCCAATATTTATAGGAAAAAGTCCTATTGATCTTTTAGGAAGTCTATTTCGGGAATATGAGTTTTTAATGTGCTCTACCACATTCGTGGCATTCATTTCCTTCTTGAGATCAATTCACCTAAATGAGCTTTATTTCAAAACATTGATATGCAAAATATATTTGATTGCCATTTACATATCTTCCAAGTTGCATATGTTAGACAATGAGTAAACCTAGGACTCTGTGAGAAAATTAGAGTGAAATCTGGTGAGAGAAGAGTCGAGGCGAGTTACATCCAAAATGCTTATGTGAGTGGTTCTTGATGTTGCTACATAAAGTGTGGGATTCATTTTTGTAAGATAGAATCATCTGAATGATTTCAGGATATTCTTCGCTCAGAAATTCCTACAAGTTTAGTTTCTCGTTCGTACACCGATCTTGCCATTGTTTCCAATTTAAGTCTTGCCCTTTTTTGTCATTTGTTTAAGTGTATATATATATATATATATATATATGTATGGGTAGTTAATTTTGTTATTCTCTGATTTGCTCGAGGACGAGCAAATGTTAGGTTTGGGGGTTTTGATCGCTCCAAAAGTATACATGTTTTGAGCGATTATTCTTTTACTTTTGTTGCCATTGTTGGAATGTTTTAAGTGTTTATTTACTTGTAAAAGGGTTTTCAGGCATAATTATACATCCAAGGGCATTTGTTTCCCTAGTGGGAGTCTTCAAGTAAAAGAAGGGATTTTTGGAATATAAGAAGAAATCTGCGAGTTTGACCTCACAGTTCCAAGTCGCAGATGTTCCCCAGAAAGAACTGTGACATCCCACTGCGACTTCAGCATCAAATTCAACCTCGCAGATGTTTTCCAGACCCTACTGTGATGTCAAATCTGCGAGTTCTACCTCGCAGGCCAACTCGCAGATCAACTTCAGAATCAACTGCCATGTCATACTGCGACATCAAGCTAGCATATCAGAACTGCTACTTCAAATCTGCGAGTTTTATCTGGCAGGCCATACTCGTAGAAACTGCGAGTTCAAACCAACAGAATCAAGGCAGCTATTGAATCTGCGAGTTCCATCTCGCAGAAGTTACCTAGAATTTCACAGCCATCAGAATCTGCGTGTTCAAACTAGCAGAAATCACATTGCGACCTCAATCTGCGAGTTTCATCTCGCAGCGTTGTCTCGCAATTGCTTTCCACGTCAGTAATCCACTTGATAAACCAATGATTTTTCCTACCCACTACATACACTTATATATCTTTGTTAACATAGTGTATATATATGTAGTAGTATTTCATAGATAAGAGATATACATATACCATAGAATATAGAATACAAGTAGTTTTTCATAGTTTAAAAGATAGACTAAAACATTTAGAGATCAAAATAGTTCTTAGTTTTAACTAGATCTTGAAGCAGCTTTGAGAAGATTGAAGGAAGAATTTGTAATTAAAGTCAAGGATCATCATCCATGACAATCGGTTGTATCTCTCTCTCTCTATCTATCTTTTATAATTAAAAACATGATGTGTAGCTAAATTTATTAAGATATTAAGGATATATGTTCATTTGTTGTTTACTATAATCTAAGTCAATATGATATGTTTATCCATGATATCTTGTTTATATATGTGCAATTAATGTATGACCTATACATTTAATGTAATTTACTTTGCATTGGTAGCATTTAAGATGCTTTTAAGTGGTTGGATCATCATTAAATGTGTTTGAACAAACAGAAATAATATCCTCACTTTATTTTGGAATGATGGTTGATGATGCATGACCATGCTTGTTAATGTTATTTGCCCTTCTAGATTTAAGATTTTTCTATTCACCATCCTTTGACCTATTGAGATGTGGAATTTACGAAAGTCTTTCTCAAAGAACCTTTAAGTTTGGGGCTCATATTAGATCAATGGATGTGCAATGAGGGCATTGGAAGCAGATAAAGTGTTTAACAAGTATGAGATGTTGGGACAAAATTCCCAACTAAGAGGCCGAAGAGGGGAATGTGAGAGGGGTTTGAATAAATAGATGGCCAATGATGTGGCTAGTCTCACTAGGGACATGCAACATCTTGTGATGAATCTTGGATGCAAGCCCTCCTCGAACACCCAAGTGTAACAAGCTCTAACTACGACTAGAGTGGATAAAGTCTAAGGGATATGGCGAGGACAAAGAGATGACCCGTTCTCCAATACCTACAATCTGGAATGGAGGAGGCATCTGAATTTTTCATCGTCAAATACTGAGTCCTTGTGGGATCGATACCCTTACTTGTGTCCGCTATACTCTACAATGATTCGTATACTTGCAAAGGGTTAATTAGACTAGCGCACTCCATTTTCATTACATTTAGTTTCTAGAGCACCATTAGTTTAGAGGTACGCTTGGAGTGCTTCACCAGCCCTGCTGCCGTGCGTATTTGAAGACCCATCGACGTGCAACTTCCAGTAAAAGCCCTTCCTTTCTTTGTCTTCAAGCATTATGATCACTTCATTGTTTGGATCAATGAACTCAACGATCAAATCTGTCACTGCCTGACCCTTTATTGCGGCCCTCGACAAGTAGGTGATATCGAACTCACTTAGCTCAACTGCCCATTTTGTCAGCCTTCCTGACACTTCAGGTTTAGACAAGATTTGCTTTAATGGACAGTCTGTGCAAACCTTGATCTTGTGAGCCTGAAAATAAGGTCTCAGTTTTTTTCTGCTGTCACCAGTGCTAATGTCATTTTCTCGGTCGCCGAATACCTAGTTTCTGCTGACAGTAAGACCTTGCTAGTGTAATATACCGATTTTTGTACTCCTTCGTCTAGCCTGACCAGTACCGACCCTGTGGCCACAACTGTGACTGACAGGTACAAGTACAACACTTCGGCGTCCAGAAGCTTCGACAAGATTAGGGCTTTACCTAGATTTTCCTTAATCTTCTGGAAGGCTTGTTCACAATCTTCGTTCCGTACCACTCCTTTGTCCTTCCTTATGGCTTTGAAGAAAGGCGAGCACCTGTTTGTTGACTTGCTGATGAATCAGTTTAATGAAGCTAAGCAGCCTATCAACCTTTGAATGTCATTTAAGGTAACCGGGGACCTCATTTTCTCTAAGGCTCTTATCTTCTCAGGATTTACCTCGATCCCCCTCTAGTGGATCGAAACCAAAGGAATTTTCTAGACGGTACCCCAAAAACACATTTTTTTTGGGTTGAGCTTCATCCCATTCCTTCTCAGCACCCCAAATGTTTCTTCTAGATCAGTTGCATGTTTTTTTGTTATGATGCTTTTTGTTATCATGTCATATATGTATACCTCCATGTTTCTGCCGATCTGTCGGGCAAACATCTTGTTCACCAATCTTTGGTAAGTTGCCCCGGCAATTTTGAGGCCAAAAGCATTACTCTGTAGCAGTAAAGCCCATGATTAGTTGTGAAAGCAGTCTTTTCCTCATCTGGGCCGAACATTCTGATCTGGTTATAGCCCGAATAAGCATCCATAAAACTCAGCAGTTCGTGCCCTATTGTTGCGTAGACCAGCTGATCTATTGGAGGCAAGGGGAAACTATCTTTCGGGCATGCTTTGTTTAGGTCCGTGAAATCCACACATATCCTCCATTGCCAGTTCTTCTTCTTTACAAGTACGACATTGGTGACCCACTCCGGATACTGCACTTCCCTGATTGAACTTGCTGCCAGTAGCTTATGGATTTCAGTTTTGATCGCTTGACTTCTCTCATGGTTGAAGCATCGCCTCTTCTAGATAACTGGTTTCCGTTCGGGGTAAACTGCCAGGCCATGAGAAATTATTTTGGAGTCGATCCCGGACATATTTCATGCTTACATGCTAACACGTCCTTGAATTCTTTTAGCAAATTGACCAGTTTATTTTGTACTTGTTCTGTCATTTGCGCCCCTAGCTTCACTGTCCGCTCGAGGTTTATGTCATCTATCACCACTTCATTAGTTGATTCCCCTTCCTGGTCTTTCCCATCTTCCGGATACGTCTCCCTTAGGTCCAAGTCAAAATGGGTTGGTGTCTCCACTTTTTCCTCTTCTTCATCCACCTTCGAACACCTTCCCTACTTAGGAAGGTCTATCTACATTACATCAGGCTCCATTTTTTCTTTATAAATCGCCAAATTGGATTTCCTTTCCCATTCCTGGGAACCTTTTTATGACACCGACCCTTGCCTCAGTTGGGAATTTGACGGTCATGGGCGTGGGTTGCTGTGACGGCCTTCGACTTGTATAAGAAAGGTCTTCCTAACAAGGCATTGTATGGCCAATTCTTAGTGTCGACGATCACAAAGTCTAATAGTACCGTCTTTTGACATATGAAGCTTCCTATTTCGACAGGCATTTTAACCGTCCCTAATGATCTAACTTCAGCCCCACCGAATCCTCTGAGTGGAATCATTAATGGATGCAGATCCTTCCTTTGTAGCCTCAACTGATCAATTACCCCGACACTTATGATATCTGCTAAGCTTCCTTTATCGATCATCACTCTTCTTGCTTCTCGGTGATCGATACGAACCGACACCACGATTGCATCGTTAGGGCTGACTTCAAGTTTGTGTGCAACAGCTTCGGAAAAAATGATCGGATCCCAACCTTACTTGAGCTTCTTTTAGTCGGAACCTATTGAGTTTACTTCCAGGTTCCTCCAGCCATCTATTGCTTCACAGACTTTAGTCATTCTCTCCTAGCTACTTTTTCCTGTTCATGGTCCACCAAAAATGTTATTGATAGCTCCGACCCCTTCCGAATTCCCCCTAGGACCGCCTACATTGTCTTGGTCATTCTTTTTGGAGTCATTCTGCCGTTCATCTACACCTTTCAGAACCATATCTTTCAAGTGTCATTCTTTGATCAATTTCTCGATATAATCCCTAAGTCGGTAGCATTTGGAAGTCTCGTGACCATTCTCCCGATGAAACTGGCAGTACTTGGAGGTGTCCCTCCTTGCAAAATTGAATTGCTTTGGTGGCTTTTTGTACATGTTTTTGTCTTCTATTACATTCAGAATTTCTTCCTGCTTCTGGGCAAGTGGGATATAATTAGTGTAGTGCCTCTTGAAGGTCCTACTGCCCTATTGATCATCATCCTTGCGACTTTCTTTGCCGTTCACCGAATTGTTCTTTTGGTCTTCTTTGTTGTTTCCCTTTGAACTATTATCTTTGGGTTTTTGGATTTCTCCCGGTCGGCCGTCATGTATAAGCTCTCCCTCATGGGCTATCTGCTCTTCTTCAGCCATTGCATATTCTCCCACACCATCCACCAGATTTGCGCAGGTGGTTGGCCCCCTCTGCCTTAGGCTGAGTGACAACTAGCTGTGCTGCAAACTGTTGACAAATGCAGACACCACTATCTCGTCGTTGGGGTTTTACACTTCTGAGACTTCTTACCAGAACCTGGTAAGGT
The DNA here is from genome assembly GCA_033220585.1 of Dipteronia sinensis. Lineage (NCBI taxonomy): Eukaryota > Viridiplantae > Streptophyta > Magnoliopsida > Sapindales > Sapindaceae > Dipteronia > Dipteronia sinensis. The sequence continues at coordinate 23,168,004 of CM065636.1, forward strand.
AATCCTTTAACTTCTCGTCATTTCTTTATTTAGAGGTTGAAAAGACAGATATTGATTTTCTACACTGAATATTCCTCATGAATTTCCTAATGAAAACTTGTATTAATTCTTCAAAATTTCTAATTGATCTGCCCGCAAGGCCGCCAAACCATCTAGAGCCCTAATCCCCTAATGTCTGAGGGAACATCCTACATAGGATGACATCATCATAGTCATATTGCGTCATCACACTTTGGTATTTTCTGATGTGCTCTTGGGGGTCAATGTTGGCCGTGAATTGCTCCACGTGTGGCATTTTAAACATTTCTGAAAAACGAGCTTGCCTTATGGAAGTAGCGAATAGACTACTAGAGTTACCAATTAGCAAATTCCCAAGACCTTATCTTCTCTCCAATGCCTCTATCCTTCTTAACAAAATTTCCCGCTCTTTTCCGGTTCTCCGTGCTCGTCAAACTTTTGTGGAATAGTGAGACCATGAGAGTCCCTTTAGACTCGCCCCGTGACCTGAGCATCACAAATATTGTCTTTAGGTATGGGTGTAGTTCTCTTATCGGGGGTTGTCTCCCTACGCCTCTCGGGTGGAGCTTGCTCTTCAGTTGAAACTGATCGGGATCTCCTCCTATGACTGTCATACATGTCCTCCCGATCGTAACTCTTTCCCCATCCATGGTACCTTCCTACATCTTCCTGCAAACTGGACTCCCTGTGTTCTCTTCTTTCTTGATTTCACCGACCCCCACACTCTCTGTGGTCCTGGTCATCTTAGCGATCGTCTCCTCTCACGACGATCCACATTATCTCTACCAGATTTCTATGACGCACTTGAGGTGGTAACCACTATTTCAGAACGTACCCTGGGGTGTCGAGCTACCACCGGCGTAGATAGCTGGTATGGTATGGTCAAGTTGGTGGTAGCGGTTGTGTTGATCCCCTGTCTGGCAGTGTCTTCGATGACTCTCCACGGGGATTCCTGGACTTGCCAGAAAGCATCCGGGGAAATACTAGGAATGAAATCCGTAGAGGTTATCACATCCTGTCTGGTGGAAGTCGGAGTTCTAGAAGGTAAATCTCATTCGGCAACGCTGGTGTTTGTTAGACTAGTATCATTGACGTCACGTGGGGTGCCAGTTTCACGTGGGAACCAACTTCTGTCTTTACTATTCTCCATGTTACTGTTACACAAATTCCCTTAGATTGTATTATTTTTTAGTCACCCCCTCCTTTTAGCGCCAATTGTTGATGGTGATTTCTGGATTTCGTTAAATTAATCAAGAGTCGAACAAGTGGATACGAATCAACAATCAAACTATAAAGCAAGAAAAGAAATTAAGAATGCAAAACACAAAGGTTTACGTGGAAAACCTAAGAAGGGAAAAACCACAGTTGTTGGAGACGACTAAGAAAGAACTTCACTATGAATGCTTTGTTACACACTCAATCTCTCTTGCATTCTTGTATATTCTTTTTCCTTCACCCCTTCAAGGCTGTTTTTAGGATCTATTTATACATGTATAGAACCTCAATTCTTGGTGTACAAGTAAAGGAAAGATGAATATCATATGAACCCTAAAACATGATATTTATCATAGGTAATTCATGAATCAATAACCTTTAATTGAGTCTTATTCCAATTAATTGTTGCAACCAAGGAGAGATTCATATGGTGTCCGACTTGTATCCTTACAACATAGATTCTGTAATGAAATAATTATGCTCTAAGGTGATCAATCAAAGAAACATAAAAATATAGTAATTATGGAGAAATTGAAATCATCATATTGAGAAAATAATGTTTCATTAAACAAAACTTGTCTATGGAATTGAAATCATGTTTAGCTAGACATAAAAACCAGAAAAATAAATAAAAACATATAATCTAAAGAAAGACAGAAGAAGAGAATGTTGTTTGAGTCTTCAATCTTCGATCTCCAACTCTTACAGAAAACTCTTGGTCTTCATAGGTGACTCCCTCTTCTGAGATCCTAATTCTTCTTAGATTTAGGAAATCCACTAAGTAGGAAAGTATAATGAAATGAGGAATAATAATTCTTTCTTAACTTGGATGATTGACTCCTAATTTGAGTTTACAAAGTTTCTCAAATATGTCTTGATCTTCTAGAGCCATTAGAATTTGATTTGGGAAGTTTTGGAACAATTATGCACCAATTCTGAACGGGTTTCCACCAAAAATACGTTCAATGTTACTCGCCTACCAAAATGGTGGTCCTTAACCGCTGAATGGTGGCAGTCAAATTTTCTAGAGAAAATAAGGTCTTGGCCCACTGAAGTTCTTCACCTATGACCATTACTTATTAAAACGGTCATAACTTCCGCTAGAAAATTCGGATTGACGAATCGTAAAGTACGCAGAAAACTAGACATTCTGGGCTTTCCGAAAATATTGGATCTCCATCTAGTTTGATCCGAGGAAAGAGATGTGGTCTTCACAAGTTAGACGTCATTCATGTGCATTCCTCCTAACTTTCTCTAAATCACCTTTTTGTCTTCAAACTCAACACGAGCTATCTTCTACACATTCTCAACAAACACATTAAAATATTCAATTTCACTCAAGAACATAACATAAAATATAGGAATTAGGGGTCTCAAATACGAACACTTATCGACCTAACAAATACCCCCGAACCTAGCTTTTGCTAGTCCTCGAACAAAATCGAAACAAAAGCAAAAACTAAAAACAAACTAAACTACCTAGGCCATTTTTGTAAGGAAACATGATAGTATTAAACGTATGCTACAAGCCTTTAAACCTCTGGGTGTCCCTTGCAGGAGGTGTTATAGTCTCCTAAGGGTTTGCCAGCCGCGATACCCATAAACACTTGACTCAAAACAAAAACAAACAAAACAAAAACGACAAGACAAATTCACATATCAATAAGAATCAATACACACACAAAAACGAAACGAAAAATAAACCCGCACCCCCAAACCTAATCTAAACATTGTCCTCAATGTTTGAATAGAATATAATGAAAGAATAGGGAAGAAGGATGAGTGACAAAAAAAAAAGAAAAAAGAAAAGGAAAGAATAACCTGGATGGGCTGCCTCCCACCTAGAGCTTGGTTTAACGTCTTGGCTCAATACATGTAGCTCGACTTCATCAATCCGGATCACGGACCTTGTTCATATCATGTGACTCATAAAAAATCCTCAATCTATATCCACTCACCTTAAATGTATTCTCATTCTTTCATTGCAAATCTTTACACCACCACGAGGGAGAATATTAGTAACATTAAAGGGCACATACCATTTAGAACTAAACTTATTGGGGAAGAGATGGAATCTTGAATTGTAGAGCGAAACTTTTTGTCCTACGGTGAAGGTCTTCTTTTCCTTCTTTTTCATCTCGTCCATCTCACTCTTATCTTTAAATAGGGAAGTTGTATCAATCATGTGCATGACCTCAATAACCCTTAGAGTGGCATTGTCTTCAGAGGAAACATGGATTGAGGTGGGATTTGGAGGTTTCCCGGCAATCATGGCTTCTTCCAATGGTTCTGCTATTTGAATCCCCTCATCATATATTGAGTCCACAGAAAAAAGACGCATTTTTTTGTTAGGAAACTTAAAAGAATATAAAACATTAAATTTTACCGTTTCCTCATTCATGAACATCGTGAGTGTTCCTTCATACACTTCATACACATCGATCATTGTCCTCGCAGTCCTCATGATTGGTCTTCCAAGTATATAGAGAAAATCTCTTCCAGGGGTGGGAGCATCCTTCATCTTGAGCACTGGAAAGTCAGTGGGAAATATCAACTCACCCACCTTGACAAACACATCTTCTAGAACTTCCCTTGGATATCGAATGGACCGATCCACTAGTTGTATGCTTATGGAGGTCTCCTTGAGCTCAATTGTTTTCAAAGATTCAAACATAAGAAGGGCATCAAATTAATCGAAGCACCTAAATCACTTAAAGTACGTTCAATCCTTTGGGTTCCAATGATGTACGAAATCATGAAGCTCATTGGATCCTTGAGTTTTGGAGGTAGTTTGCGTAAAAGTATAGCAGAGACTTCCTCACTTAATGCCACTATCTATTTCTCTTTGAGCTTCTTCTTATTGGTGCATAAGTCCTTGGGAAACTTTGCATATCTTGGAACTTGTTGGATGGAATCCACCAGAGGGATGCTAACTTGTATCTTTTGAAAGGTGTCAAGGACATTTTTTGTGTTTTGCTCTTCCTTTCCCCTTAGAAATCTCTCCGGATATGGTACTTGAGCTAAGAATTCAGTGGTTGGTTCGTGAATCACCATATCTTTCTTTTTTTATTGTTGACCCCGTGGTGAAATTTTCGACCTTGGTTGGGGAATTTCCTTTTCTTCTTTTGCATCATTGTTCACTTCCACCTCTTCCTTCACATATTCACCTAATTCTTTCCACTTCGGAGTGTGATGGCTTTGCATGACTCCATGTTGCCTCTTGGATTTGTAACTATTTGGCTCAAGGAAATCTCCATTTGATCCAATTGAGCCTCAATATTTTTCATGGATATGGACAATTGAGCAATTGATTATCTTGTTTCCTATACAAAGGAGTGAGTCCTTCGAGCCAAAGATTCAATTAGTTCTTCGAGAGACTTACCTTATCGAGGTGGTTGCGGAGGTTCAAGTTGTTGAGGCATGAATTGATTTTGCAATGGCTGTTGTGGATGTTGACGTCATCCTTGATTGTAAGTGTTGGAGAATAGATCATTCCTTTGTTGCAAGTAGTTTGATTGTGCTATCTCCTCTATATAACCACCAAGACTTGGGCATGATTCCGATGAATGTTCAGGATTTGCCCAAACTGCGCACACTTGAGCTCTTGGAATCAGTTGATGTACCAAATTTGTTTGATGAGTATTTTAAGCCCCATAATCAGCTTATTTACCTTATATGCCCCGACTTTCTTTGGAGAAGCTTTTTGGTAGTTGAATTGTTGAGAGTTCTAAAAAAGAATCTCAAACATCTCTCATGCCGCCAAAGCATTCTTGTTCATCAACCCTCATCCACTTGTTGCATCCACCGTTATCCTCTCGGAGTTAAGTAGTCCTTTACAAAAAGATTTCATGAGCAGCCAATCTTCCACCCTCTAATGTGGACAAAGAGTGGAGAAGTCTCTGAAAGTGTTCCCGATATTTGTAGAAGGGCTCATTATCGAGTTGTTGGACTCTCATGATTTCCTTTCGAATTTTTTTTTTTGTTGAGCAGGAACATTTTCTGAAAGAAATTTTGCTGCTAGATCAACCCATGTTTTGATGGATCCACTTGGTAATGAGTATAGCAACTCCTTAGGTTTTCCCTTAAGTAAGAACGGAAATAGCCTCAGCTGAATCTCTTCGTCGCTCACACCTCTATTCAAAATTGTAGCACAAACCGAGAAGAAATCTTTGATATGAATATGAGGATTGTACCACTCTTGATCCCAAAATTGTGGCAGCAAATGAATTATACCACTCTTGATCCTAAAATTGTTGTTGTTGCGTGGAAGAGTGATGTACGAGGGTTGGTCCAATGCTCTAGGGACCGTGCAATCTTTAAGGGGCCTCGTGAGGTTGTTTAGAGCCACTTGGACTAGAGCCGGATCTTACGGGTCTTGATGAGCCATGTTAAACCTAATTTTTTTAAAAGAAAACACACAATTAAAGACCTAAATAAAATAAACTCAAAATAAAAGTAAGCAATTTAATTCCCTGGAAACAGCGCCAAAAACTTGTTGGTGTCTAAATGGACAACAAAAATAATAAAAACCTTGCAAGTGCACAAATCATAAACGATAGCATAGCAGAAAAGCAATGATTGTTCCCATAGAGAATTAATTACCTACTAAAATAATGAGTTTAAACCTAAGACACTTTAGGACTCTAATCTAACTAAAAATAAGAAAACAAAGACTTTAAACGCACACACACGAGTGAGAGTTTTGAATTGATTATTAAAACTAAAGGAAAACAATAATAAAAAACTAAGACACGGCATAAATTTAATGAGGAAAAATATATGGAAAAATACTAGTTAGGACTTTCTATCCACCACTTAACAATTCTCTAATCCATAGACAATAAAGAATTTGATAAATAATCAAACATGATGAAGATATTCACGACAAGATAATTGTGTCTCACTGAAGCCGTATGATTCTTTCTTAGTTGGCATATAAGTTGCATGGTGTCTACATAAATACTTATATTCCAAATTATAACCTAGCATGGTATCTACTTAGATTTAATAATTGAAATTCATTAAGAACAAAGAGAATATGAATATCACATGAACCCTAACACATTGTATTTATCATAGGTAATTCACGAATCAATATCCTTTAATTGGATCTTATTCCAATTAATTGTTGCAACCAAGGAGAGATTCGTATGGTGTCCGACTTGTATCCTTATAACATAGATTCTATAATAAAATAATTATGCTTTAAGGTGATCAATCAAAGAAACATAAAAATATAATAATTATGGAGAAATTGAAATCATCATGTTGAGAAAATAATGTTTCATTAAACAAAACTTGTCTATGGAATTGAAATCATGTTTAGGGCTTTAAGAGAGCCCTAACTAATAATAAAATTAGCTAGACATAAAAACCAGAAAAATAAATAAAAACATCTAACCTAAAGAAAGGTAGAAAAAGAGAATGTTGCTTGAGTCTTCAATCTTCAATCTCCAACTCTTGTAGAAAACTCTTGGTATTTATATGTGATGTGACTCCTCCTTGTGAGATCCTAATTCTTTTTAGGTTTAGGAAATCCACCAAGTAGGAAAGTAGAATGAATAAGAAATATGAATTCTTTCTTAACTTGGATGATTGACTCCTAATTTGAGTTTAGGAAGTTTCCCAAACATGTCTTGCTCTTCTAGAGCCTTTAAAATTTGATTTGGAAAGCTTTGGAACAAGTCAGGACCAATTCGGAGCGGTTGTCCGCCAAAAATACGTTCAATGCAACTCGACTACCAAAACATCAGTCCTTAACCACCAAATTCCGACTGAAAAACCACTGGAATGAAAAATACTACCAAAACGGCGGTCCTTTGATCGGTCTTATTTTATATAAGTTTTTCACCCTTATTTCCTATGCAATAAGCTCGTCTCTTGAGCATTTTAGATTGTTTTATGTGTTTGTTGAGCATGTGTAGGTTATATTCTCTTTGATAAGGTGTTTAACAATTTTTTCAAGGAAAAAAACTTAAACGAGAAGAAAATGGGCAAAACTGTAAACAACCGCTGCGTAGGTCACTCTCGATGCATGACATCAACGTGGCACATCTAGCTGTACATTCCAGCAATGTACCTGTGGTGATTGCTACGCGTACCGCTTGCTTGGCATTAACCTCAACTGCGGTTCACACCACAATATTGTCCAGATTAGCATTGCTTTGAAGACCGCAGCACATGCAAGGTGTCCGTGCCGCGGTATAGGGAGCGGTCGTGTGCATTCTTTGTTTTTCGAGCAAATCTTGATGCCCTAGTTTTGGAGAAGCTTATAAATACTTCCTTTTCTTTTTGAAAGAAACACACACCACATAACCTACAGTTACAAATTAATTCCTTTTCCCACTCAACCATTCATCGTTATACATTGAATATTGGAAGACAAAGAAGAATTCATAATTAAAGGTTTGAAGAATTCACTGAAGATCAAGATGGGTTCTATCCTTTCTATCTCTTGTCTTACTATTTTCATTATGTGTAACTAAATACGTACTAAGGAATCGATGTGAACATATGTAATGCTTGTGTTATGATTCAAACTCCATATTTTTTATTTATTAATTCAAATTCTGATTTATTCAATTCATTATATATCTTATTTTTGACTTGTATTGATCTGTGGAGATTAATTGATGCTTGTCTAAGGTTTGGATAGTTTATTAATTGAGATTGCGCTATAGGAATATAGGTAGTCAAAAGTACTTTTCAATTGGATAAGTATAATTGTTCTTGACATAGGAATATGCATGACAATTTTTTGTTCAACATTCTTGCACGTAATGGGTTTTTGGTTATTGCTCACACATTGGAAAAGCACGTGGTTTAACCCAAGTAGGAATAACGGTAATACATAAATTAAGATAAGAATGAACCCTAATTTGGATTGAACCTTGTTAATGAATTTAGTTGATGAACATTGAGTATTACATATGGGGAGTATCAGTTACCTGGTTTTCCATCTCTTGATCACAAATGCTAATTATTGTAATTGCTTTCTTAGTTTAATTTAATTTAGTTATAGTTTAATTCAATTTTCAAACAAATATCTCGATTACTTTTAGTTTAACTTTAATTAGAACTAGTTTTAATTAATAAATCATTTTTCCTCGTAGGAACGATCTCTACTTGCCGTTGTACTAATCTTTACGATTCGTGCACTTACGAGTATTGTATTTTATAACATGATTTTACACATCAAGTTTTTGGAGCCGCTGCCGGGGATTAGTTGAATATATTGGTTAATTATAGTTTTAGTTTTAGTTAATAGATTTAGTCTAGTGTCGGTAGTCGAGTCATTAATTTTTAGATTTTTAGTTTATTTTTCTTTTATTTATCTTTTTATAGTTTACTCTGTGTGTGTCTTCTGTTTCAGGTCTCGACGGTGAATCCAAGGTAGAAGATCGCTTCAAGGAGAATTACCACCGTTGAACGACAACATTGATCGCATCAGACAAGCAATAATGGCAGACAATGAGAATCCAATTGTACAAGTTGCACCAGCCGAACCTATCAGAGTTATGAAGGACTACATCAGGCCTATTGTTAATAATCATCCCTTGTGCATTGTGTTAGATGAGGCTGCAAGGAATTATGAGCTAAAGAGTTTTCACTATAATTTCCTGCCCAATTTCCATGGTTTACCTAATGAAGATGTGCTTAAATTCCTTAGAGAGTTCTATACAGCAATAAAATCGTTTCCTAACAATAGGGTGACAGAAAACCAGTTGTGTATGAGGTGTATTCCACATGATCTAAAGGAGAAGGCTAAGACATGACTCTTGACTTTACCCGCCAGCATCATTGCTAACATGGGATGAAGTGGCAGATAAAATCACTGACCAGTACTATTCTCCACAGAAAACCAGTGAGATCAGATCCATGATTACTGAATTCTTTCAGGGGGATCAAGAGAGTTTTTATGAAGCTTGGGAGAGCTACAAGATGCTTCTTTTTAAATGCCCTCAGCATGGATATTGATCGGACGATAAAAGTACCTATTTGAGGTCTCCATTTCCTAGCTTTTGTTCTCGTCTTTGGGAATGATTTTGTATATAATGTGTTTGTTGAGCCATGTGTAGGTACATGTTCCCTACAATAAGATTATGAGCTTAAAGTCAAGTTTGGGAAGCCAAAATGAGTAAAAGGCAGTCAAGAATGGAAGCCATACAGAGTTGCCGAAGCCTCGCAGTTGACCAAAACCGCAACATGATTCATGGTCAACCACAAAAAGCAAACCATTGTCCAGTGGTGGATCCGATGTTGTGCAAGAACGCGACATAGAGACCATAGCAATCGTCAACTCTATTTTCCAAAAGTTGATGGGCTGAAATTGTTAAATACCCATACAGAATATGAAACTTTCGGGAGCTATATCTCCCTTCTCAGATCGAACCATGATAAGTTCTTTATATATTTGGAAAGCTCCAGAAGTCTACTTTCCATCAGTTTTAACGGATCACAATTCTGAGATTTCTAGAGGTAGATATGCACATTTTCGTAACGGTGCGCGAGACTAAAAACTGTGTCACGACTGAAAACAGTGTCGCGGCCGTGACGCCGTCTTGCTAGACAGCAACAATTAAACTGCAAAAAATTGTTGTCGCTGGTGTGCCGTATTGCTAGACCGCGGAACACCTGATTCCGGAAGGTGGCAAGTCGGTTTTTGGCCATTTTTGAAAAGGCAAAGGTGTAATTTCACACCCAATTCGTCCCCAAACTATCTCTAACTATAAATACATCTTTTCCTCTCTTCTTTAAGACAAGAATCGAGAAACCGTTCATTTTCTTCGACTTCTTCATCAATCAAGAGAGAGAGAAGCTTCCAAAGCTCCCATGGAGGTTCTCTTCCATGGGAAGCTCACCACCACCGCTTTCTACCCATCATCCTCCACTTTTGAGAGTTGATTGCAAGGAGATAAGAGTGGTCTATAACCAATTTTGAGCTAGGGATTCATGGAGCTCTTGGAGGGATTTCTTCAAGGGTTGTCCCCTTTAAACTCATTCTCTTTGTATTTCATGTTTTCTTGATTGTGCAATCCCCACTTGGGAAATATTGCAAACCTTATTTGTGCTCAATATATGTTGGTTGTTTTTATATTCATTTGGGTTTTGATTTGTTCTTGCTATTATTGATTAATCTCTTATCTTGATATGCATGTGTGTGGAGATTGGAAATTGATATGTGATCATGGTTGGGATTAGGAGTAGATTAATGTAATTGTAGGAGTAGTTGTAATCAAACATCCAATTTGTGTGTGTATGTCTTTGCAAGGTCGAAATGCCATGTATGGATGGGAATTTTGTGTTTATGGGTTTCAGTTGTGCCTATGGAGGACCAATCCGGGTATAACCTTGACCACTTAGCTCTAGAGAATGGATGAAACTTGTTCTATGCATGATCGTGTTAGAATAGGTTTTGGCTATATGTTCATATGCTTAATGGTAGGGACTAGAGGGACAATTGCTCTATCCATGACCTTTGGGGAGTAATTTGTGTTTGCGAGTCTCTTTATAGAGAGAACAAGCCCTTAACTTGAATTAGAAGTGCTTAATGCTTAGGTTGGCTCTACGTTCATGTGCTTAATGGGTATTTGACCCTAAGACACAATTACTCCATCCATGGCCTTTGGGGAGTGATGATTGGATTTCGGTATTCCTTAGTCAAAGGATGATTCTAAACAAGAGATGATTTGGTTTCGGAGTCCCTTAATCGTGAGAACGAACCCCTAACTTATATGGTGAACTTGTTTCCCCTTGTGTGATCATTCTCATGCATCTCTCCTATCCACCCTTTTAGTATTTGTCACTTTAAAAACCATTCTCACCCCTTCATATTCCCTTTATTTTATTTGCATTCATTTACATTTCCTTCGCACACACAACATTATGCGTACACCTCACACACACCATTCTCACCACATCCATATTCTTATTTACATGCTTTCAAACACTAAAACTCGATACGGTTGACGGATACCACCATCCTGCGGAACGATACCCTTGCTTGCCGCTTTACTAGTCTTTTGCTAGTTAAAGCATATTGCGTAGGAACTTCTAATATAAATAAGTTTTTAATTCGTAATTTCGTAATGACACAAAAAGTGAGTATCAAAATGGCGCCATTGCCGGGAGGTGCTTATTCGTTGGTTGTTTATTGTTTTAGCTTGGGTTTTGTAAATGCTTAGATTTAATTTCTTTGCTGATATATATGTATGCGGGTAGGATTTTCTTTTTTATTTTTCTTTTTTGTTTATGGCATATGCATTTGATGTTTTTGAGTTGTGCTTGTGGAAGGAATGAAAATTTTCAGGTTTTATGGACCGCACAACTCATGAGAACAGTAAGTGTGCGCCGATGCACCGCAACAATTCCGCCAAGTGAAATGGCAGCGCCATGACAAACGCGTTAGGTGCAGCCACAAGAGGTATCCTCTATATTTTGAGCTTAAACTTGAGAGCTTGTGGAGTAGTTGTCGACTTGGGCGGAAACCGCCCATGCGCTTAATGATAGGAATGCTATGTTTCTTGTGTTGTGATTTTTATTTTTGTTTAGATCTAAGAGTGGAACTATATTATGCTTAGATCTTCGGATTTGCTGTGTTTTTGTTTTTAGCCTTTTGTGATGTTTATGTTCTATCTCCCGAAACTTGCTAAACGTTGTCCATATTTTATGAGTTGAGTAACATTGAGGACAATGTTGAGTTTAGGTTTGGGGGGTGTGGACACTTTCTTGTATTATGTTTGTTTTTGTTTCTATGTTTTTATTTGTTATGTTTAGAAAATTTCAAATCGTTGCAAAAACCGGTCAATTTTGAAATTTTTTTGTAAATAGTGTCCGGTTTTGTTGAGTTGTTTTTCTTTGTATGTCGGTAGCTTTTGTAAATGTTTTTATTTGTTATGTTTAGACATATCATGTACACTTTTAGCTTCGTGCATCGCTTTAAATATGCTTGTACAGTGCCACTCTTTTGATGTTGAGGTGGATGAGACCTCTATTCTTGTTTAGCTTAGGAAAATAGTGGAGATTACCCATGAGTTACACTAAGCCTAAATTGCGAAAATCTAAGGGTATATTTTGTTTCTACTCTTATACACTATTCAAATTTGTACGTAATTTTTAGTGATCTCATTGCACATCAAATTTCTTTCATTGATTGTTATAGAACATCATCATGTGGATTGCTTGTTTGAGATTTGTATTCCCTTGGTAGATGGATCTTTTAGAAATGATTTTGGGCTTGTGTGTGTATGTAACTACTAAAATAGCCTAAACACTTGTCCCTAGATGTGTGCTTTCATTGGAAAAATTTGAGGCCAAACACTAAACCTTCACCAAATACATAACCCAAACACTTCACATACACTAGTTATTGATCATGTTAAGGTGTATAGCTTAGGAGAAGCTATGTGTAGCTCTAAATTGTGTAAAGCGTGTACTTAGACAAATGTATGTAACTGTGCAAGGCAAAGGCTTTAAAAAGAAATAGTGTGAATTATAAACACTAAATCCTCCAATTCATCAAATGTAAAGTTACTTACAATTGGGTACAAATGTAGCATAAAGGTGCAATGTAAAGTTTATAGCCTAGATGCTTAAATTTTGATCTTCAAGTGTAAAAGAACTCAAATTGATGTAATTGTAATGTGTAAACACCTTGACATGATTTGTAGTTTTATCCTTCCCACTCCTACCATATCCTCCATACATCACCACAAATTACCCTTGGCCACAAATATAGTGATGGAAAGCCTATTTGAGCTCTTAGGAAGTCTATCTTAGGAATGTGAGTCGATGCATGTTCTTTCCATGTTCATAGCATTTCAATTCCTTTCATGAGATCCATTTTCAGAAATTGTGCGTTACTAAAAAATACTCATATGCGATTATATTTGATTCCATGTACCTAAATTCATTCGCATATGTTTGCTAGAGAGTGATTGCCTAGGTTCTGAGTGAAAATACATAACTGAAATTCGGCGAGGATTAAAGTCGAGGCGAATTTCATCTTGAGCATTCGAGTGTTGTTGTTTTGTAAATCGAAAGCATCCTAAGTATTGGTATACTTGCATTGCATGATACATTGTTATTAATTGGTATATTTGAGATTCTAGCATGCTTGTAATCTTTGCTTGGTATGTTTGGATTGCAACTCATCCATTTTCTTGCAGAGTATACATTTGTGTATGTCGTAGCTATAAACCCTCAGAAGACTATAACTCCTCCTACTAGGGCCGCCTAGAGGTTCAAAAGGCTTGTGGCACATGCTAAGTGCCATCGTGTTTCCTACGAAAGTTGACTAGCCTAGTTCTTATAATTTTATGTTTTGATGTGTTTTATTTGTATTTTTTTGTTTTCCGTTTTTAGTTTTGCTCGAGAACGAGCAAAAGATAGATTTGGGGGTATATGATCGGACGATAAAAGTACCTATTTGAGGTCCCCATTTTCTAGCTTTTGTTCTCGTTTTTGGGCATGATTATGTATATAATGTGTTTGTTGAGCCTTGTGTAGGTACATATTCCCTACAATAAGATTTTGAGCTTAAAGTCAAGTTAGGGAAGCCAAAATGAGCAAAAAAAAAGTCAACCACGGAAAGTAAACCATTGTCCCGTGGTGGATCCGCCATTGAGCAAGAACGCGACATAGAGACCGTAGCACTGGTCAACTCTGTTTTCCAAAAATTGATAGGCTGAAATTGTAAAATGCCAATGCAGAATACTAAACTTCGGGGCCATATCTCCCTCCTCATATTGAACCACGATGAGTTATTTATATATTTCGAAAGCTCTAGAAGTCTACTTTCCATCGGTTTTATAGATCGCAATTCCGAGTTTACTAGAGGGAGATATGCATGTTTTTGTAACGGTGCGCGATGCTGAAAACTGTGTAGCTGCCGCGATGCCGTCTTGCTAGACAGCGACACTAAAACTATGAAAATTGTTTTCGCTGGTGTGCCGTCTTGCTAGACCGTGGCACACCTAATTCCGGACGGCGGTAAGTTTGTTTTAGGCCATTTTTGAAGGGGAAAATGTGTCATTTTACACCCAATTAGTCCCCAAACTTTCCCTGACTATAAATACATCTTTTCCACTCTTTTCTAATACAAGAACCGAGCAACCCTTCATTTTCTTCTTCTTCTTCATCAATCAAGAGAGAGAGAGAGATGCTTCCAAAGCTCCCATGGAGGTTCTCCTCCATGGGAAGCTTACCACCACCACTTTCTACCTATCATCCACCACTTTTGAGAGTTGATTGCAAGGAGATAAGAGTGGTCTATGACCAATTTCGAGCTACAGATTCATGGAGATATTGGAGGGATTTCTTCAAGGGTTGTCTCCTTTAAACTCATTCTCTTTGTATTTCATGTTTTATTGATTATGTAATCCTCACTTGGGAAATATTGCAAACCTTATTTGTGCTCAATATATGTATTTGTAGGAGTAGTTGTAATCAAACATCCAATTTGTGAGTGTATGTCTTTGGAAGGTCGAAATGCCATGTATGGATGGGTATTCAGTGTTTGTGGGTTTCGATTGTGCCTTTGGAGGACCAATCCGGGTATAACCTTGACCACTTAGCTCTAGAGAATGGATGAAACTTGTTCTATGCATGATCGTGCTAGAACAGGTTTTGGCTATATGTTCATAGGCTTAATGGTAGGGACTAGAGGGACAATTGCTCTATCCATGACCTTTAGGGAGTGATTTGTGTCTCCAATCACTTAGTTGAGACACCAAGCACAATTGCTCTATCCATGACCTTTAGTGAGTGATTTGTGTTTATGAGTCTCTTAATAGAGAGAACAAGCCCTTAACTTGAATTAGAAATGCTTAATGCTTAGAATGGCTCTACATTCATGTGCTTAATGGGTCTTTGACCTTAAGACACAATTACTCCATCCATGACCTTTGGGGAGTGATAATTGGATTTCGGTATTTCTTAGTCAACAGATGATTCTGAACAAGAGACGATTTGGTTTCGGAGTCCCTTAATCATGCGAACGATCCCCTAACTTATATGATGAACTTCATTGCCTAACAACCACTATTTATGCACTTATGTATGGTGAACTTGTTGCCCTTTGTGTGATCATTCTCATGCATCTCTCATATCCAGTCTTTTAGTATTTGTCACTTTAAACACCATTCTCATCCCTCCATATTCCATTTATTTTATTTGCATTCATTTACATTTCCTTCGCACACACCTCATTATACGTACACACATTACAAGAAAATTGGGCTATAGGGACGAAATTTATTGGGACGAATTTTTTTCGTCCCAATAGAACGTCTATTGGGACGCAATAACATATTCGACCCTAAAGATTTCAAACCTAAAGAAACCTTTAGGGACGAAAAAATTCGTCCCAATAGAACGTCTATTGGGATGAAACAAATTATCCGTCCCTAAAAAGTACAAACCCAACCAAACCTTTGGGGACGAAAAATATTTGTCCCGATAGATTGTCTTTTGGGACGAAAATAATTATTTGTCCCTAAAAAGTGCAAAAATAACCAGACATTTAGGGACGAAAATAATTTGTCCCAATAGGATGTGTATTGGGACGAAATAAATCATTTGTCCCTAAAAAGTTTGACATTTTTTTTTGAAAAAAAAAACTATAGACTTGGGGACTTATTAAGACAAACATAATATTTGTTGCTGATAATGATTTATCAGGATTATAGTTTTCTTTTTTCTTTATCATTATATTTTTTTTCCTAAGAGACATATTAATAATTAAATTTGCTTCAGTTTTATATTAATTCAAAAAATTAAGAAAAATTATATATATATATATATATATATTATTTCCGTGTACGATTAACGATAGACCCTTTGATCTGACAATATATGTTTTTATCTAATGATTGAAGCTGTCTCAAAGTGGGTGAAAATACTACTCAAGCGTGTGTCTACAACCTAGAGGGGGGTGAATGGGTTGTTAATCGATTATTACCAACTTTTTCGATTAGTCAATATTAAGCATATAACCCAATTAAAACAAACATACAAAATCAAGTAAAATGCAGAAATATAAAGAACACTTGATTTTGATGTGGAAACCCTTCGACAAGGGAAAAACCACTGGCTATCCTTCTAGCCACAGACGATCACAGAAATCCACTATATGAATAAAAGATTACACCCTCAAGTGATACTCGGACTCTCACTCTAGATAACCTCAGGCTATGGACACTACCACTCGCCACTCTTGGTTCAATCCCTAGTGATATCCCCTGATACACTACTCTTGGTGTGAGCACTTTTTACTCTACCCACGAGCCTTTTATAGTGGCACTTGACCAATGCTTGCCAACCCACCCTTGGTTGCAAGACTTGAATGCTTGTGCAACTTCACTCCGAAGCCACAAGACTTTGACTCAAGAAGAGTATAAGGTCTAAGTGAACAATCAATGAATGCTCAACACAAAATATGTTAGACCAAACATACAATGCTTAACTAGATGTAGATAATGCAATACAACATCCTAGTTATCAAATAATGCCTACATGTACACACATGAGGTCTCAATTAGTTGTAGAGAAATTCTAACAACCTAATTGTCAAATATATTCACATAAACATTCATGAACTTGACTAGATGCACAAAGCCAACCTAATCATCAATTAAACAAACATGAACATTTATGGATTAGCTATTTAGGCATATATGACCTAATAATGTAAGCTATCAAAATACAAACCCAATCATGTTATCAAGACTCACAAATATGCAATAAAGTAGAGTCTAGGTATTTAATCATACAATAAATACCTAATCTAGAGTAAGAAGAACAATAAATGATATTCAAAGAAGTTCTTGCTTACCTAGTCATGAAACAATGAAGACCCATGCTCATATGATGATGAATGATGCAAGATGGAGATGGGTTTTGGGTTTGGAGAGTTAAACAAACTCAATTGGAGTTTTCTCTCTCTACACTCTCTAGGGTTTCTGCAATTTCAGAGAGTTGGGGAAAAAGAAGAGATAAAGATGTATATATAGTAGGAAAAAATGAGCTGACGCGAAAAGATCAAAATGCCCCGTTTTTGGTGTCTGGCGACATGAGAGGCTACATGCCCAAGTCACCTAACATGTCGCCTTTTGTTCTGGAAAGAAACGAGGCAGCCTGAGGCGACATCCAAGGCGACTTGCACAAGTCACCTAGAATGTCGCCTAATGTTCTGGAGAGAAACATTGAAGCCCAAGGCGACATCCAAGGCGACATGCACAATTCGCTTGGCAAGTCGCCTTTTGTTCTGGAGACAAATATCAAGTCTAAGGCGACTTATGAGGCGACATGCACAAGTAGCCTTGCATGTCGCCTAACACATTGGACAACACTCCAGCTCCAGAAACAAGCGACCCAAAACATGACCCAACAACATCGAAACCTTTCGTATGATATACCGTTGGAAAGGTATGGAAGTCTACTTTCTACTCCAATTAACAAAACATGATTTTGATTATCGTAGAAAGAATTATGGTCAAAAGACTGACCAAATGTCAAAATTGGTCAATAACAAAAAACTCACAATCATGGTATAAAACCATGTAACCAAATAACAATCCAAGAGAGCACAAATGAAGCCTCTCTATGGTCACAACTCGCGCTAAGACTCAAGCACACCAACGTGCTAGCGTAGACACAACACAAGCACACCAACGTGCGAGTGAGGACGTTTCCGAACACACAACGGAAAACGTAAAACAAAACAACCACACGTAAAGACAAACAAAGACATGCTTGTGTGAGTTGTGTAACGGATGCACACATATACACAATACAGAACACAGATGCAAGAAAAGTATGCATGAAGTGTGTGTGTGCACCTAAACTCTTCAAGAGACAAAGTCAAATGAGTATACATTTTGCTCATGAAGTCATGGAGATGCTTGGAAGTTTGCCGACAAGGATCTAAGCTACCCATTACAAAATCATCCCCAATGTGGTGTGGTTTGTCATGAAATAAGCCAATAATAAAATCGAGGTCCTTACAGTGGGAGTTTCATTCCTAATTCATTCTTGTAACCATTGATCTAATAGTTTAATAAAATATTATCTAATAATTGTTTTTTAATAGCCATTTGTATATCATGCAAAATAATATAAAGATTACTGGAATCAATTTAAATTATCTAGTAATAATGTTTTAAAAATTTGTTCAACAAAATTTTAATTTTAATAAAAAAAAACAAATTTAATAACATATTTACATTATATATAAATAGTTTTGCATTATTTATCAAAGTTGAAGTTGTGTAGTGTAATTTTTTGAGCTCTACACCATCGAATGCAAAAAGACGAAAAATAATCGTCCCAATAGAAATTAAAATTTTATAATATGTCTATCATTTTTTTTTTTGAAATACAACTACTTCCGGGACCTAACGAGATTAATTAGACTATACAAGCACGGCCCAGAATACTAATCCTACTATCGGGGAGAGGTTATATATAAACTACAACTCTCACAACCGAAGAGAGGGGTGCTCTTACAAACAGAGAGAAAACTCCACACACATGCTTGTAAAATACGTATGGTATGACTCGAAATTTAACCACTAGGTGTGGAAGGGATGTGCATACTCATCATTGAAATTTAAATTTTATTAATAAAATTTATTAGTGGAATAAAATTTAAATTGATCAAACAATTGCTTTTTCCAATAAGAGTTTGATTTAAAATAATCAATGGAAATTTAACAACCTTATAGATTATATATAAATATTGTGCAAATAATAACAAATAAAAACATTTGGTCTGGTGGTAAAGCTACCACTCACGCTGGGGGAGGGTCATGAGTTCAAGACCCAATAAATACGCTGGTGGAGGGGATATAATGGATGGGGTGTGCTAGTGTGTGGCGAGGTGTAGGGCGGGCTCGCTGATGGGTCATGAGTTCAAGATGTTGAATTTTTTTTTCTCTCTTCCTCTATAGGGATGAAATACTTTCGTCTCAATAGTACATCTATTGGGACGATGTATTTCATCACTATAGATTTATTTCGTCCGAATAGAATATCTATAGGGACGAAATACTTTCGTCCCAATAGTACATCTATTGGGACGATTCATTTTGTCCCCTAAAAAATCTATAGGGACGAAATAAATCGTCCCAATAGTGTATCTGTTGGGACTAAATTCAAATTTCGTCCCAAATAAGCTATTGCGATCCACCTGAAGCGACAGATTTTGGAACAAATTTTTTTCGTCCCAATAAGTCAACAGGTACGAATTTTGGGCTATTGGGAGGAAAGAAAATCGTCCCAATAGCCCTTTTTTTGTAGTGACCTCACACACACCATTCTTACCACGTCCGCATTCTTATTTACATGCTTTCAATAAACACTAAAACTCGATACAGTTGACGTATACAACCTCCCTACGGAATGATATCCTTGCTTATCGCTTTACTAGTCTTTTGCTAGTTAGAGCACATTTCGTAGGAACTTTTAATATAAAGAACTTTTGAATTCACAAATTGGTAACGACATAAAAAATGAGTATCAGATATCAAACTGATCAAATTTGTTAATGGTTCTATAATGGCCTAAATGATGTTTCAACTGTCTTGGTGAATAATGCATGGATTCATGAATGACAAGACCCCAGATGAGTAGTACATAATCTTCGAGAAACTCTCTAATAATTCTCATCAAAAGAGTTCTAGGAGAAGGAAGGGGATCTATGAAGTTGATACTAACACTGGAAACTCAATGCAAATGGCACAGATGTAAAAATCCATTGATTTACTTACTGTAAGTACCTTATGTTTTGATTGGCTCATTTCATTGTCAAACCACATTCGGGGATTTGCTTGTAAGGGTAGATTAGGTCTCATTGTTCGTGATCAAGCCTTGATGGCATTCCCAAGCTTATGAGTACTTCAAAGATATATCACTTGTTTAACTCTCTTTGAAGAGATCTAGTTGCACACACTCACTTGCATGCATTATATTCTTGTTTACATGTAATTGAATGATGCATTGTATGCCATTTATTACACTCCACACTTGCACTTTTTGCATATCATTTAGTGTGTTGAGTTTGCCTGGAAAAGAGAATTTCTTCTCTTAGCGTGGCCTAGACCTCTTGGCAAGCTCTGCTTGCACCGTTGTATACAGAACGATATACCTCAGTAGGGTTATGCTTCTTATACCGCATCCAGTGCACTTGCACACACAGTGGTCCAAGTCGTGGTGTAGTCCAGTAGGCCTCTATTACCTATACTGCGACCTATACACCTCCATACACAGTGGCATGCACCACGGTGATGTCCAGTAGGTGAACTAAGGTGTGTACCGCCGTCTGGACACCTACCCGAGTAGAGGTATGTAGAGCGGTATTGACGGGATTTTGTTCCCTAAGTTCAAAACGATCCAGTTTTGACTAGGGCTCTCATATATATATATATATATATTCTCTCTTCTTCCTTGCTCGCTTTTGTGAGTTCAAGAAACCATTTTTTAGAGACTAAGTTTCCTTAAGAGAGACAAACTCCCAAGAACTCACCTTTACTCAACCAAACATCAATCCACGAACATATAGCTTCTTCCAAGCATTATCTCATCATGGATTCTTCTTGCTTTTGTTGACTAGGTAATATGAACATGCCCCAAATCTCCATTACATCTTTTATGTTCTTGTTTGCCTAGGTTTAGCTCTTTTATGTGAATTTAATGCATGTCTTTATGTTGAATGACATTTATAACATGATTGAGTTGTTGTTTGTTGGTTGAGAACATTGATTATTGATAGCTAGCATTTAGGACCATTTTACCCTTCTAGCTCTAGGAGTTGCTCTTATTGTCATCTTTATTCCTTAGATAAGCATTTAGTTTAGCCTAGCATTAATTGTATGATAAAATTTTTTTACATATTCACATAGGTTGCTTAATCTCTTCCTTGATTGTTAAGCTTTGTGACTAAGTGGATTAGTGCACAAGCTTGTTGGTTTAGGATCACTATTAAAGGCCCGTTGAGTAGAGTGAAAGGGTTAGTGACCAAGTATGGTGTGACTTGAGGTCAACCTAGGTTGTAAACTTTCATTCAAATAGTGCATTTGAGGACCGTGTGCGGCTAGAAGGATAACCCGTGAGTTTTGCCCAGTTGGAGGGTTTCTCACGTAAATCAATCCTTGAATTTTTTATTGTTTTCCGCATGTTTATTTTGGATTGGTTGATTGCTAATATATGGTAGCATTATTAAAATTGATTAAGTCAAAAGGTTGGTAATAAATCAACTAAAACCTATTCAGCCCCCCTCTAGGTTGTTTAGACACGCACTGTGTATTTTCACTTACCAATCAAATAAGTAAGGTGATAGGTAGAGGAAGTGAACAACCAGGGTATGATGCAGATTTTCAAATGGGAGGTCTTATACTTAATGATTTGGAAGAAGCACAAGCTATGATCAACTTCAATCAAAGATCACAGAACGATCCATTCTCGAATACTTACAATCCAGGTTGGATGAACCATCAAATTTATCTTGGAGCAACAATCAGGGTCCTGAGAACCAATGGGCTTTGTTTTGATTGTATTATTTCATGAGGTTATGCTTGTTGGGTAATAGTTTAATTTGGTTTTCATTGAATTCGAATACCATATGAAAAGTAGGAAGAAATAGATTTTGTTTGATTGACTCAATGAATAGACATTTGAATTTATGGGTTTTATTTTGCTTAATTGAATTTGGTGCCATGATTTTAGCAATATAACTGTCTTGTGGAAATTTCTTTTGCCTATTATTTGATAGTTAATTTTTGCTTAGGATTATTTGGTTTTATGTGGCATCTATAGATTGAAAATGGAGATAATATTGAGTCGAATTGCTGCCGGATTTTATACAGAATCTTGGCTTAAATTGTTTATTTGTTTCTTTACACAGATGAGGAAAGCAGACTTGGCTAAAAGACCTCGGATTAGTGCTTCTGATAAGGGGAAGCAAACGGCCATGCCACGTTTTCCCAGAACAAGGACTTCAGAAGTCGATTCACTAAATCAAGAGAGATCGTGGATTATTGAAAAGGGCATCGATGTTCTGAGTTTCGTAGATACGCCTGTATCAGAGGTGGTGCCTACCCTTCAGTGGGTGGGATATGTTGAGAGGCCTCCAAGGCCAAATAAGAGAGTGGTGGCCAAGTTTTAGGCCAATATGATCCCTAACATATTTCTCAATGGAGGAGCGGTTTTAGTTCAGGGAGTTGAGGTATACATTACTCCAAATGCTATTACTCAATATTTTGCCACTCCAGATGTGCATATAAATGACAACCGTGAGATTGAGTGGATAGAGGAGATCGATCAGTTTCGGGGAAGAATAGCTGCTGCACTTCGGATGGATAGACGGGAGGAGTGGAATCAGCTGGTCAAGTTGTATCAGAGAGTTTTACGGGTTGACACGGCATTCTGGAACATCTTTGTGTCACATTCTTTGAAGCCGACATGACATCACACAGAGTTATTTTATGAACCGACTTGTTTGCTGCATCATTTGATATCTGGCCGACCCATTGATATTGGTCAAGTGATTTTTAGAGATATTTGTCACAATGGGGTGGACGATACTCTTTCCATGGTGTTCCCGTGCTTGATTACAGCGTTCTGACGGGAAGCGGGTAGTGAGATGGACACCGAATTAGAGGAGCATGCACCGAGTGTGATGGGCCTAACTCATTGGAACAATGTGCTGCATGCCCCAGGTTTGCCCACTACTGGACCTTATAGAGATAGGAGACGTCGTTGTGAAGCATGGGAGGCTCTAGCAGCTCAGGCGGGTCAGGATGCTCAGATAGAGGAGCAGTGGTTACATATTGATGTAGCAGCACCGATTTTGGATGCACAGCCAGAACCCCGGTCCTTAACCACCGAATTCTGACCACCAAAACCACTGGAATGAAAAATACTACCTAAACGGCGGTCCTTTGATCGACCTTAGTTTATATATTTTTTTCACCCCTATTTAATATGTAATAAGCTCGTGTCTTGAGCATTTTAGATTGTTTTATGTGTTTGTTGAGCATGTGTAGGTCATATTCTCTTTGATAAGGTGTTCAACAATTCTTTCAAGGAAAAGAGCTTAAACGAGAAGATAAAGGGCAAAACTGGCAACAACCGATGCGTAGGTCACTCTCCATGCATGACATCAACCATGGCACATCTAGCGGCGGTACATTCTAGTAGAGTACATGTGGTGATCGCTACGCGTACCGCTTGCCAGGCATTAACCTCAACCGCGGTTAACACCGCGATATTGTCCAGATTGGCATTGCTTTGAAGACCGCGACACATGCAAGGTGTCCGTGCCGCGGTACGGGGAGCGGTCATGTGCATTCCTTGTTTTTCGAGGAAGTCTTGAAACCCTAGTTTTGGAGAAGCTTATAAATACTTCCTATTCTTTTTTAAAGAAACACACACCACAAAAGCTACAGTTACAAATTAATTCCTTTTCCCATAGAACCATTCATCCTTATACATTGAAGATTGGAAGGCAAAGAAGAATTCAAAATTGAAGGTTTGAAGAATTCATTGAAGATCAAGATGAGTTCTATCTTTTCTATTTCTTGTCTTATTATTTTCAATATGTGTAACTAAATCCATACTAGGGAATCGATGTGAACCTATGTAATGCTCGTGTTATGATTCAAACTCCATATTTTTTATTTATTAATTCAAATTTAGATTTATTCAATTCATTATATATCTTATTCTTGACTTGTATTGGTCTATGGAAATTAATTGATGCTTGTCTAGGGCTTGGATAATTTATTAATTGAGATTGCACTATAGGAATATAGGTAGTCTTAATTACTTTTCAATTGGATAAGTATAATTGTTCTTGACATAGGAATATGTGACAATTTTGGTTCAAAATATTTGCACGTAATGGGTTTTTGGTTATTGCTCACACCTTGGAAAAGGGTGACTAGTGGTTGAAAGCACATGGTTAAATCCGAATAGGAGTAACGCTAATACCATAATTAAGATAAGAATGAACCCTAATTTGGATTGAATCTTGTTAATGGAGTTAATTGATGAACATTTAGTATTACATATGTGATTGGTTACCTGGTTTTCCATCTCTTGATCACAAACACCAATTCTTTTACTTGCTTTCTTAGTTTTAGTTTAATTCAATTTTCAAACACATCTCTCGGTTACTTTTAGTTTAACTTTAATTAGAATTAGTTTTAATTAATAAATCAATTTTCCTCGTGGGAACGATCTCTACTTGCCACTGTATTAATCTTCACGATTTGTGCACTTGCGAGTATTATTTTTTATAACATGATTTTACACATCATCCTTAACTGCCGAAAGGTGACCACCAAATTTTTTAAAGAAAAAATGGTCTTGGCCCGCCGAAGATCTTCAGCTCTGACCTACAGTTACTAAAACGGTCATAAATTCCTCTAGAAATTTCGGATTGACGACGTGTACAAGTATGCCGTGAACTAAACATCCAAGGCTTTCCGAAAATATTGGATATCCATCTAGTTCTATCTGAGAAAGGATATATGGCCATCATAAGTTGGACGTCCTTCATGTGCATTCCTCCAAACTTTCTATAAAATCACCTTTTGTTTTCAAACTCAACACAACAGGTATCTTCTAACATTTTTTTTACTAACCAATTTCAATTCATCAACAATTACTCTAGACAGAATTGCTACCTAACACAAAAAAATTAACCTTAAAAAGATCGATCCCATTAAGATGGTAAGCGATTTGGTACGATGTCATTCAAAACATCAGCAGGTGATTTTTATGATGTCATTCATGATATCAGCACATGATTTATATGGTAATGAAAGATCAGCTATGTAAATTTATTTAAATTGATTTTTCAGTTAAGTTTTTTAGGGTTGTATAATGCAATATACTTGCACGATAAAATACACTCGATTAGATGATTTATTACGGGGTTTTAGACAAATTCTTAAAGATTAAATGGGGCATTGCTTACAAATTGTAGGACACGTCAAATCTATTCGGGTTCATTTATAATTATTCTTTAACTTAAGAGATCACACAGAAGATTTAGGGCGATCGCAATGAAAATCTAAAATTTGGATATTTCAATAAGAGTGGGAACATAAGAGGGTTAGTGGGGTGCCCGTATTTAGTTATTACTCTTAATAAGGTAAAATTAATTTCAAAAATAAGGATTATGCAACACAAAAAAATCATTGCAGCGCTCATATAAATAGAATAATCTACATAGGGCTAAATCACACACAAAGAGAAACAACAAGTTCTATATCATGTTTTCAATTTTTTTTTCCTATATTTCTTTTTTGTTTTACTCTATTTGTAGTGGCCATGGCTAGGAAGAAGGTGAAGCTTTGCTACATCGCTGACGATTATGAAAGGAAAGTCACCTTCAAGAAAAGAAAGAAAGGTTTTTTGAAAACGGTGAGTGAACTTAGTAATCTTTATGGGATTGATGTTTGTGCAATTGTTTATATTCCCTACAACAATCAACCTGATGTCTGGCCTTCCCATCACGGGGTCCAAAGAATTGTGTCAAATTAAAAAGGATGCCCGAGATGAAGAAAAGCAAGTGAATGGTGGATCAAGATAGTTTTCTCAGATAGAGGATTATGAAGTCCAATGACCAATTGCTAAAGTAGAGAAAGGACAATAAAGAGAAGGAGAGAGACATGAAGCCGGTTCGGTTCCGGTCTCGGGAAAATCAGAACCGAAACCGGAACCTCCTCGAGGGAGGTTCCGGTTCTTCGATTCCATTCCGGTTCCACCGGTTCCGGCGGTTCGGTTCCCAATTTAAAAAGAAATTTCAACATCATCTATGATCCATGATCCATCGACCCAAAATCCATCCACCTAAATTCATCTTTGCATCTGTCAAAACCCACCCAAAATCATCCATCATCATCTATTCATATATCAAACCCACCCAAAATCATCCATCATCATCATTTCATATGTCAAAGGACTCAAAACCCACCTAAAATAAAAAAAATCAAAAAATCAAAAAGAAAGAAGAGAGATCAGAGATGGAAGGGATCGATCAGACTTCAGAGATGTAAGAACTGAAGAAGAGATCGGTGACGGGATGAAGAGTAGATCGGCCGTCGGTGAAGAGATCTGCTGTCGTCGAGACGTCGACGGGAACAAGAAGAAGGAAGAAAGAAATAGATGGAGATGATCAGTCTCGGCCGTCGGTGAAGAGATTGGCCGTCTTTGAGACATCGACAGGAAGAACCGAAGAAGAAGAAGAAAGAAAGAGATGGAGTCATGGAGAGATCTAATTTCTGATCATCTGAGAGACTCTGAGAGAGAAAGAAAGAAAATGAGTGAGAAAGAAAGAAAGTGAGTGAGAGAAAGTGAATATATATATATATATTATACGGAACCGCCCGGTTTGAATCGGAACCGGAACCATCGGTTCCAGTCTGGTTCGAACAATTTGGAACCGGGAGGGGAACCTCCCCGATACCGATTCCGGTCTGGTTCTGGAACCGGAACCAAATTTTTCGATTTTGGTTCCGGTTTTTTGGTAGCGGTTCCGGTTCGAACCAAACGGGCGTCATATCTAGAAAGAGATGACTGAGCTCATGTTCCAGACATTGGTAGGTAAGAGCCTACATCCTTTTAGCATGATGAACTTGAATGATCTGCAATAGTTATGCAAACCGTTGTGCCTTGTACAGTGTTAGGATTATGCTCAATAGCAAGAGTGTAATATTGTAATTGACAATCTTTTCATATAAATAAAGTGATTTCTGATTCTGCAAAATCTTATAGCATTTATAATTATAATTGTCAAGGTAAATAATCATAAGGTCAAAAGACTATGAGATATGAAGAATTTTTTGTACATCCGGATATGTATGAGGTAGACACAATTCTTTAGTTAGTCTTGAATAACGTTCACAACTTAAGTTAAAGGTTGGGCACCTCTATCTTGATAAAGTTGTAGAATTCTTTTACTAGCATTTGAGTGGGATCAAATGAGTTATGATGAGTCTAAAATCATCGAAAGGTTTTCGAGTAAAAGAATCTAGTGCACTGGGTGCATTGAACTGGATCACAATGAAATACTTTATCTAGAACCGTCACTAGATATAAGTCTTTTCATTATCAGGACAATCGGAGAGTCTATCTAAATCCTGAGATAAATGATGGACTTATGGTTGCAAGTGTTATCATTTGAGCTATCAATGAGTACGATTATATAGCATAGTCTATCATCGATAGTTTGGTGGTATTCATTTGTTAATCGATAGAGGACTTCATTTATAGATATGGACATCGTGGCTCCATTTATTAAATGAGAGTATAATATCATCATATGGATGTTTTGAGGTATTGGATATTAAATCTCAACGTTGAGTTTTCAATAATGATTATTGAAGACATGGCTTCTGGACAAGTCAAAATATCCAAGTTCAAAATGTGGTCATATGAGGAAATATGGTAACTTGGAGAGCTATAGGCGGTCTATGAGCTCTTGGCGATTACTGATATTATTCACGAGGATACACCATATCCTAGAAGATTGTCTAGGGTATGAATGAGAAGCATCTCCTTATTCTTTCTTTATTTAAGAGTTCAATTTTAGCCCTTTAGTGGAATGAGTTAAAATTAATAGATCGGACCTAAGTGAATCATTTGTTGATTGTGATTAGGTTATGTCTATTGAAGCTTAAATTTAGATAGCCCGCCAAGATCAACAATCCACACATACTTGCATGGATCACTTGATATATTCTACCGGACCAATTTATGGGTCCATCTAGAATTGCATTTAATATATTAAGAATATAATATGTTTATTATTTATTTAATGGGCTGCACTATTATATTAATATATTAAAAGGAGACATGTAGGCTTGTTTCTTTTAGTAAGAATAAGTCTGGTTCACATGTGGGCTTTTATTTAAAGTCTAATGGATTAAATAAAATAAGAAAAATAATATTGGGCCCATATATATATGGTGTGGGCGGCAAGGCTAAATAAAATAGCCCAAGATATTATTTTATTTTATTGTTTTGATTAAATGGGAGTTAATTAATTATTTAATTAATTAATAGTTTAAATCAAAATCTTTTCCTGATCAGTAAATTAAATACTATGTGTTGGATTAGGGTTGTAATTCTTTTAAGTGATCGGAGTCCTAATGTGGTAAGGATTAAGTCCACATACACTCCTTATTATACAAAGAATTCGGCCACCACTAGTCCTACAAGGGTTAGGATTCTTGAATTGATAGGAATTAGGGAAAAGGACAATTCCTTTTCAAGTAAGGAAATTAACCAACCCTAGATTTCCTATTCAATGAATTCGGCCAACCCTACTTGGTGAAGGAGAAAATTCGGCCAACCTATAAATATAAGGTTATGAATTTTCGGCCACCAAGAAGAAAAAGAGAGAGAGATTTTTGTTTGTTTTGAAAATAAAAAATCCTACTTTATACACATAGATTTTCGGCCAAGAGAGAAAAAGAAAATAAGTTCTCATTCGATAGTGCACTTACAAGCCTTTAACATCAAAAGGTTTTGTGCACACTTTCGATTTAGGGTTACGCGAGTTTCAATCATATTGATTGTGAATTCAAAAGTGACCGGAACTATTTTTTTTAGGCTCTTGGTGTTTTACTATTGAAGATCAAAATCAGAAATTCCATACATCCATTCTAAGGTAAGCAATTCAAAGAAAAAGGGAGACCACGCTCCTAGGTGATTCACGTACGTGCTAGGATTGAAGATCTTACGGATTACCATCGACGTAAGTCAATCGGATCACGCGACAAGAGGTATTTAACTTTAACCGTATATTTGAGTTTAATTAATTAAAGGGTTAAGGTTCAAATCTTTAGAAAAATTTTAAACTATACGAAAATTATTTTTTCGCCTTCCGCTGCGGTTTTAAGCAATTTTTCCCTACATACAGCGGCACACACAGCGTTCCAACTCCTATGAATTCCACTATGCCAACCACTTCCCCTATCGCAATGCAAATTGCACAGTGCTTCAACATCAAAGATTTTCGCTGTCTAAACCGCAGTGTTACCCACAACGGTACGGACAATGGTTTGAGAATTCCTCGCCAGGAAAGATTTATGAATTCGATCAATCTCTAGAATCCATATAAATACACCAATATTTTAGGGTTTCGTTACATAGACCTAACCACGGTCACCAACACACCACTTTTATCACAACCTTCCAGACTCCTACCATCAGACACACAACATAATTCTCTCATTCACCTTACACATAGAAGATTTGAAGACGAAGAAGATTTCATCATTGAAGACTTGAATAATTCATTGGAAGCCTTAATGGGTGATGCAGTATTTTATCTCTACTCAATTCAAAGAAAAGTTCGTTCACTGGGATCAGTGATTCAATTGGTTGAGACTAATTAATATGGTTAAAACCTAATCTAAAGGCCTGAAAAGTAAATGACATAATGCTTGTTTTGATCGAAGATGATTAACCAACTAGATTGCAAGATAAGTAAATTGCTAATTCTAACTACACACTAGAAATAAATATGGAAGGTCGTTAGGGAATTAATGTAACCTAATTAAACTTCTCAATGTAATCCTTAAGTCATATGAAGTTCTTCAATTCTATTATTAGGGCTTGTTTTGTAACTATGAAGTTCTTAATCATTCCCACCACTCACACAAAGTCATGTAATGAGCAATGGTTAGACTTAAATGTTAATTTAAAACTCTAAGCCAAATTAAACATAGCGAGGTCATGCATATGCTCTCAATTACTAAGCTTAGGTTAAGGCTTAAATGGGATGGTCACCCACACTTAATCTTCTTCCTCTTATATAAACTAATCCTAACACACACATTCATTGAGGTCACAACTGAATATGAGTAAAGACATTAGAGCAAGTAATTCAATAAAAGAGACTAATAATGAATTGAATTAAAAAGTATTAGACTCTTAGATTACAAGGAGTCATTCAATTGGTTACATCAATCCCCTAACTTAAAGGATTAGTTACACATCAAAGGAATAAAAGAAAGCATAGAAGAATTTAAGAAGAAACCAAAGTTTGTCATTAAGGCTTCTTGTCTATTGAGTTCCTTCTTCTTGGTTCCAAACTCTAATGATGGATGGATGATGGTAGAAAGGTGGATGATGTAGAGGTGTGATGGCTGCTGGGTATCTTTCTGTCCTCCGTCCGTGCTTTTTCATGAATTTTTCCTTCAGAATTTATATTGGAGCCAAAAAAGGCCCACGAATCGACCTAGGAAGTCGTGATGGCGTGCTGTCGCGATCATACATGTCGCGGTTGTCCATGACGGCACTTCAACCGCGACGTCGTTTGATCTTCCAATTCGCGCGAAAACTCAACAGCAACTTCGCGACACTTCCTTCGCTAGAGTTGCGGTCGCCTATTCTGTCGCGCCATTTCCAAGCGACATCTGGGCCGCGACATCTGGGCCGCGACACCTCGTCCTTCAGGCAAAGTTTCCAATTTTGCACTTTAGGCCCCAATTCTTCTTCCTTTTCCACAATTGCCCCTGCTATCTAAGAAAATCTGCAACCAACTCATTGAGCCATCAAACACTCGATTTTACCAGAGAATTCTAGCAATAAGCGTAGGAAGGGGCCCTAAAATCTAGTGTTATCGTGGCTCGATCAATGGGTTTTATCTATTCTTTCTCTTCTATAGTTATTTTCATCATGTGTAACTAACTCCATACTAGGGAATCGATGTAAACCTATGTGACGCTCATGTTATGATTCAAATTCCATATTTTTATTAATCAATTCAAGTTTAGATTTGTTCAATTCATTATATGTGTTTATTCTTGACTTGTGTTTATCTATGGAAATTAATTGATGCTTGTCTAGGGTTTTGATAATTTATAAATTAAGATTACGCTATAAGACTATAGGTTGTCTTAATAACTTTTTATGAATAAAATTTTCTTTCAACATAGGAATATGCGAGAGGGTTTTGGTTCATAAATTCTTGCATGTAATAGGTTCTTAGGTACTGCTCAAACGTTCAACAAGGGTGAGTAGTGGTTGAGAACACGTGGTTAAATCCCTCAAGAATAACGATAATATCATAATTAAGTTAAGAATGAACTCTAATTTGGATTGAATCTTGTTAATGGAATTAATTGATGAACATTGAGTATTACATATGGGGAACATCGGTTATCTGGTCTTTCATCTCTTGATTACATTCACCAATTTCTTGTTAATTGCTTTCTTAGTTTAAAATAATTTAGTTTAGTTTAAATCAAACTCTCAACAATCTTTTGGTTACTTTAATTTAACTTTAATTAAAATGAGTTTTAATCAATAAAATATTTTTCCTCGTATGAACGATGTTTACTTATCGCTGTACTTATCTCACGATTCGTGCACTTACTACGAATTCAGTTTTTATAATATTACACATCAATGACCCCACAATTTTTTGTGAGGATGACATGATGCTGCCATTCGGAGATACCTGCCATACTCCTCTGTATTTGGTCCAACAACTTTTCCCCTTGAAGAACCAATCATCCATCTTTATGTGTTTTCTCTTTATCACAATTCTCATATTTCTTTTTATTAGTTCACGTGTTGTTTTTTGTGTCTTGATGTAATTTCTATGTATCAGATCTCTCGAGCTACAGCGCGCAGTGCTCTGTCTTTTTTTTTCCCCTCATATTAATTGTCCTATTTTAATTTATAATAATGAGTTTTTTCATTTTCAATCATTTTGTGTTAAACACATTTCTTTGCATATTGTCAATGATAATCCATTTATTCATGTAATTAACTTCATCTAAATCCATATTATTTCAAGTAAGAAAGCAAAGAAAACCCAAACACATGAATCTAAACGATATAAACACTAACTATGATGTTAAATGTCTGGCTATGGTCCTAGAATATCAACTGAACATAGTTCTCCACTTGATAGAAAAAAAAAATATTCTTCACTTAATCATGAGCATCAGACATTAATTATAAAATTTTAAAAATTATTAATTTAAATTAGGACGTGTATGTTACTTACCATTTAATTTTAATCCACGAAGAATAGCATGAAGCATATCAATTAATTTTATTTCTGATGTGTATTTTACTTTCTATGTAATTTCAGATTACTGAAAATACCATAAACCATATCAATTAAATATTTAATTTAGATGTGCACAGTGCACGTTACTTACCATGTACTTCATTTTACTGCGAATAGCATAAACTAGATCAATTAATCTAATTTCCGATTTGTATATTACTTACAATGTAATTTCAGTTTACTGAAAATACCATGAACCGGATCAATCAATTTAATTTTCGATGTGTACATTACTTACATAAATTTTATTTTTCTTAGAATACCTGGCAAAGCCACTTTAGGGTTTGAGCGGGCCGTGGATCCAATCCCGCACACTTTTTTGAACGTTTATATAAATTTTATCCTACTTTGTTTATTTTTATTTATGTTTGTCTATTGAAAGTTTAACGATTATTAAATTGACCCCCACCCCGAGATTGATGGATCTGGCTTTGCCTCTGCATGTAATTTCGGTTTGACGACAATACCATGAACCATAACAGTTAATTTAATTTATAATATGTAGGTGACTTGCCATGTTGTTTTAGTTTACCATGAACTCATGAAGCTGTTCAACTAATTTAATATTATCGGATGTATATGATACACTAACCATGTAAAGGTAGTCTAGAGAGGATACCAATCTTGTGTGAAGTTTGAGAGATATGAAGAGAGAAGCTTGAAGCTACATCGATGGAGATCTTAATTGAGAGAAAGAGAGATAGTGATCTGGAAAATATGATTCCAATAGATTAACTTCAATAATGATTAACACCAGCATTTCGAATGCGGGGAGCTTCTGACCCTTGATGAGAAGAACACACGTCGAATATTTGAGGGTGAGGCTCTTCTACGTAGGATGGACCGCTATGGGCTTTTGGATGAGACCCGGAACAAGCTTGATTATGTATTGTCCTTAACTGTTGAGAACTTCCTTGAGCGTTGTCTGCAAACGATCGTGTTCACGTCTGGTATGGCCAAGTCAATTCACCACGCACGTGTGCTCATCAGGCAGAGGCATATCAGGGTTGGTAGGCAGGTGGTGAACATCCCATCTTTCATGGTGAGGGTGGATTCACAGAAGCACATTGATTTCTCACTTACAAGTCCGTTCGGCTGTGGTCGTCCTGGAAAGGTGAAGAGAAGGAACCAGAAGGCCGCTGCTAAGGAGGCTTCAGGTGGAGACGGGGATGAAGAAGACGAAGATTAGATATACTCCTGATCTTTTGGGGATAGAAATAGTAGAACTAGTTGCTTGTTCCGGTGTTTATCGGTACCCGGTATCAGGCTAGTTTTGTTATATCTCCGTGGTGTTTTGCCTTACAAAAAAAAAAAAAAGATTAACACCAGCTTTTATACATAATCACATAGATTAATTAAGCTTGATCAACTTATTTTACTAACAACAAATCTCCTGATCATCAGGCGGACGATCAAGAAAATATTACATTGATCAGCTGGTTTTCTTTTAAATTTTATTAGCTCCTTTGATTTTCGGTACTGCTAACCAACTGCTGAATATATAATTTGTTAATTATATACAGAAATTTTCAAGTCAGTACGTACTAATATAACTTTATCAGTGTGTTGGATGTGGACCATTAGATTTACATACTTTGACTCAAAGTGTATGCACTTGTCAAAACTTCTCCATAATGAGTGGTCCACATACAACGTACTGATATAAGTTATATCAATACGCACTGAGGAGAAAAAGACAATAATTTTATATATATATATATATATATATATATAGTTTCTCTAGTGCATACCCCTTACGTAAGGTTATATACAAACTTGTTTGTCAACCTTTGGATCAAAATCTAAAGGATGTCGTGTAAGTGGTGGACTAGGAGAGAGAATACACAACATCTTCAGATTTTGATCTAAAGGCTGACAAACTAGTTTGTATAATCTTATATAAGAGGATACGCACTTGAGAAAGACTATATATATATATATATATATATATATATATATATACACTATTTTCTTCTTATGAAAGGATGAAAATAAAATATAAATGAAAAACAAATAAAAGTTTTGTTTTATAAAAGCTAATATATGGGAATGAAGGAGGCTCCACAAATAGAAATGGCAAAAATCTCTGACTCGACCCAAACGTCGGGGATCTGATCCGTTGGGGCCAAGTTTGGAGCGTGTAAAACGTGTCTCCACTCGGACTGGTTCAAACATTTCGACTCGGTTTTTAATTGGGTCTGAGATGTGTGAAACCATTATGCTTTGATTCGTCTCGTTTAATATGATATTTATATAATTAAATTTAAAATTTTGAAAATATAAAAGGAAACGCAAAATTCTAATTTTAATTTTTTATCTCATTGTCTAATTGTATTTTATATTTGAATTTAAGGTTTATTAAATTTAGATGTTATGTTTTAATCTTTATTTAGAGTTCATGTTTGAAATTAAGTGTATGTTTAGTATGTTTTGAATTTAAGTGTTTTTTTAAATTTAAATTAATGATAAGATCTAAGTTTTCTTTAATCAATTATATGACAATATTTGTATATTTGGTGGTTTTGAGCAATTTGTGTTTTTTTGACAATGAAACATGTTAGATCGGGTTGGATATGAGTCACCCCGCCCCAAACGGGTTTGGGTACAAGGCGGAAATCAAAAATCCGTTCGAGGCAAGGATCGGGTATTGGCACCTTGCCCCAATAAGGTTTTCAGTATGGGGCATACCGATCTGGCTCCTATCCAATCTGTTGCCATCCCTATTCACAACCCCAAATTTTATTTCTTAATTTGTTAATTTTAAATTCTATAAATAATTTTTAAAAGAAAATAATAAATTAAATCATTGTTAATTAGTTTTAGTTATTAAATATATGCAATTTTTTTTAGTATGTTGTTTAATTATATTTTATATAAAGCTTCTATTCTTCGTCAACAACAAGGGTTTCTTCTATTAAGAAGTTACACAACATGAGAGAGTGTGGTAGTGAGAGGTTTTCAAGGGACTTTAGGGTGGGCTTGGTGTCTATCTTTGTAGATAACATGAATCCCACCATTGATCTGGAAGGTTTGTGAGGGCATTTTCCTACCATTTGGTAAGGTGAGAGATATATCCCTGCACAGAGGGAGGAGAGGCAGGAAGAGTGACTTTGCTTTTGTAAGGTTTGTAACCATGGACGAGGCGATTAGAGTGGCTCGAATGACGAATGTTATGCATGTATATAGCTGGCTTGTTTCATGCAAGCTGGCTGAGTTGGGATGGAAAGACATAAGGGGCAATAGAACCTTGGATACACTAAGAAGGAACGAAGGCTTTAAAGCTTGGAGAGTGAGACCACAAACCGGGTTTCGGTTGCCAGATAACAAGGCGAGTGGATCAGAGAGAGGTTCTTCGTCGAATGCGGAGGCTGTGAGGAAGGAAGGGCAGGGGAAAAAAATTTATGGCAAACTTGTAAAGAAGACCTACGCTGGGCTGAGTTTAGCGTTGTTGGGATCCTCTACAGTCTCAACTCTGTGTCGAGCGTATGTTCCAGATTGAAGAACATGGGAATTTTTTTTAAGGTGAACTATCTTGGCAGCCTAAGGGTATTGTGGTCCTTCCTGTCGAAGACAGATAAGAAGGATTTTATATCCAATCGGTTCTTGTGGGATGATATTTTGGACCATTGTCAAGATCATGGTAGCTGGATGGTGCAGGCAACGAAAATTCGAT
Organism: Dipteronia sinensis; assembly: GCA_033220585.1. NCBI lineage: Eukaryota > Viridiplantae > Streptophyta > Magnoliopsida > Sapindales > Sapindaceae > Dipteronia > Dipteronia sinensis. Next base: position 23,204,006 of record CM065636.1, read on the forward strand.
GGTTTCATCTATCAGGTTTTCTAGCGAATTTGTGGTGTCCATCCTTTCTTAGGGCAGTTGGAAACTCTTTAGGGATTACTCTGCATGTTACTAATAGGGAGTCCTTGAATAGGAGAATGGATACTTGTAGTATTCTGGTGGAAACAATCGAGAAGTTTGAGTGTCCAAAGGTGGTCCTAGTAGATTATGCTAAAGAATCATTCTCAGTGGTGGTTTGTGAAGACAATGTTGTTTCCTCTAAGGACTGGATTGGGGGTATGTTAGGATTACCATTTACCATAGCAGAGCACACTGATTATTCCTGACCGGGGGTGGGGAACCCTCCGGCAGATACTACGACTTCAACGAAGGTAGTAGCTTTCGAAAATGAGGTCAGAGATAAAGATAGGGCTATAGTACACAGTGTTGCTGTAAAAAATATAGATACTATAAGCTGGCTGGGGAACCTTGACTCTTTACATGATTATGTGATGGTTGGAAGGAGTGGGCAGAAAGGGGGTCTGCACAAGTTCCCTATGAGTAAGGTTCGAGGAGACCTTTTGGGGTGTCAGGGTAGGACAATATCCTTAGCTAAAGGGAAGTCAGTTTATGTGACATCTAAAAAGGTTACTCTTTCTTTTATAGGAAGGAAACATGCTAGTTTGGTTATAGGTAGGCAACCTGAGTGCTACCAGCCTCGTGGCTCCTCTATCGAGGATAGCTCATTAATAGAGGATGGCAATTGTTAAAACCAGGTGTTTTATTCCGGGCAAGCTATTGTTGGAGATGGATCTGGTGGGCCCTCGAAGATGAGGATTCATGAAGCTATGGATGGTATGGATCCTGAAGAGGGTCAAATCTCTGGTGGGCCGGTGGAGGCCTTGGCCCATGGATGGGTTAATATTGAATTAATAGGCATGGTGGACCCCATTGCTGAAAGTCTTTCTGTTAAGGAACCTCTGGGCCAGTGCGTTGCTAACACAAGTGAGTTCTTTGTGGATCTTGGACCTGATATTATCTATTTTCCTATTGAAGAAACGTCAGGCACAAGCAATGGTGAGAAAGCAGAGGTTCCTCCAGACAGAGTGAATGGAGTAGCTAACAAGATGAAGCTCTCAGGGAGAGGTGGTACCAGAGGGAGAGGAAGACGGAAGGTCGTGAGCTTACCCAGTCATGGAATGAGTACCTTACCATTTTCGGATCCTGGGATCATAGATTCGGCTGAAGGATGAGAGTTGAAGGCCGAATTTGCCAAGGTTATTGAGGAGTCAGTTTCTAGAGGTGTGAATCTTGAAGAGGCCAACCTGTTGTATAGTGAAGATGAGGGATGGTGTGTTGAGGAAGAAGTGGACAAGGTATTGGAAACATGGGCAGCACTAGGACTACATTGTTCAAGTAACAACGATATTTTACATAAAGAGATCGTAAGGAGAGATGAGGAAGACATGTGTCGCTTTCGGGACCTCTGATGTTGAGGCCTTGTTTGTGGTGGTTCGAAGGTGTCATTTCCTTTTATGGAGTGCATCTCTTGGAATGTTCGTTGCCTCGGTCACATAGAAAAAGGAAGAGCCGTGTCAAATTTAGTGCAGCATCACAAGCCATCATTTCTTTTACTTCAAGAATCGAAGGTCTGATCCGCGGATTACCGTTTGGTAAACGCGTTTGGTGGGAGAATTCTGTCCAAAGGTATGATAGTAGACGCGGTTGGATCTTCCGGGGGGCGTAATTACTCTTTGGAATGAAGAGATTTTCATGGCCAAGGCTTGTGTTAACAACCACAGATGTTCCATTATTCTTGGAGTCTTGACAGCCACCAATAATGAGATCGTCATCTACAACATGTTTGCGCCTAATACGGATGTGGAAAGGGTGAGGTTGTGGGATTTTATTGTGACAAATCAAAGGCATTTTTCGGTCCCTTGGATTGTAGGAAGCGATTTTAACATCGTAGCTGATGCAGCGGAAAATTAGGAGGGCCTCCAATCCTGAACCATATAAGGAACTTCAGACAGTTCATTGAAGAAGCCAAGCTCATTAATTTCTCGATGCTTGGTTTTCCTTTCACTTGGTCCAATGTTAGGGATAAGGCGTCATGGGCAAGGTTAGATAGATTTCTGGTGTCCTTGGAAATTATCCTTTGGTTCCCAGATTTGTTGCAACGGAATCTCCCTAAATCGGTTTCGGATCACTCGGCGGTCTGGCTAGGCATTACAAAGGATAAGTGGGGTCTATATCCCTTCCGTTATTTTGATTCTTGGGGTGAACATAAGGACGTGCTAAATGCAACTATGGACGAATGGAAGAAAAAGAGGGTGACAGGCTCTAAAGGGTTGGGTTTGGCAGTGAAACTTAAGGCTGTGAAGAGTGTACTCAAGAACTGGCAAAGAGTGGTGAGGTTGGAAGATTATTCTTTAGATAAGCTGGAATCCAGACTGGAAGTTATTGAAGCTATGGCCAAGATGAGTGGGTGGAATTCGAACCTGAGAGATGAAAGAAGGAAGGTCTTACAGTAAATGTGGTCAGCTTTGCTCAAGGATGAGAGAAATTAGAGACAAAAGACTAGGGTGAAGTGGATTCTGGAGAGGGATAGAAACTCTAATTTCTTTCACTTGGTGTGTAATGCTAGAAGGTGTAGGAATTTTTTAGACAAAATATACATTGATGGAGCTCTCTGTGTTGGTCCATCACAAGTAAGGGTAGGTATCTTTTGATTTTCAAAGATCATTTCGACACTAAATGCTTTGATAGGCCTAGGCTAGAAGGTATTGAGTTTACCCGGATTTCTACGGAGAGTAGGATGCTCCTCGAGGAGAATTTTAGTATTGAGAAGGTGAAGGAGGAACTGAATGAGTGCGATGGAAATAATGCGCTGGGTTCGGACGGGTTCAATATGAATTTTATCAATAGTAGATGGAAGGATATTGAAGGGGATTTCATGAGCATTTTGAATGAATTCGACTGTTCGGTTGTGAGCAGCCTAAATCATACCTTTATCACTTTTAGTCCAAAGGTTACGAATTCTAGATCGTATAGCGATTACATACCTATTAGTTTGGTTAATTCTTTGTACAAGGTGTTGGTGAAAATCCTCTATAATCGGTTACGAAATGTGATGGACGAGTTGGCGAATCATAAATGGCCTTCGTTGAAAAACGTCAAATCATTGACAACTTCGTAGTTGCTAATGAGGTTATTAGTAGTTGGAGGAAGGAAAAGGAAGGGAGGATTGTGTTGAAATTGGATTTTGAGAAGGCATACGATAGTGTGGATCATGAGTTTTTGGACTTGTGTCTAGAAGGTATAGTATTTGGTGATAAATTGAGATGTTGGATTCGCAACTGCATATCCTCTCCCATGATTTCTATTCTAGTCAATGGAAGTCCTACGAAAGAGTTTGGTATTGGTAGAGGCCTTAGGCAAGGTGACCCTTTGTCCCCTTTTTTTGTTGAACATTGTTGTTGAAGCTCTTAATAGAATGCTCCTAAAAGCTAGGGATCTCAACATGTTCAGAGGCAAGATTTTCGGTAGGGAAGGGATCCATCTTACTCATCTTCAATTTGTGGATGATACGATCTTATTCATTGAAACTAATGAGGAGTCAATGGTCAAAGTGAGACGAACCCTGAGTTGTTTCGAGATTGGGCCAGGGCTTAAAATCAATTTTCATAAATTCGGCCTTGTCAAAGTCGGGAAAGATGGTAGTCAGGTTGAGATATGGGCATGTTTGTTCACGTGTAAAAATGCCTCCCTTCCTTTTAACTATTTAGGATTGCCGCTTGGTGGGAAGCTGAATCGTATCAGGTTTTGGGACCAGATGTTAGAGAGAATTAGGGAGAGACTAGCTCCCTGGAAAATACGGTTCTTGTCTAAAACGGGTCGGCTTGTTCTTATTAAATCCGTGTTGTCGAGCCTATTTACTTACTTCTTATCAGTGTTCAAAATTTCAGTTGTTGTTGCCCTGGCTATAGAAAAGCTGCAACGGGACTTCTTTTTTTGGGACAAAAGAGATAAGAAGAGCATTCATTTGGTTGACTGGGCGACGCTATGTAGGAATAGACGGAATGGTGGTTTGGGTATTGGGCGGATTCAAGATAAAGGAAACGTTATGCTCGTCAAGTGGATTTGGAGGCTTGGTAATAAGGTTGAGGCTTTATGGAGGCAAGTTGTTTGTGCTAAGTATTCGGTTGAGTCTCACAGTCTTGTATGGGACTGGGATGGTGGGCACTTAACGTCCAATTTTATTACTTCGGTGGGTGGCCTTCTAAAGACCAATTTGATGGCTGATGAGATTATTGCAGAATTGTTGGGCGTTGTGGTGGGAAATGGGATGCGAGCTAGTTTTTGGAGGGATCTTAAGGTTGCTGGAATTCCTTTAGCGGATGCCTGTCCTAGAATCCATGCGTTGGCGGCCAAGAAAATTAGGGCGATTAATGAGTTTGGTGCGTGGAATGATATTGTGTGGCAGTGGAATATTGTGACTAGGAGGCCTCTTCTTGGATGGGAAGAGGAGTTTTGGTTCAACTTCATTAATGAGGTGGAAAAGTTCAAGTTGAGAAGATCCATGCCTGATTTTTTAATCTGGACTCTAACCTCTTATGGCCAGCTTTCTGTTTCCTCTTTCCGGAGGGAGATTGAGGCGAGGATGGCAAATGATACCCATCGTTTAGAAAATGCCCTGCTGTGGAGTGGGGTGGTGCCTCCCAATGTGTATCTTTTTCTTTGGATGGTGATCAAAAGACGGCTGCTGGTCGGTGCGTTGTTGCCTAAGTTTACAGGTGGGAAGGTCGGCAGTCAGCTCTCTCTATTTTGCAATAAGGTGGTTGAGTCGATTGACCATCTTTTTATCGGTTGCGCCTGGTCTTGGTCGTTATGGTCGATGTGTCTTGATTGGTGGGATATTTCTGCTTGTGTGCCTGACAATGTAAAGGATTGGATGGAGGAGTGGATGTACCTCTGTTATGATGCGAGAAGTGGCTGAGCTTGGAAGATTACTTTTCATGCCATATGTTGGTCCATTTGGGAATCCAGGAATTATGTGGTCTTCAATCAGGGGGTCACCGACATTGGTACGGTGTCAGAAATGGTGATATGGAGGGTGGTCTGGTGGTTCAAATACTGCGGTCCGGGGTCCTCGATGTCTCCATCGATCTTGATGTTGAATCTGTAGGTTGGTTGTGTTGATATCTTTAAGAATAAGAGGAAGACTGCCATCAGGTGGAGTAATCCGCCTGTAGGTCTCTTGAAATTTAATGTAGATGGATCTTCTCGTGGCAACCCAGGCCTTACGAGTATTGGTGGTATCATTCGTAATCATGATGGAGTCACGATTTGTATGTTCTCTTCCTTCTTGGGCGACATTATTTCCTCCTCTTTTGCAGAAGTCTTGGCCATTCTCAAAGCTTACAAGTTGTGCGAGGAGGAAAGCTGCCCAGTCGTAAGCCGTATTATCATTGAAAGCTACTCCAAATCTGTTGTTTCATGGGTGAGCGGGGACGCTGGTGTAGGTAACGGCAAGATGATGGATATTATCCTGGACATTAGAGAGATCTTTACTAGGAATGCGTCGAAAATTCAGGTCCAGTTTGCTCTGAGAAGTGGCAATGTTTCTGCTGATCTTTTAGCTAAGTCGGGTGCCTTAAGTGGTCTGGTTCAGATGGTTTGGGGTGGAGGTGGCCTGCCTGGTCCCCCGTTTCTTTCTGGGTTTCTTTCTTCGTGTCTGTTCTCTTTTTGTGGCTTTCTTGTTGTGTTTGCTCAGCTTTTGTTCTGGTGCTTTTGTTGTGCTATTGTTGTGTAGCCCTCGACTTTTTAAATAAAATTTGCCTTTTCAATTTTTTTTTTTATATTTTATACTTTCATAACTTTTTAATTTTTTAAATTATGATATTTATTATACTTATTTTTTAATATATAGTATTAAATTTGTTAAGTAGTTTATATTCATTCAATTATTTTCATATCGTTTCAAATGAATTGTTTTCTAATTTATTATTATTTTTTTGTTATTTCAAGTAACATATAAAATTGAAAATAATAAATTACTCTTTTGCACTAACATCAAACTTAACTTTCACAATCCAGAGAAGGGCTATTTTGAACGAAATTTAATTAATGATTTTTTATATATAGTAACATGAAACTTTGAGGATTTGTTTCATGATTATATTGTTAAACACGAGGGATCAAATTGATAGTACGTTGTTGAAACAATAGGGATGGCAATGAATTTTTCCCTTAGTGTTGATGATTATGTATAAATGTCATGACAAATCATATATGACTTGGCATTTATGTTGTGATTCAATCTTGGATATTGCCATTCATAAACAGATAAAAATACAACTAATCCTATCTCAAACAAAACATATAAAACTTTTACCTACCCACCAAAATTAAATTCTCCCCCATCACCTTACCATTTTATACCATTACTCCCAAATTTTTTCATATCTACTATTTATAACAATGTAATAATTGCTTTGATTTGAGCACCCTTCCTTTTTTAACTACCTAAAATACACAGATTAAGATGATTTAATTTTTCATAATAGGGTTTTTTAAAAACAAATCTAAAAGACATAAGAGAGGTCCTTAAACTAATTTTATAAGAAGTTTTGAAGAAGGATATTTTTTTTAACAAAAAGGCAGAAATGCTACCTAACCCAAAAAATTAACCCTATATAGATCAAACCAATTAACTTGGTAATTGATTTGGGAGGATGTCATTCACGATATCGGTAAGTGATTTGCTATGATATCATTAACGACATCAACACATGATTTATATGGTAATGACAAATTAACACTGCCCCATCATTTTGATTGATTTTTAGGTTATTGTTACGCGAAAAAATACTCTTCCATCGGATGACTTGTTATGGGGTTTTAGATGAATTCTGAAAGATTAAGGGGGGCATTATTAATGAATTGTAGGAGACATCTTAAATTATTAATTTCGAAACTATTCAAGTTCATTTATAATTATGCTATAACACGAAAGATCGCGATGACAATATAGCGAGATCGCGAACAAAATTTGAAAATTTAATATGTTAATAAAAGTGGGAAAGAGGAAGGTTGGTGGGGTGCCCTTATTTAGTTATTACTTATTACTACTAATAAGGTAAAATTAATTTCCAAAATAAGGATTATGAAACCCTAAGAAATATTGCATCTCTCCTATAAATAGCTTAGTATGCATAGGGCAAAATCACACATAAAGAGAAACAACAAGTTCAATACTCCGTTTTCAAAAAAATATATTCCCTTTTGTTTTCCATTGTTTCTCTTTTTGTAGCGGCCATGACTAGAAGGAAGGTGAAGCTCTGCTACATCGCCGATGATTCCAAAAGGAAAGTCTCCCTCAAGAAAAGAAAGAAGGGTCTATTGAAGAAGGTGAGTGAACTCAGCACCCTTTGTGGGATTGATGCGTGTGCTATTGTTTACAGTCCCTTCAACAATCAACCTGATGTCTGGCCTTCCCATAATGGGGTCCAAAGAATCGTGTCGCAATACAAGAGGATGCCCGAGATGGAGAAAAGCAAGTGGAAGATGGATCAAGATAGCTTTCTCAGGCAGAGGATTATGAAGTCCAATGACCAATTGCTAAAGCAGAGAAAGGACAACAGAGAGAAGGAGATGACCGATCTCATGTTCCAGACTCTGGTAGGCAGGAGCCTGGACCCTTTCGACATGATGGACTTGAATGACTTGGGCTGGACGATCGAGCAGTACTTGAATGATATTTACAAGTACCAGTCTGATACCAACAACATGATGGCTATGGTGGCAGGATCATCATCATCCTCAGCAGCAGCGTTATTGGCACCTCCACCACCCCCAGCAGCACAAGCACCAACACCAGATCATGGTGTGATGAGGAATGTTGGAGAGAGCTATCAGGGAGCGGCTGCAGCTGCTGCAACTGGCAGTAGTAGTACTGGTCGTTTTGATCAGATGGACACACAGCAGTGGATTATGAATTTGATGAGCCCACAAGCCAGCTTTGGTGGGGATGACATGATGCTGCCAATCGGAGATACCTGCCATACTCCTCTTTGGCCCAACAACTTTCTCCCTTGAAGAATCAATCATCCAACTTCATGTGTTTTCTCTTTATCACACATTCTCAGATTTTTTTTATTAGTTCATGTTTTGCTTATTGTGTTTTGATGTAATTTCTATGTACCAGATCTCAAACTAGGGCAACACTATGTCTTCTTTTCTCCTATTAATTGTCCTATTTTAATTTATAATAGACAGTTTGTTTCATTTTCAATCATTTTTGTGTCAAACAAATTTGTTTGCAGATTGTCATTAATAATCCATTTATATATCCATGTAATAATTAATAACCTGATCTAAATCAATATTATTCCAAGCAAGAAAGCAAAGGAAACGATGAGATATATCTGGCTATAGTGTTAGAATATCAACCAAGCAAAGTTCTCCACTAAGAAAAAATTTCTTCACTTAATTATATGCATCAGAACCTAATAAAAAAAAAGTCCCTGTAGATATTTAGTATCTGTCCATGAGATATGTTCATAATATTGTACAACTATGTCTATAGACAAGATGTTTATTTGTATGGTATCGATACAATGAACTGTGAAGTAAATCATATATTTTATTTAATTTCCCATGCATATATACGATGCGTTGCATGTAATTGCAGTCCACACAGAAATACCACTAACCATATCAATTAATTTAATTTCCAATATATACGTTACTTACAATGAAATATTTTCCACAAAAAATAATATTAAGCAGATCAATTAATTTAATTTCCATCGTGTACATTACTGACCATGTAATTTCAGTTTATCGAGAATACCCAGAATCAAATCACTTAATTTAATTTCTGATGTGTATGTTATTTACCATGTTATTTTAGTTTACCATGAAGCTGATCAATTAATTTAATATCAGATTTGTATGATGCACTTACTATGTAAATACAGTCTATAGAGAGAATAACAATCTTGTGTGAAGTTTGAGAGATATGATGAGAAGCCTGAAACTACTTCATTGGAGATTTTCAGAGATTACTTATCTGAGAGAAAGAGAGAGAGAGAGTGTTCTAGAAAACATGATTCCCATTGATTAACCTCAATAATGATTAACACGCTTTTATACATTATCACATACATCAATTAAGCTTGATCAACTAATTTTAATAATAACAAGTTCTCCTGATCATCAGGTGTACGATCATAAACATAGTACCATGATCAGCTGGTTTTCTTCTTATAGCTACCTTGATTCTCGCTATTGTTAACTAACTGCTACTGTCAGCAAAATTGTCGAGTGTTAATTAACTGAATTGTTTGTAACAGTTGTCATAGCCACCTGTGCTTATGTTTTTCCAAGACTGATTCTAGCTTAGCAAAACTACATTGAGCTTTTGATGTCTCATGCTTGTGACAGACTTGATCAGCTGATATAACTACCGATCCTTGATCAGCTATCTACTTTGGCGTCTGATTTTTGCTTGTCTTCAACATTTCTCCTCAAACTAAACTGAGGTGTTTAGATGATGTTCAGTTTGGAACAAAGACTCCTGATCAAAATCTATATTTAATGAGAGGTTTAGTGAACACATTTGCTATTTGATCAATTGTAAAGATGTAACTCAAGCAAACCGCAACAATTGTTTCTCGGCCGGATGAAATGGATATCATCTTTAATATGCTTGATGCGAGCATGAAACACTAGATTATTAGCTGAATCCTTAACGCCATTGTGTTATCAGACCAAATCACAGGACAATAAGGAATGCACAAATTCCAAACAGCAACATGCGAACCAAAGAACTTCAATAGAAGCCTGAGCAAGGGGCCTATACTATGCTTTTGTGCTTTACTTAGCAACCACCGATTGCTTTTTAGAACTCCAATTTATGAGATTAGGTCCAAGAAAGACACAACGGCCACGGGTAAACCTGCTATCATAAACACAATTAGCTAATCATCATCACAGTATATTGTGAGAGACTTGAAAATAAGTCCATGACCTGCAGTCCCTTTAACTTTAAGTATCTCAATATATACCCTTTTGCAAGCCAACCAATGAGACTGACTTGGTGCTACCAAATATTGATTTCGTTTGTTATTAACATAACTGATGTCAGGCCTAGTGTTAGTCAAGTATAGAAGATTCTCAACAACACTTATATAGAGCTTAGTCAGCTTATAAGGATTCCGAAGCAGCTCTCCCTCGAAGAGTGACAAACGGGTTTCGACAGTCATTGGAGGAGAACTAGGCTTGCAAGTGGTCATATTTGCTCTACCAAGAGCATCTCCAATGCTAACGTGGGTTGTGAAATAATTAGATGACATGTAGGATGGACATCCACTTTGTTAAAAAATTATCTCCAATGCAACCTCTCTAGTACAACTTCAAGCTGACGTGACAACTTTTTTTTAGAGGCTGTCAACATGACTATCTGATTTCAGACGGTCTGTTGAACAGCCATCTTGTTGGCCCAGTCAGCAACCACTCTTATCTTCTATTTTGTTTTATTCAACAATTTTAAAGTACATTTAAGGAGATCAATAATAAGTTGACATGTCATTAAAAACATTTATTTTACAAGTGAAGCAATGGAGACCAATTTTTCATTCGGATGTCTATCAAGTTTAGTTACAAGCTACATAGGAAGCAATTGGCTTGACAATGTTGATATATCACAATTTTTTCAAATGTAAGTAATGTTACCATTGAAGATGCTCTAAGAAGATCCAAAATATAATTGGTCACCAAGCAGTCATATTTGGAGTGGCTTCCTGCCTTCCTCTTTTATTTCGGAGTGAAAGTTTTAACCCAGTGTTTTGTTATTTATACTCTTGTAGTTCTAGGGTTTAGATTGCGAGCTGGGAGAGAAAAGAATATAGTGAGCGGAATTGAGAAAGAGGGTTTGCTTCATCAATACTGTATACACCAATTCGATAGTAGAAGTTGAGTGCTGGTGTGCTCTATGGATGTAGGTTTACGCTAGACCACCTAAAATCTTTGATCTCTTGATCTCCCGTTATTATTATTATTATTATTACTATTATTTTACTTTCGTGTGTGGTTGTTTGATTACCTTTAGGTTTTCATATTACGTAACAAACTAACGATAAGACTATTCACCAATATATATATATAGTGTTTTTCTCTTCTAATGATGAACTGATTTTATTTATATCAATTTCACAACTATCAACCATTATATTCACATACTTCAACTTAGTCAAAATCTTCTTAAACATAATCAATGAATCACAAGTCTCATCTTATCTTAAAAGTTCAGTTCGGTTATGAGGGAAAAAAAACTATATGTATATATAGATAAAATTGGACTGACCTAGAGGGAAAAAACAGCACAAGTGATCATATGCTGAAAAACCCTTAGGCAGTATCCATCCATATAATAAAAAGAATAAAATGAAAAGTAACAAAAACCAGAAAAACATAAAAAACCAAGGGATACAATTCAAACAAAAACATTTGCACGGAGGCCATAAAAAACATAAAACAGAAAACATCAAGAAAAACGAAAAGAGTCTCGACTCATGCAATCATTGCCAACCAACAAAGAGCAAAAAGACGGGGTGTTTGCCTACCACGAATCGACCTCCAACCTCAAAGCATGCTTAGAAAGAGCGTTTGCAACCTAATTCCCCTCCCTAAAGATATGAGAAACCTGAAACTCCATTTTCGATATCGGATAGATACACCGCTACCAAATCTGTCGAATCCGCTAAGAAACCTGCTCGAAGCGAGAGGAGAGCAGCTGAACCATATAAGAAGAATCACTCTCAAGCTAGATCCGATGCCGGCCATTCTGCCAAGCAAGATTAATGGTCATTGAAGCTGCAAGATGTTCTGCTTCAAATGCAAACACCTGACCAAGAGAAAAAGCAAAACAACCCTTCACAAAAGCTCTACAATTATGTAAGACATCCCACAACCCCAAGCACCTGGAGAAATCAAGGCGGAACCATCGGTATTAACTTTGATCCAACCAAGAGCCGGAGGCGACAAAATCACATTCTTGATAACCGGGGTCCTAGCCGGACGACCACAGAGATCAAACCGATGAAGAATCCAAAGATCATCTACACAATTATGCATACACTCAATCTCTAACCGGTTAGCATCAGACACTGCAAGCTAAACAAAAAACAAAGCAGATCTGAAATACATAGCCTTACTCTCAAAAATCCTCTGGTTACGGGCAAACCACACACTTCAAACCACATCATGAATATCTGTCTTCCATAAAACCCATACCTGATCACTAAACAAAACTGATATGGCTTGGGAAAAGAACGAACTCCACGAATCAGCAGAAACAGGCCGCTGAAAAGCCAAAAAAACCGCCTCCCAAAAAGCAGCAGCTAGGGGGCACCAGAGGAAAAGATTATCAGACGACTCACTGATAACCCCACAAACAATGTACCAAGAAGCTAAGTGAAACCCAGCCCTACACAAGTGATCCTCTGTGGGGAGTCGATTCAACAAAAGACACCATGTCAACGATGATCAAAATGAGGGATAAAACGGCACCAAACATCCCTCCACCAAGGGACCTGCGGAGAACCATGAATCATACGGGAATAAGCTGACTTAAAAGAAACATGTCCATCCCCAGAATGAGCTCACACCAAAGAATCTGCAATTGGAGAGATAGCAATCATATCGGTTCGAAAACAGAGATCCGGAAAACGAGCTTGAAAACTATTATCAAGAACCCCACCTACAATCATGGATAAAATCAGAAACCATTGCCCTGAGAGGGTTAGCCAAGTAATCAGGAATCCACAGAAGCTCCAGAATGGGAACGCCCAACCAATTATCGCACCAAAAAATCTCGCTAAGAATTCTCACCAATGAGTCAAATGCCTTCTTTAAGAAGATCTGAATAATGAGAGCGAAAAGAATGCTAAATCGACGAAGTGACATACCCCCCATGAGATTTCCGAAGCTGTGTGAGATACCGCTCCCTCAGAAACGAAAAAGCAAAACTCTTAGAGGTCATAAACTTTCAGGTGAGCTTCTTTAAAAGAGAATCATTCAGTAACTCAAGATCCTTCAAACCGAGACCACCTTGAAAGTAAGGCTTACAACGACGATTCCAAGCAACCTGAATCAGTTTAGTCTCCTCACAAAAACTTGGTATGATACTATGGTTTCCCAAGAAAGCAAGAAACCCTTTACACACAAGCTTGCTGCCGCGTGGGAACTTACGGCGGCTATTGGATGCCTCTCTTGCTATGATCTCAAATCCTTGCGGTTACTCACTTTTTATATATATATATATATATCACTTCTCACTTCTCATAAACACTTAAAATCCTAACTTTTTTCTTTATTTGTTTTCTCTGTATCATAGATTATCTTTTCATTTTCATTAGTTTCTTCTTTGTATGTCTTTTCTCTGTTATTATTAAACTTCCTTTGTTGGTCTTCTGACCACTTAGGCTTTGCTTTAAAAAAAATACAATGATTGAAAATTTTATCATTGTGTCCAATAAATTGATCTGGATTAGAATCCTTGGCATAAATACACAAATGCCGTTGATACATCCGACTAATTAAACTTTTCACACTTAGTGAACTATATTTAATCTATTTTCATAACCACCATTTTCCAACGAAATCGACAATCTATTTAAACCGTGATCATGAGCAAGTTTATAAATGTACTCTAAAAAAATAAGTGGGTATACGAAGTTGTGTGTTTTTGTGTTTTGATGTAATTTCCATATATGTACCAGATCTCAAGCTACAACAGTTCTATATCTTTTGTTTCCCTCTTATTAATTGTCGTATTTTAATTTATAATAGAGAGTTTGTTTCATTTTAAATCATTTTTGTGTCAAACAATTTTCTTTGCAGATTGTCAATGATAATCCATTTATATATCCATGTAATTAACTTGATCTAAATGAATATTATTACAAGCAAGAAAGCGAAGAAAACAAGCAACGAATCTCAATGATATAAACACTAACTAAGATGTTAAATGCTATATATCTCGCTATGGAGATTAGCCAGATAGTTCTACACTTGATAGAAAAAATTTCGTCACTTAATTATATGCATCATACATTAAATATGAAATTAAATTTCCGGTGTGTACTTTGCTTACCATTTAATTTTTTTCTACAAGAATAGCACGAAGCAGATCAATTAATTTTATTTATGATGTGTACATTACTGTCCATATAATTTCAGATAATTGAGAATACCATTAACCAAAGATCAATTAATTTAATTTCCGATATGTACATTACTTACCATGTACTTTCATTTTATTGTGAATAACATGAATCAAATCAATTAATTTAATTTCTGATTTGTACATTACTTAAAATGTAATTTCACTTTACCGACAATACCAAGAAACATATCAATTAATTTAAATTCCGATGTATACATTACTTTATCATGTAATTTTATTTTCCTTAGAATACCATGAAGCCAGTGGCAAACCACCTTAATTAGGGTTTGAGCGGAACGTGGCCCCCAAGCATGTAGATATTTTTTTTTAAAAAAGTTTATATAAATTTCATCCAAATTTTTTTTTTGTTATTTACATTTTATATTGAAAGTTTAACAATTTTTAAATTGACCCCCACCCCGAGACTGATGGAGGTGGCATCGCCTCTATATGAAGCATATCAATTAATTTAATAATAATTGTGTACGTTACTAACCATGTAATTTCGGTTTGACGAGAATGCCAAAAACCAGATCACTTAATTTTTTTTCTGGTGTGTATGTTACTTACCATGTTATTTTAGTTTACATACCATGATGCTGATCAATTAATATAATATCGAATGTGTATGATACTTGACTTACCATGTAAAGGTAGTCCAGAGAGTATACCAATCTTGTGTTCAGTTTGAGAGATATGAAATAAAGCTTGAAGCTATTCCATTGGAGGTTTTCATTGGCTACTAATTAACTGAGAGAAAGAGAGATAATGTTCTGGAAAATATGATTCCCAATGATTAACCTCAATAATGACTAACACTAGCTTTTGTTCGAAAAGTTTGATTCCAAATATTATATAAAACACATCCTACATGGAAAGAACAAAAGGAATTAAAATAATTTATAAATAGTAAAGACATACCCTTGTATTTAATAATAGGCCTTCTGATTGGGTTTAACATATACACATTTTGAAGTTACGACAGGTCATGAGCCTTGGGATTCTTGGGCTTGTTTTTTGATGATGAGCTAGCGTCCTTGAAACATGGGATAGTCTAACATTAACAAGGTTTTAGTTTAATTTATTTAAATTATTATGTCATTAATGATCGGTGTTCTATAAATCGACCATCTAGACCGATTAATCGACTCAATACAGTTAGTTGGCCGGTTACTGCAGCGAAATGGCTAAAATCGGCATCATTAATTAGTCTCCGACTGATCGTGCAAATCGCCGAGTAATCGGCAAGTCGGTCTCTGATCTGCTCCATCTTCTCACCTGCCCCATCGTCCTTCTCTTCTCTAAACTTGTCCTTTTCAATCTTAAAACAACAAACCCAAACCCATCTCTCTCGTACCCGAACCTAAACTCATGTCTTCTCCTCCAATTTTCAGTTTTACAATTCAACTTCTCACCCAACAAATTCCATCCTTAACACAAGATAAAATTACATCAACACTGAATAAACACAACAGAAGTGGGGAAGTTTGATGATTTCTCCAAGATCAGGGAAGCAATCGGCCGAAGATAGCCATCCACATTCAGTCGCTGAGATCACCGAAAGCTGCCTTCTGCCGTCGCCACCGTCGTCACTCATCCGGTCTTCCTCCAGTCTCCACAGTCTAGCAAAGAAAAGTCAGCAGCGATGAAGATGATTGAGAAAAAGAAAACAAAAGAAGATGGTTGATCGAGAAGAAGATTCACATGATCAGTTGGAAAGAAAAAATAAAAGAAATTTAAAGATGGAGTTTGAAATTTGGAGAGAGAGTGTGTTGAAAAGATGGAGATGAGTTAGAAGTGTTCAAGAAACGAGAAGAAGATGTAGAAGGCGTTGAAGAAATTAAAAAAAGAATTTTCTGTTATGTGTGTCAGTGTGTGCCCCACCAAAATGAGTGTTAAAATGTAGGTGTATGTGATGTGCGTTTGTCCCATCAAAATTACTAACAAAATTTTTCTTTTTCCGATTAAAGGTATCTCCGATCCGACTAGTGTTTTTGATGTAATTTTTGTATTAAAATAATACAATTTTCATACTATTTCACTATTCTGTTACCAATCCACAGCACTAAATTTTACACTAAACAGAATATTTCTTTGAATAATCTCTTTCTTTCCCTGTTTTTAATATTTCTCCACAATTAACATTTCACTCTACAATTAACATAATATTACATTTCGATAAGAAATTATGATATTTAATACATTAAAAGAAATTTAATTTAATTAGGTAAAATATTGCATTTCTTATTAAAATAACTTAAATATTATATTTCATTAAATAAAAAAGAAAAAGCATAAAAAAAAGTACATAATGTTCATCATCTAATTATCTGAATTAGTATATTTCACCATACAATTAACATAATATTATATTTCGATAAGAAATTATGATATTTAATACATTAAAAGAAATTTAATTTAATTAGGTAAAATATTGCATTTCTTATTAAAATAACTTAAATATTACATTTCATTAAATAAAAAAGAAAAAGCATAAAAAAAAGTACATAATGTTCATCATCTAATTATCTGAATTAGTATATTTCACCCTACAATTAACATAATATTATATTTCGATAAGAAATTATGATATTTAATACATTAAAAGAAATTTAATTTAATTAGGTAAAATATTGCATTTCTTATTAAAATAACTTAAATATTACATTTCATTAAATAAAAAAGAAAAAGCATAAAAAAGTACATAATGTTCATCATCTAATTATCTGAATTAGTATATTCATCCCACAAATGATTTATTAATGCATTTCAGAGTGCAATGTGAGCCTCTTTATCCCTGATTTTTCTATGTCGAGCTAGAAATTCTTGAAATCGGGTATTTTCATCTACCACCATCTCAACTTCTGGAGTTGGTGCTTCCATATGATCCCCAATTGCTGCATCAACATCACTCTCATTCTCGATTATCATGTTGTGCATAATAACACATGCGTCATTATATCATGTAAAACATGTTTCTGCCAAAAACGCGCCAATCCGGCCACAATTGCAAACCGTGATTGGAGAACTCGAAATGCACGTTCTACGTCTTTTCTACATCTTTTCTACATCCTTCTTGTTTCATTGCTAAAAGTTTGTTTTTCTGACCACGTGGATCGTGAATAGTTTATACAAACATAGACCATTTTGGGTATATACCATCAACTAAATAATAACCCATATTATATTCTTTTCCTTGAATGACATAATGAGCTGGATGAGCAATACCTTGAGCGAGGTTGGTAAAAAGATGGGATGCCTCCAACACATTAATATCATTGTTCGTACCAGGCAAACCAAAATAGGCATGTCATATCCACATATCATAATCAGCTATAGCCTCTAGAATAATAGTTGGGGATCCACTACGACCTGCATATTGTCCTGCATAAGCCGTTGGACAAGTTTTCCACTTCCAGTGCATACAATCTAAACTACCCAGCATTCTTGGAAAACCACGATCTTTACCAATACGGACTAGTCTGGTAACGTCAGTAGTGTTAGGTGATCTTAGATAGTCATCTGCAAATATCTCCACAACTGCACGACAAAATCTCTTCAAACTTTCAATTGTTGTAGACTTTCCTATTTTAATATACTCGTCAGTAGCATCCGCTGGTAGACCATATGCTAACATCCGAAATAATGCTGTTATTTTTTGAAGAGCGGACAAACTCAGTCTACCGACACTATCTCTTCGTTGTACAAAGAAGTTGTCACAAGTTTCCACAGCATTAACAATACAAAGGAATAAACTTCTACCCATTTGAAAACGTCGACGGAACATTTGATCGTTATATCGTGGGTTCTCAGCAAAATAGTCGTTGAACAACCTACGTTCAGCATTTTCCCGGTCTCGATTGATCACTCTATGACCAGGAATTGAGCATCCACGGGTCGCTAGGTTGTTTTGTTGAGTGAGATACTGAGCGATGGCCCGTTGGATGTTACCATGTTGGATAATTATCGCTTCTTCTTCTACATCAATCGTTTCAAGATCTGCCGTAAGTTGCGCTTCATAATCGTCGGAAGATGAAGATGCGAAATTAGATGGACCTCTGATATTGTAATTCATTTTTGCTTAGAGTTGAATTGAATAAGTTTTAGCAGACTTTGGTGTAGGCTATTTATCATTGTGAAATAAACTATTCTAGATAAACCAAATAAATATGTACTATTAAATCGTTACTATTGGATGGGTTTCGGCACCATCAAAACTGTAGGTTTAATTATAACTTTTTTTTTCAGAAAACTTATCTTTATTTTCCCCAAATTCTGAAGATAAGATTTTTGAGTATGGCTAATTGGAAACCATTGGATGGATTGCATCAACATCTGAACCATAGAAATAAATGCTAAGCGGAAAATGGAAAGAAATACTAAACGACATTTTTTGGACCTCTTCTAGGCCTGGTCACGGGAAACATAGCTTTGGTAATAAATTGTAGAGCACTGCCTGGGCTTTCTGAAAATATATTATAATAGTCATTTGGATATCGTATGTGAAAGTTAGGAGGCCATAAAGTCAACCCTGTTTGAATATGAGCAGTGACAAATATAAACAAGTGTAAAATTAAGATTAACAAGAGTTAATTACTCAAAATTGACAAATGGATTGTCCAATTTACATGCTCAATTGCATATTCCAACACTTAACTTGATCGAGTAGCTCCATCTCATTCAAATCCCCAATTCGATTGAACAAGCTGAGCAGTAAATCATAATATTTAGAATATAATATTGAATTTAAAATAGTGATTGCAATACATGCGCTTCTAGAAGGCCGAGTGGATGACAGTTGTATCCAGCTGGTTATAGCTCAACACATGGAAAACAAACAAAGACACTTTAATTCAAAAAATCCAACCTGTGAACCAGATTCTCACTTTTCTCAAAATATCAAGATAAGATATCTTAGCTTTTAAAATCCAGCTACATGATGGATTGCATCACCATCTGAACCGTAGGTTAGGACACCTTTCCAAAATAATATCTAAACTTTGCCTAAAAGCTAGGTCATAAATATTCATGTGTGATTTATTGATAACTAGGTTGAGAAATTGTGTTTTAATCAACTAGTTAATGTTCACGAATATCTGATTGGGTTTGTTTGTGATAGCCTGCATTATTAGGTCATTTATGCCTAAATAGCTAATCCATAAATGTTCATGTATGCTTAATTGATGATTAGGTTGACTTTGTGCTTCTAGTCAAGTTCTTGAATATTTATGTTAAATATTAATTATCTTGAAACATGCTTTCTGGCAGATTCTATAGATTCTTGGATCATAGACTCTAGAGCTACTAAGCAGGGGTTCCAGGAAAGAAAAAAACTGAATGGAAATGAATTCAAATTGCGTTTAGACAACGAAGCGTTGGTGTCTGCCTGTGCAATGGGAGATATTAGAATTAATTTAGATTCTAGTAGGCATTTGGATTTGATAGACATTTATTATGTACATCAATTCAAGAGGAATTTAATTTCAGTTTCTTGTTTAAATAAATTTGGATATTCGGCTACTTTTAATAAAGGTTTTATTATTAGTAGGAATAACAAATTTGTTTGCAAAGGTACATTGGAAAACGGTTTATTCTATTTGCATAGAAATATCTCTCACTTGTTAGATACGGAATCAACGGAACCTAATCATCAAAGAGTAAAATTATCAAAAGATGAAACTTACATATGGCATTTGCGCCTAGGTCATATTAACCTTGATGGGATTAAAAGATTGGTTAGTGATGAACCTTTTAGTGACTTAAAGGTTGATGATCTACCAACTTGTGAATCTTGTTTGGAAGGTAAGATGACCATAAAATAGTTCATGACCAAAGGCACAATAGCCACTGAATGCTTAGGATTAATACACACTGATGTGTGCGGTCCTATGACCATTCAAGCTAGAGGTGGATATGAGTACTTCATCACTTTCACGGATGATTACTCGAGATTTGGCTATGTGTATCTCATGAGACATAAGTCGGATGCTTTTGACATGTTCAAAGCATTTAAAGCTGAAAGAGTAAATCAGCTTGAGAAACACATATGAGGGAGAATATCTATCTGGAGAGTTTTAGCAATATCTTATTGATAATGGGATAATTTCTCACTTTTTTACGCCAGGAACACCTCAACAAAATGGGGTGGCAGAAAGGACAAATAGGACTCTTTTAGACATGGTTAGGTCTATGTTGAGTTATTTAACACTTCCTAATTCTTTTTGGGGATATGCTTTACAAACTGCTATGTACATTCTAAATGATGTACCATACAAGTCGGTTCCTCAAACACCGCATGAGTTGTGGACTGGGCGAAAACCTAGTTTACAACACTTAAGGATATTTGGATGTCCTACGCATGTGTTGAAAGGAAAGATAGAAAAGATGGAGTCCCGTTCAGAAACATGTATATTTGTGGGGCATCCAAAAGGAACTAAATGATATTATTTCTATAGTCCTTTAGATCTTAAAGTATTTGTTTCGACAAATGCTAAATTTCTGGAAAATGATTATATGAATGATTTTGTGCCTAAAAGTAGAATTGTCCTGAATGAGCTTTCAGGAGATACAATTCCACAAAAGGTTTCACAACCTAGCCCAATTGTAAGCTCTGCACCATCACAAAATCAATAACCTACCATTCCTCGTCGTAGTGGGAGGGTTAGTAGACAACCCGAGAGATACATCGGTCTAGAAGAATCAGTGGAGAATCAGTGGAGAATTTATTGGACGATGATGATCCGTACACGTACAAGGAAGCTATGGAGGATGTTCATTGTCGCCATTGGCAAAAGGCAGTGCAATTTGAAATTCAGTCTATGTCCATAAACAAAGTCTGGTCTCTTGTAGACTTGCCTAAAGGAATAAAACCCATTGGGTGCAAGTGGGTATAAAAGAGGAAAAGAGGTATGGATTGAAAGGTGGAAACCTTTAAAGCTAGATTAGTAGCTAAAGGTTACACATACAAGGAAGGTATCAATTACGATGAAACCTTCTCTCATATGGCCATGCTTAAATCCATTAGGATACTCTTATCCATTACAGCATCTCTAGACCTAGAGATTTGGCAAATGGATGTCAAGACAACTTTCCTTAATGGAAGTCTTGACGAAAGTACCTTTATGATGCAACCAGAAGGATTCATTGAAAAAGGCCAAGAGGAGAGGGTATGCAAGTTGCAAAGATCCATATAAGGACTGAAGCAAGCATCCAGATCCTGGAACATAAGGTTCGATCAAGTTGTGAAAGGTTTTAGATTTATTCAAAACCTTAACGAACCCTGTGTATACAAAAGGATTAAAGGCGACAAATTGGTTTTCCTAGTTCTTTACTGTAAGGACCTCTATTTTATGATTGACTTATTTCATGACAAACCACACCATATTGGAGATGATTGTGTAATGGGTAGCTTAGGTCTTTGTCAGCAAGCTTCCAAGCATCTCCATGACTTTAAGATCAAGCTTCAAAAGGTATATTCACTTGACTTTGTCTCTTGAATAGTTTAGGTGCACAAACACACTTCATGCATGCTTTGTTCATCTTGCATTTGTGTTTTAATTGTTTATATATGTGCATCCATTTCACAATCACACTTGCACTTCATTTCTAGATTTAAGTGTGGTTTTGTGTAGTATCCGCGCTTGCATGATGGTATACTTGTTTTAGTGCGTTGAGTAACCATTTGAGAAGGTCCCATTCTTCTATTTGTTTGGTCTTTGGTCACATGGTATTTTTCCATGAGTTTGGACATTCTTGTTGCTGTCCAAATCTAACATTTGGTCACTCATTTGACTATAAACCTTTATACAGTTATCCAAATCTTGTTTTGTTAATTAGAGTAGAAAGTAGACTTCCATACATTTCCAATGATATATCATACTAAAGGTTTCAATGTCGTTTGGTCATGTTTCTGGATGCTCAAATTTGGAGCTGTTGCACTGTTGAGTTTTGTAAAACCGAGACAGATGCAACTTATGAAGCGACTTCCATACAAGTCGCTTTGAAAGTCACTTTTTGACACCCTAACCCGAGTCTTATGCGACTTGTGAAGTGACTTCCATACAAGTCGTCTGTCAAGTCGCTTTTTATCTCCAGAAATTATTTTTTCCTTATCCAAAATGATGTGGCTTCACTTGGATCATATATATACTTCATCTTCTTCCCCCTTTAGACCTAGAACTCAGAATTTCTAGATCCTAGTGAGAGAAAGAGTTCCCCTAGAGAGAAAAAGCTTCAAGAAAGCATTTTTAACTCTCCAAACCCAAAAACCCATCTCCGTCTTGCATCATTCAACATCATTTGAGCATGGGTCTTCATGGTTTCATGACTAGGTAAGTTAGAACTTCATTGAATATCATTTATTGTTCTGCTTACTCTAGATTAGGTATTTATTTCTTGATTAAATACCTTGACTCACTTTATTGCTTATATTTATGAGTCTAAATTACATGATTGGGTTTGTTTGTGATAGCTTGCATTATTAGGTCATTTATGCCTAAATAGCTAATCCATAAATATTCATATATGCTTAATTGATGATTAGGTTGACTTTGTGCATCTAGTCAAGTTCATGAATATTTATATGAGTTTAATTGACAATTAGGTTATTAGAATTAATCTACACTTAATTGAGACCTCATGTGTGTGCATGTATGCATTGTTGATAACTAGGTTGTTAAATTGCATTATCTATATCTAGTTTAGCATTGTATGTTTGGTCTAGCATATTTTGTACTGAGCATTCATTGATTGTTCACTTAGACCTTATAGTCTTCATAAAGTCAAAGTCTTATGGCTTCTAAGTGAAGTTGCATAAACAAGTCAAGTTTTGCAACCAAGGGTGGGTTGGCAAGCATTGGTCAAGTGCCATTGTAAAAGGCCTGCAGGGTAGAGTAGGAAGTGCTCACGTCGAGAATAGTGGATCAGGGGATATCACTAGGGATTGAACCAAGAGTGGCAAGTGGTAGTATCCATAGCCTGAGGTTGTCGAGAGTGAGAGTCCGAGAATAACTTGAAGGTGTAACCTTTTATTCATATAGTGGATTTCGGTGATCGTATGTGGCTAGAAGGATAGCCCGTGAGTTTTGCCCAGTTGGAGGGTTTCTCACGTAAATCAATCAACGTCTCATTTATTGTTTTTCCACACTTTAATTATGTTGATTTTATTTGATTGTTGGGTTAATTGTGATTAATATTGACTAATCGAAAAAGTTGGCAATAATCAATTAACAACCCATTCACCCTCCCCCCCCCCCCTTCTAGGTTGTTTAGACACACGCTTTATAGTGTATTTTCATTTACGTTGATGATATACTACTCATCGGAAACGATATAGTAGTATTGACATCAATAAAAGAATGTGTAGCAAAACAATTTGATATGAAGGACTTAGGAGAAGCAAGTTATGTTCTTGGTATCTAAGTAACAAGGGATAGAAAGAATAGAACGATTGCATTATCCCAAGCTTCATACATAGATAAAATCTTGTCTAGGTTCTCCATGCAAGATTCCAAGAAAGGTATGTTACCTTTCAGACATGGAATCAAACTTTCTAAGGAACAGGTTCCTAAGAATGAGCATGAAGAGCAATTCATGAGTAGGGTTCTATATGCCTCAGCAGTTGGAAGTCTTATGTATGCAATGCTCTGCACTAGACTAGATATTTGTTTTTTTGTTGGCATAGTTAGCAGGTTTCAATCGAAACTTGGTCCTGATCACTGGACTGCAGCCAAGTATATTTTCAAGTATCTAAGGAGAATGAGAGATCATATGCTTGTATACTCTATAAGGGATTTAATTCCCATTGGGTATATAGATTCTGATTTCCAGTCGGATTCTAACTACAGGAGATCCACATCAGGATCTGTGTTTACTCTTGGAGAATATGCAGTAATATAGAGGAGTATAAGCAATCTTTTATTTCTGATTCCACCATGGAAGCTGAGTATGTTGTCGTATGCGAAGCTGCTAAAGAAGTTGTCTGGCTCCCCAAATTCTTAATTGACTTGGAAGTGGTTCCTGATGCGAATAAGCAGATTACTATCTACTGTGGCAACAGTGGAGCAGTGGCTAATTCGAGAGAACCAATAAGCCATAAGAGAGGGAAACACATTGAAAGGAAGTATCACCTTCTGAGGGAAATTGTGCATAGGGGTGACGTGACGATTACCAAGATCACGTCAGAAGAAAATCTAGCGGATCCTATCACAAAGGCTCTACCACAGAAGAGTTTAGATGGGCACCTAGAGAACAAGGGAATGAGAGATATGACATATTTGCTATAGCGCAAGTGGGAGATTGTCAGGAGTATGCTCAATAGCAAGAGTGTAATAATGTAATTGACAATCTTTTCATATTAATAAAGTGATTTCTAGTTTAACAAATCTTATAGCATTTATAATTTAATTATTATAATTGTCAAAAGTAAATAATCATAAGGTCAAAAGACTATGAGAGATAAAGAATTATTCGTACATCTAGATATGTATGAGGTAGACACAACTCTTTAGTTAGTCTTGAACTATATTCACAACTTAAGATAAAGGTCGGGCTATTTTACCTTGTTAAAGTTGTAGATTCTTTTGCTAGCATTTGAGTGGGATCAAATGTGTTATGATGAGTCTAAAATCATCAAAGTGTAGTGTCTCTGGGCAAAATAATGTAGTGCATTAGGTGCATTGAATAGGATCACAGTGAAATACTTTATCCAGAACAGTCAGTGGATAAAAGTTTTCACTTGAGGACAATCGGAGAGTCTATCTCAATCCTAAGATAAATGATGGACTTATGGTTACAAGTGTTATCATTTGAGCTATCAATGAGTACGATTACATAGCATAGTCTATCATCGATGGTTTGGTGGTATTCATTTGTTAATCAATAGAGAACTTTATTTATAGATATGGACATCGTGGCTCCATTTGTTAAATGTGGGTAGAATATCATTATATGGATATTTTGAGGTATTAGATATTAAATCTTAACGTTAAGTTTACTATAGTGTCTATTGAAACATGGCTTCTAGACAAGTTAAAATATCCAAGTTCAAAATTTGGTCATATGAGTAAATATGGTAACTAGGAGAGGTATAGTGGGTCTATGAGCTCTTGTCGATTACTGATATTCTTCACGAGGATACATTATCTCCAATAAGTTTGTTTAGGGTACGAATGAGAAACATTGACTTATTCTATCTTTATTACAAACCTTCCCAGCCACAAGCCAAACCGCGATCCCAACATACGGAGTATATTGATCGGGAATGTAACTCTGATCTCACCTATGGTATATCAAAACCCACGATCTAACTTGAAGGAGTCGATAAGACACTCAGGATTAAGATCACCCATTTATATCCATCATTTGTCGATATATATGAATCTCATCATGTAACGGATCTTATTGAGAGATTCATATAGATCGTGGCCCAGTCCTATATGATCATATCACATAAGGTGCTCCATTCTCATATCACCATATGAATGATCCAGGATAAGATCACCGTACATTACGGAATGGACCGCAACTGTAGATTAACCAAAAATAAAGTATCCAGCTTTATTTGCTATCTACGGACTCTTTAGATTGCTCGTTTCAAAATGAATCCATCTGTATATGACAATCATATACTCAGTTTGAATCACATCCGGCAATCTTGGATGTTAAATACACATGTTATATAAAAGTATGAAACAATTTGAATGAATAAACTACTTCTTTTATTTATGTTCATTTCACATTTACAAATTACAAGCTTTAGGGCAAAAACCCCAACACTCTTGCCAACTTCCAACATGTAGTCAAGTTTCTTCATGCTCGAAGTCATCTTAGCAATAATTTCTCTTGCTTCTTCGAGCTTCTTTTCCATCAATGCCTCATTCCTCTTTGCTATCTTCACTTCTCCATTCAAGTGAGTTACTTCGGTTGAGAGCTTGAGATTCTCTCATTTTAGCCTTAGAATCTTTTTCTTCATCTTCAATCCTGAGCTTGAAAAATGCTCAATGAGCCCTTCAAGGTCCATGCCTTTTACATTTCCATTTGTAGAATCAGATGAAATGCTCTCATCACTTGAGTCATCTTCAACTTATTTGTCTTCCTCTTGGTCATCTATCTTTTCGTTACTCTTGAGAGAGGATGCAAAGGCAATAAAGTTTGCCATATGGTCTTCATCGTCCGAGGATCCGTCTTCCTCTTCCAAGTCATCACTATCGCTCTAAGTGGCGGCCATTACTTTTCCTTTCTTCTTGTTCTTCAAATTGCCACAATCTGTGGAGATGTGTCCAAACCCTCAACATTCAAGACATTGGATCCCTTTCCTTATAGGCTTGTCTTGACTTGGCTAAACCTTCTTGAAAGGAGTCTTCTTATTCATTTCTTTTCCTTTGGATCCAAACCCCTTCTTTTCAAACTTGATGAACTTCTTGAATCTTTTCACCATGAGGGTCATCTCCTTATCCGAGTCATCCTTCTCTTTCTCTACTTTAGAGGTCTTCAAGGATATGCCTTTTTGCTTCTTGGGAAGTGTAGGTATAGAAGCCCATCTAGACTCATAAGCTAGAAGTCTTCCAATGACTTCACTAGGCTTCGTGTTCTTGTAGTCACTATTCTCCTCAAGTGGTGTCACCTTCGATTCAAACCTTACCGGAAGTGACCTCATAATCTTTTGCTTGATCCTCCTATCTGAATATGGGTCACCTAGTTGATGGCTTTGATTGACGATGTCCATCAACTTCACTTGAAAGTCGTTGAAGTACTCATGCTCCTCTATCCTAATCGTCTCAAATTGCATTTGTAAGACTTGGAGCTTGGAGTCCTTAACTACTTCGGTTCCTTCATAAGCTGTTTCTAGAATCTCTCATGCTTTCTTTGCATATCTAGTTGTCGTCCATGGCGTAAAGGATGGCATGCATTGCCTTGTTGTTCCACTTGGATGCTTCAAATCCTTGTGTGCTCCATTGAGACTTAGGCTTGGAGACTTCACTTCCATCTTCGGCAGTCATTGTTAAAGGAGTGTAGCCATCTTCAATTGCCATCCATACACAGTCATCTATTTGGCAAAGATAGGATTTCATCTTGCCTATCCATAAGGCATAATTCTCCCCATTTAGCAAAGGGGGTCTTGTGCTTGAGGATTCCTCATGTCCACCTTAGTTCCCACTCATAGTGTTTGGATATGAATGAGATGAATGCTAATGTATGCAATTATAAAAAATGCAAACAAGCAAGACACACACAACAAGAGCAATGATCACCTCAGTATGTCTAGGAATCCGCTCTGATACCAATTGAAAATACATATTGTGTGTCTAAACTAACCTAGATTTTAATAATGTTACCCTATAATAGCAATTAATCAATCAGAAATAAAAATTCGGAAAACAATAAAAACACACGAGTTGTTTTACGTGAGAAACCCTCCAACTGGGCAAAACTCACGGGCTATCCATCTAGCCACACAGGGTCCTCAAATCCACTATTTGAATGAAAGTTTACAACCTAGGTTGCCTTAAGTCACACCATACTTTTTCACTAACCCTTTCACTCTACCCAACGGGCCTTTAATAGTGATCCTAGACCAAAAGCTTGTGCATTAATCCACTTAGTCACAAGGCTTAACACTCAATGAAGAGAAAACATCCTATGTGAATATATGACAATATCAAAAATGCAAATAATGCTAGGTTACACTAAATGCTAGGCTACACTAAATGCTTATCTAGAAATTTAAAGATGTCAATAAGTACAAATCCTAGATATCAATATCTAAATGCAAAGCAAAAAGATTTAGTTAGAGGGAAAAATAGTCCTAAATGCTAGCTATCAATGAACATATATTCTCAACCAACAAACAACAACTCAAGCATGTGATAAATACCATTAAACAAAAAGACATGCATTAAATCAACATATAAGGCTAAACCTAGGCAAATAAGAACACGAAGAGATACAAGTAGATGCAATGGAGATTTAGGGCATGTTCAAATTACCTAGTCAATAAAAGCAAGAAGAATCCATGATAAGATGATGCTTGAGAGATGCTAAATACTCATGGATTGATGTTTGGTTGAGTAAAGATTGATTCTTGGGAGTCTCTCTCACTAGGAAAACACTTTCTCTCACTAGATATAAATTCTAAATTCCTAGGGAAAAATTTGGGAAGAAGATAATGAATTTATATGGGGTAAAATAACACCATGAGAAAAGACCAAAAAGCCCCAGAAACAACGTAGTGCGTGGGTGGGAGACCCGCGTACTCACCCGCGCAACATTGTGATAACTCACAGCGCACCAACAGAGGTGCCACATTGATGACCCACTAGAAATGCACCGCTATTATAATTCACAACCCACCAATAGTGGTGCCACAACGGAGCATGCAAAATCAGTGCAATGCGTGGGTCACTTACCCGCGCACTTACATGACCTTCCAAGGGATTTTTCAAGGAAATTAAGCAAGACAAACTGACACACACTACATGAAAAAAGGGCTATTGGGATGATTTTTTTTTCGTCCCAACAGCCCAAAATTCGTCCCTACTTACCTATTGGGACGAATAAAATTCGTTCCAAAATCCGTTGCTTCATGTGGGTCACAATAGCTTTTTTGGGATGAAAATTAAAATTCGTCCCTAAAGATGACCTATAGGGGCGATTTTGATTCGTCCCATTTGATAATATATAGGGACGAAATATTTTGCCCCTTTTGATAACCTATAAGGACGAAATTATATTTCGTCCCCTTTGACCACTTGTAGGGACCAAACTTTTCGTCCCTTTAAATAAAATTTCTTCCCTAAAAAATATCTATAGGGATGAATTTTGAAAAAAAAAATTTAGAACCCACTATCCATCGACCCACCCACTCGCCAGCTTCGACCTACCCGCTGACCCACCCACAGGTTCACATTAAATGTTTGGTTCTTAGCCAGAGTTAAACTCGTAACCAACACCAACACTTAAGCAAAGCTTATCCGCTTTACTAAAGGTTCGAATTTGTCAATAATAGCATACTATTTATATATAAACTCTATATGTTATTAACCTTTTATTGTAAATCAATTCCAATAATTTAAATTTTATTTTTATATAATAAACAAATTGACATTTAAAAACGTTTATTGTAGCATTTAATTAAACTATTTTTTTTTGAAATATTACAAGAACTATCTACTCCTATAATGGGAGATAACTGCTTCCCACAACCTGGGAAGAAAACTCCCTACACATGCTTGTAAAATGCGCTTAGTGGGATTTGAACATCTCACCACTTATGTGGAAGGGAGGTGCACTGTCACATCTACTACGAAGTGATGTGCAATTAAACTATTTTTTAAAAACATATATTGTCAGATCAAAGGATCTATCGTTAATCGTACATGGAAATATATATATATATATATATAATTTTTCTTAATTTTTTGAATTAATATAAAAGTGAAGCAAATTTACTTATTAATATTTCTCTTAGGAAAAACTTAAAAAAAATAATGATAAAGAAAAAAGTAAAATTAAATCCCGATAAATCATTATCAGCAACAAATATTATGTTTGTCTTAATAAGTCCCCAAGTCTATAATTTCTTTTTTTTTTCAAAAAAAAAATGTCAAACTTTTTAGGGACGAATGATTTATTTCGTCCCAATAAACATTCTATTGGGACAAATTATTTTCGTCCCTAAATGTATGGTTATTTTTGCACTTTTTAGGGACGAATAATTATTTTCGTCCCATTAGATAATCTTTCGGGACAAATATTTTTCATCCCTAAAGGTCTTGTCGGGTTTGTCCTTTTTAGGGACGGATAATTTGTTTCGTCCCAATAGACGTTCTATTGGGATGAATTTTTTCGTCCCTAAAGGTTTCATTATGTTTGAAATTTTTAGGGACGAATATGTTATTGCGTCCTAATAGACGTTCTATTGGGACGAATTAAATTCGTCCTAACAAAATTTCATCCCTATAGCTCTATTTTCTTGTAGTGACACCAAACAAGCAAGGGAAGCACACAATAAAACAAGAAGGCACAATGCAAGATGAATAGACAAGCATGAGAATAGAGTGTGTGTGTGTGTGTGTGTGTGTGTGCAATTAAGTCTCTTCAAAGAGTTTAAGCAAAGTGATATACCAATAAAGTGCTCTTCAGTTTGACGATGCCATCGAAGCTTGATCACGAACAATGAGTCATAATCTACCAATGTGGTTTGTCAACGAAATGAGCCAATCAAAATATGATGAACTTACAGAATTTTTAAAAGAAAGCTTAAAGCCGATCGTAACATAGATAAATACAAGGCACGTTTGGTTGCTAAAGGGTATTGGCAAAAAGAAGGGTTGGATCATTTCGACACTTATTCTCCAGTATCGAGAATAACATATATCAGGATGTTAATTGCAATAGTTGTTTTGAATAATATGGACATACATCTAATGGATGTAAAAACAACATTTTTGAATGGAGAATTAGATGAAGAAATATATATATGGAACAACCAGAAGGTTTTGTGGTAAAAGGTCAAGAAAATAAAGTATGTAAACTTGTTAAGTCCTTATATGGACTTAAATAAACACCAAAACAATGCCACGGAAAGTTTGATCATACAATGCTAACACATGGTCTTAAAATCAATGAATGCGATAAATGTGTTTATATCAAGAATTTGAAAGATTCTTGTGCAATTGTGTGCTTATATGTTGATGACATGCTAATCATGGGAACAAGTAAGGAAGTGATAAATTCAACCGAAAAGATGTTGAGTTCTAATTTTGACATGAAAGACTTAGGTCAAGCCAATATCATTTTGGGAATTCAAATCAAATTAAATAATAAAGTATATATCCTTACTCAATCTCATTACCTGGAAAAAATATTTAAAAGGTTTTACCAAGTTGATTGCAAACATGCGGTGACTCCATTTGATGCAAATTGCAAATCAAAGAAAAATAAAGGAGATGCAATTTATCAATTGGAATACTCCCAAATAATTGGGAGCCTAATGTATTTGACAAATTCTATTAGACCTGATTTCGCTTATTCAACAAGTAGGCTTAGTAGGTATACTAGTAGTCCTGGTCGTGATCATTGGGATGCATTGATCAGAGTGTTCAAGTATTTAAAATACACCTTATATTACGGGTTGCATTAAACAAAATATCCACCAGTTTTAGAAGGATATAGTGATGCGAATTGGATTTCTAACAACATAGAAACCAAATCAACTAGTGGACATGTTTTTACATTAGGTGGGGATACAGTTTCGTGGAAGTTCTGCTAGCAGACGTGTATAGCATAACCTATAATGGAATCAGAATTTATAGCCTTAGATAAAATTGCTGAAGAAGCATAATGGCTAGGAAATTTTCTTGAGGACATTCCGTATGGCCTAAGCCTGTAACAACAATATATATATACATTGTGACAGTATGGAAGCACAAGCAAGAGCCAAAAGCAATGTATACAATGGCAAGTTAAGACATAACAGGCATAGGCACAATACAATTAAACAATTGCTCTCTAATGGATTTATCTTTATTGATTATGTAAAGCCAAATGAAAATATTGCAGATCCTTTAACAATAGACTTACCAAGACAGCAAATTAATCATACATCGAGGGGAATAGGTTTAAAGCCACTCAATAAGTCAAGCCAGGTGGAAACCTGACCTAGATGATTAGAGATCCACTAGTCTGGGTTCAATAGGCAAATTGGTTTGGTAAGACTTAAATTTTAGAACACACAATTAACTCATTCTTATGATGGTTGGTGTGTTATATGTAGATGTATATGATATGCTTTGCATTTAATGACACTGATATCTTGTTATCAAGAGGAGTTAAGCATAAAACTCTAAATTAGTATCACCTATAGATAGTCAATGTGGGGTCGCATTTAAGAGAATGAAAAAGGATAAACTCTTTAAAGCTATCATGAAAACTAGGATATGTTCAAGACCAAAATGAATAAAAACTTATGAACTAAAGTATTTAAATTTCTGTTGTGTGTGAGACATATTGTCTTAATTTACTACAATGGTGAACAGTTCAAGATCATCTATATCCACTCGTCACCAAGTAAATCCAATGTGTCTTCACAAGGGTAAGTTCAAGTTCAAAAGACACTTCTCCCGATGCTTAACACTTCTGTTCCGCTAAAGTACATTCGTTTAGTTGGCTAAGGACATATCATAAATATGGGTGTTGAATTTTTGAATCAAATGTGGGGTATTGTTAGAAAAATTTAATTCAAAAAATTGCATATAAACCTATTGAAGTTACGATGGGCCTTAGGTCTTAGGGTTATTAGGTTTGTCTATGGATGAGCTAGAGCCCTTTGAGGCCTAGGCTAGTCTAACCTTAACAAGATTTTTTTTTAATTTATTTAAATTATTTTAAATAGATAATTACATAATTTTGAACAATTGCAAATGTTCAAAAGGTTCCGTGTCTTTTTATTTTAACAAACACAATCAGGTAACTGTTGTGTCATTACAAAAAGACATGTTGGGTCTTTAAATGATACAAGAAATCGAGTTTCTTAATTCAAATTTTTTTTTCATACTAGTGCTGCATACATATTGTTATTCAGAGGAAAATACTAAAAGTTTGCCAGGTTTTGATTTCGGTGCTAAATTCAAGAATATGATAGTTTCATCTTATGAGGCAGACACTGTTTGATCTTCAAGCATAGAGAAGTGGTGGAAATCTAACTTTAGGACAATGTTAGATTTTTTAGTCATGTTGGCATAATTCCATATCAAAACGATATTTCTGTTGTATTGATTAGTTGTCTAGGTTCATGATTATTCAAGCTTTAAAAAATATTGGCAACTTATCAAGCAAAGAGAAGGCTTCAAGAGGAACAAGCTTTGTTGCACATCAAATGTTTATCTAGACCTCATTCCTCTTACAAGACGTTTAGGCACACACATACATTGTATAACATTTGTGTCCCTGCATCTTTGTGATCATTTGGTATAACACATATACACACATATGATGTATGCACATGCATTAGATTTAAAATGACAACTTTTGTAAAAATGCAAGTTCTAGAACTATCTCTAGGAAATGGCATAATTGTGTGTTCTTGTATTTGTTTGTTTGTGTTTAATTGATATCGGACTTGATTATGTTCTCATATTGTTCCTTACTGAGTTCTGAACTTTTCGGTTACTCATTCATACGTTTTCAAGTTCCAAGAGTTATGAAACTGTCCATGTGTTTATCGTGCATGGTTTTCATCCTTGCGTATGGAGTCAAATTCTAAGTTTTTTGTCAAAGTGTTATAGTCGTCCATGTCCGTAAGAGAGTTTCGATTCGTAATTCGAAAATGGATTTGAAATCTAAGTTCGGAGGCTGAAGAATGGTCGAAGAACGCTAGAGGATCGCAAAAGGGAATAAAGGGGAAGAGGGGTGGACAATTGCCAAATCACCCCATTTCTCGTGGAGGCGTGTAGCCTCCACGGGAAAGGCACCCATTTGCCCTCGTGGAGGCCACGTGCCTTCATGGGGAACTGAGGTGGCCTGGTGCCATTGGTCACCTATGGCCTCCTTCTCTCCATGTTATCTCCCTCAATTTCTCTCTTTTAAATATTCTTATGGTATAGGTTCTTTGACTTAAGGCTGCATACCTTGCTCTTCATCTTATTGAATTTTACCACGTTCCACAATTCTACCACCGATACATCCTCCTGCCCAAAATAGCCTGGCTCTCTATACTTAGATGCCAGTGTGTTCTGTCCTTATAGATGACCTTTTTGTTGAAGAAAACATCTCTGCTCCTGACCATCTTGTAGTTTTGGTCATTCAGAGTTTATATCTGAACTCATCTTCACTGTAGCCTACCAAGGTACATTTAATTTACTTGGCATCAAACTTTTTCCTCACATGCTCACATATATGTACATAAGAAACATAACCAAAAACTTTGAAGTGAGAATGTCTTACTCTTTCCTAGTCTAGATCTCCTCTGGTATTGCGAGGTCCAAGGGTTTTGATGTCTCTTTGTTGATCAAGTACGATGCTATATTGATTACTTTTGTCTAGAACTGCTTCGGCAACCTTGACTGTAGGAGCATGCTTTTGGATCTCTCAATCGTTGTCCTGTTCATCAGCTCTGCTATACCATTCTGATGTGGTGTCCCCGGCACCATTCTTATGAGCTTAATCTTGTTCAGGTAGCAAAATTTCTTGAACTCGTTATCTTCATACTCTCTACCATCGTCGAAATACAGCTTCTTGATTTTTAACAATGTCTATTCTCAACCAAGGTCTTCCACTTAATGAAGGCTTCAAACACTTTAGACTTGTGTCACAAGAAGTAAACCCACACCTTTGAGGAGTGATCATCGATGAACGTTGCGAAATATTGTTTACCCCCGGTTGATGAGACTACATCTAGAGCCCAAACATCGGTGTGCATTAGTTCCGACTTCTCATTTGTCGGTGCTCTTCCAGTCTTCTTGAATCTCACGTGGGAACCCGAACTTATGTGGCGCAGCGGAAATATGGTTTTAAAATTTTTATGCAACATGTAAACTGTATACAATATATAAGAATATATAAAGAGAATTAGGTCATACCCTTGAATACCTACTCCTTCGTTTCTTTAAGCTTTATTCCGATTTCGAACCATGAAGTCTTCCTCGCTATGTCCTATGATCCGCCAACTGCATGTGGGCGTGTCACGATCTTCAAGGAATGTATAGGAGGATGCAAAAGGCTAGAAGAAAAAACTCCTTTTCTCTTTTTGGTATTTTGGCCACACAAGAGGAAGATCAAAAAAATATTTTTTTTAATTTCTTCTTGGCTGAATTCTTTCCTAGACTTTCTAGGTTTTTGCTTTTGTGTTTTTGGTTCAATGAAATCACGTTTTTCATATCTCCTCGTTATGTAAATATATCTATATATATTTAAAACTAGATACATATCCTTTTCAAAATATATCTCCATATATTTAAAAGAATAATTAGTATTTATGTGTCCTACGTAAAATATGATTTAAACTCCCACATAACCCTAGTTAACTTAGACTTAAATACTATACTTTATAAAGAATAAAATAATCTAATTATTTTATCTTTGTCTCAGTCATGATTTGAACCTGCAACCTTCAACTAATAATTAATTAATAATTAATAATTATCAATTCATTAATTAAATAATCTAATTATTTAATTAATTTAATTATTAATATATTAATTAAATGATCTCATTATTCAATTAATCTCTGAATAAATATGTGTCACTTTCGTAACACAATTAATTGGATAATCCAATTAATTAACCGTGACTCTTGTTACCTTTAATCAATCAGGCAAACAAGGGGACTTAATTGACCCGCAGTTTTGAGCTCCAATAATACTAAGAAATAATTAATTAAACTCTTTAATTAATATTTCATGATTATGAACCTCGGAGTTATTCCACTAAAAACCTGAGGCTGCACTCTCTCAACTATAGATGTATTACACAAACCGAAATTATAGTTGTCCATCGATATAGCTATTGCATATGGTATGATCCTCCGCAAATAGTTCATAATTAGAGCTAGGTCGTAAAGTCTGTTATACCCCTATAATTATATCTTTTCCATTTAAGTATCATTGATTATCTAATGAACAAAAAATCCTAACTTCCTTTACGGAAGAAGGAG
Source organism: Dipteronia sinensis (assembly GCA_033220585.1). Taxonomy (NCBI): domain Eukaryota; kingdom Viridiplantae; phylum Streptophyta; class Magnoliopsida; order Sapindales; family Sapindaceae; genus Dipteronia; species Dipteronia sinensis. Next base: position 23,239,846 of record CM065636.1, read on the forward strand.
ATCGCTCATATCGTTCAAGCCATGAATCAATCCTTAAGGGAACTACTATGTACTTCTCACAAGAAGGAGTGGATTCCACTATGGTGTACAGACATTCCTAGCCACAAGCCAAACCGTGATTCCAACATACGAAGTTATTGACTGGGAATGCAACTCCGATCTCACCCATGGTCTTTTAAAAACCACGATCTAACCTGAAGGAGACGATAAGACACTCAGGATTAAGATCACCTATATATCATTTGTCGATATTTATGAACATCATCATGTAACGGATCTTGGTGAGAGATTCATATAGATCGTGGCCCAGTCCTATATAATCACATCATATAAGGTGCATCCATTCTCATTTCACCATATGATTAGTCTACTATAAAACCACCGTAAATTAAGGAATGGACCGCAACTATAGGTTAACCACAAATAAAGTACCCAGCTCTATTTGCTATCTTCGGACTCTTTAGATTGTTCATCTCAAACTGTAGTCCTTTGTTTATGACACTCATATACTCAGTTAGAGATTACATTCAGCAATCTTGGATGTTAAGTACACATTATATAAAAGTATGAGACATATTTATAGAATAAATAAACTACTTCTTTTATTAATGTTTCATTCACATTTACAAATTACATGCTTTAGGGCATAAACCCTAACAATCTCCCACTTGCACTAAAGCATGTGAGACATATCTCGTAACCGTAGACCCTCTAGGTGACCTTCTAACACTTTAGACTTTAAGGTCTTCGTAAATGGATTAGCATGATTGTCCTACGATGCTATCTTGGTCACGGTCACGTCCCCTCTCTGCACTATCTCTCTAATGAGATGATATTTCCTCTATATATGTTTCCCTCTCTTGTGGCTTCTTGGTTCTTTGGAATTAGCCACAGCACCACTGTTATCACAATAAAGTGTGATAGGCTTATCCAAATCTGTACAACTTCCAGATCAGTCAAGAACTTACGAAGCTGGACAACCATTTTAGTTGTTTCACAAGCTGCTACATATTCGGCTTCCATGGAGGAGTTAACAATACATGATTGCTTAACATTCATCCATATTATGGCTCTACCACCAAGGTGAAAACTGATCCAAACGTGGATTTCCTACCTACTGGCTACTCCCACTATGAATCAGATGTCAGGTCTCGTGCATAACATGGCATACATAAGACTGCCTACTGTAGACGCATAGAGAACATGTCTCATATCCTCAACTTCTTGAGGTGTTTCAGGACACTATTCCTTAGACAAGTGAACTGCATGCCTAGAAGGTAAATTACCTTTCTTGGAGTTCTGCATCGAAAATCACACAAGTATCTTGTCGATATACGATGCCTGAGATAATGCTAAAAGTTTGTTCTTATGATCCCTAATTAATTGGATCCTTAAAACATAACTCGCCTCTCCCAAATCTTTCATTTGGAATTGGCTAGCCAGCCAGCCCTTTACTTCTGACAATACCCCTACGTCATTCCCAATGAGTAGGATATCATCTATATATAGGACTAAGAAAATTACCTTCTTGTCAATGATGCGCTTATAGACACAAGGCTCATCAACGTTTTGCTCAATATCAAACCTCATGTTCCAAGATCTAGATGCTTGCTTTAGTTCATAAATGGACCTTTGCAATTTGCAAACCTTTTGCTCTTGATATGGAGAATGAATCTCTCTGGTTGCATCATGTAGATGCTTTCATCTAGATTGTCATTTAAAAATGCAGTATTGACGTCCATTTGCCGAATTTCGTAATCGAAACAGGCAACAATGGATAAGAAAATACTAATGGACTTAAACATAGATACTAGCGAGAAGGTCTCTTCATAATAGACCCCCTCCTTTTGGGTATAACCCTTTGCCACTAGCCTTGCTCTACCTTCCCGTCTACTCCTCTCATTCTTTTGTTGATTCACTTACACCTTATGGGTTTTATCCCATCCAGTAGTACATAGACTCCATCTCGAGATTCATGGCTTTAAGCCATTCCTCTTTGTCAGGATCTTCCATTGCATTCTTAAATGTCAATGGATCATTCGCACTACCATTAGAGACGACATCTCGTCCCTCTCCAATACCCAAATAGCGTTCAAGTTGTCGTACAACCCTCTCACTATGTCTAGGTGGTAGTGAATCCTAACAAGGAATCATCTGACTATCATATGTTAATAGATCAATAACACTTGTTGACTAAGCACTGGTCGTACCAGGCTCAATCTCATTTAATACAATTTTGCTACGATGTTTATGATCACTCATATAGTTATCATTAAGAAACGTTGCATTTCTCGATACAAATATTTTGTTCTCCTGAGGACTATAGAAGTATCCACCTTTTGTCTCCTTAGAATAACCTACAAACAAGCAGACCATAGACTTAGGGTCCAGCTTTCCAGTTCTGTTCTTCAGTACATGTACTGGACACCCCTATATCCAGAAATGTCTCAAACTAGCTTTACGACCATTCCACAACTCTAGGGGAGTCTTAGGAACAAATTTGGATGGGACTACATTCAAAATGTAGGCAGCCGTTCGTAGTGCATATCCCCAAAAGGAATTTGGTAATGATGAGAAACTAATAATAGATCTCACCATTTCCATCACGGTCCTATTTCTTCTCTCCACAATACCATTATGTTGTGGTATTCCCGGAGCTGTAAGTTAGGATACGATCCCATGTTCAACTAAGTAGTCTTCAAACTCTTGGTCATGATACTCACCTCCACGATTCGATCATAGAGCCTTGATTGTCTTGCCTAATTGGTTCTCAACTTCAGCTCGAAATTCTTTGAACTTTTCAAAAGTTTCTGACTTCCGTTGCATTAGGTAGTGTTAATAGCCAAATTTGGCTAAGGACCAAAGGGAAATTTTCCACCCTCAAAACCTGGCTCCAGGCCCAGGTCATCCACCAGGAGACCATGTTACCCGAAGCCAAGCTACGGTACTGCCCTACAGGAACAAGGACGGGCTCCAGAAACACCCGGAGTAGAGCCTGGCACGGTCAGATCAAGCCTGCGTCACCGAACTTGAAACCATGAAATCCCCCCGAAGTCGGGATTACCTCACTCCAGAAGCTCGCCTATACCTCGATGATATAGTGAGGTATCCGTAGGAGGCCTCACCTAGCTTCAAAAGGTCAAGGGAGGCTAGACCTAGCTTCTGATTAGACGAAATTCTTTTATATCAGGGCTAGAACACTGATCGACCTCACTATCTAATGTACCTCGCCATATTACATACCATATTCGACGACCCATATGGGAGAACATGCTAGACCTGAAGACACACAGGATCATATATTAAAGACGTTACATACGTACAGAACAAGTAATAGAGTCCAAGTAGGAAACAAATTGATCTCCACCAAGATATCCTCGATTCAGCAATTAACTCAAAGTCAATAACATTTTCAATGTAAAATTCCGTCCGATAAGGAGGGAAGAGATGGAGAAAATCAAGGGGGGAAATCAATTAGTTTGACCTATGAAGACAAGGTATTAAAGGAGGGCTTGAACCTTCTGAAAGAGGAGACTACTTTTCGACAGGCATACGACAAATACCCGACTACACCATAGAGAAAATTAAGAGCAATTTGAGAGAGATTTGTATATCATACATTATGAATAAAGAGAGTATTTTTCTTTTTAATTCTTTTAGGTGGTGAATAGTATCATCGTTCCTTGTCATTTTATTAGGCACTGTTACACATACGTTTAACCTTGGCCACCACCTACGTGGTAGTGGTCTCGAAGGTGCTAACTAAGATTTCTCGTCTTGAGCAAAATTTCCATTAACACTTTCTGGCGCCGTCTGTGGGAAACAACCCTACACCCAGTTAATCAAGTCAACTATTTGCATTTGCATTTTCGTTGTTTTACAGGAACCATGAGGCTCCGCTCTTCCCAAGGTCAACATGGAGTTTCGGAACAACCCTCGGCGAGGCCTACGCGAAAGGCCCCAAGAAAGGGTAGGAAGTCTGGATATGGCAATCAAGCTCCGGTCCAAACAACTAATGCGCGGGCTTTTGGCCACCCTATAGTGAGCCAGGCCACGCTTGACCAACAAGTGGCAGCCTTCGTGGAATCCGTCCGCATCCACCTGCTCGCCGAAGGCATCACAGTCCAGCCAACAAACCTGAATGATTAGGGAGAACCGAGCAGGTTTGGAGCTAGGCAGCCTTCCTTCGACCGCCGAGGACCTCCTCTTCCAGAGCCAGCTCGAGACAGGACTGGGTCCCAACTTTCGATCTGGGATAGGATGGGACCCATGCCCCCAGTTCCGAAAAGACCTTCACAATATCAACCCAGACGAGTTAAGTTTGCCGCAAATGCCTTGACCCGGGAGCAACGAGAGGTACCTCGCTCAACGGAATCAAAAAGGAACGCCCGGGCCCAAGAGGAAGAGAGTCGACAAACTTCCCGAGTGGATCCTGTCCATGAAGGGGACCGGATAGAGGTCGCCAGTTCAACCGACGGACTCGACAGCGAAGAATCTGAGGTCAACTCAAAGAAACCTGGGAACAAGCGACTGAGAGATCAGCTGGCAAAGCTACAGAAAGAGGTCCAGCAGATAAGAAAAGGAAAGAATAAGGAGGATAAAAAGGATCCATTGAGCGAGATGAACGCTCCCTTCACTAGGAAGATCGGGAAAGCGGAGCTCCCACCAAAATTTAAAATGCTAGCAGATAAGTTCTCCAGAACGGAAGATCCTCTAAGCCACCTGGAGAGTTTCGTTCAACAGATGGAGGTCCAGAACACTACCAGAGCGGCTATGTGTAGGATGTTTCCAATGACCCTAACCGACTACGCTAAAACTTGGTTCAGGAAGCTGTCCGCTGGTAGCGTGGACTCTTTCACGAAGTTATCAACAGATTTTTACTCGCAGTTCCAAGGGATCAAACCTCGTCCGAAAGATCCCATACACCTCCAATATGTGATTCAGGAACGAAGTGAGACACTTCGATGGTACGTGGAACGTTTTCACAAAGAGGTCATACAAATGGGAGTTTTTATCGAGAAAGAAACTCTCGCCAACTTCAGGCGAAACCTATGGGTCGAAAAGCTTTTCCATTCCTTCGCCAAGAGACCTCCCGAGACTTACCAGGAGGCCTACGATCGGGCTCTTGAGCAGGTCGAGATCGACGTGCAACACAAAGTAAAGATGGAACACGACGATATGAGAACGGCGAAGCGTCAGAAAAAAGAAGCCCCCAAATCTGAGCCAGCCCAGAAAACTCAGAATAAACCTCCCAATAGGTCGAGCTATCGCATCCCCGCTCCTCAGCACAGGCAAGAAAAATATCCAGCAAGACGAACACCTCCTCGGGCTTCACCACCTCCCAGGACTGTGGCCCCTGTAATCCGAGGGGAGAAAGGGTATGACTACTACACTTCCTTAAACGCTTCCAAGGAAACGATCTATCTTACTATACGAGACAAAGGGCTACTCCAAAAGCATGCTCCCATGAAAGCCCCAGTTGACAGGAGGAACTGGTACAAGTACTGCGACTTTCATGAAGAAGTGGGCCACAACACTTCAGAGTGCTACAATTTGCACAACCAGATTGAAGCCCTGATAAGGGGGGATGCTTGATTGAATTCTTACAGCAAATCAGAGATAACATTCGGACTGGAAGAGAGGTATAAGCCGAGATCCTTGAGGATGCAGAGAAGAGAAAGGGGGAACAGACTGATTTAATGCAACAAATCCAGGTGATACACACCATTAGCGGAGGGCCCACACTGGCTGGCACTTCCAATAATTCCTGAAAAAACCATGCAAGGAAGATTCCCGGTATAGAAGAAAGCCAGGGAGTCTTCAAGGTCAGCCAAAGCCCGATAGAGCCCTCCCAGTCGGCACAGATCGTTTTCACTGAAGCAGATGTCTTCAACACCGTGCACCCTCATGATGATCCCATGGTAATCACGATACAGATTGCCAACTGTCAAGTCCATCGCGTGCTCATAGATACATGCAGCAGTATAGATATCCTCTTCAAGGATACTTTGGAAAAATTAAATCTGAAGCAATGGTGTTACAATAGCTGTACAACTTCACTTTATGGGTTCACTGGGGATTCGATCATACCAGTGGGGTCGATGATACTCCCAGTAATCATCGGAACTACCCCTCTCCAACAAAATATTATGACCGACTTTGTTCTGGTTGACACCCCATTGGCCTACAACGCCATCCTAAGGAGACCATTCCTGTCCTCCTTGAAGGGAGTCTTGTTCGTATACCACAATGTCCTGAAGTTCCCGGTTGGAACCAAGGTGGGGGAGGTACGCGGAGACCAACAAGCAGCTAGGAAATGCTACGCAGTGTCTGCTAATCCTACAGTTTTAGCAAAACAGTGCATACAGGTTGCATTAATCCAAGAAGACATGGAAACATCTCGGATAATCCAGGAAGAGATGGAGCCCGCAGAGCATCCTGAGCATCCAGAAAGCAAACCTATTATGCCTTATAAGGAGGAATGGAGTAAAGAGTGGGCCAGCGGGCAGCCCGTAGATAGACTAGAGGAGATACCCATTAGAAATAACGATCCTTCCAAGGTTGTCAAGGTCGGGGCCACCCTTGAACCAGAAGTGAAAGAAGGTTTAATTAATCTTCTTAGAGAATTCAGCGACATCTTCGCTTGGGGCCATGATGAAATGCCTGGGATCCTGACATCATTGGCCGCCCATCGACTAGCGGTAGATCAAACAGTCAATCCCGTCAAATAGGAGAGGCGTCACTTCAACGATTAGAGGAACGCTACGGTGCAGGAAGAGGTAGATAAATTGATCAAGGTAGGGTTTATCAGAGAAGTGTGCTATTCAGAATGGATCGCCAACGTGGTCATGGTTACAAAGGCGAATGGGAAGTGTCGTATGTGTGTCGATTACACCGACCTCAACCGGGCCTGTCCAAAAGACAGTTTTCCTTTACCAAAGATCGACCAGATGGTTGACTCCACGTCCGGAAATAAACTCTTGAGTTTTATGAACGCGTTCTCAGGATACAACCAAATTAAGATGCACCCAGCTGACCAAGATAAAACCAGTTTCATTATTGTGCAGGGCTTGTACTGCTACAAGGTGATGCCGTTTGGTTTGAAGAATGCAGGGGCTACATACCAGCGGCTGGTCAACAAGCTGTTCAAGCCCGAGATAGGAAGGACGATAGAGTTATACATCGATGACATGATCACAAAATGACCAACCGCAGAAGGACATCAGGAAGACATTCGCAGGACCTTTCTCATACTGAGAGAAAACCAGATGCGGTTGAACCCCTCCAAGTGTGCCTTCGGGGTAAGAGCGGGGAAGTTTTTAGGCTTCATGGTTCATGAGAGAGGTATAGAGGCCAACCCAGAAAAAATCAAAGCTATCTTGGACCTGGAATCCCCAACATCACTTAAATAGGTACAAATTCTGACTGGACGCGTAGCGGCGCTCAACAGGTTTATCTCTCGCTCCACCGATAAATGTCTCCCTTTCTTCAAAGCCATTAAACAAGGGAAAAACATGAAGTGGAGCCAGGAGAGCGAGCAAGCCTTCCAAGCCTTGAAAGAATACCTAACAAGCCCACCGTTATTAGTTAAGCCAGTTCTCGGAGAAGAGCTGCAGATCTACCTGGCCGTCTCAGAAACTGCAGTAAGCGGAGCTTTGGCCAAGGAGTGTGGCGATGAGATTCAAAGACCCATATACTATGTAAGTCATGCTTTAACCAAGTCAGAAAGGAATTACATTCTCCTAGAAAAGCTCGCTTATGCTCTGGTGATCTCAACGAGGAAGCTCCGTTCCTATTTTCAAGCTCATTCAATAGCAGTGGTGACGGACCAACCTCTCCGCCAATTCTTACAAAGACTAGATGTGTCCGGAAGGCTAGTCTTATGGGCCCTAGAGCTCACTCAGTTCGATTTAAAGTATAAGCCCCAGACCACGATTAAGACACGGGCTTTGGCTGACTTCGTGGCAGAATTTTCAGCGCTCTAAGATCAAGAGAATCCTGCAGCACCAAATGAGATCCCTAAAAAGACATCCGAGATCGACAATTGGCCGGAAGGCTGCAAGTCCTGGACCCTCTCTACAGATGGAGCATCCGGGCAAGCTGGGGGAGGAGCTGGTGTAGTTTTAATAGACCCGAAGCGGACTGAATTCTGTCACAGTTTCAGATTCGAGTTTAAAGTCACCAATAATGAAGCAGAGTATGAAGCCCTCCTAGCCGGGATGAAGGCAGCCATCGAACTAGAGGCCGATTACCTACAAATCAAGAGCGACTCATTGCTTGTTGTCAATCAGGTTAATGGGGTGTACCAGGAAAAGGGAGATAATATGGCTGCCTACCTAAAGCTAGCTCAGTTGCTAAAAAATAAGTTTAAGGGGTTCAGGATCGATCAAGTGCCTTGACACCAAAACCACCGCGCGGATGTTCTGGCTAAGATAGCTGCAAATGGAGGCCAATCCTTACCACGGGGAATTCCCCTCCAAGTGATCTTCCAACCAAGCATAGCCACAAATAAATAAATCTGCTCCCTAGATCGTCAGCCTTGCTGGATTGACCCGATCGTTGCCTACCTCCTCGAGGGAGAGCTCCCCGAGGAGCCCGATCAAGCCCGAAGATTTAAAAGACTCTCGGTCCGATATTGCTTGGTAGACGGGTACCTCTACAGAAGAAGTAGATCCCTCCCCATGCTTAGATGTTTGCATCCTGATGATGCTAAATGGGCACTAAGAGAGGTCCAATCTAGGGACTGCGGGAACCACATCGGTAGGGAAGCTCTAGCATATCAAGTTCTTCGTATGGGGTACTACTGGCCGACCATCCACCAAGACGCAAGAAGTTTTGTACAATCTTGCGAGCCATGTTAAAGGACCTCAAACTTGAACCACCAGCCACCTAAGCGACTGTCGTCTCTCAGTTCACCCTTCCCCTTTGCCATGTGGGGAATCGATCTAATTGGACCGCTTCCTACTGCTCCCGGACAGATGAAATATGCTATCCTGGTTATCGACTATTTCACAAGATGGGTCGAGGCAGGGCCTCTTTCTTGGATATCAGAAAAGAATACGACCAAGTTCATCAAAACCAACGCGGTATGCAGATTCGGGACCCCTCTCATCATTATAGCCGACCTGGGTAAGCAGTTCGATAACGCCCGTTTCAAGGACTTTTACGAAGGATTGGAGATCGACCTCAGGCTCATCTCAGTAGCCTATCCCCAGACTAACGTGCTGCTGGAATCCACCAACAAGACTATCAAGAAACTTCTAAAGAAGAAGTTACAGTAGAAAAAAGGCAAATGGGCAGAAGAGATGCCAGAAGTCCTCTGGGCATACCGGACTACAAAAAGAATAGCTACTGGGGAGACACCTTACTCCCTGGCTTCCGAAGTTGAAGCGGTCCTCCCCATCGAGCATAAATTAACTTTGTTCAGGGTGCAACACTTTGAACCCGAAAGTAACGAGGTTAAGCTCCGGGCTAATCTGGACCTCCTAGAAGAAAAACAAGACCGGGTAGCAGAGAAAGTGGCAATCTACCAAAGCAAGATCGCTAGATATTTGAACCGAAAGGTCAGAGCCCAAAATTTCAAAGAAGGGGATCTGGTGCTTAGGACAGTGACCCTGAATACTCGGAAAAGGTTGGATGGAGTCTGGAGCCCCAATTGGGAAGGGCCATATTTGATAAAGCTAATTGCTCGTAATGAAGCCTACAAACTCGAAGACATGGATGGACGACCCATCAACCACACTTGGAACGCAGATCACTTGAGAAAATTCTACCCTTGAGCGGGGAGTTTTCAAGCAGATTACCCTCGTTTAGGTTTCATTAGAATTCCTAATAAAGATGTACTACGTCTCGATCATCAATAAAGTCATTTTTTTCCTCTTTATCTCGGACTGTGTTAACACTTTCTAACATCCTCAATTGGGAAATTCAACATAGACACCTCAAGACCAGTGATTAGCTGGGGAAGCCCCTTGCTACCTTCTAATGCCTTGGTCGGGCTACCACCCTAAGAAGGGTCTGAGTGTAAGAGCATAGTTGCCATCCAGATCTTGAGACCAGGAAATAGCTTAACAGCCCTCATGATGCCTTGGTTGAGCTACCACCCCCAAGAAGGGTCTGAGTGTAAGAGCATAGTTGCCATCCAGATCTCGAGACTAGGAAATAGCTTAACAGCCCTCCTGATGCCTTGGTCGGGCTACCACCCTCAAGAAGGGTATGAATGTAAGAGCATAGTTGCCATCCAGATCTCGAGACTAGGAAATAGCTAAACAGCCCTCATGATGCCTTGGCCGCGCTAACACCCCCAAGAAGGGTTGCCATCCGGACCTCGAGACTAGGAAATAGCTAAACAGCCCTCCTAACGTCTAGATCGAGCTACCTCTCCTAAGACGGATTTGAATATAAATATTTATTTTTGTGTGCAGGATCAATATCATCATAATAAGAATTCCCTACCAAAGTTTGAATGAAGTATGAACAAATTATCATTATGGATGCAGTTCTAGTTCCTAGTCAAGACCAGGAGTAAAACAAGAGTTTCTCAAAGCGAATCGGTTTCTCATTAAAGACAAGAGGAGCCTATCCCCCGGTAAGGCTACATCTATCCAGCGGGATACCCCTGAGCACATGCTATAAAAAAAGCTAAACTAATCAAGAGCAAAACGGGGTGCCCACCCCTTTTTCCGGGTGATCAAGACAAATCATAAACAAGACCGCTTCAAGCTTAGGAACTCTCTTGGTTTTCCTCTGCTTGTCCTCCTCTCTCACGCTGATCCTCGCCATCAACCCCACCTTCAGGTAGTTGCCTACCTTGGTTACCTCGCCAACCATCCCTTCATTCAGAGGCTCTTCTTGTTAATCAGCAGGATCTTCTTCCAGGACTTCATTAATCACTGCCATAACCTCAGACAGGATAGCCACATCGAGAAGGGCAGCCATGTACCACGTCTGGCTCCGGTCGACCTCCATTTCTATTATATGGGGTTCCTCAGATAGGCTCCTAGATCTTTCCCCCGCTCCTGGCTGGTCTCCCTCGGATCGAGAAGACATAAACTTACTTGAAGACTCCTCGGGACCTGAAGCGGTAAAGATAGGAGGAGGAATTGGAAGATCTGCCTGAACGGGCTGTTTACCAGCTCCTGCCTGGCTCGAAGGAACCGCCTCGTCATCATCAGGGCGAGATAACTCAGCAGATTTGATCATTATCTCATGTCTATCCCAACCGGCAATGGATGATAGGTTAAAGGGAAGAGGGAGAACCTCTGCAACCTGAAAGGAAGTGTAGAAGTATCCATTGCTAAAGGAGGTCTCCGCGTCAGCTTGCAGCTTGGTCACCTGAGCAATCAAAGCCTGATTCTCGAGGTCCAGCTTCTTAGCCTCAGCTTTCCAAGAATCCCTCTGCCTAGCCCGTTGGGTAGATTGGAGATGCTCTTGATCATAAGACTGCTTCGTCCTTTCATGATCACAACGAAGCTCGGCCAGCTCGTTCTCGATTTTTCCTTGGTTTGAGGTCATCTCTTCAACTAAGGTTTGAGCCTGCTTGAGCAATCCCATGGCTTTCTCGGCTTCGGTTTCGACCTTAGCAGCCTGGTCACGAAGGAGGGTTACCTGGTGGCCCATGGCAACATTAAACTTGATGGCCAATAAAATACAAAGCCAGGGTTATAAATTTAACAAGTTGGCAGAAGCAGTACGAAGGAAATACAATTACCTCAGCTAAGACATCAGACCCCTTGGTGAGCAAGATATCCACGGGCATTGAAGCCATCCTGGAAATCCCACCCCCCATACAGGACGCGATAAATTGTTCCAGGACTTCGTCCTGCCCCGTCGAGCTCGATTGAGGACGGGAACGGCTAGGAGGAATCCTTGCGACACCTCTTTCAAAGTCCTCTGAATCTCAGAGGGTTGGAAGCGCAGCGGAATCAAAAGGGCGAATCGAGGGAGTAGCAATTTTAGTGACTACAACAGAAGAGGCAGAAGCAGCCGGACCAACAGCCTGGGGAGCTTTACCCAAAGCCCGAAAAGCCCGCGACGCAAGGTTGGCCATCTTAGACCCACTTGGGGAGGTAGATTGAGCAAGAGCCGGTGCGACCCCAGCAAAGGGAAGAGGAATTCTAGCTTGAGGAGAACGTTGGACTTCGCGGGAAGCTGGTTCAACGACAAAAACTGTGAGTAAACAAATCAAAAAGGAAAATGTCAGAACCAAGCTAATCAACAAGACAAGGCAAGGCAAGGCAAGGCAATTCAATGACACTTACGAAGAGTAGCGTCTGAGATCCGTAGGTATTGATTCACCCTACGAGGATCGAAGGCTTCAGCGGTTGGGAACTTCAGGTTCAAGTAGTTCCTGGCTAGAATAGCCTTCAAAATAGTTTCAGATTCAGAAGGCAGGGAGTCCCGGTCCTACGAGGGTTTGTCACTGAAAGCTGTGGGAACCTCGAACTCATGCCCTCCAATGAAAATCGAGCTCCCCAAATCATCCCCCGTAAGGATCCATTCTTCCTTCCCGGCGGGGTCCTTCTTCAAAGCGCCAGGAATAACAAAGTTAAGCTTGTTCTTGGCCTTGGCATAAAACTGACCTCGAGGAGCGCCAGATAGACTATCAATCTTGAAAAGATAGGCCAACTCCTCTGCTCCGGGCTCTCTGGTCACCTTGCTCAGCTGACATTGTTCCCTCAATAGCACGAGGAAGCCAATCAAATGCTCCAGAAGCCGGGTGTCAACTGGAGGGGAGCTAGCTGGATGGCGTTTAGAGCTCCCCAAAGAGTCGGAAGAAGGGGAAGCCTAACCCTATTTTCGAGAGCCACCACATGAATTGGAAGCATGCCCTTAGAGGGGTTAAAGAACTCATAACCCTTGGGGGCACCGAGACAAAAACGCTGTCGGGAATGCCATAATTCGACCTCAAATGATCAATCACGACCGGATCAACGATGGAATCAGGGACAACCCTGAAGTCATAGGGAGGGAGCCTTTCCAAAGGGGGGTCGAAAGCCGGGACTCGGTGCTCCCCGCGGCGTCGCCTCCCACCTCTTTATCGAAGTCTTCATCTGCTATATCCAAAGGATGGTTAGGATGGTTAGAAAACCCGGTCCCAATGGACACATTCCTGTTCGACTGCCGACGTTGCGGATTGGGCGAAGAATCATCGATGTCTAAGCTCCTCCTTGCCCGTTTCCCATAAGCAAGGCTAAGGACCTCCTCGCCATCAACCATGGTGTTAATAGCCAAAGTTGGCTAAGGACCAAAGGGAAATTTTCCACCCTCCATGTCTAGCTCCATGCCCGAGATCATCCACCAGGAGACCATGTTACCCAAAGCCGAGCTACGGCACCGCCCTGCAAGAACAAGGACGGGCTCTAGAAACATCCGGAATAGAGCCAGGAATGATCAGATCAAGCCCGCGTCACAGAACCTGAAAACAGGAAATCCCCCCCGAAGTCGGGATTACCTCGTAACTTCTGCAGAAGCTCGCCAGTACCTCACTGACATAGTATGGTGTCCACAAGAGGCCATACCTAGCTTCGAAAGGTCAAGGGAGGATAGACCTAGCTTCTGATTAGACGAAATTCCTTTATATCAGGGCTAGAACACTAATCGACCTCACTACCTAATGTACCCCGCCACATTACATGCCATATTCGACGATCCTTACGGGAGAACATGCTAGACCTGAAGACACACAGGATCATATCTTAAGACATTACATGCGTACAAAACAAATAATAGAGTCCAAGTAGAAAACAAATTGATATCCGCCAAGATATCCACGATTCAGCAATTAACTCAAAGTCAATAACATTTAAAATGAAAATCCCGTCCGATAAGGAGGGGAGAGATGGAGAAACTCAAGGGAAGAATTAATTAGTTTAACCTACGAAGACATTGTATAAAGGAGGGACTTCCTCCCTCTGAAAAAGGAGACTACTATTCGACAGGCACACAAAAAGTACCCAACTACACCCTAGAGAAAAGTGAGATCAATTTGAGAGAGAGAAAGAGAGAGAGAGAGAGAGAGAGAGAGAGAGAGAGAGAGAGAGAGAGAGAGATGTATATCACATATTATGAATAGAGGAAGCCTTTTTTGATTCTTTTGAGTAGCTAATAATATCGTTGTTTCCTTGTCATTTCATTAAGCATTGATATATACATACGTTCTACCTTAGTTATCACCTACGTGGTAATGATCTCGAGGGTGCTAACTGAAATTTATTGCCCCGAGCTAAATTTCCGTTAACACTTTCTGGCGCCGTCTGTGGGAAATAAAACCTACACCGAGTTAATCAGATCAACTATTTGCATTTACATTTTTGTTGTTTTACAGGAACTATGAGGCTCCGCTCTTTCCAAGGTCAACATGGAGTTTTGGAGCAACCCCCGGCGAGGCCTACGTGAAAGGCCCCTAGAAAGGGGAGAAAATCAGGATATGGCAGTCAAGTTCCGGTCCAAACAACTAATGCGTGGGCTTCTAGCCACCCTATAGTGAGCCAGGCCGCGCTCGACCAATAAGCGGCAGCCTTCGTGGAAACCGTCCGCATCCGCCTACTCGCTAAAGGAATCACGGTTAAGCCAACCAACCTGAATGATCAGGGAGAGCTGAGCAGGTTCGGAGCTAGGCAGCCTGCCTTCGATCGCCTGAGACCTCCTCTTCCAGAGCCAGCTCCAGACAGGTCTGTGCCCCAACTTTCGATCCAGGATAGGCTGGGACACATGCCCCCAGTTCTGAAAGGACCTTCACAATATCAACCCAGGCGAGTTAAGTCCGCCGCAGATGCTTTGACCCGGGAGCAACGAGAGCTATCCCACCCAACTGCAACAAGGAGGAACGCCCGGGCCCAAGAGGAGGAGAGTAGACAAACTTCCCAAACGGATCATGTCCACGAAAAGGACCGATAGAGGTTGCCAGTTCATCAGAGAGACTCGATAGTGAAGAATCTGAGGTCAATTCAAAGAAACCTGGGAATGAGCGACTGAGGGATCAGCTGGCAAAGCTAGAGAAAGAGGTCCAGCAGATAAGAAAAGGAAAGAATAAGGAGGATAAAATGGATCCCTTGAGTGAGATGAACGCTCCCTTCACTAGGAGGATCCGAGAAGCGGAGCTCCCACCAAAGTTTAAAATGCCAACAGATAAGTTCTCTGGAACGGAAGATCCTCTAAGCCACCTAGAGAGCTTCGTTCAACAGATGGAGGTCCAGAACACTACCAGAGCGGCTATGTGTAGGATGTTTGCAACTACCCTAACCGACTACGCTAAAACTTGGTTCAGGAAGCTGCACGCTGGTAGCGTGGACTCTTTCACGAAGTTATCAACAGATTTTTGCTCGCAGTTCCAAGGGGTCAAACCTCGTCCGAAAGATCCCATACACCTCCAATATGCGATTTAGGAACGAAGTGAGACACTTCGATCGTACGTGGAACATTTTCACAAAGAGGTCATACAAATGGGAGTTTTCATCGAGAAAGAAACTCTCGCCAACTTCAGGCGAAACCTATGGGCGGGAAAGCTTTTCTGTTCCTTCGCCAAGAGACCTCCCGACACTTACCAGGAGGCCTACGATCGGGCTCTTAAGCAGGTCGAGATCGACGAGCAACTCAAAGTCAAGATGGAACACGAAGACATGAGAACGGCGAAGCGTCTGAAAAAGAAGCCCCCAAATTTGAGCCAGCTTAGAAAGCTCAAAATAAATCTCCCAATAGGTCGACCTATCGCATTCCCGCTCCTCAGCACAGGCAAGAAAAATATCCAGCAAGACGAACCCCTCCTCGGGCTTCACCACCTCCTAGGACCGTGGCCCCCGTAATGCGATGGGAGAAAGGGTATAACTACTACACTCCCTTGAACGCTTCCAAGGAAACATTCTACCTTACTATACGAGACAATGGGCTACTCCAAAAGCCTGCTCCCATGAAAGCCACAGCTGACAGGAGGAACCGGTACAAGTACTGCCACTTTCATGAAGACGTGGGCCATAACACTTCAGAGTGTTATAATTTGCGTAACCAGATTGAAGCCCTAATAAGGGGGGATGCTTGATTGAGTTTCTACAGCAGGTCAGAGATAATATTCGGACTGGAAGAGAGGTACAAGCCGAGATCCGTGAGGATGCGGAGAAGAGAAAGGGGGAACAAACTGACTTAATGTAACAAATCCGGGTGATACACACCATCAGCGGAGGGCCCACACTGGCTGGCACTTCAAATAATTCCTGAAAAAACCATGCTAGGAAGATTCCTCACATAGAAGAAAGCCAAGGGGTCTTCAAGGTCAGCCAAAACCCGATAGAGTCCTCCTGGTCGGCACAGATCGTTTTCACTGAACCAGATGTCTTCAACACCGTGCAACCTCATGATGATCCCATGGTAATCACAATACAGATTGCCAACTGTCTGGTTCATCGCGTGCTCATAGATACAGGTAGCAGTGTAGATATCCTCTTCAAGGATACTTTGGAAAAATTAAAGCTGAAGCAATATTGTTACAATAGCTGTACAACTCCACTTTATAGGTTCATTAGAGATTCGATCATACCAGTGGGGTCGATGATCCTCCCAGTGATTATCGGAATCACCCCTCTCCAACAGAATGTTATGACCGACTTTGTTATGGTTGACACCCCATCGGCCTACAACGCCATCCTAGGGAGACCATTCATATCCTCCTTAAAGGGAGTCTTGTCCATATACCACAATATTCTGAAGTTCCCGGTTGGAACCAAGGTAGGAGAAGTACGCAGAGACCAGCAGGCAGCTAGGAGATGCTACACAGTGTCTGCCAATCCTACAGCTCTAGCAAAATAATGCGTACAGGTGGCATTAGTCCATGAAGACATGGAAACATCCTGAATAATCCAGGAAGAGATGGAGCCCGCAGAGCATCCTAACCATCCAGAAAGTAAACCTATTATGCCTTATGAAGAGGAACGGAGCAAAAATTGGGCCAGCGGACAGGCCGTAGATAGACTAGAAGAGATACCCATCAGAGATGATGATCCCTCCAAGGTTGTTAAGGTCGGGGCCACCCTTGAACCAGAAGTGAAAGAAGGTTTAATTAATCTTCTCAGAGAATTCAGTGACATCTTCGCTTGGAGCTATGATTAAATGCCTGGAATCCCGACATCATTGGCCGCCCATCAACTAGCGGTAGATCAAACAGTCAAACCCGTCAAAAGGAAGAGGCGTCACTTCAACGCTGAGAGGAACGATGCGGTACAGGAAGAGGTAGATAAATTGATCAAAGTAGGGTTTATCAGAGAAGTACGCTATCCCGAATGGATCGCCAATGTGGTCATGGTTACGAAGGCGAATGGGAAGTGGCGTATGTGTGTCGATTACACCGACCTCAACCGGGCCTGTCCAAAAGACAGTTTTCCTTTACCAAAGATCGACCAGCTGGTTGACTCCACGTCCAGAAATAAACTCTTGAGTTTTATGGATGCGTTCTCAGGATACAACCAAATTAAAATGCACCCGGCTGACCAGGATAAAACTAGTTTCATTACTGGGCAGGGCTTGTATTGTTACAAGGTGATGCCGTTTGGTTTGAAGAACGCAGAGGCTACATACCAGCGGCTGGTTAACAAGCTGTTCAAGCCCGAGATAGGAAGGACAATGGAAGTATACATCGACGACATGATCACAAAATCACCAACCGCAAAAGGACATCAAGAAGACCTTCGCAAGAACTTTCGCATACTGAGAGAAAACCAGATGCGGTTGAACCCCTCCAAGTGTGCCTTTGGGGTAACAGCGGGGAAGTTTCTAGGCTTCATGGTTCATGAGAGAGGTATAGAGGCCAAACCAGAAAAAATCAAAGCTATCTTGGACCTGGAATCCCCAACATCACTCAAACAGGTACAAATTCTGACTGGACGTGTAGCGGCGCTCAACAGGTTTATCTCTCGCTCCACCGATAAATGTCTCATTTTCTTCAAAGCCATCAAACAAGGGAAAAACATGAAGTGGAGCCAGGAGAGCGAGCAAGCCTTCTAAGCCTTGAAAGAATACCTAACAAGCCCACCGTTATTAGTCAAGCCAGTTCTCGAAGAAGAGCTGCAGATCTACCTGGCCCTCTCAGAAACTGCAGTAAGCGGAGCTTTGGCCAAGGAGTGTGACGATGGTTTTCAAAGACCCATATACTATGTGAGTCATGCTTTAACCAAGTCAGAGAGGAATTACATTCTCCTGGAAAAGCTCCCTTATGCTCTGTGATCTCAGTGAGGAAGCTCTGTCCCTATTTTCAAGCTCACACAATAGCAGTGGTGATGGACCAACCTCTCCGCCAATTCTTATGAAGACCAGACGTGTACAAAAGGCTAGTCTTATGGGCCCTAGAGCTCACTCTGTTCGATTTAAAGTATAAGCCCCAGACCACGATTAAAGCACAGGCTTTGGCTGACTTCGTGGCAGAATTTTCAGTGCTCCCAGATCAAGAAAATCCCTCAGTACCAAATGAGGCTCCTGGAAAGACATCCGAGATCGACAATTGGCCGGAAGGCTGCAAGCCATGGACCCTCTTTATAGATGGAGCATCCGGGTAAGCTGGGGAAGGGGTTGGCATAGTTTTAATAGACCCGGAGGGGACTGAATTCTGCCACTGTTTCGAATTCGAGTTTAAAGCCACCAATAATGAAGCAAAGTACGAAGCCCTCCTAACCGGGATGACGGTAGTCATCAAACTAGAGGCCGATTACCTGCAAATCAAGAGCGACTCATTGCTTGTTGTCAATCTGGTGACTGGGGTATACCAGGCAAAGGGAGATTACATGGCTGCCTACCTAAAGCTGGCTCAGTTGCTAAAAAATAAGTTTAAGGGGTTTAAGATCGATCATGTGCCTCGACACCAAAACCACCGCTCGAATGTTCTGGCTAAGATAGCTGTAAATGGAGGCCAATAATTACCACGTGGAATTCCCCTTCAAGTGATCTCCCAACCAAGCATAGCCACAAATAAAGAAATTTGATCCCTAGATAGCCAGCCTTGCAAGGTGGACCCGATCGCTGCCTACCTCCTTGAGTGAGAGCTCCTCGAAGAGCCCGACCAAGCCCGAAGAATTAAAAGACTCTCGGTTTGATATTGTTTGGTAGATGGGTACCTCTACAGAAGGGGCAGGTCTCTCCCCTTACTTAGATGTTTGCATCCTGATGATGCTAAATGGGCACTAAGAGAGGTCCACTCCGGGGACTGTGTGAACAACATAGGTAGGGAAGCTCTAGCATAGTAGGTGCTTCGTATGGGGTACTATTGGCCTACCATCCACCAAGACGCAAGGAGTTTTGTTCAATCTTGCGAGCCATGTCAAAGAACTTCAAACTTGAACCACCAGCCACATGAGCAACTGTCGTCCCTCAATTCAACTTACCTCTTTGCCATGTGGGGAATCGACCTAATTGGACCACTCCCTACCGCTCCTAGACAAATGAAACTTGTTATCGTGGCTATCGACTACTTCACAAGATGGGTCGAGGCAGAGCCTCTTTCTCGGATATCATAAAAGAATATCACCAAGTTCATCAAAACCAACGTGGTATGTAGATTCGGGACCCCTCCCATCATTATAGCTGACCTAGAGAAGCAGTTCGACAACGCCCGATTCAAAGATTTCTGCAAAGGATTGGGGATCGACCTCAAGCTCGCTTCAGTAGCCCACCCCCAGAGTAATGGGCTGGTGGAATCCACCAACAAGACTATCAAGAAACTTCTAAAGAGGAAGCTACAGCAGAAAAAAGGCAAATGGGTTGAAGAACTGCCAGAAGTCCTCTGGGCATACCGGACTATAAAAAGAACAGCTACCGGGAAGACACCTTACTCCCTGGCTTTCGGAGTTGAAGCGGTCCTCCCCATCGAGCATAAATTAACCTCGTTTAAGGTACAGCACTTTGAGCCCGAAAGTAACGAGGTCAGGCTCCGGGCTAATCTGGACCTCCTAGAAGAGAAACAAGACCGGGTAGCAGAGAAAGTGGCAATCTACCAAAGCAAGATCGCTAGATATTTCAACCGAAAGGTCAGAGCCCGGAATTTCAAAGAAGGGGATCTGATGCTTAGGAAAGTAACCCTGAATACTCGGAAAAGGTCGGATGGAATCTTAAGCCCCAATTGGAAGGGCCATATTTGATAAAGCTAGTTGCCCGCAATGGAGTCTACAAACTTGAAGACATGGACGGACGACCCATCGACCACACTTGGAATGCAGATCACTTAAGGAAATTCTACCCTTGAGCAGGGAGTTTTTCAAGCAAACTACCCCCATTAAGGTTTCATTAGAATCCCTAAAAAAGATGTACTACATCTCGATCATCAATAAAGTCATTTTTTTCATCTTTATCTCCAACTATGTTCAACATTAGTGTCTACATCCTTGAGTGGGAAATTCAACATTGACATTTCAAGACCAGTTATTAGCCGGGGAAGCCCCCTCGCTACCTCATGATGCCTTGGTCGGGTTACCACCCCCAAGAAGGGTCTGAGTATAAGAGCATAGTTGCCATTCAGATCTCGAGACCAAGAAATAGCTAAAATAGCCCTCATAATGCCTTGGTCGGGCTACCACCCCCAAGAAGGGTCTGAGTGTAAAAGCATAGTTGCCATCCAGATCTCGAGACCAGGAAATAGCTAAATAGCTCTCCTGATGCCTTGGTCGGGCTACCACCCCCAAGAAGGATCTGAGTGTAAGAGCATAGTTGCCATCCAGATCTCGAGACCAGGAAATAGCTAAATACCCCTCCTGATGCCTTGGCCGGGCTACTACCCCCAAGAAGGATCTGAGTGTAAAAGCATAGTTGCCATCCAGATCTCGAGACCATGAAATAACTAAATGGCCCTCTTGATGCCTTGGTCGGGCTACCACCCCCAAGAAGGGTCTGAGTGTAAGAGCATAGTTGTCATCCAGATCTCGAGACCAGGAAATATCTGAATAGCCCTCCTGATGCCTTGGTCGGGCTACCACCCCCAAGAAGGGTCTGAGTGTAAAAGCATAGTTGCCATCCTGATCTCGAGACCAGAAAATAGCTAAATAGCCCTCCTGATGCCTTGGTCGGGCTACCACCCCCAAGAAGGGTCTGAATGTAAGAGCATAGTTGCCATCCAGATCTCGAGACGAGGAAATGGCTGAACAGCCTTCCTGATGCCTCAATCGGGCTACCTCTCCAAAGACAGATTTAAAAACAAATATTTGTTTTCGTGTACAATCAAGATCATCATAATAAGAATTCCCTACCAAAGTTTTAATGAAGTATGAACAAATTGTCATTGCGGATGCAATTCTGGTTCCTATTCAAGACCAGGAATGAAACAAGAGTTCTCAAAACGAGTTGATTTCTCATTAAAGAAAAGAGGAGCCTATCCCCGGTAAGGCTACATCTATCCAACGGGGAGCCCAACCCCCGAGCTCGAGCTACGTAAAAAAAAAAAAACTAAACTAAATCAGAGCAAAACGAGGTGCCTACCCCCTTTTCCAGGCAATCAAGACAAGTCATGAACGAATTGCTTCAAACTTTGGAACTCTCTTGGTTTTTCTCTGCCGATCCTCCTCCTTCACTCTGATCCTCGCCATTGACCCCCCCTTCAGGTAGTTGTCCATCTTGGTTATCCTCTCAACCATCCCTCCATTTAGAGGTTCCACCTATTGGTCAGCAGGATCTTCCTCCGGGACTTCATTAATCACTTCCATGACCTCAGGCGGGATAGCGGCATCAAGAAGGGCAGCCATGGACCCCGTCTGGCTCATGTCGACCTCCATCTCCACTATAGGGGGTTCCTCAGACGGGCTCCCAGCTCCTTTTCCAGCTTCTGACTGGCCCCCCTAGGATGGAGAAAACAGAACCTTACTGGAAGACTCCCCGGGACCTGAAGTAGTAAGGATAGGAGGAGGAAATGGAGGATCTGTCTGGACGGGCTGTTTTCCAGCTCCTGTCTGGCTCGAAGGAACCGCCTCATCGCCATCAGGGCGAGATAGCTCAGCAGCCTTAATCATTATTTTCTGTCTATCCCAACCGGCAATAGATGACAGATCTAAGAGAAGAGGGAGAGCTTCTGCGGCCTGAAAGGAAGCGTAGAAGTATCCATCGCTGAAAGAGGTCTCCGCGTCAGCTTGCAGCTTGGTCACCTGAGCAATCAAAGCCTGATTCTCGAGGTCCAACTTTTTAGCCTCAGCTTTCCAAGAATCCCTATGTCTGGCCAGCCGGGTAGATTGAAAACGCTCTTGATCATAAGATTGCTTCGTCCTCTTATGGTCACAACAAAGCTCAGCCATCTCGATCTCAATCTTTCCCTGGTTGGAGGTCATCTCTTCCACTAAGGATTGAGCCTGCTTGAGCAATCCCATGGCTTTCTCAGCTTCGGATTCGGCTTTTACAGCCCGGTCGCGAAGGAGGGCTACTTGCTGGCCCATCGCTATATTAAACTTGAATGCCTACAACAGACAAAGCCAGAGTTAGATATTGAACAAATTAGCAGGAGCAGTACGAAGGAAATGCAATTATCTCAGCTAAGATAGCAGACCCCTTGGTGATCAGGACATCCACGGGCATGGAGACCATTCTAGAGATCCCACCGCTCGGACAAGACAGGATGAATTGTTCCAGGACTTCGCCCTGCCCCGTCGAGCTCGACTGAGGGAGGGAACGGCTGGAAGGAATCCTTGCGACACCCCTTCGAAAATTCTATGAAGCTTGGGGGGTTGGAAGCGCTGCAAAATCAGAAGGGTGAACCGATGGGGTAGCAACTTTAGCGACAACAACAGAAGGGGCAGAAGCAGTCGGACCAACAGCCTGAGAGCTTTACCCAAAGCCCAGAAAGCCTGCGATGCAAGGTTGGCCATCTTGGACCCAGCTGGGAAGGTAGATGGAGCAAGAGCTGGTGCGACCCCAGCAAAGGGAAAAGGAATTCTAGCTTGAACAGAACGTTGGACGTCACAGGAAGCTGGTTCAACAACAAAAACTGTGAGTAAAAAATCGAAAAGAAAAATGTCAAAACCAAGCTAATCAACAAGACAAGACAAGGCAATTCAATGACACTTACAAGGAGTAGCGTCTGAGATCCGCAGGTATTGGTTCACCCTACGAGGATCGAAGGCTTCAGCGGTTGGGAACTTCAGGTTCAAGTAGTTCCTAGCTAAAATAGCTTTCAAAATAGCTTCAGATTCAGAGGGCAGGGAGTCCCGGTCCCAAGAGGGTTTGTCACTGAAAGCTGTGGGAACCTCGAACTCATGCCCTCCAATGAAAATCGAGCTCCCTAGTCATCCCCCGTAAGGATCCATTCTTCCTTCCAGGCGGGGTCCTTCTTCGAAGAGCCAGGAATAACAAAGTTGAGCTTGTTCTTGGCCTTAGAGTAAAACTGACCTCGAGGAGCGCTAGATAGACTCCCGATTTGGAAAAGATAGGCTAGCTCCTCCACTCCAGGCTCTCTCGCCACCTTGTTTAGCTGGCATTGTTCCCTCCATAGCACGAGGAAACCGATCAAATACCTCCAGAAGCCGGGTGTCAACTGGAGGGGAGCAAGCTGGATGGCGTTGAGGGCTCCCCGAAAAGTATGATGGAGGGGGAGCCTAACCCCATTCTCGAGAGTAGCGACATGAATTGGAAGGACGCCCTTAGGGGGGTCAAAGAACTCATAACCCTTGGGAGGTACAGAGATGGAAACGCTGTCGGGAATACCATACTTCGACCTCAAACAGTCAATTATGACCGGATCAACGATGGAATCAGGGATAACCCTAAAATCATAGGGAGGAAGCCTCTCCAAGGGGAGGGGTCGGAAGCTAGGAATCGATGCTCCCCCGCGGTTTCGACGCCCACCTCTCTATCGGAGTCGTCATCGACTATATCCAAAGAGTGGTCAGGATGGTTAGAAAACCTGGTCTCAATGGACACATTCTTGTTCGACCGCCGATGCTGCGGGTTGGGCGGGGATTCGTCGCTGTCTAAGCTCCTCCTTGCTCGTTTCCCCAGGGCAAGGCTAAAGACCTCATCACCGTCAACTATGGAGTCAACTGAATCATGACTGGTTTTCAACATGATGAAGTCAGTAAGTATGAAGAATGAAGAAAAAGATAAGCTTGAGAGAAAGTATATCTTGGGAAAAATTTGAGTTAGAGAGATGTGAGAAAGACGTTGAGATAAACAAGTATATATAGGCAAGAGGGCAGCAGCACGAGCTGTCGAGATCTTCGGTTGAGATCACAAAGAATCTCGGGGACTGCCGTAACGTAACCGGGTTAACTCGGAAACAAGTTAGTCAGCTCACACCATGCCACTTGCGCAGTTAATGAGGAGATCTCCCCAAGATTCTAGTAACGGTAAAGAATCTTAGGGATTGCCATAACGCAACAGGATTAATTCGGAAATAAATTAGTCAGTTCACGCCACGCCACGCCACGTCACTTACGCAGTTAATGAGAAGTTTTCCCCAATATTCTGGTAACGGTAAAGAAGGAAAGATTTCCCAAATAAAATAAAAAATCTGACCCCAACCCCAAGCTCGACAACCGGTGTTCAAGTCAGATGGGACTTCTATTAATAGCCAAAATTGGCTAAGGACCAAAGGGAAATTTTCCACCCTCCAGACCTGGCTCCATGCCCGAGATCATCCACCAGGAGACCATGTTACCCAAAGCCAAGCTATGGCACCGCCCCGCAGGAACAAGGACGGGCTCCAAAAACATCCGGAATAGAGCCAGGAATGATCAGATCAAGCCCGCGTCACCGAACCTGAAAACAGGAAATCCCCCCCGAAGTCGGGATTACCTCGTAACTTCTCCAGAAGCTCACCGGTACCTCGCTAACATAGTATGGTGTCCGCAGGAGGCCATACCTAGCTTCTGATTAGACGAAATTCCTTTATATCAGGGCTAGAACACTAATCGACCTCACTACCTGATGTACCCCGCCACATTACATGCCATATTCGACGATCCTTATAGGAGAACATGCTAGACCAGAAGACACACAGGATTATATTTTAAGACATTACATGCGTACATAACTGTTAATAGCCAAAATTGGCTAAGGACCAAAGGAAAATTTTCCACCTACTAGACCTGGTTCCATATCCGAGAGTCTCCATCAGGAGACCTTTCTATCCAGAGCCGAACCACGATACCACCCTAGGAACAAGGACGGGCTCCGGAAACATCCGGGATAGAGCCCGGAACGATCAGATCTAGCCCGCATCACCAAAACTAGAAGCTCCCCGAAGTCGAGGTCACCTCGTAAATGCTCCAGAGACTCGCATATACCTCGTTGACATAGAAGAATGTCCCTAGAAGGCCGCACCTAGCTTCGAAAGGTCAGGAGAAGCCACACCTAGCTACGAAAAGGTCAAGGGAATCCAGATCTGGCTCCAAGCTGGATGAAACTTCTCAGATATCGAGGTCAGAACACTGATCAATCTCACCAGTTGATGTACCACACCATGCCATATTCAACGACCTCTATAAAGGATCATGCTAAAAAGATACGAAGATACACTGGATCATATCTGGAAACGTTACCTATATGCAGAACAAGTAATAGAATCCAAAGAGGAAACAAACTGATCTCCACCACGATACTCTCAATTTGGCTGTTAACTCAAAGTCAATGACATTAAAGCCAGAAATCCCGCCCGATAAGGAGGGGAGAGACTGAGAAAATCAAGGGGAGAATCAGTTTGTTTAACCTACAAACTATGTATAAATAGAAAGAAAGAAAATGAAAAAGAGGAGACTACTATTCAACAGGCATACGACAAACACTCAACCATACCCTAGAGGAAGTTCAGAGCAAAAATAAAGAAATTTGTATTTGTATACCATGCATGTTCAATAAAAAGCTTCTTGCTTTCTTTTGGGTGAATTGTATCATTCAATTCCTTGTCATTTTCTAAATCATCGCTAGACATACGATCAATCTTGGCCACCACCTACGTGGTAGTGGTCTCGAGGGTGTTAACTGAGATTTCTCGTCCCGAGCTAAATTTTCGTTAACTAGAACAAATAATATAGTCCAAGTAGGAAACAAATTGATCTCCGCCAAGATATCCACGATTCAGCAATTAACTCAAAATCAATAACATTTAAAATGAAAATCCTGTCCGATAAGGAGGGGAGAGATGGAGAAACTCAAGGGAAGAATCAATTAGTTTAACCTACGAAGACATTGTATAAAGGAAGGACTTCCTCCATCTGAAAAAGGAGACTACTATTCGACAGACACACAACAAGTACCCAACTACACCCCAGAGAAAAGTGAGATCAATTTGAGAGAGAGAGAGAGAGATGTATATCACATATTATCAATAGAAGAAGCCTTTTTTGATTCTTTTGAGTAGCTAATAATATCGTTGTTTCCTTGTCATTTCACTAAGCATTGATATATACATACGTTCTACCTTGGTCATCACCTACGTGGTAATGATCTCGAGGGTGCTAACTGAGATTTATTGCCCTGAGCTAAATTTCAGTTAACACATGGAATCAACGGAATCGTGACTGGTTTTCGACATGATGAAGTCAGTGAGGTTGAGGAATGAAGAAAAAGATAGGCTTGAGAGAAAGTCTATGAGAGAAAGTCTATCTTGGGGAAGATTTTGAAATTTGAGAGATGTGAGGAAGACGTTGAGATAAACAAGTATATATAGGCAAGAGGGCAGCAGCACGAGCTGTCGAGATCTTTGGTTAAGAACACAAAGAATCTCGGGGACTGCCGTAACGTAACCGAATTGACTCGAAAACAAGTCAGTCAGCTCACGCCACGTCACTTGCGCAGTTAATGAGGAGATTTCCCCAAGATTCTGGTAACGGTAAAGAATCTCGGGGACTGCCGTAATGCAGCCGGATTAATTCAGAAATAAGTCAGTCAGTTCACGCCACGTCACTTATGCAGTTAATGAGAAGATTTCCCCAATATTCTGGTAACGGTACAAAAGGAAAGATTTCCCAAATAAAATAAAAATCTGACCCCAACCCTAAGCTCGACAACCGGTGTTCAAGTCAGAGGGGACTTCTGTTAATAGCCAAATTTGGCTAAGGACCAAAGGGAAATTTTTAACCTTATAAACCTGGCTCCAGGCCCGAGGTCATCCACCAGAAGACCATGTTACCCGAAGCTGAGCTACGGTACCGCCCCAAAGGAATAAGGACGGGCTCTAGAAATACCCGGAGTAGAGCCCGGCACAGTCAGATCAAGCCCGTGTCACCGAACCTGAAACCAGGAAATCCCCTCGAAGTCGGGATTACCTCACTCCAGAAACTCGCCTATACCTTGCTGACATAGTGAGGTGTCCGTAAGAGGCCGCACCTAGCTTCAAAAGGTCAAGGGAGGCTAGACCTAGCTTTTGATTAGACGAAATTCCTTTATATCAGGGCTAGAACACTGATCGACCTCACTATCTGATGTACCTCGCCACATTACATACCATATTCGACGACCCCTATGGGAGAACATGCTAGACCTGAAGACACACATGATTATATCTTAAAGACGTTACATACGTACAGAACAAGTAATAGAGTCCAAGTAGGAAACAAATTGATCTCCACCAAGATATCCCCGGTTCAGCAATTAACTCAAAGTCAATAACATTTTAAATGTAAAATTCTGTCCGATAAGGAGGGAAGAGATGGAGAAAATCAAGGGGGGAAATCAATTAGTTTGACCTATGAAGACAAGGCATTAAAGGAGGACTTGAACCTTCTGAAAGAGGAGACTACTTTTTGACAGGCATACGACAAATACCCGACTACACCCTAGAGAAAATTGAGAGCAATTTGAGAGAGATTTGTATATCATACATTATCAATAAAGAGAGTATTTTTCTTTTTAATTCTTTTGGGTGGTGAATAGTATCATCGTTCCTTGTCATTTTATTAGGCACTGTTACACATACGTTTAACCTTGGCCACCACCTACGTGGTAGTGGTCTCAAGGGTGCTAACTGAGATTTCTCGTCTTGAGCAAAATTTCCGTTAACAGGTAGACATATCCGTATCTAGAGTAGTCATCTATAAAGGTGACATAATACTTATAACCACCTATTGCTTTAACATTTATCGGTCCATAGAAGTCTGAGTGTATAAGCTCTACTGGTTCCTTAGCTCGAAGCCATTTTCCAGTAAAAGGTCTCTTGGTCATTTTACTTTCTAAACAAGATTCATAGACAGGTAAGGTGTCAACTTTTAACTGGCTTAAATGCCCGCTTTTGACTAGTCTGTTTATCCTGTCAAGGATAATATTGCCAAATCTTAGATGCCATAGATGTGTTTCATTATCTGGAGAAATTTTCTGTCGTTTTATTTTAGGTTTTTCAACTTTAAACAATTCAGCATTTAGCAGTGATGTATGAATTAAAGGTCTTAAAACATACAAGTTGTTTTCATTTAAACCTGAACAAATATTTAAACCATTTCTAGAAACAATAACTGACTTATTATTAAAAAACAACAGAATATAATTGTTCCAACAATTTGGATACAGAAATCAAATTCATTGTAGATCCAGAAAAAAATAAACATAGTTCCAAATGAGAAAACAATTTTCAAACTGGAGTCTAACTACTCCCACTGCTCTTGCTGACACGACATCCCCTGACCTAACTCGCATAGAGAAGGCTCCTTCTTTAAGCTCTGTCCAAGAATTAGTCCACTACAAGGAAGAGCAAACATGATTACTGGCCCCCGAATCAACTATCCAAGGTGAATAGTCATCTTCCACTAAACATGATTCAAAAACAAGTAAATCATATTTACCTTTTGCCGTTTCCTTCTTGGCAACCTCCTCTAGATATTGAAGATAATTCCTCTCCTAGTGACCAACCTTGTCATAGTGTGACTCGCTCCAAATGGGTGCTCGCAAGTGTACGAGGCTGGAGTGTAGTACAATAATAAATAAAGTTTGTTCCCACAAAGATTGAAGAGTTGATTACCGAAATTGATTGACTCAATTACTATTTGAACAATGATTAAAGAAAGATATTGTCTTGAAACTACAATTACTCTAAATTAAGCTATCAAGCAACTACAAAGTAAAAGACGAACTTGACAGTTATAACGAATG
Source organism: Dipteronia sinensis (assembly GCA_033220585.1). NCBI lineage: Eukaryota > Viridiplantae > Streptophyta > Magnoliopsida > Sapindales > Sapindaceae > Dipteronia > Dipteronia sinensis. The sequence goes on from CM065636.1 coordinate 23,268,874, forward strand.
TAAATATATGATGAGAAATGCTAAGACAAAGAATCTACCTCACCCTCTAACTAATTAAGTTATAGACTCATTTAATAACCCAATTAGTGCACTTGTGTATTGTAGACCCGTGTACCCAACAATAACCTCTATTCTCCCTCAAGTAATAGAAATAATACCCAAGCACACCCAAAGCCTATCTCTTGATGACCCTAGAATACATGCATGAATTCATTAGGAGCTTTGGCACACATACAAGGATCCTATACTCTAGCCTCGTGTATCTCTACCTTACTAGACATATATAGTGGACATTTCATCAAACATGTGGCGTGCATCACCCCTCGGTCCATAACACACCACCAAAAACCAATCACAAGGTGATCAATCTAGTGAAAGCATTAAGTATTCAAAAACATCTATACATAACACAATGCATAAATAAATAAAGGAGTAGTCTTTATAGATAAAATCAAGAGTTTGGTTTCATCAAGCCTTAGCAAGAGAAGATTTAGTTCATGTTACAAACTAGAGCCATCCACAACATATATGAAAATAAATACATGGCTCTACAACAAAATGTAAAAGAGAAAGAGTTTAGAGAAAACTAGATGACAAGTCTCCTCATTTGCTTGATTCTTCTTCTTCTTGTTGTTGTCTTAAGCTCCCTTTTGCCCAAAAAGATGAAGAGAAGATGGATTTGGTGGATGGAAGTGATGAAGGCTTTGGATTGTAGGGAAATATGGTGTCTTGGTAGTTTTCTTGGAAGATGTGTGGGTTGTGTTTAAGGAATATGAAAGGGTGGAGGTTGAGAGAATTTTTAGGTTGAGAGAGTGGTCTTAGGTCTGAAAATGGAAAGGGAATATATAGAAGAGTGAATTAGGGTAGGGGCAAAAAGGTCATTTTTCTAATTTTATACCTTTTCTGGGCAAAGGTGCGACCTTGGGGCGACTTGGATGAGAAATAATTTCAGGTCGCTATGCTCTCGGGCTGAATGAGAAATAATTTCAAGTCGCTATGCTCTCGGGCTGAATGAGAAATCTTGAACCGAGGAAATTGCGACCTTGGGGCGACTTGATTGAGGTCACCCTGAGGTCGCTTTCTTCTCTGCTGGAGAAGCTACAACCCGATGTAATATCGACCTTGTGGCGACCCTGGTTGAGGTCGCCCTGAGGTCGCTTTTTTCTCTGATCTTGCTTCTTAGGCTGATTTTTGCTCCATATCTACTCCACCCACAACATTAAGCTCCAAAACTAATCTTTGACCTGAACAACTTGATTTAAGGGTTAAAACCCGGTTTTACCTGAGAGACGCGCCCAAATTTACAAGGATATGGGGTTACATTTACATGTAGAAATAGAACAGTCATAGTGGAAACATTTTCCTTTGCTTTTATCCTTGCCGGTAGAGGTGCCCTTCTTCTTGCTTTGGGCTTTCTTGGGTTTAGGCTTACCCTTAGCCTTCCCAGCAAACCTCTTCCTCTTCATTGATCCAGAGGAAGATGGTTCAGCAATATTTGCCTCTTCGGTCTTACCTTTGTTGTCCTTTGTCATGGACTCAAATGTAGTGAGCTTATTAAGCAACTGAGTTAGACTAAACCTCAACTTGCTCATCCCATAGTTGCTTTTAAAGTGATCAAAACTCTTTGGAAGAGTCGTCAGTATGATACTCACCTAGCTAGGTTCATCAATGGCCCCGTCATTGACCTCTACAGTGTTGAAATAAGACATCATGGTTAGGACGTGTTCCCGAACAAATGTGCCATCTTTTATCCGAGCAAGCATTGTGAAATGAACAGTTTCGTGCCGCTTTTGCTCTGAGGGCTGCCCGAACATAACCTGCAATGACTTCATGACTTTAAATGTTGTAGTCATTGCTTCGTGCTTTGTAACAAGCACTTTTATTATACTATCTAAAAGATAATTTTGGGCATTCTCATCAGCTGAGACCCATTTCTGGTATGCCGTACAAACATTTCTTGCGACATTGGCAGCAGGCTGTGGAGGACACTCCTCCGTAAGCCCAAACTTTAGGTCCTCGGTGACCAAAATTGCATTAATATGATGTTTCCATTTTGTGTAATTTTCTCCTATTAGTTTATCATTAGCAAGGATTTATAAAAGTGCAGAAGACATTGGTGAAAAAACATAAATAAAGAATTCATTCAATCGTACATTTATTTCACATGTCAATGTTTTGCATAAATTAAACATGATGCATGAACATATTTAATGAACATGAAAATCCATAAGCATTGTTTCTACGCCACGACAATCCAACATACCACAAGCAAGTGCCGCCTTAAGGCCGGTCAAATTCTAGCATGTTGGATCGAGACATTCTCAATCAAATGATAATCCAGAATAACTCTTATTCATCTATCATTCAACCATCATTTATTTCAGTCATGTTTATAATTAACCAATTTAATTAAAACCTTGTGAGTGTAACCTACCATTTCAGATCTCTTAAGCTTAACTTGAGAATTGCGGCCTTAGGGTCGGTCAATCCCAAAACACATTCAGAAATCCTATCCGTTAGGAAGTCAACCTTGGTATTGATTCTCATGGAGACCCTCCTTAGGGAGGACGTAAACAAAGGCGTCTCGAGGCCCTACTTGAATCTCACGGTGTTGAACTAATGATGGAGATTGCGGGATATAATGTCATATATCCCTCTCCCACTCACTATTTTAGAATTAGTGTTTTCAATTATTAATGCACCTAGATATTACTAAGATTAAACGGCTAATTTCAACCTAAATGTCTAGGGCATATATAACAAATTATTAGAATCTTATTCTAATAACAAATAAACTAATCCAAATTTTAACTAATTAAAAATCTAGTTCATAATTCAAATTCTAATCTATGTAAACAATTTTACTAAGACTAGAATTATTTAATGTGATTTACTAAGTTTTAACTATTAAAACTAATCACATTATTAGGTCCAGTTATATTAGGGCTTTAATCTAGTTAAACCTAATATTAAGTGAAGGACCTAACTAATCGAACTAATTAAACAATTTAATTAATAGACTAGTTATTAATGAGAATTACCAAGGTTTTTCTCTAAAAATTAATCTCATTCTTTAATAGCCAATTATGTGAATAACCTAATTTTTAATCAAATTAAAAAAAAACACATAATTTTTAATTGCTATTACGCATGCATGATATGTCAATATATATATATATATATATATATATGTGTGTGTGTGTGTGTGTGTGTGTGTGTGTGTGTGTGTGCGTGTGTGTATGCATGACAATGCTTTAATCATCTCATAATAAAAGCATACATGAGTTGACCGAGTACAATCGGTTATCAAACTTAAAAAATTTATATACATAATTACAAAAGTTATCCAAGGCATTCCTTGGTCTTCAAGTAATTCCAATATTCTTCAAGGCTTTGGGTTCTTATTATTTTGGGCTTTTAATCAAGTCCAACTTGATTAAATAAGTTTTTTTTATTATGTTGTGACCCATCTCATGAATCAAACATAATGCCCAAATGTTACTTTAACACTAATTGGAGGCCCAAGGCATAAAATATAAAAATAAAAAATTTAGCCCAAAATCCTTTTCGAATTCGGAAACCTTAGCGTCTCAAATTCCCAGCCCTAGCGCGTTCGAGCGTGGCCGTCATTTGAACGCATGGTCTGCCTGCAACAGTACATGAGACAATCGCGCAGCAGCAAGCATCCACAACTAGCCAGTCACTCTCGAACCGACCAGCCGCGCACGAAGTTGCCTCACACATAGCCAATCTGCGTAGCAGGCTAACGCTACCAGCAGCCCAAGCGTGCATCCTGGCCGTTTGTGCCCGCAGCACGCACAGGTGCAAGGCCTAGCTGTTGTGCCCGCAGTAGGCCTTGGCTCACTGCCTGGCTGCTACGCGGAAGTGTGCCTCGCGTGTCTCCTCACAGCCCAGGCGTGCAGCCTGGACGTTTGTGCGCGCAGCATGTACAGGCACAAGGCCTGGCTGTTATGCCCGCAGTGTGCCTTTGCGCACTGCCTGGCTGCTACGCGGTAGTCTGCCTCGCTAGTCTCACGGGCGCGAGTGTTTCCGATTCCGCTCTTCTGCCTTCCGTCTTCTTCGTCCGATCTCTTCATACATATTTTACATTACAATACATGGCAGAAAATGTACAACAAAGCAAATACAACAGAAAAAATATATATTAAAATTACATCCTGAAATTAATATTACAATAGAAAAATATTACAACCATTAAAAAATAACCATAAACCCATTGTACCATACAATTAACGATCAACTATGTTTATAATAAATTAAAATACTGATTATAAACATCATATAATCATTAGAAAGTGCCTACATACACCATACATGTAAATTAAAGATTAAAACTATGGAAAAAGAAACATTTATTCTTTCATGCAACATGTAAACCGTATACAATATATAAGAATATATAAAGAGAATTAGGTCATACCCTTGAAGACCTACTCCTTCGTTTCTTTAAGCTTTATTCCGATTTCGAACAACCAAGACTTCCTCGCTATGTCCTGTGATCCGGCAACTGCGTGTAGGCACGTCACGATCTTCAAAGAACGTACAGGAGGATGCAAAAGGCAAGAAGAAAAAACTCCTTTTCTCTTCTAGGTATTTTCGGCCTCACAAGAGGAAGATCAAAAAAAAAATTTATTTCTTCTTGGCCGAATTCTTTCCTAGACTTTCTAGGTTTTTGCTTTTGTGTTTTTGGTTCAATGAAATCACATTTTTCATATCTCCTAGTTATGAATATATATATATATATATATATATATATATATATATTTAAAACTAGATACATATCCTTTTCCAAATATTTCTCCATATATTTAAAAGGATAATTTGTATTTAAGTATCCTAGGTAAAATAGGATTTAAACTCCCACATAACCCTAGTTAACTTAGACTTAAATACTAGACTTTGTAAAGAATAAAATAATCTAATTATTTTATCTTTGTCTCAGTCATGATTTGAACTTGCAACCTCCAATTAATAATTAATTAATAATTCATAATTATCAATTTATTAATTAAATAATCTAGTTATTTAATTAATTTAATTATTAATATATTAATTAAATAATCTCATTATTCAATTAATCCCTGGATAGATACATGTCACTTTCATAACACAATTAATTAGACATTTCAATTAATTAACTGTGACCCTTGTTACCTTTAATCAATCGGGCTAGCAAGGGGACCTAATGGACCCACAGTTTTGAGCTCCAATAATACTTAGAAATAATTAATTAAACTCTGTTATTAATATTTCATGATTATTAACATCGGAGTTATTCCACTAAAAACTCGAGGCTGCACTCTCGTAACTGTAGATGTATTATACAAATCGAAATTACAGTTATCCATCCATATAGCTATTGCATACGGTATGATCCTCCACAAGTAGTTCATAATTAGAGTTAGGTCATAAAGTTTGTTATACCCCTCTAATTATATCTTTTCCATTAAGTACCATTAATTCTCTAATGCACAATAAATCCTAACTTCCTTTAGGGAAGAAAGAGAGGGCTCATATCATTCAAGCCCCGAAACAACCCTTAAGGGAACTACTATCTACTTCTCGCTAGAAGGAGTGGATTCCACTATTGTATACAGACCTTCACAGCCACAAGCTAAACCGTGATTCCAACATAGGAAGTTATTAACCAGGAATGTAACTCTGATCCCACTCATAGTATATCAAAAATCACGTTCTAACCTGAAGGGGTCAATAAGACACTCCAGATTAAGATCACTCATATTTAGTCATCATTTGTCGATATTTATGAACCTCATCATGTAACGGATCTTGGTGAGAGATTCATATAGATCGTGTCTCAATCCTATATAATCACATCATATAAGGTACCTCCTGTTTGAACCTAGGGTTACAGATTGCGCAGCGGAAGGTTTTAAATTTTTTATGCAATCATTAAACTAACCTATTTGTACAGTAATAATCAAATGCAATAATAAAGTGAAGGAATTTATTCATACCTACGTAGGAGTATCTTTCACTTTGATACGAACTGCTCCTGATTTGAACCACGTGATCTTCCTCGCTATCTCCCGGAACTGGTAACAACGTGTGGGCGCGTCACGATATTCAGGACCTGTATGGAGGAAGAAGAGAAGAATACACACACAAAAATAAACTCTAGGAATGCAGCACTTTGTGCTTGCCACACCCAATTATTTTTCTTTCTTTAGATTGCTTTTCTCTTTTGCTGTGCACGACCAATTTTTTCTTCTCTCTTTCAAAAGTAATCTAATTACTTTTTATTTGTTGTGTCAATTTTTTTTTTTACTCGGTTTCCTTAATTTAATTAAATATATATCTCATATATATCAAATAAAAACAAACCAAAATCTTATTTTATTTTTAAAACTTTTCAAAAAGATATCTCATATCCTTTTAAAATTAATTAAATATTTATTTTTGAATTCAAACATTTTAATTTCAAATTCAAATATTTAATTTAATAAAATAAAATAATCATATTATCTTATTTTATTCAAAATCAAATATCAACTAACACCCTCCATTTAGTGATTAACAACATAATTAAATAATCTTATTATTTAATTTATTTAATCATCATTATTCATTAATTAAATAATCCCATTATTCAATTAATTCCCGAATAAATACGTGCCACTTTCGTAACACAATTAATTGGACAATCCAATTAATTAACCGTGACCCTTGTTACCTAAATCGATTGGGCTAGCAAGGGGACCTAATGGACCCACAGTATTTTGAGCTCCAATAATCCTTAGAAATTATTAATTAAACTCTTTAATTAATATTTCATGATTATTAACTTCGGTGTTATTCCACTAAAAACCCGAAGCTGCACTCTCTCAACTGTAGACGTTTTTACACAAACCAATAACTTTCGGTGTCCATCGATATAGCTATTACATATGGTATAATCCTCCACCAGTAGTTCATAATTAGAGCTGGGTCATAATGTCCGTTATACCCCTCTAATCATATCTTTCCATTAAGTACCATTGATTCTCTAATGAATAATAAATCCTACATTCCTTACGGAATTAGGAGAGCGCTCATATTGTTCAAGCCCCGAATCAACCCTTAAGGGAACTACCATCTACTTCTCACAAGAATGAGTGGATTCCACTATTGTGTACAAACCTTCCCAGCCACAAGCCAAACCGCGATCCCAACATACGGAGTATATTGATCGGGAATGTAACTCTGACCTCACCCATGGTATATCAAAGACCACGATCTAACCTGAAGGAGTCGATAAGACACTCAGGATTAAGATCACCCACATATAGCCATCATTAGTTGATATATATGAATCTCATCGTTAAACGGATCTTAGTGAGAGATTCATATAGATCGTGGCCCAGTCCTATATGATCACATCATACAAGGTGCCTCCATTCTCATATCTACATATGAATGATCCAGGATAGGATCACCGTACACTACGAAATGGACGGCAGCTGTAGATTAACCACAAATAAAGTACCCAGCTTTATTTGCTATCTACAGACTCTTTAGATTGCTCGTTTCAAACTGAATCCATCTATATATGACACTCATATACTCAGTTTGAAATTACATCCGGCAATTTTGGATGTTAAGTGTACATGTTATATAAAGTATGACACAAAATGAATGAATATACTACTTCTTTTATTTATGTTCAAATTATATTTACATATTACAAGCTTTAGGGCAAAAACCCCAACAATCTCTCACTTGCACTAAAGCATGTGAGTCATGTCTCGTAACCCTAGACCTTCTAGGTGACCTTCAAACACTTTAGCCGGTAAGGTCTTCGTAAATGGATCAGCATGATTGTCTTGTGAGGCTATCTTGGTGACGATCACATCTCCTCTCTGCACTATCTCTCTAATGAGATGATACTTTCTCTCTATATGCTTCCCTCTCTTGTGGCTTCTTGGTTCTTTGGAATTAGCCACAGCACCACTGTTATCACAATAAAGTGTGATTGGCTTATCCAGATCTGGAACAACTTCCAGATCACTCAAGAACTTACGGAGCCAAACAGCCTCTTTAGCAGCTTCACAAGCGGCTACATATTCGGCTTCCATGGTGGAGTCAGCAATGCAAGATTGCTTTATACATCTCCACACAATGGCTCCACCACCTAGGGTAAATACTGATCCAGACATGGATTTTCTAGAATCCCCGTCTGACTGAAAATCAGAATCTGTGTATCCTAACGGGATCAAATCTTGTCCGGAATACACTAGCATATAGTTTCTCGTTCTCCGAAGATACTTGAGAATAGTCTTGACAGCAACCCAATGATCTAATCTTGGGTTGGACTGGTACCTGCTAACTACTCCCACTACATAGCAGATGTCTGGTCTCGTGCATAACATAGCATACATGAGACTACCTACTGCTGATGCATATGGCACACGTCTCATATCCTCAACTTCTTGAGGTGTCTTAGGACACTGTTCCTTAGACAAGTGAACCCCATGTCTAGAAGGTAAATTACCTTTCTTGGAATTCTGCATCAAAAATCGCATAAGAATCTTGTCGATATATGATGCCTGAGACAATGCTATGAGTTTGTTCTTACGATCCCTTATAAGTTGGATCCCTAGAACATAACTCGCCTCTCCCAAATCTTTCATTTGGAATTGGCTAGCCAGCCAGCCCTTTACATCAAACAACACTCCTACATCATTCCCAATGAGTAGGATGTCATCTACGTATAGGACCAAGAAAATTACTTTCTTGTCAATGATGCGCTTGTAAACACAAGGCTCATCAACGTTTTGCTCGAAGCCATAGGTTTTGATCACATCATCAAACCTTATGTTCCAAGATCTAGATGCTTGCTTAAGTCCATAAATGGACCTTTGCAACTTGCAAACTTTTTGCTCTTGATCTGGAAACACAAATCCCTCTGGTTGCATCATGTATATGCTTTCATCAAGATTGTCATTCAAGAATGCAGTCTTGACGTCCATTTGCCAAATTTCATAATCTAAATAGGCAGCAATGGATAAGAGAATCCGAATAGACTTAAACATGGCTACTGGCGAGAAGGTCTCTTCATAATCGACCCCCTCTTTCTGGGTATAACCCTTGGCCACTAGACTTGCCTTGAAGGTCTCTACTTTCCCGTCTACTCCTCTCTTCCTCTTGTAGATCCACTTACATCCTATGGGTTTTACCCCATTCGGTAAGTCTACAAGTTCCCAGACTGAGTTGGAGTACATAAACTCCATCTCGAGATTCATGGCTTTTAGCCATTCCTCTTTATCAGGATCTTCCATTGCATTCTTAAATGTCAATGGATCATCCACACTATCAGCAGAGACAAGATCTTGTCCCTCACTTACACCCAAATAGCGTTCAGGCTGTCTCACAACCCTTTCACTACGTCTAGGTGGTAGTGTATCCTGACTAGGAATTATCTGACTTTCAGATGTTAATGGATTAACAACTCTAGTTGACTGAGCACTGGTCTCACCAGGCTCCAACTCATTTAATACAATTTTAGAACGAGGTTTATGATCACTTATATAGTTATCCTCAAGAAACATTGCATTTGTCGATACAAATACTTTGTTATCTTCAGGACTATAGAAGTATCCACCTCTGGTCTCCTTGGAGTATCCTACAAACAAGCAGATCACAGACTTGGAATCTAGCTTTCCAGTTCTGTTCTTCAGCACGTGTGCTGGACACCCTCATATGCAAAAATGTCGTAAACTAGCTTTACGACCATTCCACAACTCTAGGGGAGTTTCAGGAACAGATTTGGATGGCACTACATTCAAAATTTATCCCGCTGTTTGTAACGCATATCCCCAAAAGAAATTTGGTAATGATGAGAAACTAATCATAGATCTCACCATTTCCATTAGGGTTCTATTTCTCCTCTTCGCGACACCATTCTGCTGAGGTGTACTAGGAGCTGTGAGTTGGGACACAATCCCATACTCGACCATAAAGTCTTCAAACTCTTGGTCAAGGTACTCACCTCAACGATCTGATCGTAGAGACTTAATAGTCTTTCCTAACTGGTTCTCAACTTCATCTCGGAATTCTTTGAACTTTTCAAATGTTTCCGACTTCCGTTGCATTAGGTAGACATATCCGTATCTCGAGTAGTCATCTATAAAGGTGACATAATACTCATAACCACCCCTTCCATTAACATTCATTGGTCCACAGACGTCTGAATGTATAAGCTCTAGTGGTTGTTTAGCTCTAAGCCCTTTTCCAGTAAAAGGTCTCTTAGTCATCTTACCTTCCAGACAAGATTCACAGACAGGTAAGGTGCCAACCTTTAACTCATTTAAAGATCCGTTTTTTACTAGTCTGTTTATCCGGTCAAGGTTAATATGTCCAAGCCTTAGATGCCAGAGATACGTTTGTTTTCCGGAGAAATCTTATGTCGTTTAGTTTTTGGTTTTTCAACTTTAAACATTTCGGTGTTGAGCAGTGTTGTATGCACTAACGGTCTTAACACATACAAATTGTTTTCATTAAAAAATGAACAAATATTCAGACCATTCTTTGCAATAATAACTGATTTATTATCAAAAGTAACAGAATATAATTGTTCTAACAACTTAGAAACGGAAATTAAATTCCGTGTAAATCCAGGAATAAAAAATACATTGTCCAACAAAATAAAATTATTATTACAAAAACTCAATCTAATTACGCCCACTGCTCGTGCCGACACGACATCCCCTGACCCCACTCGTATCGAGAAGGCTCCCTCCTCAAGCTGTGTCCAAGAATCAGTCCACTGCAAAGAAGAACAAACATGGTTAGTGGCCCCTGAATCAACTATCCAGGGTGAAGAATCATCTTCAACTAAACATGACTCAAGAACAAGTAAATCATATTTACCTTTCGCTTTCTTCTTCTTGGCTACCTCCTCCAGATACTAAGGAAAATTCCTCTTCCAGTGTCTGACCTTGTCGCAATGGAAACATTTTCCTTTGCTCTTGTCGATGGAGGCGCCTTTTTTTTTGCTTTGGGCTTTCTTGGGTTTGGGCTTACCCTTCGCCTTCCCAGCAGACCTCTTCCTCTTGTTATTATTAGAGGAAGATGGTTCGGTGACATTTGCCTCACCGGTCTTACTTTTGCTGTCCTTGGTCATGGACTCAAAAGTAGCGAGCTCATTGAGCAGCTGTGTGAGACTAAACCTTAACTTGTTCATCCCGTGGTTGTTCTTAAACTGATCGAAACTCTTCGGAAGAGTCGTCAGTATGATGCTCACTTGACTGGGTTCGTCAATGGCCCCGCCATTGACTTCTGCCATGTTGAAGTAGGACATCATGCTCAAGACATGTTCCCGAACTGATGTTCCTTCCTTCATACGAGCGAGCATAGCGGAACGAACAGCTTCGTGTCGCTTTTGCTCGGAGGGCTGCTCGAACATAGCTTGCAATGACTCCATAATTTCGAATGCTGTAGTCATTGCTTCGTGCTTTGTGACAAGCACGTCTGTCATAGAAGCTAACAGATATGTTCGGGACTTCTCATCAGATGAGACCCATCGCTGGTATGCCTCACGAACAGTTTGTACGGCATTGGCAGTAGGCACCGGAGGACATTCCTCCGTAAGCACCAACTTGAGGTCTTTGGTGACCAGTATTGCATTAATGTTAAGTGATCGGGCCAAATATGTAGTATATTTAGGCCCTCAGATCCTTACCTTATGTTCTTTTTTCGTGCGTTTTTGTATCTCTTATGGGTGGTTTTGTGCTTATTTGTAGGAAATGATGTAGAGACAGGCTTGGAGGCATATTGTGGTGATTCCAGCAGAATAGGGACGAAAGCGAAGGCAAAGGAGCACAAACTGCTCTATAGTGCGGGTCCAGTACGGGTCCAGTGTGGGTCGCAACCGCACTCCATCCGCACTCAAGCCGCACTCCAGCCGCACTCATGTGCATAGTCGGGGCAGAATGCAAGTACAGAGATAAAGTGTGGGTACAGTGCGGGTCAGCTAACCGCACTCCACCCGCACTAATGCCAAACCAGAAAGCCGATGTTGCACCTGAAGATAAAGTACGGGTACTGTGCGGGTAATCCAACCGCACTCTACCCGCATTAATGCCAATCCAGAGAAGCTGATCATACACCTGACATCAGAGTGCGGGTACTGTGCGGGTCAGCAAACCTCACTCCACCCGCACTTACACCAAGAACAGAAGAGCAGAACCGCATCTGACATTAGAGTGCGGGTACTGTGCGGGTCATCAAACCGCACTCTACCCGCACTTGCATCAAGAACAGAAGAGCAGAATTGCACCTGACATTAGAGTGCGGGTACTGTGCGGGTACTGTGCGGGTCATCCAACCGCACTCTACCCTCACTGTTGCTCAAGACAGAAGGTAGATTTTACACCTGACAGGGAAGTACGATTCAAGTGGGATCACAGTACGATGCCAAGTGCGGGTCAAGTGCGGGTAATTCAACCGCACTCCACCAGCACTAATGCCCTGATCCAAGAGCTGAAGTTGCAGACAACACATACAGTGCGGGTACAGTGCGGGTAAATCACCTGCACTCCACCTGCACTCTGAGCGCGCCAGTCTAATTTTCAAAGCGTAAGTGACCTATTTTTGTATCTAGTATAAATAGAAAAGTATAGAAACGTTTTAAGTAGCTTTTGACTCCGTTTAGCACAGATTAAGCACTCTTAGATTTAGTTTCTCTCTCTCTCTCTCTCATCCTTACATTCTCTACTCAACTTCAAGGAAGTTTGGAGATTGGAGCCACTACAAGGAAGGAGATGTTCTCCAAGGGTTATTTCTATCTCCTCTCTCTTGGTTTCCTAGTTGTAATGAGTAGCTAAATCCCCTCTAAGGGGTTGATGGAGTAGTTAGTGGAATATTGAGCTTGTACATAAACTTGATATTATATTGATATTCATGTCTATCTTCCATTGATCTATTCTTGTTGTGAATGTTTATCATTGATTTCTTGTGTATATACATCCTCTTTGCAAGATATCTTTGTATTATGTATGAGTATTGCATCTAGATATACATCCTATTAAGTTGTATAATGCTCTAAAGAATAGACCGAAAGTCATGAATTCTACTCTTGAACCACGGTTTAATCTAACATCGATCGTGTTTTCCGGCACTATACATCCTAGGTCGGAATCCGTGAGAGAGTTAGAAGTCATCACTATACATCCTAGGGTGACTATTTGTAATCGGTAGAGTCATTGTTAGGTAGACGAGCTTCATTTCCAGAATCCGATAAACCACCAACTCTATACATCCTAGGTTGGTAGTTTACAAGGATTAATCCCTAATAGGTGGTCCGCACTATACATCCTAGGTTGGCCACCTTCTAGGGATAAATAACCGACTCTATACATCCTAGGTCGGTTACCTTGAATAGCCGTGCTATTGACAAGTTTGTTACATTGCCCAGTATTTACTTTCGTATCCATTAACTCCTTAGTTTCCATCATCTATATATCCTTCATTCCATTTCCCCCTTCATTTTATTTACATATTTAATTTAGTGTTATTTAGAGTTGGTTCACAATCTACATTTTCACCAATTCATGTTTGGCTATTTTATATATATACATAACATTGCTTTAGCATTAACTAATTTAGCTAACTCCGCTCCCTGTGGACGACACCCCACTTGCCACTATATTTATGTTTTCAAACTGATTTAGTCTTTGTGAGGTTTTATTAAATATTATTGACGGACTGATCTTTTAAAACGACTAGAGGAAAAACGTGTCCTGTCAAATGGCACCGCTGCCGGGGAGCGGCATGTTTAGTTTAATTAGTTTTGCATAAGTAAGGTTAGTCTAGTAATATTCCTGCTCTGCTCTATCTGTTTCTCGTTTACGTTGTGCGTTTTTTGTTGTGAAATTTCAGGATTTTAGGTATATGCACGGACGAAGATCGTTAAGAGGAACAGTGTTGCCAGTTATCGATAACATCAATCAGTTGGGTAGAAGAATCGGGCAGTTAGAAGGAAACATGGACGATCATAATCAGAATGAGCAGCAGGCTCGAGAGAATGAAGGAAGTGTACATGGGGATGAAGAGCTAGGCCTCACCATGGGCGAGTACACTCTCCCGTTTGTTAGTAATGTGCCCACTGCCATAGTACTGGATGATGTAACAAGGCAGTATGAGTTGAAAACTATGCACATTAGCCTCCTGCCATCGTTTAGTACAAATAAAGTACGAAATGGACCGCAGCTGTAGATTAACCACAAATAAAGTACCCAGCTTTATTTGCTATCTACGGACTCTTTAGATTGCTCGTTTCAAACTGAATCCATCTATATATGACACTCATATATTCAGTTCGAAATTACATCTGGCAATTTTGGATGTTAAGTGCACATGTTATATAAAGTATGACACAAAATGAATGAATATACCACTTCTTTTATTTATGTTCAAATTACATTCACATATTACAAGCTTTAGGGCAAAAACCCCAGCAATCTCCCACTTGCACTAAAGCATGTGAGTCATGTCTCGTAACCCTAGACCTTCTAGGTGACCTTCAAACACTTTAGCCGGTAAGGTCTTCGTAAATGGATCAGCATGATTGTCTTGTGAGGCTATCTTGGTGACGATCACATCTCCTCTCTGCACTATCTCTCTAATGAGATGATACTTTCTCTCTATATGCTTCCCTCTCTTGTGGCTTCTTGGTTCTTTGGAATTAGCCACAGCACCACTGTTAACACAATAAAGTGTGATGGGCTTATCCAGATCTGGAACAACTTCCAGATCACTCAAGAACTTACGGAGCCAAACAGCCTCTTTAGCAGCTTCACAAGCGGCTACATATTCGGCTTCCATGGTGGAGTCAGCAATGCAAGATTGCTTTATACTTCTCCACACAATGGCTCCACCACCTAGGATGAATACTGATCCAGACATGGATTTTCTAGAATCCCCGTTTGACTAAAAATCAGAATCTGTGTATCCTAACGGGATCAAATCCTGTCCGGAATACACTAGCATATAGTTTCTCGTTCTCCGAAGATACTTGAGAATAGTCTTGACAGCAACCCAATGATCTAATCCTGGGTTGGACTGGTACCTGCTGACTACTCTCACTGCATAGCAGATGTCCGGTCTCGTGCATAACATAGCATACATGAGACTACCTACTGCTGATGCATATGGCACACGTCTCATATCCTCAACTTCTTGAGGTGTCTTAGGACACTGTTCCTTAGACAAGTGAACCCCATGTCTAGAAGGTAAATTACCTTTCGTGGAGTTCTGCATCGAAAATCGCATAAGAATCTTGTCGATATATGATGCCTGAGACAATGCTATGAGTTTGTTCTTACGATCCCTTATAAGTTGGATCCCTAGAACATAACTCGCCTCTCCCAAATCTTTCATTTGGAATTGGCTAGCCAGCCAGCCCTTTACATCAGACAACACTCCTACATCATTCCCAATGAGTAGGATGTCATCTACGTATAGGACCAAGAAAACTATTTTCTTGTCAATGATGCTCTTGTAGACACAAGGCTCATCAACGTTTTGCTTGAAGCCATAGGTTTTGATCACATCATCAAACCTTATGCTCCAAGATCTAGATGCTTGCTTAAGTCCATAAATGGACCTTTGCAACTTGCAAACTTTTTGCTCTTGATCTGGAAACACAAATCCCTCTGGTTGCATCATGTATATGCTTTCATCAAGATTGCCATTCAAGAATGCAGTCTGGAAACCTTATATGCTTTCATCAAAATTTGGTATGTGCCTCATATTATTAAACTTCGAAACTGACCCATTCAGCTGAATCTTCACATCTCCCTTTCCGGTAATGTCGCATGTTTGATCGTTACCAAACCCAAATTTCCAAAGATGTAGTTCTCGAATAACTCCCTATGTAAGGTGGCATGGAATGACTCCTCTGAGTCCAACACCCAAGACTCCATCTTGCTTTTCAAAAAGCATATGAGGCAATCATTTGACTCTTCTGAAACATCATTCGCACCGATTTTGCCTTCTTCTTTCTTAGCAAATCTACATTTACTTGAGTAATGACACATCCTGCCACAACTTCAGCACTCGATATCCTTCTTGCTTCAGTGCTGGTTACCCGAATTGTTGCTCCGACGATTCCTGGACTTGGATCTTCCCTGTTGATTCTTATTCTGATTTCTATCTCTGCCTTCTCTACCTTCCATATTTTGTGCTAAAGATGATGCCCTTGATCCCTCTTCAAGCATCATGATCTCTTCATTCATAATCATATTTGCAACATATTGGAAGCTTATCGTTTCTTTCCCGAATGAATTGGCGATCGATTGACAGGTCATATTCCAACTCTCTGGCATCTGGGTGAGAATTATGCTGCCTAACAGCTAATCATCGAATACCATAGACATCAAGTTTAACTCATCTGTCACCTCATTAAACTAGTTTAGGTGATCCTTGAAACTCTAATTTTCTAACATCTTTCGATTTACTAGTTTATTAATTAGATGTACCTTGCTTATTGTAGAAGGCTGCTCGTATACATTTGATAGGGTCTTCATGAGATCTGTTGTTGTCTTACTATAAGAAAAAAAGGGCTATTAGGATGATATTTTTTCGTCCCAATAATCCAAAATTCGTCCCAAAATACGTCGCCTTAGATAGGTGACAATAGATCTATTGGAATGAAAATTCAAATTCGTCCATGTTGATAAGTTATTGGGACGTAATAAATAATCTATTAGGATGAAATGATGAAAATAAATATAACAAAATATTAACTCTATCCCCTGATACAAACCAAATCTCAACCACGTACCCTACACCGCACGACACCATATAACAACCCACCCAACACCTCCAGCTATTATCAATTGTGAGAATCGAACCGGCGATCAACGCCTTAAGATCAATGGTAAATGGTATACTTTACCACTAGGCTACAAGTTCAACTTTGTTAACAATTATACAATATTTATATATAACATATATAAGTTGTTAAATTTTCATCGATTATTATAAATCAAAATTTATTGGAATATTAAAATAAAAATAAAAAACATGTTTGAAAAATTTAAACTCATTCCACTAATCATAAGTTTTAAATATTTTTATTGGAGAATTTAATAAAACTATTTTTTAAATCATATACAGTCGATGTAGGGGTCTATCGGAGCCTAGTGCCATCAATTGTTATAAGCAGGATTTGGAATGCAACTATCACTATAAGGGAAATGTTTCTCTATATCTTGCAGTTTAATGAAAAAATGTAAAACTTGAATTCCTATCACAAAAGAGAAGGGGAAATGTACAATTACTTTCCTAAAAGTGGTTGTGCATTATAACATTTAAGGTCGCAACATATTTAAGATTATTATTCATCTCGATAGAGAACCACTTTGGACGAACAAAATAATTCATATTGCCTCATTTTCTAATTTATATGGTAATTTAATTATTAATCTGTTTCTTAGGAAAAATTTCAAAAATTAATCAAGAATATCAACAAAATTAATTAATTATTATAGTTTTAAATAAAATAAAAACTTTTGGAATGAAACAAAATTTGTCTCGATAGATAGTCTATCGGGACGAATAATTTATTTCGTCCCAATAGACGTTATATTGGGACAAAAATGTTGCGTCCCTAAAAGTCTTACCACTTTGGAAGAAATTGGTCCCGATAGACAGTCTTTTGGGACGAATAATTTATTTCGTCCCAACAGACATTTTATTGGGACAAAACATTTTTCCCTAAAGTTCTTGTTAGATTTTCAGTTTTTAGGGACGGATAATTTATTTCTTGAAGAAAAAAATTGGTCCCTAAAAATCTCGTCCCTATAGCTCAAATTTGTTGCAGTGTCTCCTGACTATTGATGTTGAAGGTGACTGACTTCGACAAACTGAGTCGAATCGCTTTAGTGCTTTGTAGTCCAAGACCATCCACTTCTCTTCGGTCATGCCTTTTTGGCATTTGTTGGACCAACCAATCTGCGTCGGACACATTCTTCAGCTTGTTTACTAGCGACAAATACAAGTCCTTCAGATACAGATAGTCTTCTATCTTTATCTTCTAGAAACTGAAATTTGTGCCATCGAATTTCTCAACCCAGTAAGAATCCTTCTCTGATCCCATCTTCACTCGATGAAATCGCTTGCCTCAAGAAACCCTAGATTTGCAGTATAGCTCTAATTCTCCCAACTTCAGCTCTGATACCAGTTGTTTTAAGAAATCACACACACACACGCAAATCTAAATCGCAGATAATTAGAAAGCAAGAAGAAGAGAAAGGAAGAACACAAGAGATTTTACGTGGTTTAGTAAAAGCTTACGTCCACGGAGCGCACCAGCATTTAAATACACTATCAGAGTGTGATTACCATCTCTCTACAAGCCGATCTCTCTTTCTAGCAATTTCTTAAAAACTTTTAAATATAAAGAAACATTAGTATTTATATAGGAGCACTAGGGAATGCCAAAACCCTAAAGGAATAGATTTCTTTCCGCACAAGAAAACCCATTATGCACAATTCTCGCTAAAACCGTGGTCTGGGCCACAGTCTGTAGCCCGTGCCCTAGCCCACGTACAATCTATGGAATCCACCGCCCAGAAAACCGCGACGTGTGTGCCGCCCTCTACACTACGAGAACCTCAATAATTGACTGTTGTATGTTCCACGGTTTGCGCCTTCTTGTCTTGGCTGTAGTCTATGCCGCGTAACATCTCGGTGATTGACCACCCCCAGCACTGAGGTTTACACCGTGGTCTTCTTCCTCTAGCGATCTTCAGGCTTTACAATCCCAACAAAGAACCAGATCAGTAACCAACTGTTGATGTCAGCAAAATCATTTGTCATTAATTAACTTACTTGTTTGTGACTTTTGTTTTCAAGATAGCCACTTGAACGTATATATGTTTTTCCAAGACTGATTCTAGCTTAGCAAAACTGCATTGAGTTTTGATGTCACATGCTTGTGAGTTGTGACGTACTTGATCAGCTGATATAACTACTGATCCTTGATCAGCCACTTTGGCATTTGATTTTTGCTTATCTTTTACATTTCTCCTCAAACTAAATTGAGGTGTTTAGATGATCTTCAATTTGGAACAAAGACTACTGAATCTATCTATCTTTAGTGAGAGGTTTAGTGAACACATTTTCTATTTGATAAATTGTAAATATGTACCTAAAACAACAATCGTTTCTTGAATGAAATGGATATCAACTTCAATATGCTTGGTGCAAACCAGTCCATGACATGCAGTCCTTTAAGTATCGCAAAACCCTTTTGAATGCTAACTAATGAGACTATCTTGGTCCTGCCAAATATTGACTATGTTTATTACTAACATTGTTAGGAATTTGAGCTGATGAACGTAAAAACGACATGCTTAATATTCGCTCATACATAATAAATAAACGTCTATAGCAGAAAAATATGATGAGAGAAAATATAAACCAATTACACTACATATGATATACGTGGAAACCGTAAAACAGGTAAAAAAACCACGAGCCGTCAGGATGACAGAGAAAGTTTCATTATATTATAAATTGTTACAACAATATACCTCAGGATCCTCTCTCAGAACCCAAACCCCAAACTGCTGAGCCTTACCAAGCCTGTAAGCTCAACACCGAGCTTTACATCATGGCTTTAAACTCACAACACTCATAGGGTCCTCTTGTAAGTACACCACCTCTCGAATATCCCTCTAGGTCTCCCTTAAATATCACCCACGGATATCCCTCTTGATCCCCAGATATTCCCTAGATCCCTCCCTAGATATTCCATGGGGTCACCCCTCGGATCCACCCTACTCTCTCTAATGTTACCTGTGTTTCTATTACTCAACACAAATAATCTAGTTACAAGGTTCTATTTATACTAGTTATATGGAGTTCAAGTCCTACAAGGAAACTACTTTCTTTTACATATTAAGATTTCCTGTTACAAACAAAGTCCTTCTCCTCTACGCACAAGAACTTCATATTCCATGCAAAGTCTCTTTCTTTTATACATAAGGACTTCCTAGAAGAAAAACCTTTCCATTTTCCAAAGAAGATTTCAGGTTCTGCACAAATTTTTGCCAAACCGTTATAGGTACCGCTGTTTGTAGTACAACATTTCTCACAGCGTGAATCTCTGGCATTGGACCATTTTCCTCACCGTTGTGCAATGAAAAGCGCAATGCATATAGGTTTCTTCACAAATGGAAACCGCTCCCTAGATCACTATGCACAATGCATAGCGCCAGGGACAGCTTTTTTCTGTCTTCACAGCGCATCGACATCGCTCTTCTTCTTCAAGCCTCCCTCAAACACCAAATCCAACTTCCCAACGTTGCACAATGCTAGGGACAGCTCTTTTATGTCTTCATAGCACATCAACATCGCTCTTCTTCTTCAAGCCTCCCTCAAACACCAAATCTAACTTCTAAATGTTTCCCACGGCTCCAAGAAGTTTCTCATCAGTTGAGTCTTGTTTGGTTAACATTAGGTTCACTTGAGAATACAAGCCAAAACCTAACAATTCTCCCATTTGGCTTGAATTCTCAAGACCTTTGTCCATAGCCACGACTCTCCATATTGAGAATCACCATACCCCTCAGCACAAGGTAAAAACACTTAGAACAAACCATCTGAAGATTTTTTCTTGTTCTATTCTGTTTTGTTCTATTCTATTTCGGCACCATGTTTAAAAATAACCTACCGAAATTATGGTGCAACTCCTCATGTCAGATTTTCATAGAGTTCATCAGCCATCGACATCCTTGTCAACCCACACACCTTACATCACTATGTGCAAAACATGTGGACCACTAGCAACAACATATCCTCTTCCATGACTAGCACTGTTCTATAAGTCGGCCGACTAGGCTGATTAATCGGCGCAATTCAGTTAGGCGCTTGTTTACCATGGCGAAAAGGCTCAAATTGCCCTCATTCCACGGTCTCTGACTAATCGGACAAGGCGACAACTAATCGGCACGTCGGCTAGGCAGAGTCAGAGTTGTTGAGACCATTCAGTCATCGAAAGTTGCCGTCTTCAGTCTCCGTCGTCACCGATTCACTGCCGTCGCCAGTTCGCCGTTCTTTCTATTGTCTCCAGGACTCTAAAGTCCATATAGGTTTGTGGTTGTTGTTGTTTTTTTTGTTTTCTGGGTTGCTTGTTTGTATTGCTCTGTTATGTCTCTATTTTCGAGGTGGATGGAGAGTTGGGTTTTACTTTAAGGGGTGGATGGAAATGGAGTCTTTGCGTTAGGTTGTTGGTTTGTATTGAAGTGATGAGTAAAAACTAAGAAAAGCAAAGGTGTTTAATAATAACCACCAAGTGTTTGATAACAGTCTTCTAAGAGAAAATGATGAGTAGTGACATGGACTTTCACTTAGCTGATAGGGTCTCATTGCCTCTTCCTTTTAGCAGATATGAGCTCTCTGTGAATCACTGTAAGTTGAACTTTGAGGTAGAGGTTTGTTATCTCTAACATGTGTTATGAGTTATTAATCTTGGAGAGAAGCTGAACCCTGGAGACTGTGCCCAAGCTTGGTTCTGGTTGCTTTGTTGTTTTAACTATTGATTGCCGCCTGCTGTGTTGGCTTCTGAGTTTCCTGGGTCATCAACCCATTTTGTCATGTATTCATTCAATTCAATTTATTGAAACTTGGTGTTTTGACAAAATTGTACAGAAGCTTCTGTCACTTTGATTATTTCAACAATGTCGATTCCAATAGAACAAGTCATGACCACTGTGAACATTTGCATGGAAATGGAATTGAATTCAGTCATTTTCAATGGCATGTGAATCAGCTCCTTTTCATTCATGTTTTTCAAGTCTCTCTAGACTTTAAATTTTTTTCATAAATCAGCTAAGTGAAATCAATTTGTGAGATTGGAGGTCAAATGAGTGTAGTGGAAATGAAAATGGAGAGCATTGAAAACATATTGTTAATGTCAAGACCGATAATAACTTTTATCAAATCACAAATTTAGTCATTTTAAAGAGTAAATTTTTGAACTCTCATGATATTAGTGTACTGGTGTTGTTGTCTGTTGGTTTTTGCTATTGTTCTGTTGTTATTCCATGATTATGTTGTTGTTCCTCTTGTAATTGGATTTTCCAATTAATCCCCGATTAATCACCGACTAATTGGCCTAGGCGCTAGGCACAAGGTCTCCGTCCGACTAGCGCCTAGGGCTTACTAAAACACTAATGACTAGTAGAGAAACCTGCCAAAAGAATAAACATGTTCTTGCTTCACCCAACCTGGTGAAAGACTTACTGTTATTATTGGAGTGCATTGCTGGAGAAGCCCCACATCACACCAGAGAATTCGAGCGTTAAAGTTTTTTTATCGCCTTGTGTAACCCAGATTGAATCTCCATGTCTCGTACTTGCCTCCACAAGCCAAAATTCTCCTCCATCACTATTCTTCCTCCATCAAACCCTAACGAGTTCGAAATTGCTTTTAAGACGTATTTCTTTTGCTAAACTCATACTATGTAACCATGATTCATCATCTCAATACCACCAATTCCTCCATATGAACTTCCGTAAAGACTTGACACTGCCATCGACAACCGTAAGGCTCTGATACCAATTGTTGGGAACTTGAACTGATGAATGTGGAAACGACATGACTAATATTCACCCATACATAACAAATAAATGTCTATAGCAGAAAAATATGATGAGAGAAATTATAAACCAATCACACAACACAAAATATACGGGAAACCCTAAAACAGGAAAAAAACCACGAGCTATCAAGACGATAGAGAAAGTTCCACTATATGATAAATTGTTACAACCATATATTCTAGGGTCCTCTCTCACAACCCAAACCCCAAACTATCGAGCTTTACTTCATGGCTCCCAACTCACAATGCTCATAGGGTCCTCCTCTGAGTACACCACATCATGAACATCCCCCTAGGTCTCCCCGGAATATCACCCACAGATCTCTCTCTTGATCCCTATATATTCCTTAGATCCCTCCCTAGATATTCCATAGGGTCTCCCTCTGGATCCACCCCACTCTCTTTGATGTTACAAGTGTTTCTATTACTCAACACAAATAACCTAGTTATAAGGTTCTATTTATACTAGTTACATGGAGTTCAAGTCCTACAAGGAAACTACTTTCTTTTACATATAAGATTTCATGTTACCCGTGAAGTCCTTCTCCTCTAAGCACAAGAACTTTCTATTCCTTGCAAATTCTGTTTCCTTTATACGCAAGGACTTCCCAAAAGAAAAACCTTTCCTTTTTCCACAGAAGATTTCTGGTTCCGCATAAATTTTGCCAAACCGCTATGTGTACAGTTGTCAGTAGCACATCGTTCCTCACAGCGTGAATCTCTTATATTGGACCGATGTCCTCACCGATGGGCAATTCACATTGCAAGGCACATCCGTTTCTTCATTAATTTAAACCGCTCCCTAGACCGATGTGCCTCCACAGCACTATGGACAATGCTCTTCTGTCTTCACAACTCATCTACAACGATCTTCTTCTTCAAGCCTCCCTCAACGACCAAATCCAACTTCTAAACGTTTCCTACGTCTTCATGAAGTTTCTCCTCAGTTGAGTCTCGTTTGGTTAACATTAGGTTCACTTGAGAATAAAAGTCAAAACCTAACAAACATGATTGATGTTAGGCTTAGTGTGAGTCAAGTATATAAGATCCCCAACAACACTTATATATAGCTACAAATCCCAAAACAGATCTCTCTTACCGAGTGACAAACGACCGATATCGATAGTATTGGAGTAGAAGTGTAGAACAAGGCTTGCAAGTGGTTATATATATATATATATATATATATATATATATATATATTGAAAGATGCAAGAAGTTATATTGGCTCTACTAATTAGGAGATTCAAAATATACTCGGTAATCATGTGACACCCTCAACAACTTTCTATATATTTTGTATTGTTTAAATGTTGAATAAATTTTAATATATATTTTTTAATTTGATTGCTTATATGGGTGTTAACATCAAAATTTCGACATCTATTCAAGGGAAAATTCTCAAGACAACTCTAGGGAAAACCCCCTTGATCCTTTCCAAAGAAATCCTTAGGATCTCTCCTACGAGTAGAGGTGACCACAGTTCGGTTCAAACCGAAACCGTTGCTTTTAGAACCGGACCGGAACCTGAGGTTCCAGTTCTGGTTTTTCAATTTGTGGAACCAGTCTGGAACCGGTGGTTCTATTGTCGGTTCCAAACCAGTTCCTTTTTTTATTATTATTTTATAAAAAAGACTAAAAGGAAACTTAAATAGTTAAATCCTTAATTCAAATGATTTAATTGCTACAATTAAAAAAGAATAATTAATTTCTATTTTTGAATTTAAAGATATCAATCACCGGTGATTATTTTCGTTTTTGTTTTATTTCAAAATCAAAAGTAAACTTAAATCCTTAATTCAAATGATTTAATTGCTACAATTAAAAGAATATAATTCTCTGCCAATTGATTTTTTTTTTTTTTGAATTTAAGGAGATCAATCACCAGTGATTATTTCCGTTTCAGAGCATCTCCATTGCAAAAGTGGTTTGCTTACCAATAATCGTTGATATATCAACAATGTCAAGAGACTTGCTTCCTATGTGGCATAAAATAGAATTGATAGACAATCAACTCAAAATAACTCAATTTTTTTGATGACGTGTCTATTTTTTTCCTGTTTTATTTTTATTTTATTTCCTTACCAAAAATAGAAGAAAAATCAATGTCAGTTTTAAATATTTGCTGAGTCAACCGAAAAAATAGTTGTGCAACAGGCCTTCTGAAAGTAGACGGTCATATTGACAATGTCTAATATTTTTTTGCCACGACAGCTTGAGGTTGAATATGCATGCATAAAGATTTATTAACATAATGTTTATTAATCCTACTTGACATCTTTTTTTTTTTCACAAGTCACTCTTGCATCGGAGATGCTCTCAGTTTTATTTCAAAATTAAAAGGAAACTTAAATCCTTAATTCAAATGATTTATTGCTACAATTAAAAGAGAATAATTCTCTCATTATTGCAAATTGATTTCCATTTTTGAATTTAGGGATATCAATCACTGGCGATTATTTTCGTTTTAGTTTTATTTCAAAATTAAAAGGAAACTTAAATCCTTAATTCAAATGATTTAATTGCTACAATTAAAAAAGAATAATTCTCTCATTATCGGCAATTGATTTCCATTTCCGGTTTGTCCCCTTATTTCAATTGTTAAATTGTTTGACTTCTTTCATTCGAAAACATCACACCAGACAATCAAAGCAAAAGGCAAACACAACTCTTCCTTTGCTACAAACGAAAAAAGTGTTCTTCTTGTTTATTTTGTTCTTGGATTTCAAGTTTACTAAATTTTCTTCTATCAGGTGGTAAGTTCATACTGAATTATCAGTTCGTTAGTGTAGTCATGTTGTAAACATGTATTTTTCTTTTCAAACCCTTTTCCTATAAAATATAAATACCCTCTTCCCATTTTATTTCTCCTCACTCCAATTCTCTCTCAATTCTCTAATAAAATAAAACAAGTCTGGTTCTAGTTGGAACCGGAACCGAACTGGACCGGAACCAGAGTCACCTCTACATGCAAGATCCCTTCATGACCCCATTTCATGAGAAGATCCGCTTGATGTCTCTCCGGGGAAGGCCCCTCAATACTATTCAAGGTTAAATTCTCACTAAAATACAAGGAAAATGAGCCCTCAAAAGAGGCTTCAGAATCGCCTCATTAGAGGAAGTTCACTAGAACTAATTATTCCGATCTTGTTGAATATGAAGGCATCAGAAAAATGGACGAAATATAGAAAAATAGAAGAAAAATAGTTCTGGTGCTTGAAAAATTCTCAAATTATATTAATAGGTAAATTTTAATGAACTTATCATCTATAAAAACATTCATATCAAAGTTTATAAAAATCTATATAATTTCATCAAAGTCCTTACCGAATTTAAAATAAGAAATCTCTTATTAGAGACTTACTATTATATTTATATATGAATTTTTTTTTTAATCTTTCATTGTAGGAGTTGAACTCCGTTAGCTTTTTATCTTTTACTTTTTGATGGCTTATAAGGAGTTGAAGTAATTTGCTATTTAATTTGGGCTCAACACCGTCACTAATAGAAAGTTGTTTGTTGCAAAAGGAAGTACGTCTTGTTGCAGAGAAAGAAAATGGCGAATAGAGAGAAGCCTAGAAGTTTCTTCGTTGAGAAAAAATAAATGGCAAACAAAGAAAAGCCTCAAGTTTTTTTTTTCTTGATAGAGAGAGAAAATGGCAGAATGAAGCCAAGGATAACAGCTTGTTGGAGAAGATAAATGAAGAGGAAGGTTGAGCAGACTTTTACCCTGATAAAAAATGCATTTTACTTGTAATCTTTTTTTTTCTTTTAGTTGTAAGACTATCTACCATTTTATATATGATATATCCCACTTCTTATAAACACCTAAAATACACATAAGTATGGAAATTTAATAGAAAGCAAAAATTAAAATATGACTATGGTTCTAAGTATAGTTACTATGCATTAATTGCTATAAAGTTGTAATGACCCAAATGCTATCAAGTGCATAGTTCTATGATTACTTTATTTTTATTTTTTTTCAATTATTCTTACTTGCCCTGAAAGGCAACAAAGTGAACCAGAAAGAGCCTGGAAATAGAACCCATGATGTAGCTGATATAGATATTTGTAAAGGTATCAAATTGTGGTGTGACAATACTGAATCAATTCAAGTGATTGAAATTTAAAAAAAAAAAGTTGTATGGAACAGGATTGGTCAGCAAGTCTTGTATATGGAATTTGATTTGAAGCCTCTTTTGGTGGGCTTGAATTCAAATGACATGAAGTTGGTCTTTCAACATGATTCTCCTCAAAAGTT
Source organism: Dipteronia sinensis (assembly GCA_033220585.1). Classification (NCBI taxonomy): domain Eukaryota; kingdom Viridiplantae; phylum Streptophyta; class Magnoliopsida; order Sapindales; family Sapindaceae; genus Dipteronia; species Dipteronia sinensis. The sequence continues at coordinate 23,295,768 of CM065636.1, forward strand.
AAAGCACTAAAAAGATTACATTTTTTGTGTTTTCATTCTTTATTGTAACTTTTACGGTGTGGCTGCTGCTACTATCTTGACCATTCACCAGTGCTGGATCGCTGGATCTTCTGGAATTAATGGAGACTACTGAACCTTGTTTCTTTCAACATTGTTTATGATTATATGTCAGTCAATTTTTCAGCAATCAAACAACACCATGAATGAACAAAGGTGTAATTCTATTCCTAGCTATACACTCTATAAATGTAATTATTGTCTTTAATGTAGGGGCATCCAATTCCTTTTCTGAAAAATAGTTTTATAAAACTAAGATCTAAGTAGGAGTAGTTTCAGAAATGATTTGGATATACAATCCAAAAAACTAAGATCCAAGTAACTATTTTTCTATTGAAATTATTGATTGGTTTTGTTGTAGGTGCGGATTTCCTAGGTGTTATTACATGCAGATGTCGTATTTAATTCAACTAATAGAAAAATTCAAGTGGTTTTGAAATTAATGCTTGGTTTTGTTTTATGTGCGTTCATTCAGTCTTGCAATATCTCAATTTAAAGACACCGCCACTGCAAATGGTATATATATATATATATATATATATATATATATATATATATATATAACCTCATTGCTTTGAAAACATGTTGCTTTCTAAATAAAATAAAATAAAATAAAAAACCAACGTATCTGTAAAGACAAGAAATATGTTTGTATAGATTAGCTTTGGCTTGGACTAGTATAATTATATATTTTAATTAAGAACCATTGATTTTGTGTGGATTTATGATCAGAGGAGCTATACACAGTCCATCACAGCTTGCAAGAGGGGAGATATTTCATATTTATATAAGTGAATAGTTTCTTTAGTGCTATCAACCTGTGAGAATCTGAATTTGTTATTCTATTTGCTAATGAAAAAGAAATGGCTTGCTTTTGTTTTCATCATTAAGAGATGGTTAATATTTCTGATGGAACATATCACATATGCACTTAAAATAACCAAAAAGTATATAACCAAAAATATCTGAAGATGATTAAATTAATATTCTTGAAGCTTTTTTTAAGAATTTGTCTAATTAGACAAGTTAAATATAAATTAAAGAAAGAGTAGTTTATGCAATGAAAGGGAATAATAATAATTTGAAAGACTGAACATAAAGAGAAAGTACAAATTGAAAGAACCAAATTACATAGTGGGATCAGTACAAAGTAAATTTGTAGGGTTTATAATGATCAGTTGTTTTAGGCAGCACATGATATTTCCAACAAAAGAACCCAAAAAAATGGTATCTGAAAAAAGTATTAACTTTCAATAACACAGATGGTCTCCATTCCATACAGCTATTCAAAAAGGCAAAAACACCACTAGAACTCTTCTATTTATCATTTATGAATTTTAGTCTGTCATGCATCACCAGTGACTTCTTTCAATTTATTCAAAAACACCTAATGTGTTAGCTAGTCCGATAATTAACTCATTCGATAAGACGTCTCAGCCATATTCTATCTTCACATATCAGGGTCGGTCCGGGGTGAAAAATCTGAAATGGACCCCCTTTAGTCAAATTCATTCATAGTTTTAAATCACATGTGTAATATATGTTTTGGATTTTGTTACGTACCTTCATCATTACACATGCTAGCTACCTCAACTAAAACCCTTATATTGTCATTAATTTGTCAATAACGTTTAACATTGATATTTGTTAATCAACACTAAAAGGTAGCAAGATGATCAACTTGACAGAATATATACAATTATGGTAAGATTCCCCACTGTAACATAAAATTTTGTAAATGTACCTTGTTTGCTATTGATGCCAATAAAATCAAAGCCTTAACATGGAATAGTACTTGAGAGAATAATATAATTCATTTATCAGGAGCTTTGGAAACAAACCCTTGCCATCCATTTTCAATTGGTTCATATCAATCAGTCTCATTCATTGCCCCCCAAGTGTGGAAGCATCTCCCCAGGATGTGTCTTACCCAGGGGCGGATCTACATGGGGACTAGGTAGAGCCCGTGCCCTACCTCAATTTTTTTAAAAAAATTGATTATGTGTATACTGTATATATACATATTTATTAAGAGTAGTTAACAATAAGTAGCTATTAGAATGGCTAGTAGTAGTTTTTGCTTTTTAGACTTAGAGTGTTGGGTTCAAGTCCCAGTTTAAGCAAATATGGTCTTCTTTAATTTAATTTCATCTTCTAATTGTTTATATGCCTATTTTAATTCAATTTTATCTACTAATTTTTTATATCTTATTTTTTTTACCATTTTCTCTATTATGTCATTGTCAATTTCTTAACTACCATTAATTTTTGTTTACTTAATTCAATTTTATTTTATATAAAATTATATATTATTATTTTGGATTTTTATTATTTATAATAGTTCTAATTTGACATACCTAATACGTCCAATCAATAAACCATCAAATCTCAGATTTTACTTAATAGATTAAAATAGACAATCTATTACTATGATTCATTTTATTTTATCCTCAGTATTTTCTTTATTTTATAGTTTTAATTTATTTAGAATTAATAAATCAATAATTTACCAATAATTTGAAGAATAAATTTTTTTTAAACATGTCTAATAATAGTTATTAATAAATTATTTTTATATAAATTTAAATTGAATTCATTATATATGTAAAACAAAATTTCTTATTATAAAATTAGATTGTAATTTATTCTTTTACAAAAAATTCATTATTTATGTTGTTTTTCTTGTTATTATTTATTTATTAATATTTTTTTTTGTTTTTATTTCTTGTTGAATGTTAGATTATTTAATTTATCTGAGTAAGTGTTTTATTTATTTTATTTTATCTATAAAAAACTATTTTACAATGATCTTAATTTTTCAGTTTATATAATTACGATTTTAATTTATTCAAGTGCCCTATCTGATTAAAATTCATGAATCCGCCACTGGTCTTACCTGTAGCATTATATACTTTCATGCTTTTTTTTCCTTTCTTCTTTTGTCAGTTTCCGAAACCCGGCATTCCATTTCAATTGGCTTTTCAAATGGACCAAGGGTCCAATTTATTATAGCTTAATACTATTATTTGGATCCTCACTTACAAATGTATGTTTCTGAAAGCTAATATTTCATTTCAATTAGCTTTTCGTCAAATCGGCCGGGGTCCAATTTGTTATAGCATAATACTATTATTTCGGTCTTCACTTACAAAATTTAAGTGGATTGAGTTAATGTTATTATTACTAATTACCAGGAGGTCACAATTTCGTATTCTCTCCACCAGCTACTTGAGTACATTCTCTAGCTCACATTTCATAGGAAATTAGATTGCTTATTAACCTTATTCTTATATATAGTCACATTATTGTCCAACATTTGTAAGTGCAAATTAACTATAAAATCTGTCTCAAAAAAAAAAAACTTAACTGTATATAAAATCAACTACTAGCTGTTGATTAAAAACATATATAAAGACCTAATAAAAAAGAGCGGGAATGGTGAGAAATGTCACCTTTTGGGACATGAGTTGCACCGACGTCACTGCTTTAATAAGTTATGTTTAAAAGGCACCTATTATGGTGAACTACTAAAATTGCCCTTAAATAATCATTTTTCTATTGTCTTTGTACTTTCATCTCCATACATAGAACACTGAACTCGTCTGTTTCTCTCTCTACAATAAACTTGTCTGAAAATAAACTTCTCGACATCCTTCAGCACAACAAGATAACATACTTCTGAAATACTTATTTTTTATCCTGTATTTCTAAGTATGAGTCTTGTAACACTTTAACCGTTCCTTTTGTAAACATGAAGGTCGTTTTGTGAAGTTTGAATCTGGGAATTTTGAATCTCTGAGCTTTTTCTGAAGGCTCCGAGCTTTTTTAAAAAAGCTCGGAGCCTTTAGTAAAAAGCTCGAAAGAAAGTTAAAAAAACTCGAAGATATTTTTTTCGAGCTTTTTTAAAAAGGCTCCGAGCTTTTTTTAAAAAGCTTAGAGCAATTTTTAAAAAAAATGCTCGAAATTATTTCTAAAAAAGCTTGGAGGCATTTTTAAAAGAGCTCGGAGCCTTTTTAAAAAAGCTCGAAAGACTTTTTTTCGAGCTTTTTTAAAAAGGCTCCGAGCTTTTTTAAAAAAACTAGGAGCAATTTTTTTAAAAAAGTGCTCGAAATTATTTCTAAAAAAGCTCGGAGGCATTTTTAAAAAAGCTCTGAGCAATTTTAAAAAAAAAATGCTCGAAATTATTTCTAAAAAAGCTCGGAGGCATTTTTAAAAAAGCTCAGAGCCTTTTAAAAAAAGCTCCAAAAAAAGTCTTTCGAGCTTTTTCTTTTTTTCGAGCTTTTTTAAAAAGGCTCCGAGTTTTTTTAAAAATGCCTCCGAGCTTTTTTAGAAATAATTTCGAGTATTTTTTTTAAATTGCTCCGAACTTTTTTATGAATGCTCCGAGCTATTTCATGAATGCTCCGAGCTTTTTCATGAATTGAAAAAAAAAAAGCTTTGGGCGCCGCCCCCCCCCCCCCCCCCCCCAAATGCGTCTGCGTAGCGCCACTCCATCACCGTTCGAGTGATTGCCTGAGTTTCAACCGGACTTTCTCTCTCAACTTCACAACTTTGTCACTGTAAACTGAATGAAAGAAATATGATATGAAACAACTATTGAGGGTATTTTTGTCCGTTTACCATAATATGTGCATTTTAAACATAAGTTATTAAAGCAGTGACATTGTTGAAATATCACCTCTAAAAAGTGCTATTTATTTTTTGAACCCTAAAAAAGAAGTAGAAAGACAAAAAGTCTAAAAAGTGAATTGAGAAACCAAAAAACATGTACAATGACAGAAAGTACAATAATGTGTGTGCGGAAGAAACCACAATCCCTCTTCGTGGAAGATGTAATACTGTAAGATTCCATAACTGGATGCTTTCAATAATATGCTTTTTTGACAAGAATCTCACTACCTACTGCTACTAGCTAGCTACAATATAACAGTATACTTTTCATTAATTAATTAGCAGCTTAATTATCCACTAATCAACCCAACTAATGAAGAACCAAATTATAATTCCAAGAACAAGAGCTGATCATAATGAACTTGATCAATTCAAGTAACATGATTTATATCAACAAATATGTGTTATATTGTAATAATATAAGTTTAGAACTCTGTTTCACTGATTTTCCAAGAATTAATTAATTACCATTTTGAATATATTTATCATATATATATATATATATATATATATATATATATATATATATATATATATAGCACACGCTTTAGTCATGTAATCAATTTGCATAAAATAGAAGGAATATTTAATTCAGATATGCATTATATCAACAGAAAAAAAATTAAGATATGCAAGACTACACATGATGTAACAAATTTCTTTTGCTACTTGAATTTCCATTATTGAGATTTGACAAGCTATACACATAAACATCATTAATAGAAACAAATAAACCAAAAAGAAGAAGAAAAAAGAAAAGAAGATAGAACAAATGACATGAAATTAATAACTAGCTAATTAACTAGTTCATGATCATAATATATATCCGCACAGCCGTTTAGGCGTTTGCCTGGTAAACAGCATGATGTTCGGATTCGGAGACTCGAGTTTCGTGGAACTTGGCGATGAAAGCTGAAGCTCTCCTGTCAATTCCAGGCTCTGCAACCCAACGTCCACCCTTGTCTTCATCGCTTGGCCATATTTTCCTCCCTGAATCCTCACATGCATAGTTGTAATTATCATGATGATCACCTGATCTTCTAGGCCTCCTTGATTTAAAAATGCTAAATATTGAAAACTTCTTCTGATTCTGCTGCTGCTTGTTTCCAGCCATTTTAAGAGAAGCTTTTTGAGAAGACAAAAAAAAAAATTAGAACAAGTTTTTGATTTGAATACCATCCAATGTAGGCTCACTTGAATTTATAGTACAAACTCATGCTTGGTTGGGTCCCATTTCTAGTGGGAATCTTAGGTTAAGATGAAGACAAGTGTAAGGTTGAGACGATATTATCAAATAATGATCAGACAATAACTTGGTTAGAAATGACATTATGTTGGAAAAAATTTAGGCAACATCACATGAAGATCTTTCATTTTTGCTTTAGAAATTGACTTAAAAAGAAACCATCGGTTCATTTGGTTTGTTCTATAATTTCTTTGAACCTTCTAATGTGATCTCTTGAAAAGAAATCATTCAACTTGAACCTACCTACCCCTTTCTCTGATATCTCCATATTCTCATCATTTTATTTTGGGTTCACTAATTAGATTAATCTTGCTAATTAATTAATTAATTATACTGTTCATGAACTTAACCCAAAACCTAATTTTCTCTACCTTTTAGACCTTCCTAAATTCTCTTCTGGACTAGAGAAAGAACAATATATATATATATATATATATATATATATATATAATAATTATCCAATTATGATCAGATCTGAAATTTTTTACACGATGAACTGATTATCATATGTAATTTCAAGTCTAGCTGATCCTGACTAGAGAAAGAACAATATATATATATATATCAATATATATATATATATAATAATAATTATCCAATTATAATCATATATGAAATTTTCTGTACGGTGAACTGATTATCACATGTCATTTCAGGTCTAGCTAGCCCTGACTAGAGAAAGAATAATATATATCAATATATATATAATAATAATAATTATTATTATTATTATTATTATTATTATTATTATTATTATTATGATCATATCTGAAATTTTATGTACGGTGAACTGATTATCACATGTAATTTCAGGTCTAGCTGGTCCTGAATAGAGAAAGAACTATATATATAGTGGTTCTCCCATAAGGGATCCCTTATTTTCATTTAGGTAAGTACCTTGATGAAATCACATTCATTTTTATGAATTTTGAATCTGAATTTTTTTGTAGATGATATGTTCAATGAAATATACATATGAATAGAATTTGAGAATTTTTCAAGCACTCCAACTATTTATCTCAATTTTCTTATATTTCGTCCATTTTTTGATGCCTTTATAACAAAATTGGGATAAATAGTTGTAGTGCTTGAAAAATTCTTAAATTTTATTCATAGGTAGATTTCATTGAACAAATCATTTACATAAAAATTCATATCAAAATTTATAAAAATGGATGTTATTTCATCAAGGTCCTTACCGAAATTAAAATAAGAGATCTTTTATGATTAAAATTCAAAGGTTGTTGTGTATTCTCTCTCATGACCTACCACTTACACAACAACCATTGAATTTTGATCCAAATGATGAAAAGTAGGTTTGTATATGATTTTATATCAGAGGGTATATGCTATTTTTCAAGTCAAGTCGAACTTGTTTATTTTTCATACGAATTTATTTGATTATCTCATGTGATAATCAGTTTTGTAGTAATTTTCACTTATTATCATATGAGACAACCAATAAATCTGTACAAAAAAAATTTAGACCGGTCGAGACTAAGAATTATTATATATATATATATACATATATATTATACGTCACGAAATGTGATTAAATTGGATAAAATCGAAGCTTTCAAAAATAATATGATATAATCGGACCAATAACATTTTATTTTTCAGCGTATAGTTCACGAAGTAAATATATAATGTTAGATACTATCTTTGATGTTGACACTACAAGCATAAAACACGTTTTGTAATTGCTTTTGTTACTGACTAACATAAAATTAATTTAACAAGAAAGAAGAGTTTTGTTAATTTCCACAACTTAATTAATGTAATGATAGGCAGTGTTATATTATATTGATGAATCAAAAACGAATTACAGAATTAGATTAAATACCTTAAAGTATAGGTGAAGAACCCGAGAAGATAGTCAAAAGTCACTTCAAAAAGTGCTCTTTTTTGAATGTTTTGGTTCGTGCACTGGTTGGTAGGGTTTTGGTATTTTATCTGTAATTCAATATGATATTTTTAATTTTGGAGTTATTTAACCCAAAAATAATTAACTGCATTCGATATGTAGTCTGTCTAATAACTAAATTCGTTTCATCTATCTGGAGCTCTATATATTTCATGATTATCGGATCCGTTAAATTCAGAAGATTTGTGAAAGCAACATACAGGAAATAATTGCTTTCTTAGTGCAAAGGAAGCTGAATATTTGCTTTATTTTTCAAAATTGCATGCAAGTTGTCTAGCTTTTAGGGTTATATTTTATAAATCATTTGAAAAACACAAACAAAAAAGGGCCAGAGTTTGGTATTCCACAACTTGTACTCTAAATCACGGAACATAATTTTATTCTTCAACTTTTCTTTAACATATACTTTAATATATATATATATATATGATTAATATATAATTTATTTTCTTTAATCAATTAGCTGTAATCAATCTGATTGATTAATTTATTTGAATTTTTCTGTTTTGTTTAATTATAAGAACAATATTGTAGCATGAAAAGTTCATAATTGTTGGATATCGATGGATTTGTCTAATTCTTAAATAAGCAAATATTCCAAAGATAGAAAATGAGTATTAATAAAAGAGTTTGGCCAATTATTGGCAAATCTAAAGAGAATAGTTGTTTTCGTTTTAATCTTGACTCTCGAGTCTCGAGTAATAGTTAGGTTGTTACGTATAAAATACGTACCTATAGTATAATCATGTTGGTAATATTATGTATGGTTTGAATAATCAATTATTAAACCATTGTTGGACCCATGAGTTTTTTCTTAATTTTTAAACTATATATTAGGATTTTCTCGAATCTTTGACCACCTAAGAGAGTGGATAACAAAATTTTCCATCAAAAAATCTTGGTCACAACATTAATGGATGAATTCACACAAAATAAAAAAGGCATCAAAACCATTCTGTCGTGGCACACCCAATTTTGGTACCAAGAGTTTGCATAATTTGTGCAAGTACTTGGTATGGCCTGACCCATCCTATAGGCCACATTTCTAGAACCTTTCCCTTGTAAATATCTAGACATAACATTTCACTTGTAAATATTCAAATATTTTGTAAGAACATCTTGGATGTGTTAGGTGGAGTGGGTAGGAGAATTAATGAATGGATTCACTAAAAAAACAAAAAATTGTTTCAAGATCGTTTTGTCATAACCTGCCCAAATATTTGCATCAAGAACGTGTCCAACTCTGTGTCCGAGTTCCGAGCACGTACTCCACATGGCCCGACCAATTTCCAGAACTTTTTCCTTGTAAATGTTCAAATATTTTGAAAAAACAGTCTAGATGTGGCAGGTTGGGTAGACTTGCATTTATGGATAAATTCCCTTTTTATATATAGAGCAAATTACACTGAAACCCTTGAGGTTTGGATTAAAACCTTTGAGGTTTGGGTAAGTTACACTTAGATGGAATTGTTACTTTATTATACATTGACACCCCCAAAAACTTAAATTTGACTTTAAAAATATCTAAAATGCCCCTAGTTATATTATTTTATACTTTATTTTTTTATCTTTTAACCAAAACCTTTATAAACTTTAATAAAAATAAAAAATTAAATAAAAAATAAGATTTATTAAATAAATAAATAGTTTTAAAAAATTAAATAAATAAATATTTTTAAAATAAATAAATAAATAAATAGTTTTTAAAAATTAAATAAATAAATAGTTTTAAAATAAATAAATAGTTTTTAAAAACTTAAATAAATAAATTGTTTAAAAAATTAAATAAATAAATAGTTTTAAAAAATAAAATAAATAAATATTCTAAGAAAATAGTTTAAAATATATATATATATATATATATATAAGTTTGGATATTTAGAGCTTTTCTTGTCTCTATTAATGGATATCCTTAAAAAATTAATGTTTTAATTTGTTTCATTTATTTGTTTGTTTTTTGAAACTATTTTTTTTAACTATTTATTTATTTAATTTTTTAAGACTATTTTTATTTAATTTTTTAAATTATTTATTTATTTAATTTTTAAACAATTTATGTATTTAATGTTTAAAAACTATTTATTTATTTAATTTTTAAAATAATTTATTTATTTAATTAATCATATTTTTTATTTAATTTTTTTTTTATTAAAGTTTATAAAGTTTTTGGTTAAAAGATAAAAAATAAAGTATAAAATAATATAACTATGGACATTTTAGGTATTTTTAAAGTCAAATTTAAGTTTTGGACGTGTTAGTGTATAATAAAGAAAATTTTCTATCTAAGTGTAACTTGTCCAAATTTCAAGGGGTTCAGTGCAAGTTACCCCTATATATATATATATATATATATATATATATATATATATATATATATATATATATTAGGAACGTTCTAGATGTGTTAAATTAGAAATGCAGAAGTAATTGTGAATAAATTCACTACAAGACAAAAATTGCATCAAGAATAAATCCCAACAAAATTTGGTGTTAGAATATTTCCAACTTTAGGCCCAAGTACTCAACATGGCTCAGCCCATTCTTGAGGCCCATTTTTTAGAACTTTTGATTTGTAAATATATAGATATTTTGTTGATGTGATATGTAGGGGGTTAGATATGGGCATTTATGATGAATTCCCTCATAAATATTTAGATACTATGCAGGAACTGAATATAATAGGTCTGGTAGGCATGAGAATTTATAGATGAATTCACTAAAACAACGAAAAATGGAATCAAGATTATTCAGTCACGGCCCACCCAAGTTTTGTACATGAAGATGTCCAACTTTGGGCCAACATAGTTGACATGGCCCGATCCGGTTTTAAGAACCTTTCTCTTATAAATATCTAAATATTTTGCAGAAACATTCTAGTTGTGGTAGGTGGGTATGTATGAACATTTATGGATGAATTTCTTTGTAAATGTCTAGATATTTTGTAGAAACTAGGGATGGCAACGGATCGGGTTCGGGCAGGTTTTGCAAAATCCACACCCGCAACAGTAAAAATTTACCTCACCCACGTCCGCCCGTGAATCCGCCTAGGCAAGCGGGTTCGGGTGCGGGTTTGCACCCGCGGGTTTAGGTTGCACCCATACCCTCACCCGTGAACCCGCGAACCAATGCGGGTTCACGTGTGGATACTTCACCCGCGGGGTACACAAAAACCAGCAACCCGCAACCCCTGAACCCGCGATTTGTCACTTGTAAATTTCCGCATGTAATCACTAATCACCTGCTTTATACTTGATTAATTGAATTGAATTTCCATCTCTAATTCCCTACTTGATACATTTACAAAACAATAATAACCAAAATAATAAAATGACCAAAAATAATTCAAAATTCCATAATATAAGGGTTCTTACTTCTTAATCCATAGTAGTTAAGTACATAATCTATAAATTCATAATATATAAGTCCATGAAAATTTAGTAGGGTTTCATACTTTCATGTTTATACTTTTGACTTTTATTTTATTTTCTTAATCAAAACGACATAGATACATAGTTTCAAATACATTATATTTTATTCATGCGGGTTAGCGGGTTCACCCGTGGATCCGTTTTCCTCGCCCGCACCCGCACCCACACCCGCCGGTTTTTTATTTAAACGGGTTCGCCGATTCGAGGGTTATGAATTCTCCACCCAAACCTGACCCTCCAGGGTTGGGTTCGGGCGGGTGCCCGCGGGTGCGGGTCAAATTGCCATCCCTAGTAGAAACACTCTAAATGGGATAGATGGGTATGTATGAGCATTTATGGATACATTTGATGTAAATACCCAGATATTTTGTAGAAACACTCTATATGGGTAGGTGGGGCAGGTATGAGTATTTATGGATGAATTCTTTTATAATATCTAAATATTTTGTAAGAAATTCTAAATGTGATAGGTGGCATGGGGTTTGTATGAGCATTTATGGATGAATTCATTAAATGAAAAAAAAAAATTGCATCACGACCATTCGATCACAGCCCGCCCAAATTTAGTGTTAGAATATGTCTAACTTTGGGGCAAAGTACTTGATATGGACCAACCTATTATTTAGGCCTGGTTTCTTTAGGCCTGGTTTCTAGAACCTTTTCCTTGTAAATATCTATATATTTGTAGGAACACTTTAGATCTAGTAGATGGAGTAGATATGAGTATTTATAGATGAATTTCTTTGTAAATACCTAGATATTTTGTAGTAACATTCTAGTTGTGGTAGACGGTGATAAGGATGGCAACGAATCAGATCAAGGCCAAATCGGCATACCCCATTCCCTAAACCTTGTTGGGGCATTGTGCCTCATACGCGACCTGTGCCCTAGACGAGTTTTTAATTTCCACCACATACTTGAACACGATTTACACGATTATTGTTTTATTCATGTGATTGTCTAGATCTTATTCCTTATGTGATTGAATTGAACATCACTCTTTAATTGCAATATTGGTAAGATAATTTGAGATATAATTGATTGAGACTTGACAACCTTAGTTGATTAGAGCTCTTCATGAGTATGATAGGTTGTTGGTGGGAATGCCACATCCAATGGCCTAGACCCATTGATCGTCACGTAACCGATCTCACATTTACCCCTTTACTCTAAATGCCATAAGAGTGGAATTTTGGTGAGAAGCGATTTAGTTTTGTTTCTACGGCCAAATCACACTCTCGAAAGAGATTGGGTCCTTAATTGTATGAATGGTGCGATGATGAAGCTTTGGAAGCATTACCCATTGTCCGATTGCAACTCCATTAATTCTCTAGATATCTCTAATTTGATTTCATCAATACTTTTATCTAAATTGTTGATATTCTATCTTTTAATATTTGTTATTTACTTTTCTTGTTATCAATTCAAAAATCTATCTCTACCAAAAATGATTTATGTTTTTATGCACCTAGTTAGACTATCATAGAGTAGATATCATTTCAATTATTCAAATTCAATCTCTGAGGATGATCCTTACTTGTCATATATACTAAATTTTTACATTTAAGTGTGGTTGCAAGTGGTAAAAATCAATTTTCAAAACATATATATATATATATATATATATACATAAATTTTCAAGTCAGTACGCACTGATATAACTTCATCAGTACGTTGGATGTGGACCACTGGATTTACATATTTTGACTCAAAGTGTATGCACTTGTCAAAACTTCTCCATTATCAGTGGTTCACATGTAACGCACCGATATAAATTATATCGCGCACCTACAAGAAAATGACTATATATATATATATATATATATATATATATCATTTTTCACATATGTAAAATAGCTTTGTCAGCTTTTAAGAGCAACTTAGCCGATCCCAATCCACAACCACAAGCATTCTCATACCAATTTAGGTCTCCAAAGCACTTTTCGATCCCACATAAATTGTACTAGTTATCAGAAACTTGAAACCTAAAATGGATGAATGAAGAAAAATGATCAATCCCTACGGATCTAAAATAATTCGTCGCCCACTCATCAGTGATTCAGTTGTCACTGGCATGCTCTTAATGTCATCAAGTCACCCGCATGAATAATTCCGTGGCAACAAACTCTGAAATATTTCCCACAATCCACATTGTTCCATGGTTGCGGTGAACTCAAAATCTCAAATGTTCATGGAGTGGAGAAGGCCATTGTTATGCGACACTCTTTTTTTTTTTTTAAATAAAAATAAAATAAAATAATTTTAAAAGTTATGCATATTGTTTTCTTTTTCAAAATAAAATAAAGGACATATTTAAGATAGAAAATATTTGACATATTTGATAATATGTGGGATTGTGGGGTTTATTAACAAAAAATAATATTTTAAAATTTTTAATGAGATAAAAATACAGAAGAGGAGTACATACAAATTTTAAAAAGTACAAATTTGAAATAGTAGTAAACCAATTAATAAGCCAAGCCATCAATGTCATTAATGGCTGGGTTGGACCAGATTAGGCATCAATATGCTTGGCATTAACTTCAATTGAACTATTACAAAATTAATTAATTTTTACATGAATTTTTTATGTAATAATCGTATAATATTTAATTATAAATAACATATTAATAAATTAAACATACAGCCAAATCGAACTTTATAACCATCAAACATATTAAAGCTCATTATCTGTTATTAATTAGTTTTCTTTACTTCAAATTTGTGTGTAAATGTTATTAAATATATATATATATATATATATATATATATATATACACAATTTTTCTATTGTCAGTTCGTCATGATATAAAATATATCAGGACGAAAAATGTGGACCATTAGATTTACATATTTTGACTCAAAGTGTATGTGCACTTGTCAAAACTTCTCCATAATTTGTGGTCCATATTCTTCGTCTTGATATATCTTATATCAGGACGAACTGATAGTAAAAAGACTTTATATATATATATATATATATATATATATATATATATATATATATAAAGAGTAATGCTAGACTTTCCAATTTTTTTCCCAAATGGTGTTGGCACGTAAGGTGTCAACATCACATATAATCTCATGATTTATAAGATGTTGACACCTCACATGCCGATACCATTTGGGAAGAAATTTGGGAAAAAAAATTGGAAAGCCTAGCATTACTCATATATAAAATAATAATTCACAATGCAGGTCGAATTTTTTAGCATTCATGTCAGGCTCGGCTGGCACAAAAATTATAAAAGTCCATCCCGAATTCGGGCTTTTAAATACTGGATCTAGACCAAGTTTGTGTTGTCTACAATACCGAGTCAGGCCAGGCTAAACCCTCTACATGTGTCTAAGATTTCAATTGTTGGTTGGGTTTTATTTGGTGAGTTAATCATCAATTTTACCTTAATTTCAAAAGAGGTCAAAATTGGATGTCAACACATTCACCCTCTTTTATGTTGTCCTTAGCCTTATCTTTAGCTTGGTAAATCTTTGTTTTCAAAAACAATAAACTACCATTAAAAATTAGAACTTCAAATTCACACATAAACTTAAATTTAATATAACATATAACATCTAAATTTAATAAAACTTAAATTAGAGTTTGGTTTTTTCTTTCATATTTAAAAATTAATTATTTAAATACCGAGTCAAATGAGGTAGGTCAGGGCATAATGGTTTGACCCATCCCAGACCTAGTTACAAAACCAAGTCAAAAAGTTTAACTCAGCCAGTACCGAGTCCCATTTTACTCACTCCAAACCCGACATAAACGGATCAGATCCTCGCTAGTTTGGAACGGGGGACTTTTGCCATCTCTAGTCGTGGAGCCTACTTCATTTCCATATATTATTTTTTATAAAACAAACTTTTATTTGTTTTTATTTTATATATTATTTTCATCCTATTTGCAAGGGGCAAAATAGTTATATATATATATATATATATATATATATTTAAATGGTTGATCTATTGAACATCGGTGTACCATGCACCTTTAAAATTTTATATATGATCAAGACTTTTTTGGCGTGATCACATAAAACTCACATGCGACCACATTAAAATTTAAGTATTGTTTTATCGAGATCACATGTAACTTATATGCGATAACATTATATACATGCGATCACATGCATCAATATTCCAGTGCACCATACAACGGTGTTCTATAGATTGTGTCATATTAAGGGCATAATATATAGAACACCATTGTACTAATGAAACATTCTATAGAACACCAATGTATGGTGCACCAGAATATTGTTGCGTGTGAGTAGCATGTGATCGCATGTATATAACGTTATCATATGTGAGTTGTGATCATACCAAAAAAAGATATGATCACAATAGCGACAGTCATATAAATATATGTATATATATATATATATATAATCCATTCTATAGTGCAACGGTATGTGATCACATATGATTGCATATGATCACATATGTGTAATGTTATCGTATATGAATTGCACGTGATCACACAATTAAGTTATTGTGATTGCATGTTACGGCATGTGATCATACATTAGTTGATGTGATCATACCAAAAATGACATGATCACGGTCAAATTTTTTTAGGTTGCACCATGCAATGTTGCACACAAGGGCATCCAAATAAATATTTATATATATGTATATTTGGTTTGAAAACTGATTTTTCATCACTTGCAACCACACTTAAATGTAAAATTTAGTATATATGGCAAGTAAGGGATTGTCCTCAGGGATCTGATTTGAATAATTGAAATGCTATATCTACTCTAAGTTAGTCTAACTAAGTGCGTAAAAAACATAAATCATGTCGGGGTTTGAGATCGATATATGAATTAATAATAAGAAATGAAATAACAAGAAATAAAATATAGAATCTCGATAATCTAGATAAGAATATGGAAGAAATCAAAATAGAGATATCTAGGGAATTAATGGAGTCGCAATCAGACCAAGGGAAATGCTCTCATAGCTTCATTAATGAACGATTCATAAAATTAAGGACTCAATAGCTTTTGAGAGTGTGATTTGGCCGTGGAAACTAAACCAAATCATTTCTCACCAAAATTTCTCACCTATGCATTTAGAGTAAGGGGAAATGATGAGATCGGTTGAGTGATGATCAATGGGTCTACGCCATTGAGTGTGGCATTTCCACCAACAACCTATCCTATTCATGAAGAGCTCTAATCAACTAAGGGTGTCAATTCTTTACACATATTCAATAAGCAAGAAAAAGGTAAAAAATAGAGAAGTAACCCATAGTTGTAGCTAAGTCTTATCTTCTAAGCTTGATCCCTCATTGAACTCATTGCCTCGAATCTTGGTGTAAAGAATGGAAGATAGGATGTGTAGTGTGCTGGAGTCAAATGGAAAGTGATAAAGGAAAGTGGTGGAGAAAATGGGTAGAAAGGATTGATTAAAACAGAAGTAAGTCTAGATTTCGGTGTTGATTTTTTGGATGGAAAAGATTAGATCAAGATATGGAAATGGTGATGTATCAAGAAAGAAGGTTGACTCTGGGCGTATATGTCTTCTGCAAATGAATCTAAGAAATGTATTTATAGTGGTCTAAGGCAAGCTTGTAACCGCAAGATTCGCTGATGTGGGAAGTATCGCTGCATGATTGCCTCGGTCTTGGCATAGCGACATCGGCTCGGCCACGACAGACGGTTATAGGGATCTTGATCTGGTTTTCGCGGTCTTCTACCTAGCAACACTGGGGGTAGAATCTATGATCTAGAATGTCGCTGCAGATGTCGTGGTTGTATTCTAGCGACACATTGGGAGCGACTTTATCTGGATTTGATCTTCGCTGTCTTCTTATTTCATTGTCGTGGTCGCCCTATAGCGACATAAAATGGGCAACATCCTCTGGTTTAGGATTCGCTGGCTTGCTCTACAATTTTCGTGGTCACCCCGTAGCTACACATTAGGGGTGACATCTAATGGTCTTGGGTTCGCCGTCTTCATGCAGCAACCCTGATAGCGACATTGATACTTTACTTCAAAACTTCACTATTTTCTGATATTTACTTTAAATTCTTCAATTTTTGCTCAAAAGCCCTTATGATGCCATTTTTATCCTGCAAAGCTCGGTTTAAACTATTAAATTCCAGGGTCTTACCTGAGAACATACAAAAAGAGTCGGAATTATGGGTCAAAATCATATACAAATTTGGCTTGATCAAATACCCAAAAACCTATCTTTTGTCAGTCCTCGAGCAAAACCAACAACAAACAAAACACAAGGACACACATTAGACTCAAAACTCAAATTAAGGCACATGACTCTTGCAAGAGACTAAAATGGAAGCTAAATACAACTTGCGAAACCATTCAAGAAGAGATTCAATCAAAGCTATGACATCGAGAAACCATGCATGTAGAACTGCTAAGTGAAGATTAATATCTTGCCACTCTATCAAAGCATTGCACGCAGTGCGATCCCACATTTAAATTGCAAGAGTTTCAAAAGCAAAATGTCTTCAAGTCAAGGATGTAATTCACCTATACTTTAATCCTCACCGGATTTCTCTCATTTTTCGCACCGAATCCTAGGCTTTCACTCATCAAACATATGCAATATGAGTTTATATAACATCAATCAAATGTAATTGCACATGATAATTTTCAATAAAACACACTTTTATGAAAATAGGTCACTTGAGTTGGAATTGAAATGCCATGAATCCGGAAAGAGCAAGCATTAACAAAAATTTCCTAAGGTAAACATTCCCTAAGACCACAAGGGTCTTTTCAATTGGTTGTAACGGGGCCTATGGTGATCGGTGAATGAATAAATGGGAAAGTGAATAACAACACGCCAAAATATGTAACTAAGGCATACATTTACTCTTGAGTTGGATTGGCTCTCAACAACACAATATTAACATTTACATTTTCAGCGTCCAGGCTTACAATTCATCTTGTTTGCTATTTTTACTACTCTCTTTTTGCTTTGAGTATCCATATCATCTAGTTCTAGGCATTGAAGCAATTTGTGCTTCTTCATTTCTTTTTTTCTCTTTTTACAAACTTTCCATCTTTTCTTGTTTGCAATTGCAATTCCTTTCTAGCACTTACATACACACATGCCTAGGTACACCCCTTAACAAAATTAAGAGCTCCTCTTTTACATTCATTTCCTAAGCCTTGGCAAACCAATTCGCTCAAGGGTAGGCTTGTGTGTAGGATGTTAGGATTCATGGTGATATGAGTTATGAATGAAAAGCTTTCATGTGTTTGGCTTCGAAATTGGCATAGGAGCACACACATTAAGGGTTGGGAAGTGTTTAGGCCAAATTTAAGTGGTTACTTACATGCATTGCCTAAGATCATCTCTAAAGGTTTGTCCACCAAGGAAATCAAGGCATCTACAAGCAGTCCATAACGTTCTATGGCAATCAATATTTAAGTGCAATAAGACCATTAACATGCTTTGATGTGTGTGTCGAGTGAGTGTTTAGGAGGGAATGAAATTTCCCTCGAACAAATAATGCTTTTTAGGTCATGTTTGCGAAACTCATGGGAATTCTCCACTATTAATCCCTATCTTTCTAGCAAAATGCTTATTCACTCAAGCATAATGAGAAAAGGACTAGCACACTTTGTGCAATGCAACCTAAAATGGCATGATACTAATATAGACCAAGCAACGCAAACATGCACACACTCCTCATTAAGCATTTACTAAAGCACAATCTCAATAAGTAAAATATGCTCAATCATGGCCTTTCCGCAAGATTTTGAAAATTTTGACTCAAAAACATACAAAACCAAAAATGAAAATCTCATGCAAAACACCAAAGTGCGCGCACACCCCAAACCTAAAATTGACATTGTCCTCAATGTTTTGGAAACAAGAAACCTACATGAGCAGTGCAACACATAATCACAAGCATAAAAATCGAAATAAACACAAAGAGTCAATAAAACTCAATAGTCAATAAACCTGAACATGAATCAAAAAACAAAAATGTATCAATGAAAAACCCTTCATCACAAGGTAAAATCAAGTAACACCATTACATCCAAATATCCTAATCTAACACAATACAACTCCATACCTTTATTCTAGGAAAAAAATAAGCAACAAGATAAAATAAAACAAGTAAATGTCGTAGAGTAAATGAGTACATGAAATAAAAAGGTAGGATGAAATGATAGCTACCCAATTGGTTCACCCAAGTCAACACTTGAATTGGAGCCCACTTTTAGTCTTCACCTCTGTATATCTCCAAACGATGGTCGTTCACCTTGAATTCCTCTCATTCCTCCTGATTTTAAATTTCTACTGCTCCATGTGCGAACACTTGTATCATTCGGTATAGGCCCTTCCATCTTGGCTTAAGCTTCCCTGAAAACAACCGTAGACGAAACTCAAAAGGAAGCACAAGCATACCCGGTTTGAATTCCTTTCGAATGAGTGCCCTATCATGGTAGAGCTTGGTATTCTCCTTATACACTTTGGCATTCTAATATGCTTCTAGCCGAAATTTTTCAAGCTCACTAAAATGAAGTTTCCTTTCTTCGCTTGCTCTGTCATAATCCATGTTCAGTTTCCTTATGGCCCGTAAGGCTTTATATTCCGATTCAACGAGGAGATGGCATGTTTTTTCGAACATCAACCTATACGGACTTATTCCAATAAGAGTTTTGAAAGCTGTTCGGTATGCCCACATCGCATCATTCAACTTCAGTGCCCAATCCTTTCGAGTCCCATTAACTGTCTTTTCTAAGATTTGTTTGATATTCTGGTTACTCACTTCAACTTGTCTCGACGTTTGAGGTTGGTAAGGAGTCGCATCCTTGTATTTCACAACGTACTTCTTCAATAATGCCCCAAAAGTCTTGTTGCAGAAATGACTGCCACCATCACTTATATAGTTATAGGGGTTCCAATTCTTGTAAAAATATGCTCATTTATGAACTTAGCTACAACACTACTATCATTTGTTCTTATGGGGGCTGCTTCCACCCATTTTGACACATAATCAACCACCACTAAGATGTAGTTAAAACCTTCAGATGTCACAAAGAGCCCCATGAAATCTATTCCTTAAACATCAAACAATTCCATAACTTGTTCACTTGTTAAGGGCATTTTATTGTGATTGCTGTGTTAAGGGCATTTTATTGCGTTTGCGTATATTCCCTATTAGTTGGCACCTATCGCACTTCAAACAAAACATGTAGGCATCCTTGGCAAGTGAAGTCTAATGAAAACCTGATTGTAGAATTTTTAGCGATATCTTTCTTCCACTGTAATGCTCACTGCACTCAAGCTCATGGAAAAACTTCAATATTGCTTCATGCTCGCTCTCCGGCACACATCTTCTAATAACTTGATCGGGCCCGTGCCAGGAAATGTAAAGTTCATCCCAAAAGTAATGCTTGGCATTGGTGACAAACCTCTTTCTTGCTTGTGAATCCAACTCTGATGGAATTATGCCCGAAGCAAAATAATTGACTATATCGGCATACCATGGATCCCTTTTCTTGAACAACCCACAATTGCTCATCTGGGAAGCTTTCTCTCAATTATATCACATGTCCCTCTTCAATAGAATCATGAACCAACCAGTTAAGATGGTCTACTACCACGTTATTGCTCCCTTTTTTATCCCTAATCTCTAGATCAAATTCTTGTAATTGTAGTATCCATCTGATCAGTTTTGGATTTGCATTCTTTTTTTGTAGCAAATATAGGATAACAGCTTGATCTGAGCAGACAACAACCTTTGCTCCTGCCAAGTATTGCCTAAACTTTTCTAATGCAAATACTATTGTAAGAAGCCATTTATATATGGTAAAGTAGTAGTTGAGTTGAGCATCATTCAAGGTTTGAGAGGGATAGTAGGTGACATGTGGTAACTTCTCCACCCTTTGCCTTAGGACTACACCCACTGCATAATCTGAAGCATCACACATAAGTTCAAACGGAATGTCCCAATTTAGAGTCATAATAATCGGTGTGGTAGTTAAAGCTTCTTTGAGAGTGTCAAAAGCTCTCATGTACTCCTCACTAAACCCAAACTCGGTCTCTTTCTAAAAAAGAATCCACAACGTTCTAGCAATTTTTAAAAAAATCCTTAATGAATCTTTTTTAAAACCCTGCATGGCCTAGAAATGATCGAATGTCCTTGACTGTTTTTGGTAGTGGTAGGTGCTTCATTACTTCAATCTTTGCTTCGTGAACCTCAATCCCTTCTGAGATAACATGTCTAAGTAATATGCCATTTTTTTTATTATGAAGTGGCATTTTTCCTAATTTAGCACTAGATTAGTCTCATTGCATCTTTGAAGAACCCTAGAAAGATTATGCAGACACAAATCAAATGAATCTCCAAATACAGAGAAATCATCTATGAAAACCTTAAGAATATTTTCCACCATATCAGAAAAGATAGATACCATGCATCACTAAAATGTGGCTGGTGGGTTACAAAGCACAAAGTGCATTCTTCTATAGGTATAGGTACTAAATTGGCAAGTGATTGTCGTTTTTCCTAATCTTCCTGTGCAATTGCGATCTGGTTATACCCCAAATATTCGTCAAGGAAGCAATAGTAATTGTGACTTGTCAGGCACTCTAACATCTGATCTATGAATGGAAGTAGAAAGTGGTCTTTTCTTATGCCCGTATTTGATTTCCTGTAATTAATGCATACTCTCCATCCCTTTTATGGCCTTTGTGGTATAAGCTCATTCTTCTCATTTCTCACAACTGTTATCCCTGAATTCCTCTGTACTATATGAATTGGGCTTACTCATTTGCTATCCGAAATCGGATAGTTGTTCCCCATATCTAGAAGCTTGAGCAACTTCTTTTTCATCATCTCTTGCATGATAGGATTCAACATACGTTGCTCTTCTCTTGTAGACTTGGTATCTTCTTCTAATAGGTTCAGTGCATGCAAAGTGTAGGACTAATTCATTTGATGTCGTCCAATGACCATCTAGTTGCTTACTTGTACATCATCAACACTTCAAGCAAATCCTCTTCCTCTTCACCATTCAATTCTGCTGCAATTATGATATGAAGGTTTTCCTCCTTATCCAAGTAGGCATACTTTAGGGTCGAAGAGAGCTATTTAAATTCCAACTTTGGTGAAGGTTTAGGTGTACAAATTCCTTTCTTCGCCTCTTTGATATCTTCTTTTTTATCCAACTCTGCCTCCGAGTCTACTTCTACTTCTACTTATACTTAATCACCAACCTCATCAATCAACTCCTCTAGTACTTCTCATGAGAATTCCTTTTTATTTACCTCTTCCTCAATCTAGTCTATCACATCAACTGTGTAGCAATCATGTGCTCTACCGAATAGGAAACTGATTCAAAAACCTTATACTCAATCATCTCATCAAGGACTTTCATTCTGAACTTCCCTTTATTGACATTGATTTTTGCCTTAGCCAATGCCACGAAAGGGCGCCCAAAAAAATCAAGGAGTTTTTCTCATCCGACTCTTCCTTCATATCCAACACCACAAAATCATATGGAATTATCAAGTATCGCTACCATTGCCTAGCGACGCAATGTGGGCAATTTTCTTTTGATTTGATCTTCGCTGGCTGATGCATATTTTCGCGGTTATGTCTCAGTGACGCAAAATGGGTGACAATCTCAGGAAATCTTTATGCTCCAATTGTCGCGGTCGTCACATATCGACGCAATGGGAGTGACATCCTCTAGACTTGGGTTCGCTGGTTCGCTCTATAAATGTCCTGGTCGCCCTCCAACGATGCACTGTGGGCGACATCCTCTGGAATTATGTTCGCTACTTGTTGATAGCGACATGCCCGTGACAAGCTCTGCTTCATATCTTCTTTTTTTTACACTTCTAACCTATAATTCTTCAATTTGTGTTTAAATGCCCATGTGACACAATATTACCTGCTCAACTCTATTCAAATTATTAAATGACTGGATTTTACCTGAGAACAAACAAAAAAAAGTCGGAATTAGAGGCCAAAGTCATATTTAAATTTTGCTTGATCAACATGTTAGGGTTTCATTTACCTCATTTAGCTAAGTCTACATGTATGTGCATTTAGACATCTTGATAACTAGGATTGTTAGATTTGCTTCTTTAATTTCTAGTTAAGCATATTGTGTGTAGTCTTGCACTATA
This sequence comes from Dipteronia sinensis, assembly GCA_033220585.1. Classification (NCBI taxonomy): domain Eukaryota; kingdom Viridiplantae; phylum Streptophyta; class Magnoliopsida; order Sapindales; family Sapindaceae; genus Dipteronia; species Dipteronia sinensis. The sequence continues at coordinate 23,319,230 of CM065636.1, forward strand.
TTGCATCTTGAATATTTCTACATATTCACGTAGACTTAATTTCCTCATATAGTCAAAATCTTATAGCTTCTAGTTGAAGTTGTAAAAGCAAGCAAGCCTTGCAATCAAAGGTTTGATTGGCAAGCAAATGGTCTAGAATCAATATTAAAGCCCCGCGGGTAGAATAGTTTTTGTTACTTCAAAAAATGGTGTGACTAGAATGTCAACTTAGGTTGTAAACAAGTATTCAAATAGTGGATTTGAGGACTAGAGTGGCTAGATGGACTAACCCATGAGTTTTTCCCAATTAAAGGGTTTCTCACATAAATTAATTCAACGTGTTTTTATTTTTTCCATTTTTTTTATTACGTTGATTGTATGTGTGGTGTGATTGGTTGTGATGGCTTGAATTTTGATAATCTTGACTAATCAAAAGTTGGTAATTAATCTTGATTAACAACACATTCACACTCTCACCCCCTCTAAGTTGTTTTAGACACACTCCATGTATTTTCAAAGCTCTAAACTCATCAACATAAATCACAACCTAAGGTTTAGAGAGGTGAGTTAAGAGAGAGTTTTCAAATAACAAGAATATAGAAAATCTAACTCACAAGGGAATGCAATAGTTAGGGTTAATTATTAGAAACGGTTAATAATAAGACCCATACATAATGGTGAATTTATGCATGAAATCTAACCCTATTTGTGTGAAATGAATATTTATATGCATATTGTGTCAAAATGCATGCCATAAATGCTCATAAATACACACATGCAAACCTTAAGAAGGTGAGAATAAGAGATTAATTGATTAAATCATTTGTTTAGTTACAAAAATATACACGAATCCCCCAACAAGAGGGAATTAGTTACATATCATGGAAATGAAACAAGAAATTACCAAGGGAGAGAGTACAAAACCCATTAGGTCTTCTCTTGGTCAAGAGCTTATCCTTAATCTTCCAAGCTTTAAGCTTTCTAGTGCAACTAAGAGTAAACTAACCTAAATGTAAAAGAGAATTGTCTAAAACCTAAAAGAAAACTAGAGAGGAATGAGAGAGTATCTCTCTCTAGATTATCTAAACTAAGGTGCAAAATCTAACCTAGAAAATTTTTTGGTTGCTATTTCGCTTTAAGGTTCCACACTAGAGAATAAAGATAAAGTTTTTCTTATATAGTGGAAAAGGTGGTAGGTGATGATCTGAGAATCTAATTGGTTGATGGGAAATGCGGCTTGGTAGTGTGATTTCACCTCGCATTTTGGAAGTTGCACTGCCTTTTAATTTTTGAGCTGACTTCCTAGTGTGGCTTGGATCCCGCACATAGCATTTCGTATAAGTCTTCTTGTTTTTGGTACGAGCTCCTTAGTGCGGCTTCAATCCCCACTCTTTAACCCTCACAACTCTCTGATGTTAGATGCGTCTTTTACGGTACTGCTTCCAACATGTTTTGGTCTCCTCACACATTCCTCTTACTTTCAATACGGCTTGGAAGTGCAGCTTGTAGCCCGCACTCAGCCAAAAACTCTATTTTCATCTTAACGACCCTTGAAACTCTGAAAATACCTGAAAAACACTTATTTACAATATTAAACACCTATAATGTTTAGAAAACGGCTACAAAAGTAAGGTACAGGGAGCTCAAAATGTGAAAACTTTTAGAGCGATCATGAACTAGAAAGGGAAGGAAGTAAAGAAGAAAGTACCCTTCAAGAAAGGTTAAACTAGCCAAGATAGGCCTTCAGAAAAAGGCATACATTGCTTTAAATGTGGAGGATTCGGGCATATCTCTATAGATTGTAGTAACTCGAAGGACAAGCAGAAAAGGAAAACTATGACCGTTACTTAGAGTGATAGTGATGATGAAGACGATAAGGAAGACTCATATGATGATCATCATCATGTGGAGAACTTCACTGCCTTTGCAACCTCTCACATTATTGATAAAGCAGAAGATGACAAATCCTTGAATTTAGACGTTGAATAAGAAGTGGGAGAAGACATAGCTAGGAGTGATGATGAGAGAGCTTATGAATGAGAGGTTTACTCCAATGCTGATAACTCTGGTAATAAGAGCTTATCAACTTCTAGCGAAGAGAGAAGTGAAGAAAATGGTAAAGATGACTCAGATTTTAACATTTCTAAGAATGAGGATAGGTCGGAGTATGATGACTTTAGAATAAAGTTCAAGAAGTTTTGAAAAGAGTGACCAGTACCGTTGCCAAGCTCAAAAAAGAAAAATCAAGTCTACAGGATGCCTTGAACATGACAATGGAGACGAATCCCAACTTGAGCCAATTCACCAATTGGTTGAGAAGAAAAGTGAGTGATCGGACCTTGACATTGTCTAAATCGCTATGAAGACTTGAAGAGCTAAACAGACAAATGGAATCCAAAGATAAAGAGTTGAAGATTACCAAGGAAAATGATAAGAGATTGATGAATGAGCTTGAAGAAGTAAGTAAGCACTCTCCTCATTAGAATTCAAGCTCAGAAAAGCTAAACATCATGTTAAGCATTGGCAAGAAGCCTAGTGACAAAAGAGGGCCCATTTTTGATGATGATGAGACCACACCTTCCTCCAACAGTACCGCATTTGTGAAGGAAATAGTTCCCAAATGGCATATACCATCAACACCCCCAAAAAGACAATTGAATTGTGTGAATCTTTTAATGGTGCTAACTTGAAGATGCATTCGAGGAACTTAACTCTACTGTTGAAAATGCCTCAACCAAGATTCCACCAACCAAGGAGGCAAGATCAACAAGCTCAACAATCTTAACCTAGGAGACAACAACAACCGGCTAAACCACTTCAAAAAGCTAAACCACAAAGGCACCAATTAATGACTCAAGCACAAAGGAGAAGTCAACTGATGCATCAACAAAAGCAACCTCATCGGAATGGTAAAGCCCCGATGAGAAGTCCAAGATATGGTATAAGTTTTAATTTTGTACCTACATGTCATTTTTACAGTACGATAGGTCATATAAGACCAAATTGCTTTAGGTATATAAAGAGGTGCAAGAAAAAGAGCATGAATGAGAAAATGTTGAAACATAAAGCCAATATGCATGAACCTAGGGAATCTAGAAACATGAGACCAATAGACCATGGCCACTAGAGATAACAATATGGCACCTATGAGGAATAGAAAAGATGATCATGCATGCTATATTGCTCACAGTGCCATGAAAGCACACACCATAAATTCTTGGTATCTTGATAGTGGGTGTTCTAGGCACATGATGAGGAACAAGAGTTTCTTTGAATCTCTTGTCATGTGAGAAGATGGATTTGTCACCTTTAGGGATGACTCTCGAAAGAAAGTTATAGGTAAAGGAAACATTGATATTCCTGGATTACCCTCTCTTCCAAATGGTTTGTTAGTAGATGACTTGCAAGCCCATCTCATTAGCATTTCTCTTCTTAGTGATAAGGGTCACTTTGTTCTTTTTGGCTCTAATGGGTGCTCTATCATGGAGTCTAATGGTCAAGTGATCATGAAAGGCAAAAGATCTTCTGATAATTGTTATTACCTTGATATTGATGTTGTTTCTTACAAGTTGACCAAACATGAGCAGGTTGAGTCGTGGCACCAAATACTTGGCCATATGAATTACCAAGACTTAAAGATCTTGGAAAAGTACCAAGTGGTACGTGGAGTTCCCGAACTAGAGAAGAAGATTAAAGGTGTTTACTGGCCATGCCAACAAGACAAGCAAACCAAATGACCACACAATAAGGGAATTCATCTTGCCACCAAAACACTGTTAGAGCTTTTTCACATGTATCTTATGGGTCAAAGTAAACGAAAAGCTTATGGGGTAAGAAATACATATTTGTGTGTGTTGATGATTTCTCTATATTTACTTGAACTTATTTTCTTAGAGAAAAATCTAAAACCTTTGATAAGTTTAAAATGCTATGCACTAAAATTCAAAATGAGAAAAATTCTTACATTAAATGAATTAAGAGAATTATAAGTGATCATGAAAAAGAGTTAGAAAATGCTTGTTTTGAAAATTATTGTGATAGTTTAGGCATTTTCCATGAGTTCTCAGCTCTTAGGACACCTCAACAAAATGAGGTTGTTGAGAGGAAAAATAGGGTCTTACAAGAGATGGCATGTGTAATGTTGTTTAGCAACAAGGTTCCTAGAAACCTTTGGACCGAGGCTATTAATACGGCTTCCTATATAGGGAATAGAGTGTTCCTAAGACCCGGCACTAGGCAAACCTCTTATGAGCTTTGGAAAGGTAGGAAACCCAGTGTTGGATACTGCCACACTTTTGGAAGTAAGTGCTATATTTTTGAATGATCGTGATCAATTGGGCAAATTTGATGCCAAGAGTGATGAGGGAATATTTCTTGGATATGCCCTCAATAGCAAAGCCTGTAGAGTTTTCAATGTGAAGACTTGAACTGTGATGGAGTCTTCCAATGTTGTTATAGATGATTGTAGGCTTAGTGCTAAAGATCATGAATGAGATGAGGGAGTTGTTAATGACCCCCAATTGGAAAAAGTTGGTGAGACTTCAAGTGAGGTGAAGTAAAGCCAAAATGAAAAGGATGTTCAACCTCTTGATAGGGTTACACCTTTGAACTTCTGAACCTGCTCATTGGGTTAGACATCTTCATGACTAAGAAGATATCATTGGAGGTGTTTATATGGGTGTTAGGACTAGGAGTCAAATAGCTAATCTAAAAATATACAAACACGGTAAATTTGTCTAAAGTTAACCTAGAGGGGGGGTGAATAGGTTTTTACACCTTTTTCAATCTCTTGAAACAAACTAAAGTTTGTCCCTCTAGATAGCTTGTATCACATCGCATTATACATATAAAAGCACATGTAGACAATTGAAGTATTTATTCAATCAATATTTATCCATCAATGCCTACAATTTGCAAGTGAAGGAATTTCACTAAAACTCAAATCCACAAGCACTTGTATATAAATATATATATGTCTAATATTTACAAGTACTTGACAATCAAAGAATTATATACAAATACATCAATATATATATATATATATAATGAAAGAAATTTACAATGTTGATCCAATTAAATGTTTGCATATCACATCTTTCACAAGCAAACACAAGTACAAATATAAAGAGACAGGGATAGAAAGAATTAACACGATATTTTTTTAACGTGAAATATCCACGGGTTGAACCTACAACCATCGGTCAACTATCTTTCACTAGATGATAAATGTACATCCTCTAAAGCGATCAATCAACACATGATATACACATTCTATAGGATATAACTTCTACCCAACCCTCGGGCCTTCTAATGAAAGAGACGTAGCCAACTTTCTATCCAAAATACATCCCATGTCTCAAGAAAGTTTCACTGGCTTGACTATTCGGACTTTTGCCCTAGCCAAGATTCCTTGCTTAACTATCAGGACCTTTACCCTAGTTAAGACTTCCTTGCTTGACTATCCGGACATTTTCCTTAGCCAAGACTTCCTTGCTCAACTATCCGGACCTTTGCCCTAGTCAAGACTTCATGCCTTTTACAAGGACTTCCTAATGTGATCAATGTATGCCAGTGCAAACATATGCAACATAGAATATGTGATCAATATATCCTATGGAAACTAGAAATGATCAATGAGCACACAATGTATATTTTTCTAGTTTCAGATCCTAACCCCAAGGTAATTCAAGACTTTGAATATCAAAACACAAAGAATAACACAATACCTTGTATAAACGTGCAGTTTTGAATTTTGGTGTAGAACCACCATAAAACTTGAACAAAAGACTTCAAACTCTCTTGGAGATGATAGATAACTCCAATACAAAGATTCTCCAGCTTGAATCACTCAAATCAGATAAGAAATGAGTGAGTTATGGTGTTTGGAAGTTGAGAGAATTTGGAGAGAAAATTCTGCACAATTTTCTTCTTAGAATGAAAAATGAGAGGGGGAAGGATTTTAAATGAAAGAAAGGAGGGAAGATGACATGGCGAGAAGGTGTGCTCGAGTGGAACTTGGTGGCACACCACCTAAGCACCCTGTGGAGGCTCGTGAGCCTCACGGGGGTAGAAAGGTTCCCTTCCTGTGAAGCTCACACGCCTCTACAAGAATGGGTGCAAATGGCCTTCGGCCATTTTCCTCCTCCCGTGTGCTCCTCTCGAGTTTTTTGACCGTATTTCAGCCCCCGAACTCTGATTTTGAATCCGTTTTTGGATTACAAACTGAGACTCTCTTACTGACATTGACGTGTACAAAAATTTTACAAAAAGATGGAAATCGACTCGATATACAAGGACGAAAACCATGTATGTTAAAGGTACGAAAGTTTCATAACTTCCAACTCGGAAGTTGAAAAATAATGAATGAGTAACCGAAATGACTGAAATTCAGTAAGAAACATTATGAGAACATATTCAAGTCTGATATCACAAAAACGTAAACAAACAAACACATGAACACACAAGTATGCAATTTCCTGGATATAGTCCTCGTACATTCATTTTACCAACTTTGTCAATTTAAATTTAATGCATGTGCATAGAATAATAAGTGTATGTATATGTTATACAAATTGAGTACAATAATGCATGGACACATATGAATGCAATGTATGTGTGTGTGCCTAAGCCTTGCAAGAGGAATGAGGTCTAAATATACCTTTGATATGCAATATGGCTTGCTCATCTTGAAGACTTCACTTTGTTTGATAAGTAGTCATTCTTCCTTGAAGCTTGAATCATGATAACCCTAGACAACTAATCAATACAAATGAAATGTTGATATGGAATTATGTCAACACATGACTCAAAAACCTAACATAATCAAATTAGCTACACTTGTTGCACCTGACAAATTGAACCTAAGAAGGTCGATGAGGCCTTGAGTGATGAGTTTTGGGTTCTTGCCATGCAAGAACAGTTGAACCAATTCGAAAGGAATAAGGTTTGGACTCTAGTTCCTTGACCCAAGGACACTAATGTCATAAGCACTTAGGGGTGTTTAGGAACAAATCCGATGAGGATGGAAACATTGTGTAAAACAAGGCTAGGCTTGTAGCACAAGGACACTCTCAAGTTGAGTGTATTGACTTTGATGAGACTTTTGCTCTGGTTGCCCGTTTAGAGTTCGTTATGCTTCTCTTGTCCATTTCTTGTGTTTGCAAGTTCTAATTATTTCAAATGTATGTTAAGAGTTCCTTTCTCAAATTCTACTTGCATGAGAAAGTGTTTGTTGAGAAACCCAAGGGGTTTGTGGATTATCACCACCCCAAACAAGTCTATCGCCTCAAGAAGACGTTAAATGGGTTGAAACAAGCATCGAGTTCTTGGTTTGAGTGCTTCATTCAATTCTTTGTCAACAATAATTACTCAATGGGTAATGTTGACAAAACACTTTTCATCAAAAGTGACAAAAATGAGCTCTTTATAGCTCAGATTTAAGATAATGATATTGTGTTTGGTTCCAACAATGACTCTAAGGTCAAGTAATTTGTAGACGTTATGTCTAATGAATTTGAAATAAGCATGGTGGGGGAATTGAAATACTTCCTAGGTTTGCAAATTAAGCAAATGCAATATGAGATTTTCATATCCCAAACTAAGTATGCAAAGAACCTAGTGAAGAAGTTTGGCTTTGAAAATGCCAAACATTGTGACACACCCATGAGCACAACTTTGAAGCTAAGCAAGGATGCCAGTGGTAAAAGTGTTGAGCAAAACTTGTATCGTGGCATGATTGATAGCTTGCTTTACTTTATCGTAAGTAGACCTCATATAGCTTTTAATGTGGGTGTGTGTGCTAGGTACCAAGCAGATCCCAATGACTCATATCTCTCTGATGTGAAACAAATCATTCTATTTATGAGTAGGACCTCAAATTATAGGATATGGTACTCTTTTGATACCAATTCTAGTTTGGTGGGTTTTAGTGATACATATTGGGCAGGGAGTTATGATGATCGAAAGAGCATATCCAGCAGTTGCTTCTTTCTCGGGAACAACCTTGTCTCATGGTTTTGCATGAAGCAAAACTCCATCTCCTTATCCACAACCAAGGTCGAGTACATAGCCGTAGGGAGTGCATGCATATAACTCTATGAATGAAGCAAATGCTTGCGGATTACAACTTCAATCAAGGTACTCTAACCCTTTATTGTGATAATATGAGTGCAATTAATATTTTCAATAATCATGTGCAGCACTCTAGGATAATGCATATAGATATATGTCATCACTTTATTAGGGAGCTAATTGAAGATAAGGTTATAGCCCTTGAACATGTAGGAAAAAATGATCAAGTAGTAGACTTGTTTACCAAACTCTTAGATGCAACTAGGTTTAAAATACTTAGATGGTCTATTGGGATTTGTCACATGCCTTGAAAATGTGGTGGGGATTGACCCCATACGAGGAGCTCAAGCAAAGAGAGCAAGCTTGCATGATTCGTATATGCAAAAAGTTAAAAAAAAATTATGATCTTAGGTGATTGCTTGGGGTTGCATGGTTAATAACATTGATAATTGTTTGAATAATATTTTTAAAGACTCCGTGCACAATTGCTTAGTATGTAAATGCTTGATTTCTATGTTTACTTAAGTATGCTTATCTTTTTGAGGAATGTTCTTCTTGATAATACATATGATTGACCTCAAATTATTCTCCATGTTCATGATTCTTATGATATGTATTCTTAAGTTCTCTCTTGAAAAAAGCTACTTGCACATGACGTGCAGCCGCCCAATGTAGGAAAAGGCTACTTATGTGAAACCGAGTGTAAGCCATCGAGAGAGTTACATTTGCATGAAAAACAGAAATACATGCACTCTATGCTTATATATGATAAAAACAGAGTTAGTTGAAAAATACTATGATTTTTGATGTGTGGTGCATTGCGTATTAAGACCTCAAATTTGTTGAATAATATTGTGTCTTGCACTGAATAAAGATGATATATACTTATGAGGCGATTAGTTCACTTTGCACACAAATGCTTGGATATATATCTTCTAATCATAATAAAAGGGTTTAAATTGGTTTGACTTCACTTGGAAATTCTTATGATTGTTGCTTTGATTGATTCTCATGCATGAGCTTGATAGTGCTTGTATTACATGCCGACCAACTTTTACACACATACACACACACACACACACACACACACACACACACATTTTTTGAATAAAATCTCCTTGAATCTCTGTCAATAACTTGGCTTGCAAGTAGCTTTCTTTACTAAGACAATCCAAAATGGGGGAGCTTCTTTACCTATCTCATGACAAAAAGAGGGAGAAGTCTTGAGATTTAGGGGGAATGTCTTATAATTTGATGCTCTTATGCATTTAAGAGAGTCAGCTACTAATTGAGGGGGAGTAACCCATTTAGGGGAAGCGTGCATACTTTGCATTGCGTTGTTTTTGATAACCTAACTTGTGTTTGTTGTATTGGAAAGGTTGCTTGCTATTATTTCTCACAGGTATGCTCAAGAGATTGAAGACATTGAAGATTTAGATTTTTAGGTATCTCTTTGTAATATAGTGAGATCGATTGTTGACAATCACTTCCATACATTTTGTTTATTATTTTTGTGAGGAGTGGTTTTGTCATGAAATAGCCAAAGGGGGAGATTGTAAGTTCCACAATTTTGTGATTGCTTTATTTCTGTGACAAACCACAATGGGATATTTTGTAAGGGTAGCTTAGGTTTATCAAGTTCCTGATCGTGTTTGAAAAGCTTCCCAGCATCCCAAATGCTTCAAGATCAAGAGCTTTAAATGTATATCACTTGACTGGTACTCTTGAAGAGATTAGGTGTACACACACATACTCATGACATTCATTTGTGTTCTTTTATTGTCATTTAAGTGCGCATTTCACCATTCACACACTTGCACATGTTACATATAGGTTAGTGTGTTAGATCGCATGAGAAGGCCTCTTCTTCTCATCGTCGTAGTCGTGGTGTCGTCGAGGTGAAGTGCAAAAACTATTCTAGTGGGTTCCATGGTCCAAGCGTCATCTTGATCCACCATAAAAAAATGGGCACAACATTCCTTCCAATGGATTTCGTGGTCCAAGTGTTTTCTTGGACCACCTCGAAAAACCTTCCAAAGGATTTCATTGTCTAAGTGTCTTCATGGAGAGCCGCGACAAAGTAGTGCGAAGTTACTCCAGTGATTTTCACGGTTATGGTTTCTTCATGAACCACAGCGAAAATGGGACCGTGACTTTCCGATGAAGATTATGTTGCCTTTGTCACGGCTGTTTGTCGTCATGGACAACCGTAAAAGTGGGACCGTGACAATCTGTATATGCCAAAACGATATAGTTTTGCAAATCCCATATATATTGCCCAAGCTAGACACTTCCTTGTTTATGAAGAACTCTGGATTTCAGACTTCCTAGAGAGAGAATAGAGTTCCTAAAGAGAGAAATCACTAAGATTGACTTTTTAAATATCCAACCCCAAAATACATGGGCATTTAACATCTTCAAGCATCATTAAAGTATGGTCTGCATAGTCTTCATCACTTGGTAAATTAGAACAAGTACTCTAATTCATTATTGTTCTACTTAGTCAAGGCATATCATTTATTACATTTTGTTTGCAAACGCTTCATTTTTAATGCATATACTTAGAAGTCATGATAATTGATTGGGGTTGATTAATAGCTAGCATGTTAGATTGCTTTTTCTTCTTCTAGCTAAGTCTACTTGTAAGTTCATTTAGGCATCTTTAATAACTAAGATTGTTAAGTTGCATTTCTATCTTTCTAGTTAAGCATATTGTGTGTTGTCTTGCACTTTATTGCATTTAGGACATTGTTACATATTCATTTAGACTTAATTCTCTTCATTAAAGTCCAAGTCTTGTGGCTACATGTGGTAGTTGCACAAGCATTATCAAGACCCACTTTTAAAGGTCTGCTAGTAGAATAGTTTGTATTACAAACCTTGAGAAGAGTGACTAGGGTGTCAACTTAGGTTGTAAACAAAAATTCAATTAGTTGTGTTTCTGTGACTAAGTGGTTAGCGAGGCTAGTCCCGTGGTTTTTCCCAGTTAGAGGGTTTCCACCTAAAAAAATCAAGTGTTAATTTATTTTCCACATTTTACTTGATTTTGGTTGTTTATGTATTTAATCCTGATTAATCAAAAAGTTGTTAATTAATTTGATTAACAACTCATTCACCCTGTTCTAGATTGTTTTAGACACATTAGAGTAGTTTCAGCCACTATGGTAAATTTTTTATACGGATGGCCATTTTTGTCATACTACTAGTCTGTAATGGTCATTTTTAATTAAATTTACTATCTAATTGTCATTTTGATAGCGTCCAACCAAATCCCTAAAATTTATATAAACCTATAAAACAAAATTACATGGTAAGTAATGTACACCTCGGAAATTATATGGTAAGTAATGTATACATCGGAAATTAATTTAATTAATTTGGTTCATTGTATTCGTAGTGAACTGAAATTGCATTGTAAGTAATGTAAAAATCAAAAATTAAATTAGTTGATTTGGTTCATGATATTCGCAGTAAAATGAAATTACATAGTAAGTAACGTACACATAAAAAATTAAATTAATTGATTTTGTTCGTGGTATTCAGGGCGGAGTGGGGAAGCTAGCGTGGCCATGATGGTATTCTCATAAATATAAAATTACATGGAAAGTAATGTACACATTGAAAATTAAATTCATTGATCTGTTTCATGATATTCCAGGTAACGTACACATCAGAAATTAAATTAATATTTTATTTTTATTTGTTTGTTTAATGCCTGATCCATATAATTAAGTGAAGAAATTTGGCTTGGATTATAAGGCCAAGTTCTTTTAAGCCTATCACCTTCAGCAATAGTGGGGATATGAGGGTCTCAAAATTTATTGATGGAGATCGGCGATGTTGGGATTCGGAGAAGTTGGCTGTTACTTTTCTTCCGGTGGATATTGAAGCTATTTTGTGAATTCCTATTAGCATTAGGTCCTTAGGGGCGGGGCATTTTTAGTGAAGAGTGGGTATAGATTGGCTTTGAGAAGAAAAAAATGAAAGAGGCTTCTTTGAGCTCAGGTGTCAATTCCAAATGGTGGACTATTCTTTGGAATCTCCATATCCCTCTGAAAGTGGAGAACTATGTTCAGTTGATATTTTAGCACCATAACCAGATATTATATAGCACTAACATCATAATTAGTGTTTATATTACTGAGATCAATTGGTGTTTTCGATTTCTTTGCTTCTTGCTTTGAATAATATTTGATTTCGATCAACTTAGTTACATGGATAAATAAATGGATGAATATCATTGACAATCTGCAAATAAATTTGCTTGACACAAAAATGATAGGATACTATGATGAAAAAGACAAAATAGTACATAAAGCAAAATATGAGTTGATAAAAACGATATCAGTGAATATCTGATAAAGAGAAAATACATAAAGCAATTAAAAGCGACTTGAAGATTGATTCTTTAAGGCAGAAAATTGTTGGACTAGTGAGGAGTATGGCAGGTATCTCTAAATGGCAGCATCTAGTCATCCCCATTAAAGCTTGCTTCTGGGCTCATCAAATTCATAAACCACTGCTGTTTCTCCATCTGATCAATACCCACCACTACTACTGGCAGCTGCCTGAGAGATCGCTCTAACATTCCTCATCACACCATGATCTAGTGCTGGTGCTGGTGCTGGTGCTGGTGGGGGTGGTGTGGGTGCCAATAGCGCTTCTGCTGCGGCTGTTGTTGAGGATGATGATGATCCTGCCACCATAGCCATTCTATTGTTGGTATCAGACTGGTACTTGTAAATGTCCTTCAAGTACTGCTCGATCGTCCATCCCAGTCTCCTACAATTTGTTAATAATGTACCCCTTAATCTTTCAGAATTTGTCCAAAACCCCTTAATAAGTCATCCGATCAATGTGTATTTTATCACGTAAGAGTAATATGACACAACCCTAAAACATTAACCTAAAAATCAATAAAGAGCTGATCTTCCATTACCATTTAAATCATGCGTTGTACTAAATGATATCGTTCATAGCAAATCACATTTTGATTTCGTGAATGGCATCGTACCAAATCACTTACCATGCAAATTAGTTGAATTGATCTTTTTTGGGTTAACTTTTTTGGGTTAGGTAGCATTTCTGTCGAGAGTAATTAATGATGAATTGATGTTAGTTAAAAAAATCTCCTTTAAAACATCTCATAAAATTAATGGTTTAAATCTGGACCGGACCCAAAGGGGATGGCACGTCCGGTCTGCTAAGGAAGGCAGGGCATGCCAAGTACGACCCGTATGGTGGGCATGCCGTGCCTGGCTAGGCACAAATGCGTGCCGCATGCCTGGCCTTAGGATCAGGGCCCGGCAACAACAAAAAAATCAACCGTTGGTTGAACAAAAAATTTCCAATTGCCCCCTCAATTTTTTTTTTATATTTTTATCCAAAATTTAAATTTTCCTATAAATACTCCCACAAATTCCAATTTTCAATCACTTTCTCTCATTCTCTCAATCTCTCATTCTCTCAATCTCTCCATTCTCCAATTCTCTACACAATTTCATAATTTCATTCTTACTCTCTCCCTCTATACAATTTCTAATACTATATTACTAATTTCCTATTATCTATCTATTATTCTCTAAATGTTCCACCAATAAACCAAAGGTTAAAGGTACATTTTCTTTAAATGTTATTATTTAATTTAATGTCTTAATTTATAATTTTTTGTTAGTAAATTTATAATTTAATGTTTAGACATTAGTTATTAATTTTAATATTTTTGTTAAGTTAGTACATTTTTCATTTTATGTTTATACTTAGTTATTAATTTCAATATTATTGCTTAGTTAGTAAATTCATTTAAATTTTTTGGTTAGTTAATTTAAATATTTTTTTAGTAAATTAATATTTTTATGTGTAGTAGTTAATTTAAATATATTTTGTTAGTAAATTGAGTATTTTATGTGTAGTAATGAATTTAAATATTTGTTATTAGTAAATTAATCATTTTTATATGTAGTAGCGAAAATAAATACTTTTTAGTCAGTAAATTAAGTTTTTTTATGTGTAGTAGTAAATTTAAATATTTTTTTGTTAGTAAATTAATCATTTTTAAATGTAATAGTGAATTTAAATAGTTTTTAGTTATTAATTAAGCATTTTATGTGTAGTAGTGAATTTAAATATATTTTTTAGTAAATTAATCATTTTTATGTGTAGTAGTTAATTTAAATATATTTTTTTAGTAAATTAAGCATTATATTTGTAGTAGTAAATTTAAATATTTGTTGTTAGTAAATTAATCATTTTTATATGTAGTAGTAAATTTCAATATTTTTTTAGTTAGTAAATTAAGTATTTTATTTGTAGCAGTGAATTTAAATATTTGTTGTTACTAAATCAATCATTTTTAAATGTAGTAGTGAATTTAAATATTTTGTAATTATTAATTAAGCATTTTATGTGTAGTAGTATGTTTAAATATTTGTTTTTGGTAAATTAATCATTTTTATGTGTAGTAGTTAATTTAAATATATTTTGTTAGTTAATTAAATATTTTATGTGTAGTAGTGAATTTAAATATTTGTTGTTAGTAAATTAATCATTTTTATATGTATTAGTGAATTTAAAAAAACTTTAGTTATTAAATTAAGTATTTTAAGTGTAGTAGTGAATTTAAATATTTATTGTTAGTAAATTAATCATTTTTAAATGTAATAGTGAATTTAAATATTTTTTTAGTTATTAATTAAGCATTTTATGTGTAGTGAATTTAAATATATATTTTTAGTAAATTAATCATTTTATGCGTAATAGTGAATTTAAATATTTATTTGTTTGTAAATTAATCATTTTTATATGTAGTAGTGAATTGAAATATTTTTAAGTTAGTAAATTAAGTATTTTATGTGTAGCAGTGAATTTAAATATTTGTTGTTAGTAAACTAATCATTTTTAAACGTCGTAGTGAATTTAAATATTTTTTTAGTTATTAATTAAGCATTTTATGAGAACTAGTGAATTTAAATATTTTTTTACTAAATTAATCATTTTTATGTGCAGTAGTTAATTTAAATATATTTTGTTATAAATTAAGCATTTTATGTACAGTAGTGAATTGAAATATTTGTTGTTATTAAATTAATCATTTTTATATGTAGTAGTTAATTTAAATATATTTTGTTAGTAAATTAAGCATTTTATGTGTAGTAGTAAATTTAAATATTTCTTGTTTTTAAATTAATCATTTTTATATGTAGTAATTAATTTAAATATTTTTTTAATTAGTAAATTAAGCATTTTATGTGTAATAGTGAATTTAAATATTTAGTTAGTAAATTAAGAATTTAATGTGTAGTTATTAATGACTAATGAGTTAATATTTGTATTTTAGGAAATTGATCCTAACCACCCTTATTTTTCGGACGGTTTGAACATGCTCAACGATGATTTACGTCTTTCCCGAGAGACAGAAACCCAAGCTGGACCTTCCGGTTCCACGGTTACACTGACATCACGTCTAAAAAGTTTTACATCAAATATCTGACAATGTTTTGACATAGTACAAATGACACTCCAAGACGGTACGTCCGGCCCCAAAACTAAATGTAAGTTTTGTCCTAAAGACTATTCCAGTAGTAGGCATGGAACTAGTCATTTGAGAAGGCATATGCTCAAATGCATGACTGCACATGGACAAATAGACACTACAACTCAGGCATAACTACAACGGCACCCAGACGAGTCCGTTACGACGTGAATTTACAGCCCTGAACATGCTAGAGATTGCTTGGCACGATACATTGCACAAACTAATCAACCGAATAATTTTGGTGACAATGTTTTTTTTCAGAAATTTATCAATAATGCATTCAACCCTTAATTTCAAACTATTTCTAGAACCACCACTAGGAACGATTTGATAAGATTGTTTAAAACCCAACGAGATAAATTGATGGTAGAATTACAGCATCTAAGTGTCTCTATTGCATTTACTTCTGATATTCGGAACGCATGTTCCAAACAGGACTATTTATGTGTGACGGGACACTATTTAGATTCTGATTGGAGGTTAACAAAAAAACTCTTGGTTTTCGTCCTATTGATTTTGCACATACCGCAGAAAATATTTTTAAATTTATGAAATAACTAATCACATCCTTTCTATCACATTAGATAATGCATTTGCAAATACTAGCTCTACTGCATTGTTTATTAAAAGAAAATCCCTCAAGCTGGGGGTTATTTCTTCCATCAACGGTATGCATGTCATATCATAAATTTAGTTGTACAGTCTGGTTTGAAAGAAGTAAGCGATTGTATAGATCGCATCAGATATGTCATTTCTTAGATTGGGAGCTCTAATCCAAGATTTCGAGAATTCGGCAGACATTGTACATTAAACGGTCTACGACCTCGACGATTCCAAACTGATATGTCGTTAAGATGAAACTCTACTTACTTAATGCTACAAAATTATTTGGACTATGATACAACCATTATAGGTTTTTTTTTGTAACATGAAATTGGCTGAAACTGATCTTTCACAAGTACAAGCACTAACCTCAGATGATTGGTATATGGCAAGGGTTTTTGTTGAATTTTTAAAGATTTTTTACAATTCCACTGTAACTCTTTCTGGGGTCTATTACCCCACATCTTCCCAGACAATCCATCAGATAGTGGAAATGTCTAAAGTGTTAAACACTTATAGGACAGATACCATATTAGGCCTGTAGTTGTTGCCATGGAGACAAAGTTGAAAAAAATATTGGTCTACGATTCATTTTCTTTATGCCTTAGGTTTTATAGTAGATCCTAGGGTTAAATTATCTTGTTTAAATTTTTTGCTTGAGTTTATTGGTACTAATTTGACAATAGATTATTCATAACAGATTACTGACATTCGAAACAAATTATTCGAAGTTTTTAGTATTTATGAGCGCAGGTTTGGCGACGTTGACATGCAACTATCAGCAGAACCGGAGACATAGCCGATGTAGACAATTTGGAGCATTCTGAAATGGCAAAAAAAGGACAAATCATCAAGTTCTTCTTCAGCGCAATGATTTGCTACATCTTCTGGAGCCGAACTGAATAGGTACCTTAAAGCACAGTTCGATGCATGCAAAGACACGGAGAAATTTGATTTGTTGTTATGGTGGAAGACATATAGCTACAGGTATCCGGTCCTGTCACTCCTAGCACGTGACGTACTGGTTATCCTTGTGTCCACTATGTCTTCAGAACATGCATTCAACACAAACGGACGAATTATTGAACCAAGAAGAAGTTGTTTGACTCTAGAGATGGTTGAGGTATTAACATGCGATCAGGATTGGGAGCATTCTCGAAAGAGGTTGCAAAATGAAATGGTAGACGAAGAAATTATTCAAAATTTCTCCAATTTATATGTTGATTAGACTTCCGGTAGTAACTTGGTCCAGAACTAGGTTATACATGTACATTTACTTGTAATACGATTGCAATCTTTTTCCCTTACCAAGTTTTTATCCCACTGGGTTTCTCTTGGTAAGGTTTTTAATGAGGCAATCATGTAAATATGTAATACTGAATTCCGAAAGTCATAAATAATTAAATTAATTCTTCATTTCATATTTTCATAACTTCACGTCTTCATCTATTTTTTATTTTCTTTAATACTTTATCTATATTCATTCTTTGAATTATTTTATTAACAAACATAATAAATCTATCTATTACCAACAATTATATATTACACTGAAATTATAATTAAGATAAACAAATTGCAATAAAAAATAGATTATTATATTGTTAAAACAATATTATATAACTTGACACAATTACATTTATATAATTAAATTTTTTAAAAATTTAAATAATAATAATAATGAAATGGACCGACCCGTTTAGCATGTCGATACCGGCCGGCGTGCCGGCACGGCACGGCACAGCGGCGCCTTGCCCACATGCCCGGCCCGTTTTGGAAAACTGTAGCCCAGCATGGCAAGCCAACGTCGTGCCCACGTGTATGCCGTGCCTAATTGGGCCGGGCCACTCTAAATTTACAGCATTACATAAAATTAGTTAAATGATCTCTCTTACATCTTTTAGATTTATTTTTTCCAAAACCTCATTATAAAAAAAATGAAATCCTCTTAATTTGTGTGTATTTTAAGTAGTGAAAAGGGGTGCTCATATCAAAGCAATTATTACATTGTTATAAATAGTGGATATGAAAAAATATGGTTGTAGCTAGTGGTAAAATATGGTAAAGTGATAAGGAGAATTTAATTTGGTGGGTAGGTAAAAGTTTTATATGGTTTGTTAGAGATAAGATTAGATGTATTTTTATCATTTTATGAATGGCAATATCTAAGATTGAATCACAACCATTAGATGTAGAGATGCTTATCTGTTGCTAGACAATGTGAATGCCAAGTCTTGTATGATTTGGCATGATGTTCATGCACACTCATCATAAGCCTAAGGAAAAACTTAATTGACATTCCTATCGTTTCAATTAGGGGTGAGTGACCCTACCTAACCCGATCTGATATGGCTGGGTTGAGTCAGTTAGTTGAAAAGTATGATTGAAATTGGGTTGGGTTCGTTAACATTTTATATAAAATGATAAAAACGTTAAACCTAATTTACAGACATCTCTATTCACATAGCCATTTGACATGCCCGCCTCGAACAACAAAAGTTGTTCCCTGGGATCAATGTTATCGGGTAATATTCTCTTCATGCTCATATCACTGGCATCCATGCCCAATTTAGGCATTAAAGAAAAAATAAACAAAGGACTCATAGACCCCTAACACCCGGGACAATCTTCTTAAAAAACGGATGTGTATATATATATATACACACGAAGAATAAACAGTTCTCTAATCTATGGTAAATGGTGGGGCGTGCGAGTGTATTCACCCTTTCGCAATTGTACGAATCGTTCGACTCATATTGTGGTCAACACCCGGGACAATCTTCTAAAAAAGGGATATATATATATATATATATATACGAAGAATAAACAGTTCTCTAATCTATGGTAAATGATGGGGCGTGAGAGTGTATTCACCATTTCACAATTGTACAAATCGTTCGACTCGTATAGTGGTCACAAGTAAGGGTATTGTTCCTACGAGGAGGTGGTTTTGTCTAATTGTCTCTAGCTAAAGCATTATTTAAAGCAAGGTAAATAGAACATGGAAATTGTGAGAATGGTGTGTGTGAAGTGTATGCATTATGCGGATGATGATGTGAGAGTGTGTGAATGAAATAAACTTAAAACTAAAGATAGAAATTTAACCAGGTGCTTGCCTGTACTAAATTAAGCATAAAATTAAACTACTCCTAAACTAAACTAATCTACTCTTAAAGGCAAAACACCATAGCTACGAAAATAAATGTGGCTTGGAGAGATGCAAGATAATGAGTACACTAGGTACATAAGTTCACCAAACACACAAGCTGGTCATATAGATTATTAACCTTTACGAACCATTCAATTTGAGTTCGAGGGTCTGTTGTCTTGACTACGGAAATTACCGATATCAAGTAATCCCTCCCCAACACCATAGAATAGCAGTAGTGTCTTTAACGGTCACTCACCTATGGCATAGAGTGAGTGATAACTAAAGACCCATTAAGCATAAGAACGTTGGACCAAAACTTAATATAGCATAACATGCACAAACCAAGTTTCATCCATTCAATATAGCTAATAATCAATATCAAAGTCGAATCTAAAGTAAATACAATATATTAAAAAAAATTAAGTGTTGGTTTACAAATATTACTTAATGGGGATTACACATCAAAGAAATATAAAATACAAAAAGAGTAGTTCAAAGATAACAAAGATCTCCATTTAGTTTTTGCTCTCATTTCTCCTTGGATATACTTCAAAGATGGATGAAGATGATAAGGTGGTTGCAACTTGATAAGGCTGTTGTGACTTCTTCTATGACTTCATCTTGCATAATCAACTAGTAGAGCTGAATTGCGACTTAATTCTACGACTTCATCTCGTAGAATTAACTAGCAGAAATCTCTGGAATTGTGTTGTGACCTCATTTTACGACTTCATCTCTTAGAATCATCTAGCAAAAATCTTTAGAATTGTTTTGCGACCTGATTCTGCGACTTCATCTCGTAGAATCATCTAGCAGAAATCTCTAGAATTGTGTTGCTACCTAATTTGCGAGTTCATCTCATAGAAATTTCCAACTTCGCGCACCGGTCGCTAAAATGGACATAACTTCTTCTAGAAATTCCGGAATCGCGATCCATAAAGTTCGCTGGAAACTAGACTTCGGGAGCTTTCCGAAAAATGTAGCTTGAAATCTAGTTCCATCAGAGGAGGGAGATATGGCTTCCGCAAGATGGATGTTCTTTATAAGCCATAACAATTTCAGCTTCTTTTCCTCTTTTTTGCTTCCAAACCTTCACTTTAAGCTCAACCACCTTGCTTATGGGAAATATACCTACACACGGCTCAAACACATAATAAATACACAAAAGTGCTCGAAAACGGGCACAAAAGCTAGGAATATGGAGCTCTAAATTTGAACATTTGTAGAGCGATCAAAACCCCTAAACCTATCTTTTGCTCATCCTCGAGCAAAACTAAAAACAATAAAACAAAACAAACAACAAATACAGAAATCTAAAAACACATAAAAAGAATAAACAAGTTAAAACTAATTAGTCCACTTTCATGGGAAAAACGATGGCACTTAGCATGTGCCACAAGCCTTTGAACCCCTAGGTGTCCCTAGTCGAAAGAGTTATAGTCTCCTGAGGGACCAATATGGTACCCACAAACGCAACCCTATAAAGCAAAACGTTGAGATGTCACCTTAAACATATCAAGAAAAAACTACATGCATGTTAAAATCTCTATATGAAGACTAAAATTATGCTATATAAATCAATACATCACATCATGCATGTATGCCAATACATAAGATATTTTCGGTTTACAAAACAACAAAGCTCAAATGCCCAAGCTAGAATTCGTCTTAACTTTTAATCCTCACAGGATTACACTCATATTTTCTCTCAATTCCTAGGCGATAACACTCATTAACATATGCGAATTTGAGTTTAGGTACATGGAATCAAAATATATTATCATATTCATATAATTAGAAAGAACGCTCATATAAGTGCAAATGATCTCTTGAATGAAATTAAACATTAAGAACATAGATTGAGCACATGCAACTTCATAATTAAGCAAGCATCACCAAGAGATCTGCTAGGTCTTTCCGGTTGTAATAGGGTCATGGGTGTAGGCTAAGAAAGAATGGGAAAAGTGAAAACAAAACGTAAGACCATACCAAGGATTTTACTGACCATCTACAATGCAATAACGTAATCCTGAAATGTATTTATCAAGGACTTTGATGACCATCTACAATGCAATAATTTAGTCTAAAATACATTTCTTTGTGATCTACATTTAAGCTTCCCTTTTGCGTTATAATACTTTTCATACTCCTTTTTTTTCTTTTGAGTAGATATTCATTTTTTTTCTTTTCTTTCTTTTGAATGACATACACATATAAATTTTGATGCTTACATTCAAGCCTTAGTACATGTAACTACACGTTACAATTCAACCCAAGAAACTCATTGGTTTCTTCCCAAATTTGGTAGTAATTACAATATACCCCAATAATCTCTACTATCATCACCATATAGTCCCAAGCTAATTAGGTACGGTTTTTTTATAAAATCTAGGCAAAAAGTTAGAGTAATGAAAGCAAAAGCTATGTATTTGGTTTCAAATTGGCTATTGGACCACACATATAAGGTAGGAATTAGTGTTTATGCCATTTTGCAGTTTAAACACACATTGCCTATCATTACTTCTCAATGATCAACCAATTAAACAGTAAAGCAAACAAACATGTGATATCATAAAATGATTGTTCTTTAAT
This sequence comes from Dipteronia sinensis, assembly GCA_033220585.1. NCBI lineage: Eukaryota > Viridiplantae > Streptophyta > Magnoliopsida > Sapindales > Sapindaceae > Dipteronia > Dipteronia sinensis. The sequence continues at coordinate 23,341,156 of CM065636.1, forward strand.
ATCCAATGAAAAAATCCTATAGAGATCAATCTATACAATGAAGAACAAGATAAATGCTTAAGAGTAGAAACGAAATACACCCTTTAAAATGAACGTTAAAATACAAAAATCGTATAAGAGTAGTCTCCACTATTCTCCTAAGCTAAACAAGCATAGAGTCGCATCTACCTCAACATCGAAAAATTGGCATTATACACGCATATTTAAGCGATGCAACAATTATAGATGGCATGAATGCTAGTCAAAATACAGAGCGAAAAGCATACAAGACATGCCTCTACCGGAACGCAAAAGTATTATCTCAACAAAAATGGATTTCAATTCCAAAAATTTCAACTTTGACCAATTTTTGTAGAGATTTTAGAAAAAACAAAACTTCAAAACGACACAAAACACAACGAAGTTATCCATACCCCCAAATCATAACCCAACATTATCCTCAATGTTGCTCGGTGGAACCATCTCCACTCAAAAATGGGACAATGCAAGCTAGACAATCAAACAATTCACAAAACACTAACAACAAAAACAAAACAAAACAAATCCTAAGATCTAAGCACTATACAAGTCGCACTCTTAGATCTAAACAAAAATAAAAATCATAACAATAAGCAATGCATTTATATCCTTCAAGCACTAAGCGGTTTCCGCCATAATCAACAACATATCCACAAGTTCACAAGTTTAAAAACAAATGCTTCCTATTTCATTTAGCATAAAACTGAATTTCGACTATATTCTCACTCCAAACATGCTTCAACTTTTAATTAAGCACAAAATGCACCCATATATGTTAAAAGCTCCTAATCAAAGTAGGGCATTCAAAATGTGTTCAAACAATTGACAAGTTCGGAGGAGTTACCTGCCAAAATTCATATATTGGAAACAATTGGAGAGCGTTTACCTCTTATGGATGCCCATCGACTTATTTTCTTCTTTATTCTCACTCGCAGTCCATCTCGCATCCTTGGTTTTCAAACCAAATAAGCCTTCACGTGCTGCCGTTTCACTTGGTAGGTTTGTTGTGTGTTGCATCAACACCCAACATTCTCAAGAGTTGCATGATCTATCCGACCTGAAAATTTTCTTTTCATAGCACAAACAACTCAAACAACATCAAATGCTTATGCTTTAAACAAAAAAGTAAAATAACAAAAACAAACAAAACATACTAACACATAGTCTGCAAAGCAAGTAAATCTAAGTTATTTACAGAACCTAAGCTAAAACTAGATACGATTAATGAATAAGCCACCTCACCGGCAGCGACACCATTTTTTTGACACGCCCGCCTAGAACAACAAAAGTTGTTCCTTGTAATCAATGTTATCAGGTCCCAAACCTATACTTTTCATGCTCATGTCATTAGCATCCATGCCCAATTTAGGCATTAAAGAAAAATAAACAAAGGACTTATAGACCCCTAACACCCAGGACAATCCTCTAAAAAAGAGATATATATATATATATATATATATATGAAGAATAAATAGTTCTCTAAACTATAGTAAATTGAAAATACCTATAAGGTTATACTAAACAACCTAGAAGGGGGGGGAGAATAGATTGACACTTTATTTTTAAAACTCTTTCGAAACTTTTGTCAAAACCTTGGTGAGCATACAAATTAACATTTAACATGATTGTTATGAGAAAACAATTAACACATGTATGCTCAATTTACCACCCTTAGTCTACAAAACATATAACAAGAGACAATGTATCTTATAAATAAATATGTTCAATGCAAAGCGAATTCCCCAAATTGTACTTTGAATATTACAATATAAATTAACTTAGTGGAACTTTACATGATATAGAATATCACAAGATATAATGTTCAAACACTTACAAAGATACAAGAGACAAATGTTGATTCAATAAATAATGTGTGCATCTCTTTCTCTACAAAAATCTTGTTTACACAGATTTGAAGAAATGAAGATCTTAAACAATATATATTGATCATATGCACAAATATAAACAGATAGAGATAGAGATATTTGATACATCATTTTTACGTGCTAAAACCTCCAGAGAGGAAACGTCCACGAGTTGAATACAATCATCGGGTACTTTTATTATTGGAAAGTATATAAGAAATTTCTCAAAAGTGACCAACAAATAACACACTCCCTATTGGACTCTATGTCTACCCAATCCCTATTGGTAGATTGGAAATTCCTCAAGAGTGATCAACCCATTAAAACATTTTCTATTGGACTCCGTGTCTTCTCAATATCCCGGGTCTACCAATAATATAGTCCACTTTCTATCCAAAGCACTCTTGCCTCTAGAAAGTCTCCTTTACATAGCTATCTGGATCTCCCCGACCCCAGCCATGACTTCTTGCTTGGCTATTCGAACCACTTGTCCTAGCCAAAACTTTCATGCTTGACTATCCAGAGCCTCACACTCCTAGCCAAGACTTCCACCTTTTGCAAGACAACTGATCTAAATGTAATGCAAATGATGCTAACACATGCAAAATTGAATAGATGATCAATACATCCTATGCAAACTAGAAATAATCATTGAGCACACAAAGTATATTTTCCTAGTTTATAATCCAAAAAAATGACACCACACAAAATGATGCATGAGCATATGAAATGTATGGATTAGGTACACTTCATGAAGATCTAGACATAGGCAACAAAGTTCACAAAACAAGATTGTCTAGATCTTATACATGAACAAAAACCTAGAGCATGCCAAATCTCTAAAAACACACTTTAATCCTAGATTTTATTCATGTCACTAAGGCTTGAAATAAATATGTTCATGAAGCACATATCCAAGACTTCAGAACTAAAAAGAAAATGCTAGAAACATAAGATATGATCAAACAAATCTCTAGCAATCATTTAGAGCATATATTCACAAAATAATCAATTAAATCCTAATAGGCTCTAAATATAAAATCAAGTGTGCTAATCCTAGATATATTTAACTAAAGAGTCCTAACACATAAAAAGACTATTGATAATTAAAATAAAGTCAATCAAAGCACAAATAACCCTAGATAATAAGCTAGTCACAATACAACTCACAAACATGTGAAAAACTAGATTTAAGAAAACCTAGATCACAATCAAGTCTCTAATTAGACAAATCTAGCTTATAATTGAAGTTTTATCACTCATCAACATTTTTTCAAGTGACATACGTGAAAATAGGAAGAAGACCCAAGGTAATTGAACATTTAAAAATGCAAATCACAAAAGATAATCAACTACCTAGTTAATTCTTGTGCAGTCACGAAACTAGTGTAGAAACACCCAAATACTTGAACAAAAGACTTCAAGGTTGTTTGGAGATGATAAAGGACTTCAAGATGAAACTTCTCCAACTTGAATCACTCAAATTGGATAAAAAATGAGAGAGATATGGTGATTCAAAGTTGAGAGAAAAATCTGGAAACTTTTCTGCACTACATCTTCTTCAAATTTGAAAATGAGAGGGAATAAGATATTTAAAAGAGAGAGAAAGAGATAGAATGGGGTATCCAATGGCCACGTGCCACCTCAGCTCCCCGAGGAAGCGCATGGCTATCTCTGGGGCAGGAAACCTCTGTTGGGGTTTTTGCCCTAAAGCTTGTAATTTGTAAATGTGAATTGAACATAAATAAAAGAAGTAGTTTATTCATTCAAATTGTTTCATACTTTTTTATATAACATGTGTATTTAACATCCAAGATTACTGGATGTAATTTCGAACTGAATATATGAATGTTATATACAGATGGATTCAGTTTGAAACGAGCAATCTAAAGAGTCCGTAGATAGCAAATAAAGCTGAGTACTTTATTTGTGGTTAATCTATAGCTGCAGTCCATTCCTTAATGTACGGTGATCTTATCCTGGATCATTCCTATGGTGATATGAGAATGGAGGCACCTTGTATGATGTGATCATATAAGACTGGGCCACGATTTATATGAATCTCTCACTAAGGTCCGTTCATATATATCGACAAATGATGGCTATAAATGGGTGATCTTAATCCTGAGTGTCTTATCGACTCCTTCAGGTTAGATCATGATTTTTAATGTACCATGGGTAAGGTCGGAGTTGCATTCCTGATCAATATGCTCTGTATGTTAGGATCGCGGTTTGGCTTGTGGCTGGGAAGATTTGTACACAATAGTGGAATCCACTCCTTCTTGCGAGAAGTAGATAGTAGTTCCCTTAAGGGTTGATTCAGGGCTTGAATAATATGAGCGCTCTCCTAATTTCGTGAGGAATGTAGGATTTATTGTTCACTAGAGAATCATTGGTACTTAATGGAAAAGATGTAATTAGAGGGGTATAACGGATATTATGACTCAGCTCTAATTATGAACTACTTGTGGAGGATTATACCATATGTAATAGCTATATCGATGGACACCGAAAGTTATTGGTTTGTGTAAAAACATCTACACTTGAGAGAATGCAGCTTCAGGTTTTAAGCGGAATAACACCGAAGTTAATAATTATGAAATATTAATTAAAAAGTTTAATTAATTATTTCTAAGGATTATTGGAGCTCGAAATATTGTAGGTCCATTAGGTCCCCTTACTAGCCCAATTGATTAAAGGTAACAAGGATCAAGGTTAATTAATTGGATTGTCCAATTAATTGTGTTACGAAAGTGACACGTATCTATTTGGGAATTAATTGAATAATGAGATTATTTAAGTAAAGAATATTAGTGATTAAATTGATTAAATAATAAGATTATTTAATTATGCGATTAATCATTAGTTGGAGGGTGTTGATTGATATTTGTGTTTGAATGAAGATAAGATAATTTGATTATTTTATTTTTATTAAATTAAATATCAAATTTGAATTTAAAAAGTTTAAATTCAAAGTTATTAATTATCCTTATAGATATTAGATATTTTAAAGGGTTAATTAATGAAAGTTATCAATTAAAAAAATAAATATATATATATATATATATATATATATATATATATATATATATAAGATATTTATTGTTTTTGAAAACTGATACACGTAGAGAAGAGAATATATCAGTTCTCTCAATTGCATTGAATGCAATTTTGGTTGCGTGAAACTAAAAGAAGAAAAACGAGAGGTGTGCGGCCAGGTGAAAACAAATATATATATATATATATATATATATATATATATATATATATATATATATATATATTTGTCTTTGATTCATGGTGGCCGAATTCCACACATAGAAAACAAGAGTTATTTTCGTAAGTTTCTTCTACCTCCATTCAAGCTCTTGAAACCCGTGTCGCGCCCACACGCTGTTTCCAATCTTGGGACATAGCCGGGAAGATCTTGTGGTTCAAATCAGGAAGCAGATCGAAATAGAAAGAATGAGCCTTCAAACACTAGTATGAAATCGTTTCACCTTCTTTGTTGTTTTCGATTATTACTGTACAATTAGGTTTACTTGATGATTGCATAAATATTTTTAAAACCTCATTCCGCTGCGCAATCCAAAACCTATAACCTACATCCTCTCTCCTCGAGATGGCCATGCGCCTCTTCGGGGATGGGTGGGAAATGGTCTTTGGCCGTTTGCTTCCTCCCTCGCGCTTATTCGTGTTCTTCTATCCTTCTCAGGCCTCCGAACTTTGAATTCGAATCCATTTTCGGATTACGAACCGGGACTCTCTCAAACACATGGAAACCATGAAACTTTGACCAGAAAATAAGAATTCGACTCGATACATGAAGACGAATACAATGCACGGTAAGTGACCGAAAAGTTTCGTAACTTTTTACTCGGAACTTGAAAACTAATGAATAAGTAACCGAAATGACTGGAATTCAATAAGGAATAATATACGATCAAATTTAAGTCCAAAGTCCATAAAACATAAACAATAAGAATGATGTTTCCTAGATATAGTCCTAGAACATGCAATTTACAAAGTTTGTCAATTTAAATCTAATGCATGAGCATTCAATATCAAGTGTGTGAATGTATTATACCAATTGAGCACAACAATGCAGGAACACAAATGGATGCAATGTGTGTGTGTGCCTTAACGCCTTGCAAGAGGATAGAGGTCTTAAAATACCTTTGTAAACAATAACGATTTCTCCTCTTAAAGGCTACACTTTGCTTGAAGAGTTATCCAACTTGCTTGAAGCTTGATAAACCGTGAATCCTAAACAACTAAACAATACAAAAGAAATGCCGTTTTGAGATAGAATACTGCCAATATAACACAAAATCCTAATATAAATGATGGTGTGTGTGAGTGTATTCACATTATCATAAATGTACGAATCATGCGACTCGTATAATGGTCACAAGTAAGGGTATCGTTCCCACTATGAGGTGGTTCCATCTAACAATCTCTAGCTAAAGCATTATTTAAAGCAATGTAAATAGAATAAGAAGTGGTGAGAATGGTGTGTGTGAAGTGTATGCATAATGCGGATGGTGATTTAAAAGTGTGTGAATGAAATAAACATAAAATTAAAGATAGAAATGTAACTGGGTGCTTGCCTTTACTAAATTAAGCATAAAATTAAATAAACTGATAACACTAAGCATAAAATTAAAATACTCCTAAACTAAACTAATCTACTCCTAAAGGCAAAACACCCTAACTACGAAAATAAATGTGGCTTGGAGAGATGCAAGATAATGGGTACACTAGGTACATAAGTTCACCAAACACACAAGCTAGTCATATAGATTATTAACCTTTAAGAACCATTCACCTCGTGTTCGAGGGTCTATTCTATTGACTACAGAAATTACTGATATCAAGTAATCACTCATCAACTCCATGGAAGAGCAATAGTGTTTTCAACTGTCACTCACCTATGGTATTAGAGTGAGCAATAGTAAAGACCCATTAAGCATAAAAACATTGGACCAAAACCCAATCTAGCATAACATGCATAAACCAAGTTTCATCCATTCAATATAGCTAATAATCAATACCCATGCATGATTAATCAACTGAAACACGAATCCGCTCTTTCACTCGAATCAATCCATACATTTCAATTCACTTTCGTCACCAACATGCAAATAAGAGTGAGACACTACTTTTACAATAAGTTACTCTACATCACAATAATAATCTAAAGTCTCACTTATGCAAAAACACATCAATTTCTACCCATTCACTAACATACATGTCGGGAAAAATATATATAGCATTAAGCAAAAAGAATAGAACAAAATAAAAGTCAAATCTAAAGTTAATACAATATATAACAAGCTCAAGTGTTGGTTTACAAATATTCACTAATGGGGATTACACATAAAAGAAATAGAAAATACAAAGAGAGTAGTTTAGAGATAACCAAGATCTCCATTTGGTTTTTGCTCTCCTTTCTCCTTAGATATACCTCAAAGATGGATTGAGGAAGTTTAGAAGTGGTGGTGGTGAGACATCCATTAAGGAAAACCTCCACGGAAGCCTTTGAAGCTTCTCTATCTCTTGATTTGTGATGAAGAACAAGAGATGATGTTGTGTTGGTTCTCTCTTAGAGTGTATATGTGTGTGTATGTGTGTGTGTGTGTGTGTGTGTGTGTGTGTGTGTGTGTGTGTGTGTGTGTGTGTGTGTGTGTGTGTGTTTAAAGACCAACAAAGTAGGGGTATTTATAGAGTTTGAAGTTTAGGGCACTACTTGCGTCTGAAATGACAATGTTACCCCTTCAAAATTGCTAGATCTGCAACTTGATAAGGCGGTTGGAACTTCTTCTTCGACTTCATCTTGCAAAATAAACTAGCAGAGATGAATTGTGACTTAATTATGTGACTTCATCTCGCAGAATTAACTAGCAAAAATCTCTGGAATAGAGTTGCGACCTCATTCTGCGACTTCATCTCGCAGAATCATCTATCAGAATCATCTAGTAGAAATCTCTAAAATTGTGTTACAACCTAATTTTGTGAGTTCATCTCGTAGAAATTTCCAATTTTGCACATTAGTAGCTAAAATGGGCATAACTTCTTCTAAAAAAATTCGGAATCATGATCCATAAAGTTCGTTGAAAACTAAACTTCTGGGGTTTTCCGAAAACATGTAGCTTGAAACCTAGCTCAATCCGAGGATGGAAATACGGCTTTCGCAAGATGGACGCTCTTTACATGCCATAACAATTTCAGCTCATTTTCCTCCTTTTTGCCTCCAAACCTTCACTATAAATTCAAACACCTTACTTATGGGAAATGTATCTACACAAGGCTCAAACACATATTAAATACACGAAAGTGCTCGAAAACGAGCACTAAAGCTAGGAATAGAGCTCTAAATGTGAACATTTGTAGAGCGATCACCACCCTTTCATCTCTCAGTTCCACTGATTTCATCTCATCTCTGCTCTCCACTCCGTCGCCGTTGTCCTCACCTCCACCATGACGCTGCTATACACTCCTCCATGCCATTGTCCTCCACACATGCTGTTGCCCTCCCACCGAAATTTGTCTTCCACCGGTCCATAGATCGCTGCTATTCTAGTTTGTAGTTTGCAAATTCTTTAATATTTCTTTTTTTTTCCGTTTTGTTCAGTGTATATTAATTTTTATTCTTCAGGGTCTAAGGGATGGGTCGATGAGTGTTTGGTTGTTTTGTGTATACTGTTAGAGAGGTTAATATTGCTCAATGTGAAGATAATAAAATGCAATACAACTCAGTCACTAAGAGGACTACTAATGATGAACTTGATAGCACGTGTGAAAGGGCACAGCCTTACATTGGCCTTGCAGCTGTATATGTTACTGATAAAAGAAAAAGCAATCAAGTTCATCATCAGAGAAGGAAGGTCACGAGCAAGCTGGAGAGAAAGCAAGTCAGTCTTGGTGGTTAGGTAGTTACAAGGAAAGGATAAGGTTGTTAGAGAGCTGTGGTGTCAGCTTATTATTAATTTACAACAGATTGTAGTTGGCGTAAAAATTAAGCCAAGTGTTGTATATATACAAAATACAATGTATCTGTAAAATCACTTTTTCTCTTTTCTTCAATATGAAAAGTTTCAGAGCTTGAACTTCCATTAATGGAGTCACCGTAAACTCTTATAATTCTTCTTCTTGTTCTTCTTTCGTTCTCTTAGTAATATCATCAAACATCTACAAACCTTTATCAAATGCCTAACTCTGTTTTCAGTTTATTCCTGCGTTTTTAACTTGGTATCAGAGCTCTTGATTAACATCAATGGCAGAACATCGATCCAATAATTCTTCTTCTACTGAATCTCATAACATCACTTCTATTCAAACAAAATTCATGGATTTTTCATCCTTAGCAAAAACTCTAAGTCTTAATCTTACACTGAAACTTGACCACACAAACTACATCTATTGGAAAGCTCAGGTTTCAACAGCCATTGAAGCTTTAGACCTTGAAGGCTTCATCAATGGTGAGAAAACGCCTCCACCAAAGTTCATTCAAGTTCGTTCTGGTGATAGCGCAGAGCAGCAAGAGAATCCTGAGTTTCTCAGCTGGAAAAAATCGGATAAGCTCTTAATGAGTTGGCTCTTCTCAACATTGACTCCGAGTGTGCTTGGTCAGGTAACCAGTTCTAAATCTTCCTTTGAAGTATGGTCAAAAATCGAGCGAACTTATGCCCAAAGATCCATGGCTAGGATCATGCAATTGAAACAACAATTGCAATCATAAAAGAAAGGTTCAGATTCAATTGCAGAGTTTGTTTTAAAACTTAAAGCAATCAGTGATGCTTTAACCATAGCTGGTGAGGTTGTTAGTGATAGGGATATAATCATAAGTCTCTTAAATGGTGTAGGACATGAATATGATTCTGTAGTAACCTTGATCTCCTCTCAGCAGAGCACTATGTCACTAGAAGATGCACAATTTCTATTCTTAATGCATGAACAAAGAATTGAACAACTCAATATGTCTGCTCATCTAAGTGTAACAAATCCTTGTGCTCAATATGTGGTGAACAATTCGAATTTTAGTTATAGAGGAAATGGAAGGAACAGCACAAATGGCAATTACAGAGGTAATAATCGTGGAAGAAACCGGGGAGGCAGGTCTGGTGGAAGATCTAACCAACGCCTTCATTGTCAACTATGCTCCAAACCTGGACATGGTGCTTGGCAATGCTACAGGCGTTTTAACCAACAGTTTCAAGGAGGTCCAAATCAAGGAAATCAAGCCAGCCAAAGTGTTCATTCTAATCAAGGAAGTCAAGCTTTTATCTCTCAACAACAAGCCTATAACACGTATGAGCAAGGAAGTTCTTCTAACTTTTTTAATACACCAAATACTTTTCAAGAAAATGTGCAGATGGTACCCGCTACTTCCCATCAAAATACAGCCTACTTTGCTACTCCTGAAACTGTTGCAGATCAGGCATGGTATGTGGACTCAGGAGCTACCAATCATGTGACTTTCAATCTCAATAATCTCTCTATCAAATCAGATTACAGAGGTAATAACACTCTTTCTGTAGGAAATGGTAATCAACTGACCATTTCTCATGTTGGTAGTGCTAAAATTAGATCACATTATCAACCACAAACTGATTTGTTTCTTAATCAAATACTCTGTGTGCCTGCCATTACAAAAAATCTGTTTAGTATTTCTAAGTTCACCAAAGACAATAATGCTGTGGCTGAATTTTCTTCTCTTGGTTGTGTAATTAAGGACCAGAGAACCAAGAGAATTCTACTCCAAGGATCTCTTAAAAATGGCCTTTATGAGTTGAAGCTAGTTGAAGCTACTCCTCAAAGTGTCAACCTATTGAAGTCAGTTACTGATGCAACTTCAGATGTACATAGAAATAAGTTTTTGTTTGATGTAAATAAGGCTAGTGCTCAGTCTCTGCCTAGCCAAGCAAATGTAGCTCATTTTAATGCTTTTGTTGCTGCCAAGACAAACTCTGTACTTTGGCATGCCAAATTAGGACACCCAGCTCCCTTGATTCTTAAAAAAGTGTTGAATACGTTGCATTTTCCCTTCAATGTTCAAACCACTAATTTTTGTGATTCTTGTAAACTTGGAAAAATGCATAAGCTTCCCTTTCAAAGTGTTAAAATTTATGTCAAAGCTCCCTTAGAATTAGTTTACAGTGATGTTTGGGGTCCATCACCTATGTTGTCTAGAGAAGGCTATAGATACTATATTGCATTTGTGGATGCTTACACACGGTTTACTTGGATCTTTCCTCTTAAACTGAAATCGGATGCTTTTCATGCTTTTGTCAATTTTTAAGAGGTCTGTTGAACTACAACTTGATAAGAAAATCAAGTGCTTTCAAGCTGATATGGGAGGAGAATATCAGCCTATTGTTTCCTACCTAACAGATATGGGAGTTCAGGTTCGTTTCTCATGCCTATATACTCATCAACAAAATGGTGTTCCAGAAAGGAAACATCGAAGTATAGTAGAAATGGGAATGACTTTGCTTGCACATGCTAGCTTGCCTCTGAAATTCTGGGTTGATGCATTCTCAACAGCTGTGATTCTAATCAATAATCTACCTACTGCTGTTTTACATTTTGCATCACCATTTGAAAAACTGTTCCAAAAAAGGCCAAATTATCATTATCTAAAGGTGTTTGGATGCTCATGCTTTCCGTATCTTAGAGATTACTCTAGGCACAAGTTGGATTTTCATTCGAAGAAATGTGTATTCATTGGGTATAGCTTATGCCATAAAGGGTATAAATGTCTTAGCTCTTCTGGAAAAGTATTCATTTCAAGACATGTTCTTTTTAATGAGAATGAGTATCCTTATAAGGAATTGTTCTCTTCAACTTTATCTGTTGATTCCTCTGTTGGTTCATCTATGGCAAGTTCAAGCTTTAATCCATTGACAAGTCTTTTTCAAATGTTTGACAAGTCAGACAGGCCAAGTGCATCAAACACCTCACAACCGCCTAGTAACTCTCAATTACAAGTTGAATTCTATGATCAGACCTCTAGCTCTCCTAGAGGACTTCAATCTTTAGACACAATTGTGTCTTTGCCTTCTCCAAGACCTGACAGTGTACTACTATCTGCACAACCTGATGGTGTATTGCAGATTCCAACCTTGCATGAAGCTCGAAATACTAGCACTCATCACATGATAACAAGAAGCAAAACTGGCTCTCTAAAGCCTAAAGTTTTTCTATCAGAATGTTGCTTGCCTACTGGTTTTGTGTCTGCTGTTGAACCTAAGTCAGTCAAGAGTGCAATGGCTGATCCACTTTGGTTTGCTGCTATGAAGGAAGAGTTTCGGGCTCTACAAAGAAATAATACTTGGTCTTTAGTGCCTGTTACATCAGATATGAGTATAGTGGGAAGCAAGTGGGTTTTTAGAACCAAATATAATCCTGATGGTTCTATACTCAAGCACAAGGCAAGACTTGTTGCAAAAGGTTTTAATCAAACTGCTGGCCTGGATTACTTTGACACCTTTAGTCCAGTCGTTAAGCCCTCCACCATAAGAGTAATTTTTGCCTTAGCTGTTCATTTTGGTTGGGATATCCAGCAAGTAGACATTAATAATGCTTTTTTGAATGGAGAGTTGCAAGAACAGGTTTTCATGAAGCAGCCTGAGGGATTCGTTGATCAGCTTTATCCTTCTCATGTTTGCAAGCTTCAAAAGGCCTTGTATGGCCTTAAGCAAGCTCCCAGGTCTTGGTTCCATAAACTTCGATCAGCTCTTGTTCAATGGGGCTTTCACAATTCCACTTCTGACACTTCCCTCTTTATTAAACATCAAGGAGCTGATGTGTTGTTCTTGTTAGTGTATGTCGACGACATACTAATATCAGGGAACAATTCATCTCTTATTCAAAAGACCATCTCTCAACTACATACCAGTTTTGCTCTCAAAAATCTGGGCTCAGTCAACTACTTCTTGGGGTTTGAAGTTTTTCGTGACTCCACTGGTTTGTATCTAACTCAGTCTAAGTATGTTGTAGACTTACTGAAGAAAACTAACATGTTTGATTCTAAACCATGTGCTACTCCAATATGTTCTGGTTCGAAACTCACCAAAGGAGAAGGCGTTTCACTTGAAAATCCTACCACTTACAGAAGTACTATTGGGGCACTTCAGTACTTGTGCTACACTAGACCAGACATCTCTTATAGTGTAAATAAGCTAAGTCAATTTCTTGTCTCACCAACTCAGCTTCACTGGCAAGCTTGTAAGCGTGTATTGAGATATTTGAGAGGCACTCTTCATAAAGGGTTGTGGTTCAAGCCTTCCTCAACTCTCAATCTTGAGGCCTATGCAGATGCTGATTGGGTAAGTTGTCTTGATGATAGGCGTTCTACCAGTGGAAATTGTGTCTTTTTGGGAGGAAATCTAATTGCTTGGAGTTCGAGGAAACAACAAGTTGTTGCTCGTTCTAGCACTGAGGCTGAGTACAGATCGATGGCCTAAATAACGTCTGAAATATTATGGCTTCAGTCACTTTTCAGTGAGCTTGGCATTGCAGTTAGAACTCCTGCTATCATCTGGTGTGACAACATGGGTGCAAACTTGCTAGCTCAGAATCCTGTTTTCCACTTTAAAACCAAACACATTGACATTGATACACATTTCATACGGGAGAAGGTGACTGGTGGTATAGTTGAGCCACGATATGTGCCAACTGATTTTCAGGTGGCTGATGTTCTAACTAAGGCTCTGCCTACTGCTAAGTTCCACTTTCTTTGTTCCAAGCTGAATTTGGTATCTTCCCCACAATTCAGCTTGAGGGGGGATGTTAGAGAGGTTAATATTGCTCAATGTGAAGATAATAAAATGCAATACAACTCAGTCACTAAGAGGACTACTAATGATGAACTTGATAGCACGTGTGAAAGGGCACAGCCTTACATTGGCCTTGCAGCTGTATATGTTACTGATAAAAGAAAAAGCAATCAAGTTCATCATCAGAGAAGGAAGGTCACGAGCAAGCTGGAGAGAAAGCAAGTCAGTCTTGGTGGTTAGGTAGTTACAAGGAAAGGATAAGGTTGTTAGAGAGCTGTGGTGTCAGCTTATTATTAATTTACAACAGATTGTAGTTGGCGTAAAAATTAAGCCAAGTGTTGTATATATACAAAATACAATGTATCTGTAAAATCACTTTTTCTCTTTTCTTCAATATGAAAAGTTTCAGAGCTTGAACTTCCATTAATGGAGTCACCGTAAACTCTTATAATTCTTCTTCTTGTTCTTCTTTCGTTCTCTTAGTAATATCATCAAACATCTACAAACCTTTATCAAATGCCTAACTCTGTTTTCAGTTTATTCCTGCGTTTTTAACTTGGTATCAGAGCTCTTGATTAACATCAATGGCAGAACATCGATCCAATAATTCTTCTTCTACTGAATCTCATAACATCACTTCTATTCAAACAAAATTCATGGATTTTTCATCCTTAGCAAAAACTCTAAGTCTTAATCTTACACTGAAACTTGACCACACAAACTACATCTATTGGAAAGCTCAGGTTTCAACAGCCATTGAAGCTTTAGACCTTGAAGGCTTCATCAATGGTGAGAAAACGCCTCCACCAAAGTTCATTCAAGTTCGTTCTGGTGATAGCGCAGAGCAGCAAGAGAATCCTGAGTTTCTCAGCTGGAAAAAATCGGATAAGCTCTTGATGAGTTGGCTCTTCTCAACATTGACTCCAAGTGTGCTTGGTCAGGTAACCAGTTCTAAATCTTCCTTTGAAGTATGGTCAAAAATCGAGCGAACTTATGCCCAAAGATCCATGGCTAGGATCATGCAATTGAAACAACAATTGCAATCACAAAAGAAAGGTTCAGATTCAATTGCAGAGTTTGTTTTAAAACTTAAAGCAATCAGTGATGCTTTAACCATAGCTGGTGAGGTTGTTAGTGATAGGGATATAATCATAAGTCTCTTAAATGGTGTAGGACATGAATATGATTCTGTAGTAACCTTGATCTCCTCTCAACAGAGCACTATGTCACTAGAAGATGCACAATTTCTATTCTTAATGCATGAACAAAGAATTGAACAACTCAATATGTCTGCTCATCTAAGTGTAACAAATCCTTCTGCTCAATATGTGGTGAACAATTCGAATTTTAGTTATAGAGGAAATGGAAGGAACAACACAAATGGAAATTACAGAGGTAATAATCGTGGAAGAAACCGGGGAGGCAGGTCTGGTGGAAGATCTAACCAACGCCTTCATTGTCAACTATGCTCCAAACCTGGACATGGTGCTTGGCAATGCTACAGGCGTTTTAACCAACAGTTTCAAGGAGGTCCAAATCAAGGAAATCAAGCCAGCCAAAGTGTTCATTCTAATCAAGGAAGTCAAGCTTTTATCTCTCAACAACAAGCCTATAACACGTATGAGCAAGGAAGTTCTTCTAACTTTTTTAATACACCAAATACTTTTCAAGAAAATGTGCAGATGGTACCCGCTACTTCCCATCAAAATACAGCCTACTTTGCTACTCCTGAAACTGTTGCAGATCAGGCATGGTATGTGGACTCAGGAGCTACCAATCATGTGACTTTCAATCTCAATAATCTCTCTATCAAATCAGATTACAGAGGTAATAACACTCTTTCTGTAGGAAATGGTAATCAACTGACCATTTCTCATGTTGGTAGTGCTAAAATTAGATCACATTATCAACCACAAACTGATTTGTTTCTTAATCAAATACTCTGTGTGCCTGCCATTACAAAAAATCTGTTTAGTATTTCTAAGTTCACCAAAGACAATAATGCTGTGGCTGAATTTTCTTCTCTTGGTTGTGTAATTAAGGACCAGAGAACCAAGAGAATTCTACTCCAAGGATCTCTTAAAAATGGCCTTTATGAGTTGAAGCTAGTTGAAGCTACTCCTCAAAGTGTCAACCTATTGAAGTCAGTTACTGATGCAACTTCAGATGTACATAGAAATAAGTTTTTGTTTGATGTAAATAAGGCTAGTGCTCAGTCTCTGCCTAGCCAAGCAAATGTAGCTCATTTTAATGCTTTTGTTGCTGCCAAGACAAACTCTGTACTTTGGCATGCCAAATTAGGACACCCAGCTCCCTTGATTCTTAAAAAAGTGTTGAATACGTTGCATTTTCCCTTCAATGTTCAAACCACTAATTTTTGTGATTCTTGTAAACTTGGAAAAATGCATAAGCTTCCCTTTCAAAGTGTTAAAATTTATGTCAAAGCTCCCTTAGAATTAGTTTACAGTGATGTTTGGGGTCCATCACCTATGTTGTCTAGAGAAGGCTATAGATACTATATTGCATTTGTGGATGCTTACACACGGTTTACTTGGATCTTTCCTCTTAAACTGAAATCGGATGCTTTTCATGCTTTTGTCAATTTTTAAGAGGTCTGTTGAACTACAACTTGATAAGAAAATCAAGTGCTTTCAAGCTGATATGGGAGGAGAATATCAGCCTATTGTTTCCTACCTAACAGATATGGGAGTTCAGGTTCGTTTCTCATGCCTATATACTCATCAACAAAATGGTGTTCCAGAAAGGAAACATCGAAGTATAGTAGAAATGGGAATGACTTTGCTTGCACATGCTAGCTTGCCTCTGAAATTCTGGGTTGATGCATTCTCAACAGCTGTGATTCTAATCAATAATCTACCTACTGCTGTTTTACATTTTGCATCACCATTTGAAAAACTGTTCCAAAAAAGGCCAAATTATCATTATCTAAAGGTGTTTGGATGCTCATGCTTTCCGTATCTTAGAGATTACTCTAGGCACAAGTTGGATTTTCATTCGAAGAAATGTGTATTCATTGGGTATAGCTTATGCCATAAAGGGTATAAATGTCTTAGCTCTTCTGGAAAAGTATTCATTTCAAGACATGTTCTTTTTAATGAGAATGAGTATCCTTATAAGGAATTGTTCTCTTCAACTTTATCTGTTGATTCCTCTGTTGGTTCATCTATGGCAAGTTCAAGCTTTAATCCATTGACAAGTCTTTTTCAAATGTTTGACAAGTCAGACAGGCCAAGTGCATCAAACACCTCACAACCGCCTAGTAACTCTCAATTACAAGTTGAATTCTATGATCAGACCTCTAGCTCTCCTAGAGGACTTCAATCTTTAGACACAATTGTGTCTTTGCCTTCTCCAAGACCTGACAGTGTACTACTATCTGCACAACCTGATGGTGTATTGCAGATTCCAACCTTGCATGAAGCTCGAAATACTAGCACTCATCACATGATAACAAGAAGCAAAACTGGCTCTCTAAAGCCTAAAGTTTTTCTATCAGAATGTTGCTTGCCTACTGGTTTTGTGTCTGCTGTTGAACCTAAGTCAGTCAAGAGTGCAATGGCTGATCCACTTTGGTTTGCTGCTATGAAGGAAGAGTTTCGGGCTCTACAAAGAAATAATACTTGGTCTTTAGTGCCTGTTACATCAGATATGAGTATAGTGGGAAGCAAGTGGGTTTTTAGAACCAAATATAATCCTGATGGTTCTATACTCAAGCACAAGGCAAGACTTGTTGCAAAAGGTTTTAATCAAACTGCTGGCCTGGATTACTTTGACACCTTTAGTCCAGTCGTTAAGCCCTCCACCATAAGAGTAATTTTTGCCTTAGCTGTTCATTTTGGTTGGGATATCCAGCAAGTAGACATTAATAATGCTTTTTTGAATGGAGAGTTGCAAGAACAGGTTTTCATGAAGCAGCCTGAGGGATTCGTTGATCAGCTTTATCCTTCTCATGTTTGCAAGCTTCAAAAGGCCTTGTATGGCCTTAAGCAAGCTCCCAGGTCTTGGTTCCATAAACTTCGATCAGCTCTTGTTCAATGGGGCTTTCACAATTCCACTTCTGACACTTCCCTCTTTATTAAACATCAAGGAGCTGATGTGTTGTTCTTGTTAGTGTATGTCGACGACATACTAATATCAGGGAACAATTCATCTCTTATTCAAAAGACCATCTCTCAACTACATACCAGTTTTGCTCTCAAAAATCTGGGCTCAGTCAACTACTTCTTGGGGTTTGAAGTTTTTCGTGACTCCACTGGTTTGTATCTAACTCAGTCTAAGTATGTTGTAGACTTACTGAAGAAAACTAACATGTTTGATTCTAAACCATGTGCTACTCCAATATGTTCTGGTTCGAAACTCACCAAAGGAGAAGGCGTTTCACTTGAAAATCCTACCACTTACAGAAGTACTATTGGGGCACTTCAGTACTTGTGCTACACTAGACCAGACATCTCTTATAGTGTAAATAAGCTAAGTCAATTTCTTGTCTCACCAACTCAGCTTCACTGGCAAGCTTGTAAGCGTGTATTGAGATATTTGAGAGGCACTCTTCATAAAGGGTTGTGGTTCAAGCCTTCCTCAACTCTCAATCTTGAGGCCTATGCAGATGCTGATTGGGTAAGTTGTCTTGATGATAGGCGTTCTACCAGTGGAAATTGTGTCTTTTTGGGAGGAAATCTAATTGCTTGGAGTTCGAGGAAACAACAAGTTGTTGCTCGTTCTAGCACTGAGGCTGAGTACAGATCGATGGCCCAAATAACGTCTGAAATATTATGGCTTCAGTCACTTTTCAGTGAGCTTGGCATTGCAGTTAGAACTCCTGCTATCATCTGGTGTGACAACATGGGTGCAAACTTGCTAGCTCAGAATCCTGTTTTCCACTTTAAAACCAAACACATTGACATTGATACACATTTCATACGGGAGAAGGTGACTGGTGGTATAGTTGAGCCACGATATGTGCCAACTGATTTTCAGGTGGCTGATGTTCTAACTAAGGCTCTGCCTACTGCTAAGTTCCACTTTCTTTGTTCCAAGCTGAATTTGGTATCTTCCCCACAATTCAGCTTGAGGGGGGATGTTAGAGAGGTTAATATTGCTCAATGTGAAGATAATAAAATGCAATACAACTCAGTCACTAAGAGGACTACTAATGATGAACTTGATAGCACGTGTGAAAGGGCACAGCCTTACATTGGCCTTGCAGCTGTATATGTTACTGATAAAAGAAAAAGCAATCAAGTTCATCATCAGAGAAGGAAGGTCACGAGCAAGCTGGAGAGAAAGCAAGTCAGTCTTGGTGGTTAGGTAGTTACAAGGAAAGGATAAGGTTGTTAGAGAGCTGTGGTGTCAGCTTATTATTAATTTACAACAGATTGTAGTTGGCGTAAAAATTAAGCCAAGTGTTGTATATATACAAAATACAATGTATCTGTAAAATCACTTTTTCTCTTTTCTTCAATATGAAAAGTTTCAGAGCTTGAACTTCCATTAATGGAGTCACCGTAAACTCTTATAATTCTTCTTCTTGTTCTTCTTTCGTTCTCTTAGTAATATCATCAAACATCTACAAACCTTTATCAAATGCCTAACTCTGTTTTCAGTTTATTCCTGCGTTTTTAACATATACTATTATTGTTTATATTGCTTTGTTTTTTTTTTAATTAGAAAAGTAGAAAGGGGCTAGCCAAACCTTATAGTGTTCGATCAGCTGTTCCTAGAAGTGTTACTATAGTGGCTCATGCCTTGCAAAAATGTCCTTTTAGGTTTAACTGTTCGCGTTGTTGTAATGGGTTTCTTGGAATGCTAATTTCTTTTCTAAAAAATTGGAAAAAAAAACAAAGAAACAAAGCAGCTGGCGTGGGATTTGGTGAGATTTGGATAGAGATTGCATTTTAAGACCAATTTCGAATGATTCAAAATTCAAAAGACACAAATTCAATTCTTTCTTTCTTCTTCTTTTTTCCTCTCAAATTAGAGATAAAAAAAACACTAATGCTGTTGAGCCCAAATTTCAATCGAAATGATGTGGCAAGTGGTTTTTTCATTAACCACATCATCTCATTTTGTGTGTGGTGATGACAATTCACTTGCCATATCATTTGGATTGAAATTTGGGTTGATTATTTGAGTTGTATAACATTACTCATAAAAAAAAAACCATTTCTTTAAGAATTATTCATTTTTCGATTTGGAAGATTTTTTTTATATCGTAAAAATTCAACATTAATCTGATGGAAACAACTGTGTTAACCCAATCTGACCTAACCCAAAAAATATTTAAAATTTTCAACCCGATGTATGATTGAGTTGGAAAAATTCCAACACAACCCAACTCGAAAACGCTCACCCACTATCAATTTGATCCTAGCTTCAAAAAAAAAAAACTATCAATTTGATCCTCTTATTTAACTAACATCAAACAAATCCTTAGATTTTCATGTTATTATTTTTTAAAAAAAAATACATTATTTCAATTTGGTACAAACTAGTCCTTTTGGATGTGAAAGTTAAGTTTGATGTTAGTGCAAAAGAGTAGTTTGATACTTTCAATTTTAAATGTTAATTGAAATAACAAAACAAAATAAAATAAATGAGAAAATTAGAAAAATAGTCCTTAAAAACAATATGAAAATAATTGATTATAAACTACTGAACAAATTAAATATTATTTTAAAACCAAATACAAAATAAATGTGATAATATAAAAATTAAAAAAGTTATAAAAGCATAAATATAATTAAACAATATAATAAAAAAAATTGCATATATTTAAAAGAGCAAATTACACCATTCTTCCTTGAGATTTTTATCTTTTACACGTGAAAACAACTTTTTCAAAAATCGATACTAACCTCCTCTAACGTTAGTTAATCTTAACTGTTAACCAAGTTTGAATGTCAAAAAATAAGGGTATTTTTATCATTTCAAGCATTTTGAAAAATATGTATTAAAAATTGAATAAAATTTTAAAATTACAGATTTATTAAAAAATTAAAAATTAAAAACAGATATCTAACTGTTCCTAACTGTTCATCACAATGATGGACAATTGGAGATCAATTTTGAACTAAAACAAAAAATAATTAAAAAGAGTGCAGATCAAATCTTGAGATTGGATCTTGACCTCCCCCACCGCTAACGGGGGAGGCATGGTGGGGGAAGTGAGGCCTCCCTTGTTCACAACGTGAGATCAATTTTGAACTAAAACAAAAAAAAAAGTGCAGATTCTCAACCTCCCCCACCGCGAGACCTACCCCACTGTGCCTCCACTGTCCACAGTGATGATGGTGGAGATCCTTGGAGATCTCCATAGTGGATCTCTCAAATTTTTTTGTTTATTATTTTCTTTTCAAAATTATTTATAAATTTTAAGATTAAAAAAAACTATTATGGAGGTTTTGGAGCCTCTTTCCTCTCATTTCCTTCCGTATAAGGAGTAAAACACATAACTCTAACCCTAATTGTTGTGTCCCTAACAAGTTGGGGTGGGCACGGTTTTACGATCTGTGGTTAACTGAACCGAGATTACATGTTCGAGTCTTGTCATCCCGTTGAGACGAGCCAATTGGATTAAAAAAAATGAAAACCGAGTTTAAGTGAATCACGGATAGTTTTGCCTTGCCAAAAATCGAACCGACCCAACTAAACTGAGTAAATATTAAAATATAAATATATATTATGTTAACAGTCATTTTTGGCAGGGGTCCAAAGAAGAATTTTTCATCCTGCAGGTACCTAGTAGGGCCTAGATCGGGACCGATACCTAAATACCGGGGATGCTGTACACCATGAACCGGAAAGAAGTCAGTACCACATCTCACAGTCTACCAGGTACCAAGCAAGGCTATACCATGATACCTCTTACCTGGTTCCTAGGTACCACGATACTTCCTACCTGATACCTAGGTAGCACAATACCTCCTACATGATACCTAGGTACCACGACATCTACCTAGAGATGCACGTTTTCCCCCGGATCCCCAAATCCCCACATCCTCATCCCCATTTGGGGAAATTGTTTTAGGGGGAAATGGGGAATGGGGTGGGGATGGGGATGATTCTCATCCCCAAATTGAAATGGGGATGGGGATGGGGGGAGGTCCCCCCATCCCCATTTCCCCATTTCCCCCATAAATATATTAAAATGGGGATGGGGATGGGGTGACCTCTCCCCATCTCCATTTCCCTATTTCCCCCAAAACATATATAAATAAATATATTATATAACACTTTATGATTTTATTATGTATTTGTTATGCACACTTTATGATTTTATTATGTATTTGTAATGCACTAATGGATTTTAGTTTATATTTGTTATGAAATTTTGTTTTTTTTAATTTTTAATTTTTAATTTTTAATTAATGGGAGAATGGGGAAACGGAGAAATGGGGAAAAATGGGGAAACGAGGTATAATGGGGAAAAATGGGGAAAACGGGGAACTGGGGTTGGGGATGGATATACCTCCCCCCAAAATTCCTCATCCCCATTTTCCCCAAATGGGGAAATGGGGGGGATGGGGGAAAGGTATAGGAAGTGGGGATGGGGATGGGGGGACCTATATCCATCCCCATTCCCCAAATGTGCATATCTACATCTACCCGGTACCCAAGTACCGCGATCTCAGTCCAAGATCTAACCAGAATGTGTATCCTACCCGCCAAGTAAGAAGAATGGAACCAGGAAGAGGTACCAGCATGCTAGAACAAGCGTCACGCCAGCGAGCACTCCGGTACACCAGTGTACCATACCACCGGGATACAGAGTCAGAATTCTCCTTCAAGCAACGTAAAAGAGAAAGTTGACCTCTCTGGTAAATTAATGGAGATAATCAGCACCATTAATGAGGGAATCAGTCAACTCCATTAATGGTCATTCACAACTCCATTGATGAGGGAATCAGTCAACTCCATTAATGGTCATTCACAACGCCATTAATGAGGGAGTCAACTTCATTAATGAAGATAATCAAACTCCATCAATGAGAAGATATTCAACTCCATCAATGAGAAGATATTCAACTCCATCAATGAGAAGATATTCAACTCCATTAATGAGAAGATATTCAACTCATTAATGTCGATAAACCAATGGAGTGGGCAACAAGGATGAACATATATAAATATAACAAGTCACTCTCCAAGAAAAGGGTCGATTCCCCAATATTTCTCCAGTCGGACATTTCTCCAACATGGGGTTCGAACAATAGACACTGTCCAACAGCCCTCCAGTATCTCTATATCTCCAACAGCTCTCCAACATCTCTGTGTCTCCGATCCCAGATTTTGCCCACTTCTCCATTAGGAATATGAGTTCGCCATCGCCTAGAGTGTAAAAGGGACCCTGCCCGAATTAACTTTACACCACCTTTGAATCGACTGCTATGTATGTCAGTTTTCGCCATGAATGTAATGGTACCAAATGGTACCCCTCTAACTGTGACCTACCAGGACTCAGTTTGTATTAATGTAAATTCTCTGGAGCACCTCTCGTAATATATAAATATAAAGAAGGGTCTTTCTCCCTTCCAATGGATACTGCCTGGGGGTTTTTCAGCATGTGATCAATCGTGATGCTTTTTCCCTCTAGGTCAGTCCACCACTACTAAAAGAGTTGTCATTCTCTCATCTGTCTCCTTGTTATGAATGCATGTATGCGTGCTAGGCACCGACCATGCTGGTCCTAGCTCTCATGTACCTCTCCTGGCTCATTATCTAGGTCGGGGGATTATTGAAGGCACCT
Organism: Dipteronia sinensis; assembly: GCA_033220585.1. Classification (NCBI taxonomy): domain Eukaryota; kingdom Viridiplantae; phylum Streptophyta; class Magnoliopsida; order Sapindales; family Sapindaceae; genus Dipteronia; species Dipteronia sinensis. The sequence goes on from CM065636.1 coordinate 23,364,585, forward strand.
AGAGAGGTGACTAGGTACCATGATCAGATACCAAGACCGGGTACCAGCCTACTGCACCAGATGGGAGGGATGGTTGTTCTCCTACCATGGCATCTATCTCGCTTTCACCTTACCAGAACCATGGTACGAAGTACCTACCACACCCGTTGCGACCTCCGGGGTAGCGGGTCGAGGGTGTTGATTGAGAATTTCCCCCCTAGGTGGATTTTTCTGTTAACATATTATAAAACTAAATATAAATAAATATAAAGTTTATTTTAAGTAATTATATATATTTATACATTATTTTATTAAATATTAAATTTACATTAATTAAGTTAGGGAAAGTGTCATTTCCCCCCTATATTTTGGCCTATTGGTATATCTATCCCTTGTATTTCCATTTATTGATGTTCTGCCCCCTGAAACAAAACGTATTCGCTATATTCTCCCTTATAGTTTCATTAATGGCCAAACTCCCCCCTATAGTTTTTCATATTTCCTGTTTTCCCCCTTACATCGTTAGGTATTCTATTATAAGTTTTATACAGACAAGGGTACATTGGTAACTTTGCAAGAAACTAAAATTAAAAATTATTTAACCAATTATTAAAATAAAAAAATTAATATTAATAAATTAAAAACTATAGATATATATATAATAAATATAATTGTAAAATAAATGATAAAAAACTAAAACCCAATATTGAAAAAAAATCCTTAGTCTCTCTATCTCAACCGATCTCAATCTCTCTCTCTCTCTCTCTCTCTCTCTCAACTGATCCTCAGTCTCTGTCCCTTTTGAACGTTGCTTGACCGCCGGTGAAAAGCGGCGATATGCTCCGCTAAGAGGAGATGGGCTATGTCTTCCTCTCCATCTTCTCTCTCTTCATTCGATCTCTTTCGATTCTAGCTGATCTGGTGGTTGGGTGAGGATTCGAGCGTCGATCTCCTTTGATTCGGTTTGATCTAGGCGTGGGTTTGATTTTTGGTGGGGTTGTTGATGATGGGGCGGTGGTGGTCGTTTGATTGTTGTTGTATAGGTATTGGTGAATTAAGAATCTAGAGATGATGAACGAAGAATCCGGTGGTGGTTGTGGGTTTATAGGTGTTGGTGAACTAATAATCTAGGGATGATGAACGAAAAAATTTGGTGGTGGTCAACGAAAAGTCTAGAGATTTTTTTATGGCCTTTTCAATTTCTGGTTTTGTTTTATAGAGAACAAGATAATTTTCAATTTCATTTTTTTTTTAGGTTTATAAGATTTTGGAAGGAATTTTATGATGGTGGTTTGGTGATGATAATGGTGGTTTGGTGGTGGTGGATGTTTCAGGGTTTGATTTTCTTGGTTGTTTGAATATGAAGAAAAGTGGTTTTCTAATCACCATCATCTCTATAGTTCATCTCTAAGATGGATGGTGGAGATTGAATCTTGAGATTTTAATTTTTTTTCTTTTCTTTTATTTTTTATTTTTTATTATATTATCTCCATGTGGATGGTGGTGATGCATTTATGTCTTTTTTATTTTTTATTTTTCAATTCTATTTTTTTAAGAAAAAAATTTCATTGTTTTTTTTAATTATGAGTTTGAGGGCAAAATTGTCTTTTAATATGAGGATTACTTTGTTAATAGAAAAGCTAATGGGACGGGGAATATGTTGAATATGTTTAGTTTCAGGGGTAGAAGAGCCATAAATGAAAATGCATGGGGCATATTTCCTAATAGGTCAAAATATAAGGGGAAATAATACTTTCCCTTTAAGTTATTGAATATTGTTTTATTAATATTATAAATATTTATATATTATATTGTTAATGTTCCTATATTGTAGCTGAACTCATATACAGTATAACCTCTCTAAACTAATATTCTTGGGACTCATTCTTGAATATTAATTTGGAGGGGTTATTAATTTGAAAGGTTTAACGTTGCAAAGTGTTATTTTGTCTTAGAAAATGTGTTGAAGTCGGTTGTCTTGTTTAAGGAAGGTTCCTTGTCGAGATTCCTTGTTTAGTCAGTTTTCTTCTTCAAGGAAGGTTCTCTTTTTTTTTCATGATTCCTTGGTTATAAAAGATTTATTAAGAAAATTTCCAATTCTTTTTGGGAATGTGATTAATTAGTGACCAAGGATACTCACTCTATAAATAATGAGGTTTATTTTTTGGTTGTATATAACAAGAGAGATCTCTTGATATACCTAAAAATTCTATTCCTAACAGCTCTTAAAAATTCTCTCTCTTCGATCTTCTTGGTTATAACAAGAAGACTATTCAAAAGATGAAGGATGAAGTTAAAAATATCAAACATGGTGGCCTTGTGCAAACTAGCATCTTGAAGTACTTTTCTAATTCTTTATTACTATGTGATATATTTTGTAATTTTATAGAATTATTAATTTATGCGACGGACGGGACCGAAATTTGACACTAGATTTTAAAAAGAAATTATTAATTATTACGATAGGTGGGTTTATTAATTTTTACATTAGCCCAAGTCGAGACCGGAATTTTTTATTAAATTAGAGAGGATATTAATTTATAGGAGATTAATTTACTGGTGTTCAACTGTATTAAATATTAACTAAAATACTGTATAAATAGAATAATACAGCAAACCCTACAATCTAACACCTGACATCTCTCGCACTCACCCACGCCACTCAACTCTCACCTCACCACAAACCTTAGAATCATCACAAAGCTCACAGCTCTCTCTCATCCTGCCGTCGCTCACGTCCCAATATCGCTCGCGGCTCTCTATCGATCGCTACTCAACGTTTGTCGCTAGCGTCTCATTGTTCTTGCAACTAATAGGTTCAATGACTACTCCATAGACTGAACCCCTCTAAAACCTTATATGCACCCTAAAGTAATAATAATTATTTTTTATGAGAGATTATTTTGACAATCCAATTTTCTTTTTACATTTCTTTTTTAAAAACACTCCATTCTCAAATTTTAAATTTAAAAAAATTCTAAAGACACTTTATTTTGTTCCAAAATTATCTTTTGACACTCCTATTATGAAGACACTCTATTTTATTTTAATATTTTACCCATTATTATTTTTGAATTTTAATTTTAACATATAGCAAAACCAAAAAAAAAAAGTAATTGAATTTGATCTCTTTTGTCCACAAATAAAACAGTGGCACACCTCATATGGACTTGTTTTTTTATTTTGTATATTTGTTGAATGAAAATTAAAATGTTGTTTAATTCTTCAAGCAAAACTTGATCAATTTTGAGAAACAACAATTCAATCAAAAGAGGAAGAATATCAGCTGTTCCGACATTGGTAGAACAGGACGCCCCAATGTAGTGATATTGGTCTTCAAAGCATCACCTGCAATAGCCATCAGATTTTTTGACAAAGTAACACCAATCTTCCCATCAGAATCTTCTTCTTAAGTAACGCAGCCAAAACACTTATCATCAGCACATTTGTGCGTGCGAACAGTGTCCACCAATCTGTATTTGGATCTTCTTCTGTCAGTCCATCTATTCGAAAGCAATATATATTGCTGCTCCTCCCATTCGAAATAAGCAATTTGAAACAAGCTTTGACCGATTATTGCCAAAGTACCAATTCAGTGTGATATTCTCCATTCTCATAACCAATGCATAAGAGTTCGAACGGACTTGAAGAAGATCTTTCGCAAGATCAATAGAAATCAAACCTGCACTGGTTCTGTTCTTTCTCTGGTTTTGGTTCTGGCTGGTGCTTTTGTTTTGTCTATCACTGTTATGTGTCAGGTTTTGGCTTTGGTCTCTGCTCGCTCTGTTCTGTACTTCTGTATGCCTTGTGGTAGGGGCATTTTGGGGTCTTTTGGTGTTGTGGTCTTGTTGTTTCCTGTGATGTTTTTCAGGCCTGGCCGATGAATAAATTGTTGTTCAAATAAAAAAGAAATCAAACCTGCACTGCAACCCATCCCTCCCAAATTATAGCTAACTCAAAATTTTAAAATATTTAGAAAAGGAGAGAAGATATTTTAGGGTTTGTAAAAAAAACACATAAAAGAGGAAAAAAAGTGTTATTTTCTAAAATCAAAACATTTTGGAGTGTTTTTGTATTTTTTTTTTGTCTTGTTTAGTAATTTTAATTAGGGTTAAAATTGTTATTAATAAAAAATTAAATTTGAGTATAAATAGATAATTTGTGAATAGTAAAGAGAAACTCTTTTTTTTTAATTCCGCTATTACCCTTAATTCAAATAATTTTAAGGGAAAATTACACTCACACCCTCACCCTTGAGGTTTGGGGCGAAGACACTGGTATGGGAAAGTTTGGTTATTCTACAATATCATCCTTAGAGTTAATGGTGTTGAACCAATCTGTTATGTTATGCTCATTTTGACTTATCAATTGTCTAAAATATCCTAAATGAAAATTACAAAAAAAAATATATATATATATATATATATATTTGTTTAAAGAAATACAAAAATGTAAACAAATAAAATAAGGGCAAATTACACTGAACCCCTTGAAGTTTGGACAAGTTACACTTAGATGGATAAGTTTCTTTATTATACATTAAAACCCCCAAAATTTAAATTTGACTTTAAGAATACCTAAAATGCCCCTAGTTATATTATTTTACACTTTATTTTTTTTACCTTTTAATCAAACACTTTATAAACTTTATTAAAATAAAAAAATTAAATAAAAGATATGATTCATTAAATAAATAAATAGTTTAAATAAATAAATAGTTTTTTAAAATAAATAAATAAATATTTTAAATAAATAAATAATTTTAAAAATAAATAAATAGTTTTTAAAAATAAAATAAATAAATAGTTTTAAAAAATAAAATAAATAATTAGTTTACAAATATAAATAAATAGTTTTAAAATATAAATAAATAAGTAAAAAAAACTTAAAAATATTAAAAATTTTAAGGATATCCATTAATAGGGACAAGAAAAACTCTAAATATCTAAACTTTTATTGTAAAGATGATGGTGAGAGAAGCTTCAAGGTTCTCAACACTCCTTAGATATTTAGAGCTTATATCGTCTCTATTAATTGATATTCTTTAAAAAATTAATGTTTTTAGTTTTTTCACTCATTTTTTCAACTATTTATTTATTTGATTTTTTAAAACTTTTTTTATTTAATGTTTTAAATTATTTATTTACTTATTTTTTTTAAAACATTTATTTAATTAATTTTTTTAAACTATTTATTTATTTAATTTTTAAAACTATTTGTTTATTTAATTTTTTTAAACTATTTATTTATTTAATGAATCATATTTTTTATTTTTATTAAAGTTTATAAAGTTTTTGGTTAAAATGTAAAAAAAAATAAAGTGTAAAATAATATAACTAGGGGCATTTTAGGTATTTTCAAAGTCAAATTTAAGTTTTGGGGGTGTTAGTGTATAATAAAAATACTTTTCCATCTAAGTGTAACTTGTCCAAACCTCAAGGGGTTCAATGTAATTTGCCCATAAAATAATAATGAAAAGAAATTGGAGTTAACTTATTTATAATATATAAAAATAAATAATAATAAAAATGTAAAAATATTTAAATATAAAAATTGGAGTCCATGTTGAAAATAAAAAATATAATTAAAATATGAAAAAAAAAACAAATATTAAAGCAAAACAAAAGTGGAGGATAAACAAATTATTAATTAAAACTAAAAATCTCTAATTTTATGTGACTGAAGGAAAAAATCACTTCTAATTATAATTATGATAAGCAATTGTTCAAATTCTATTCTACACAAGAATCCTACTAAAACAAAGAAATTTGGATGTCAGTGACGACTTTTAAAATTGGTGATCTAAAAACCCTTTCTTTACTGAACATTCTCATTGATCAAAGTACAGCTACTCTGTTGATAGCTAACCAAAGACTGGTTTAAGAAGTTTTATGGTTTGATTTTTATTATTATTTTTTTAAATAAAAAACAACAAACTAGAGTGGAGGAGGCACAAAAACCATTTCAAACTTTTTTCTGAATTCAAACTAGAGTGGGAAAATTACACTCAAACCATTTCAAACTTTTTTCTGAATTCAAACCCAAAACCATTTCAAACTGAAAATCGATTGTCCCACGAACAACAAACAACAAACCTAAACCCACAAAATAAAAGAACCAACCACCATACCGGGAGAGGATGCCGGTGAAATAGCCAGCATCCGCCGCCGACTTAGATAGCCTCTCGACATGTTCCGTTGATTTGATTGTAGGAGGCGCAGCCTCCATGGAGCAACGAAGATGAAGGATGGGGCGGCTAATTTTAATCAATCTTTCCCAGCCGAGTGTCTTCATGGAAAACCTCAAGGGTGTGAGTGTAATTTCCCCTAATTTTAAATAATAAATACATGACTTATATCATATTAACAGAAATGTTAATCGACACTGATGCCCCTTGAATATGGCCGAATTTGCACTTTACCCTCTACACTTTTTCTTCGCCATTATACCATATGAACTTTCATAAATTAGCAATAGCTAACGGAATTATAACACCATCCATGTTTGTATCATGGAAAATTGCATTAAGTTCCCCTTATTAAATACATAATTGTATTAAACCGGAAAAATATAATAATACAACTTTAATACCCCTCTGACCAAATTTTAAAAAACAAATTTTAAAAATAAAAATTTAAAATTTAAAATTGAAATAATGGTTAAACAATAATAAAATTCTAAACTTTTGATAAAGAATATTAAATAAATAGATAAACGAAAAATTAAATTTATTTAACAATTATTTAAATTATCTTTTTTATTTAAATATCACTAAATATCTCTTGTTCATTTACAATAACAAGGGTATTAATAATGTCAAAAACAAAAATAAAAAATTTAAATAATAATAACAACAATAATAAAATAATAATAATGATAATAAAATAATTAAAAAAATAATAATAATAAAATAATAATAATAATAATAATAATAATATAAACAAATAATAATAGTAATATTATTTTTTATTCACAAATTCCCGACCCGTGGGTTTGGGGTGGGTCGGGGACTTTTGTCATCCCTAGTGTAGATCCAGATTAGATGATGAATCAAAATCCGCTCACTCTACCGTCATTTGAGATGGATAGTGGAGATCCTGGATCTCTATACCCATCAATTTTTTTATGTGTGTTTTCAATTTTCTTGTAATTTATTATTATTATTATTATTATTATTATTATTATTATTATTATTATTATTATTTTGTAATTTGATCACCACCATGAATATTTGAGATGGATGGTGGAGATCAATCTAAATATCTACCTAATTGTTTTTTTTATATATAAACAATTTATTATTATTTTTATATTACTATTATAATTTTTTATATTATTATCATTATTATTATCATTATTATTATTGTTATTGGTATAATTTAGAGAGATGACACTTCAGCGTACACATCGTGTTACACGGGGACAACTAGTGACGTGCCAACAAATATCAACTAAATTGAACCAACCTAAAATGATCAGAAAATAACCATACATGACTGATTAGAATTACTTAGATGGTCGGGTTGGGAATTCGCGACCAAAATAATTAGATTGATCGGGTTATCAAAACAACGATCGGGGGAAACCTGAACGATCGGGTATAATTACTTGATCGGGGGTAAAAGAGATCTAGTGGGGTTTGGAAGACGGTTGGCTATGCAACACGTGGACAATGTCTAAATACGATCAGATGCTTAGCGTAATGATAACACAATTACGACTTAAACACGTAAAGAAAAATCCTCCTCAAATTAGATATCACGAAGTAAACTCTGATAAGGAAGAAAACTTCCTTATAGATATCAGAGTAAAAATCAGGCAATAAGTCTAATTCACTCGATTCGTGGAAGGCGTAAGACAAGAAAGAAGATAAAGACGACTTCAATAAGTAGTCAGTCCTAATTAAACACTACTACATTTTCTTACTTGTATACCAAGATTTTGGGGTTCTATACATGTATACATAAACCCAAAAAATACCCAATAGGGTTAGCGAATCATTAAGGACTCAAAAGAGCAAGTAAGATTATGTGTGTAACCATAATTATATAGTGATTTTTCTTTCTCGCTGTCACCGGCAACCGTGGTTTTTTTCCCTTTCGGGTTTTCCACGTAAAATCTTTCTTGCATGATATCTTTTATATCTTCTTAACTTGATTATTCGATTGCAAACTCTACGTATTTTGTGTGACGTGTGATTGAATTCATACAATCCAAAAATTGCCGTCAACAATTATTGTTGTTGTTATTATTATTGTTATTATTATTGTATTATTATTATTATTATTATTATATTTTACTATTATTATTATATTTATTTATTTTATTTTACTATTATTATTATTATTATTATTATTATTATCATTATCATTATATTATTATTATTATTATTTTATTTTTTTATTTTTTTACATTATTAATACCATTGTTATTGTAAATGAACACGTGATATTTATGGATATTTAAATAAAAAGGACAATTTAAATGATAATTCACCTTAAATAATTAAAATATTCATCTGAGTTTTATATTTAGGAATATTTAAATAAATAAAATAATTTAAATAATTGTTAAATCAATTTAATTTTTCATTTCTCTATTTATTTAACTTTCTTCATCAAAAAGTTTGGAATTGTATTATTAATTAACCATTATTTCAATTTAAAATTTAAAATTTTTATTTTTTAAATTTGTTTTTTTAAATTCGGTCCGAGGGGATTTAAGTCATATTATTATATTTTTACGGTTTGATGCAATTATGTATATAATAAGAGGAACTTAGTGCAATTTTTCATGACAGAAAAATAGACGGCATTACTATTTCGTCAGCTATTGTCAATTTATGAAAATTCAAGAGGTTTAATTGCAAAAAAAAAAAAGTATATGAAGTGAGGTGTAAATTCGGGCATAGTTCACAGGATATCGGTTCCAATTAGCCTAACATAAAATAAAAAGTTTAAAAAATAAAATAAAAAGGAAACAAATAGTTGAAGTCAAAGACTGCTGCCAACCTGCCACGGTGCCACCTGATTATGCCAACCTGCCACCTGATTAAGTAGAAGGACAATCCCACCATGCTTTTCATTTCCTTTTTTCATTTTTTTATTTAGTTATTTAAATTTATTAATTTATAATATTTTCTCAAAACTTAAAAGAAATGACATATTTGATAGCATTTGTGGTGTACTTACGATTTATAACATTTTAAAAAATTTATAGGGTCTACGTACGAAAAGGGGTGCATATTTATAATTAGAACAGAGGTTTAGCATTTGGTAGGCCTATCCCTACAACAAGTTTGTGTAATTAAAACAGAGGTTGAATTCTAAGCCTTTATGTTATACACTTATACCTCAGGATAAATTTGTGTAATTTGCCCTACAACATTTATAGATTTTGATCAGTTTAGAATATGAAATGATTAAGAATATACTAGTGGGAAAAATGAAATAAAATTTACCATTGAATTGAAAATTGGATATAAATTATCAGTGGATATGAAAAAATCTAGAAGTAGTGGTAAAAAAGAATAATGTTATATAACTCAAATAATTAATCTAAATTTCAACTTAAATGATGTGGCAAGTGTGTTGTCATCTCATAACACAACATCTGATAATGTGGTTAATGAAAAAATCACTTATCATATCATTTGGGTTGAAATTTAAGCTAAATTTTTTGGTTGTCTAGCATTAGTGGGTAAAAAATGGTAAGGTGATGGGGAGAATTTTTACTAATACTACACAACCTAAAAATTAAACCCAAATTTCAACCAAAATGATGTGACAAGTGGTTTTTTCATTAACTACATCATCTCATATTGTGTGTGGTGATGACAACTCGCTTGTTATATAATTTGTATTCAAATTTAGGTTAATTATTTGGGTTTAATTTGATGGGTAGGTAAAAGTTTTATATGGTTTATTTGAGATAGAATTAGTTGTATTTTAATCATTTTATGAATTGCAATATCCATAATTGAATCATAACCATGGAATGCAGAGATGCTTATATGTTGCTAGTTGCTACGCAATATGAATGCCAAGTCATATAATTTGGCATGACATTTATGCACACTCATCATAAGCCTAAGGGTAAATTTCATTGACATCCTTATGGTTTCAATAATTATCAATTCGATTCCTCTAATTTAACTAACATCAAACAAATCCTTAGAGTTTCATGTAATTATTATATATAAAAAATCCTTATTTCAATTTAGTTCAATATAGTCTTTTTGGATTGTGAAAATTAAGTATGATGTTAGTTCAAAAGGGTAGTTTGGTACTTTCTATTTTAAATGTTAATCGAAATAACAAAACAAAACAAAATAAATTAGAAAAACAATACCAAATATGAAAATAGTTGAATATAAACTACTTAACAAATTGCATACTATTTTTTTATAAAGTCATAATATAAAATTAAAAAATTATGAAAGCAAAAAATATAATTAAACAACATAATAAAAAATTGCATATATTAAATAATTAAAACCAATAAAAATTAAAATTGGAAAACCAACAAAGTATTAATTAAAAATTATTAAATTTATTATTTTCTTTTCAAAATTATTTATATAATTTAAAATCAAAAACAATTTGAAAAACATAATTGGGGTCGTGGATAGGCATATGGCAACGGATCGGATTGGCATGCCCCATACTTAAAACCTGTTTGGGACAAGGTGCCCAGTCTCGATCCGTGCCCCGAACGGTTTTTCGATTTCTGCCAATATCCGATCCGAATTGACCTGTTTCATTTAAAAAAAAATTACTCAAACCACTAAATATAAAAAATTTACCATATAATTGAATTTTAGGATAAAGACTTAAATTTTATCATTAATTTAAAATTTTAAAAAATACTTAAATTTAAACATACACTTAGGGGTCGTTTGTTTTTTCCACTTAAAACTTAATGGGTCTGAATCATAATTATTAAGTTGTTTTGTTTATTTTTTTTAAGTTGTCAAACAACTTAAAAATACCAAAAAATAACTTAAAATAAAAAGTAAAAAGTCATGACTTTTCACTTAATTGCAAATCACTGAATTACATTAAATGCAATCCAAAATCTTTTCTTTAGATACTATCTCCCATATATAATATATTTCCAATTTCATTATAATTATATAAGGTAAAGAAATTTTTATTTTAATATATTGCTTATTTTAAATAGCTTTAAAAATAAAAAAGAACATTAATCACTTCACATATTGGTGTTTAATATCAATACTTTATTATGATATTAGGATGATGTATTGGAAAAAAAAACATTTTCTTTTCTTAGTAAAAATGAAGTTTATATGTAATCGAAGAAGAAGATCATGATCATATGTGTTCATATATAATTATTATTTTTGGATTGTTTTTGTTCTATATTATATGTATAATTGTTTAACATGAGTATAAATGTAAAATTACTTAGTTTCAGACAATTTTACTTTTAAAAAACAAACGTGTTGAAAATAGATTTAAATGTGAGAAAAAAAAACAAACATATCATTCAAATTCAGATTTCAGTCCCTATTCAGTATTTAGAAAAATTCAGGACTGTTCAGTTTTCAGACAAAAAAACAAACGACCCCTTAAAGTTAAACATGAACTACAAATAAACATCAACACATAAAGTTTAACATAAACTTAAATTTCATAAAACATAATATCTAAATTTAATACAACTTAATTTAAAATAAAAAATACAATTATACAAAGATTCGCCATCTTCTTGCTTTGCTCCATTGTTGGCATCCTCTTGAATTGCGAGTTTGCGACACGATCCTTTGGACCCCATGCTGAGAAGGCCACACGCCCACAAATAAAATCAATTGTCGTATGGACTAGAAACAATAGCACACTGCACACGCATCAGTCCCACAAAAGAGTAATGAGTTCACTCTTCGTGTGTGATTTCGCCCTATTCAGACTATGCAATTTATAGGAGAGATGTAATAGTTTTTAGGGTTGCATAATCCTTATTGCGGAAATTAATTTTACCTTATTAGGAGTAATAACTAAATATGGGCACCCCAACAACCCTCATAATCATCCATCGGAAAATTTATCCTAGTTACCACCCATTTGGTGAGACGCTACCCTAATGGTTACCCAACTGTGAATTAAAATAAAAATAAAAATAATTAATTAATTAAAATTACAAAATAAGAAAAGTTTTACTTATAAGAATTCATAAACAATAATTTTTTTTTAAAAAAAATTAATTTAGAAAAAAAAAATTTAAGAACAAAAAACCTATATTTCCAACCATCCATCATTATGATGGATGGTTAGAGATTTTTTTTTTTGAAAAAATAAATTATAAACATAAAAATTGTGGTGGAGATCCAATCATTGTTTGCAACTTTGCATAATGTGTTGACATCTTTAAAAAAAAATCATTATTTTATAATCATTCATTTTTTCAAATTTTTATTTAAATAAGTTAGTTTTTTTTTCATATTTTTTTAAAAATAACGTTTTCCTTTACTTTTTATTTTTTATTTGTTGCTTTTTTAAGAAAAACATTTCTTTTAAACTTTATTTAATTTTTTTTTTTTGTTTAAATTCACAGTTGGATGGCCATTAGGGTAAATTTATCTACGGATCGATGACCATTTCCATCACTATTAGCCTATAATGGCCATTTTGAACCAAATTTACCATTTAATGGTTATTTTGATAGCACCTAATCAAATGTGTGGTCACAAGGTAATAGCCCCTAAATTTTATATAAACTTTACAAAAAAAAAAAATTACATGATAAGTAATGTACATATTGAAAATTACATGGTAAGTAATGTACACATTGGAAATTAATTTAATTAATTTGCTGACTGGTCATAATATTCACAGTAAAGTAAAATTGCATTATCAGAAATGTACAAATTGTAAATTAATTAATTGATTTGGTTCATGGTATTCGTAATAAAGTGAAATTATATGGTAAGTAATGTACACATTAGAAATTAAATTAATTGATTTGGTTCATGCTATTCTATGTAACGTATGCATTGGAAATTAAATTAATACTTTGTAATTTTTTTAAGTTCTGATCCATATAATTAAGTGAAGAAATTTGTCCTGGATTCCAAGGCCAAGTTCTTTTAATCATATCACCTTCAGCACTAGTAGGGATATGAAGGTCTCAGAATTTATTGATGGAGATTGACGATGTTGGGATTTGGAGAAGCTGGCTGCTACTTTTCTTCCGCTGGCCGGATATTGGTGCTATTGATTGACCTGGCACTGTGACAATTAAGAAAGGGTCTTTCTTTGCTTTCTTGCATTGAATAATATTTGATTTAGATCAACTTAATTACATGGATAAATAAATAGATGATTATCATTGAAAATCTTGCAAAGAAATTTGCTTGACACAAAAAAGATAGGATAGTATGATGAAAAAGACAAAACAGTACATAAAGCAAAATATGAATTGATAAAAATGATATCTGTGAATCTGTGATAAAGTGAAAATACATAAAGCAATTAAAAGCGACTTGAATCTTGAGGATTGATTCTTCAAGGCAGAAAATCGTTGGACTGGTGAGGAGTATGGCAGGTATCTCTAAATGGCAGCATCAAGTCATCCCCATTATAGCTTGCTTCTGGGCTCATCAAATTCATAAACCACTGCTGTTTCTCCATCTGATCAATACTACTGGCAGCTGCCTGAGAGCTCTCTCCAACAGTCCTCATCACACCATGATTTGGTGCTGGTGCTGGTGGGGGTGGTGGGGGTGCCAATAGCACTGCTGCTGTGGATCCTGCCACCATATTCATCCTATTGTTGGTATTAGACTGGTACTTGTAAATGTCCTTCAAGTACTGCTCGATTGTCCAGCCCAGATCGTTCAAATCCATCATGCCCAAAGGGTGCAGGCTCCTGCCTACCAAGGTCTCGAACATGAGTGCAGTCATTTCCTGTTTTCTGTTGTCCTTCATTTGCTTTATCAATTGGTCATTGCATTTCATAATCCGCTGCCTGAGAAAGCTATCTTGATCCACCATTCTTTTGCTTTGCTCCATCTCGGGCATCCTCTTGAATTGCGACACAATTCTTTGGACCCCGTGATGGGAAGGCCAGACATCAGGTTGATTCTCATAGGGACTGTACACAATAGCACACGCATCAATACCACAAAGAGTACTGAGTTCACTCACCTTTTTTAATAGACCCTTCTTTCTTTTCTTGAAGGTGACTTTCCTTGTGGAATCATTCGCGATGTAGCAGAGCTTCACCTTCCTCCTAGCCATGGCTGCTACAGAGAGAGAAACAATGGAAAATAAAAATAAAAATAAAAATTAAATTTTGAAAAAAGATTATAGAACTTGTTGTTTCTCTTTATGTGTGATTTTTCCCTATGTAGACTAAGCTATTTATAGGAGAGATGCAACGTTTTTTAGGGTTGCATAATCCTTACTTTGGAAATTAATTTTACCTTATTAGTAGTAATAACTAAATAAGGGCACCCTACCAACCCTCTTCTTTTTCCACTCTTAATAAAATATTAAATTTTCAAATTTTCATTGCGATCGGCCTAAATTTTCTTCGCGATCTCCCGAGTTAGAGCATAAATATAAATGAACCCGAATAGTTTTCAAAATTAAGAATTTAAAACGTCTCCTACAATTTTTTAAAATGTACACCTTAATCTTTCAAAAAATTTCTAAAACCCCATAATAAGTCATCTGATCAATGTGTATTTTATCGTATGAGAGTAATACGATACAACCCTAAAAAATTAACCTAAAATTAATCAATAACTGATCTTTCATTACCATATAAATCATGTGTTGATGTCTTAAATGATATCGAGCAAATCACTTTTTGATGTCTAGAATGATATAATACCAAATCATTTATCATGTTAATTGGATTGATCTTTTTAGGGTTAAATTTTTGGGTTAGGTAGCATTTTTGTCTAGAGTAATTATTGATGAATTGATATTAGTTTAAAAAAAAACTCCTTTAAAACATCTCTTAAAATTAGTTAAAGGTCTCTGTGGAATCATTTAGATTTATTTATTTTTTCCAAAAACCCCCATTATAAAAAATGAAATCCTCTTAATCTGTTTGTAATTTAGGTAGTGAAAATAGGTGCTCAAATCAAAGCAATTATTACATTGTTATAAATAATGGATATGAAAATATCTGGCAGTATTGGTAAAATATGGTAAGGTGATGGAGAGAATTTAATTTGGTGGTGAGGTAAAAGTTTTATTTGGATTGTTTGAGATAGATTAGTTGTATTTTTATCATGTGATGAATGACAATATTTAAATCACAACCATTAGATGTAGTGATGCTTATCTATCACTAGACAATGTGAATGACAAATCATATATGATTTGGCATGACGTTTATACACACTCATCATAAGTTTAATGGAAAAATTAATTGACATTCCTATCGTTTGAATAACTATTAATTTGATCCCTCTTATTTAACTAACATTAAACAAATTCTTAGAGTTTCATGTAATTATTATCAAAAAAGTCTTTATTTCAATTTGGTACAAAATAGTCCTTTTGAATTGTGAAAGTTAAGTTTGATGTTAGGGTTAAAGTGTAGTTTGATACTTTCAATTTTAAATGTTAATTGAAATAACAAAACAAAATAAAAAATTAGAAAAAAAAACCTTAAAAATATTATGAAAATAATTGAATATAAACTACTTAACAAATTAAATACTACATTTAAAAAAAATATCATAATATAAAAACTTAAAAATTTGTTAAAGCATAAAATTTGATTAAACAGCATAATAAAAAATGCACATATTTAATAACTAGAACTAATAAAAAAATTATTTATTTTATTATTTTCTTTTCAAAATTATTTATATAATTTAAAATAAAATAAAAAAATTTCAAAAAACATTAATTGGAGTCATGGAAAGGCAATGCAACGGATCGGATCGACATGCCACATACCCAAAACCTGGTTGTGGTAAAGTGTCGTCTGGCAGCCCATACTCGACTCGTCCACATAACGGGTTTTTGATTTCTGTCTCATACCCGCCAGGAATTGGTCCGTTTCATTTGAAAAAAATGCTCAAACAACTTAATATACAAAATTTACCATACGATTAAATTTTAGGACAAACACTTAAATTTTAACATTAATTTAAATTAAAAAAACACTTAAATTCAAAAATATACTTACATTTAAACATGAACTACAAATAAACATTAAAACTTAAAGTTTAACCTTCACTTAAAATTCATACATAAACTTAAATTAAATAAAACATAATATCTATATTTAATAAACCTTATTCAAATATGATGAACTTGAAAGTAATAATGAATGTAAATATATGATGAGAAATGCTAAGACAAAGAATTCATCTCACCCTTTAACTAATTAAGTTCTAGACTCACTTAACCACCCAATTAGTGCACTTGTGTATTGTAGACCCGTGTACCCGACAATAATCTCTAGTCTCCCTCGAGTAATAGAAATTATATCCAAGCATACCCAAAGTCTATCTATTGATGACCCTAGAATATATGCATGAATTCATTTAGGACTTTGGCACACACATAAGAGTCATATACGCTAGCCTCGCGTATCTCTACCTTTCTAGACATATATAGTGGAAACTTCATCAAACATGTGGCTTGCATCACCCTTCGGTCCATAACACACCACCAAAAATCATTCACAAGGTGATCAATCTAGTGAAAGCCTTAAGTATTCAAAAATATCCATACATAACACAAGGCATAAATGAATAAAGGAGTAGTCTTTATAGATAAAATCAAAGGTTTGTTTTCATCAATTCTTAGAAAGAGAAGATTTAGTTCATGTTACAAACTAGAGCCATCCACAACATATATGAAAATAAATACATAGCTCTACAATAAAATGTAAAAGAGAAAGAGTTTAGAGAAAACTAGATGGCAAGCCTCCTCTTTTGCTTGATTTTTCTTCTCCTTCTTGTCATCTTCAACTCCCTTTTGCCTAAAAATATGAAGAAAAGATGGATTTGGTGGATGAAGGTGATGAAGGCTTTGGATTGTAGGGAAATGTGGTATCTTGGTAGTTTTCTTGTGAGATGTGTGGGTTGTGTTTTAGGAAGATGAAATGATAAAGGTTGAGAGAATTTTTAGGCAAAGAGTGGTGTCTAGGTCTGAAAATGGAAAATGAATATATAGAAGAGTAAATTAGGGTAGGGGCAAAAAGGTAATTTTCTTGATTTTGTATTATTTTAGGGCAAAGGGGCGACCTTGGGGCGACCTGGACGAGATACAATTTCAGGTCGCTATGCTCTTTGGATGAATGAGAAATCTTGAACCGAGGCAATTGCGACCTTGGGGCGACCTGGGTGAGGTCGCCTTAAGGTCGCTTTCTTCTCTGCTGGTGAAGCTGCAACCCGATACAATAGCGACCTTGGGGCGACTTTGGTTGAGGTCGCCCTGAGGTCGTTTTCTTCTCTAATGAAGAGGTTCTTGAGCCGATTGAATAGCGATCTTGAGGCGATCTGGTTGAGGTCGCCCTGAGGTCGCTTTTTCTCTGATCTTGCTTCTTAGGCTGCTTTTGCTTCATTTTGACTCCACCCACATCAATAAGCTCCAAAACTAATCTTTGACCTGCACAACTTGATTTAAGGGTTAAAACCCGGTTTTACCCGAGAGACGCACACAAATTTACAAGGATATGGGGCTACATTTACATGTAGAAATGAAGCAGTCAGTCGTAAAACATTCCCAGAAAACTTCATGAATCCCATTCTGTGAGTTCTAACCAGTCAAAGACATCTGCGACTTGAAGTCGTAGAAGTATGTCGGTAGACCTTAACAAGTTACAGATCTTGCAAATTTTTAAAGGCAAAATTGTCATTTCAGCCCTCATTAGTGCCCTAACCTTCAAACTCTATAAATACACCAATTTGTTGGTCTTTAAACATACACTTTATACACTACACATATACCAACACATTCTCTTGTTCTTCAACACCAAACCAAGAGAGTGAAAAGCTTCAAAGGCTTCCATGGAGGTTTTCCTCCATGGATGTCTCACCACCACCACCTCTAAACTTCCTCCATCTATCTTTGAAGTAGATCCAAGGAGAAAAGAGAGCAAAATGAAATAGAGATCTTGGTTATCTCTGAACTCTTCTATTTGCTTTATTTTCTATTTCTTTGATGTGTAATCCCTATTAGGGAATATTTGTAAACCAACACTTTATCTTGTTATATACTGTATTTATTTTGGATTCGACTTGGATCTTGTTCTTGAGCTTAATGTTATATCTCTCTTTTCTTGACATGTATGTTAGTGAATTGGTAGAAATTGATGTGTTTTGCATAAGTGAGACTTTAGATTAATATTAGTTTTATTTGTTGTGTTGTTTTAGTTTATTTTATTTGTTTTGTAAAAATAGTGTCTCACTCTTGTTTGCATATATGTTGGTGACGAAAGTGAATTGATATGTATGGATTGATTCGACTGAAATAGCACATACATGTTTCGGTTGATTAATTGTGCATGGATCTTGATTGTTAGATTTTTGAATGGATGGAACTTGATTTATGCATGATTAAGCTACTTTAGGTTATGATCCAATGTTCTTATGCTCTTAAAGTTTTATAATCAACATGACTAGCTTATTTGTTTCGTGAACTTATGGACCTTGTGTCACCACTATCTTGCATCCCTCCAAGCCACATTTATTTTCGTAGCTAGGGTGCTTTTCCATTAGGAGTAGACTAATTTTCTTTGCCTTTAGTTTATTTGATTTTCATTCCATTTTTATATTGCTTTGTAGTTTACTTGATTTCCATCTTGACATTGCTTTGTAGTTTAATTGAATACCATCTTTAGTTAGATTTAGAAAGACAAGCACCTGGTTACATTTCTATCATTAGTTTTAGGTTATTTTAATTACACACCTCACACACCATCCACACTATGCATACACTTCACACACACCATTCTCACCACTTCCATGTTCTATTTATATCGCTTTAAAACAACGCTTTAGCTAGAGACAGTTTGACTGTAACACCTCTATGTGGGAATGACCCTTGCTTATTTGTTATACTAGTCTTTTGACTAGTGTACTTGCGAGGTAGTTAAAATAGATAAATCTTTTGATCAGGGACCAACGACGCCCAGTCAGACACCTAAGTGTGAATGTAAATGTTGTGTGATAAGATCCAATAGAATTAAAATTTAGAATGTACGCCTTAGCTAGACCCTTTATGTGTTTAAATTAACCATATTCCCCATTTATTTATTCACCCATCACCTTAGGCTCCATTACAATCAAAATGAAAACCCATTTTTGATATTTTGGAATGCCCACTTAGGGAATTTTGGTTGATGCATGCTCTTTCTAATTCATGGTTTTCAATACCATTCATGAAACTTAATTTTCAGAAAAAGTGCGCTTTTAAATGGTCATGTGCAATTTAATCTGAATCCCATTACATAAACTCATATTGCATATTTTTGATGAGTAAAGCCTAGGTCTCTATACGAAAATGAGAGAAATCTGGTAAGGATTAGAGTCGAGAAAAATTACATTATTGACTTGATGGCATTTTGCTTTTAAAGCGTATGCGTTTTGAATGTGGGAACACACTAAGTGCAATGCTTTCATAGAGTGGCATGGTCTTAATCTTCATTTAGCACATCTTACATGCATGATTTCACAATAGCACAACTGCGATTGAATCTCTTTATTATTGGTTTCGCAAGTTTGAATCTCATTTCTTATTGAGTCTTTTGCAAGAGTCATGTGCAAGATTTGATCATTATTGAAGTCTAATGTGTGTCCTTGAACTTGTTTGTTAATAGTTTCGCCCAAGGACTAGTAAAAGATAGGTTTGGGGGTATTTGATCAAGCCAAATTTGTATAGGATTTTGGCCCATAATTTCGACTCTTTTTTGTGTTCTCGGGTAAAACCCAGTCATTTGACACCTTGAATTGAGCTTTGTAGGTAATATTGCATCTCAAGGGCATCTGAGCTTCACTAGGAGAATTACGGGTCAAAAGTACAAAATGAGTGAAGTTTTGAAACAGAACATCACAGTTACTATTATGATTGTTAGGTGAAGACTACGAATCCTAAACTATAAGATGTCGCTAGCAATGCGTCGCTGAAGAACAAACCAGTGAAGCCAAGTCTAGAGGATGTCGCCCCTTTTGTGTTGCTAGGGGACAACCACGACAATTGAAGCTTGAAGATTGCCAAAGGTTTCTAGACCCATATCCTGTTTAACCTCGACAATCATGCGAAGATCCCAGATCCAAATATCGCCCCATTGGTCGCTAGTGCAACAGCCGTGAAAACCATATCAGAGGTCCGTATAACCATTTGTCGCGGTCAATATCGTTGGGTCCAAACTGCAACAATCGGACCGTGACATATGCCACATCAGTGAATCTAGCGGTTACAAGCTTGCTTCTTGGACCAGTGTATATACCCCTCTTAGATTCATTTGCATAAATGTTTCCATTGACAACAGATTCGACCAACCTCACCATTTTCTGATCTTGTACTCATCATTCCCATCCAAAAACTCAACAAATCAAATCTAGATTACTTCCTCTTAATCAATCCTCTCTACCCATCTTCTCCATTACTGTCCTTTGTCACTGTTCATTGACTCCACCTCACCACACATCCTAGCTTCCATTCTTTGCATCAAGATTCAAGGCAAGGAGCATCAATGAGGGATCAAGCTTATAAGAGAGACTCATGGGTTATTTCTCTATTTTTTTACCATCTTTCTTTGCTTATGAACATGTGTAACTAAATCCCCATTCTAGGGGATTGATGTGAGGAATTGTTGGATAATGGGTTTTGTTAGCTTTCAATAATATATTTGCACAATTATAGTTTTATTCATTTGCTCAATTAGATCTTATTATTTATGTGATTAAATTGAACATCACTCTTTAATTGCAATATTGGTAAGATAATTTGAAATAAATTTGGTTGAGACTTGACACCCTTAATTGTAGTGAATAGGATAGGTTCATTGGAGGGAATATACCCCCGATTGCCTAAACTATTTGATCGTCACTGATGTATGGTTTTTATATGTCGTTAAAAGCATCGTCAAATATTTATAATAAAATCAACCTTGCTATAAGGCACGAGTCAAAAGACATATATAAAAATAAAACTAGTACATCGTGCAAGCAAGAGTATCGTTCCGCATGGATGTGTTGTTAACCGTTTTAAGTTTTAGAGTTTAGGGAAAACATGTAAATAGAATATGGAGATGTGAGAATGGTGTGTGTGTGTGTGTGTGTGTGTGTGTGTGTGTGTGTGTGTGTGTGTGTGTGTGTGTGTGTGCGCATGAAAATGAAAATGAAAATATGCAAATGTAGAAATAAACAAGAGAATATGGAGGGGTGAGAATGGTGATTAAATGAGAAATAATAAAAGGGTGGATATGAGAGATGCATGAAAGTGGTCACACAAGGGTTTACAAGTTCACCATACATAAGTGCACACAAGTAGGTTGTTAGACATTAAGTTCATATAATTTAAGTTAAGGGTTCGTTCTTGCCTCAATCCGATTTATACCCATTCATAGAGCTAACGGTTGAAGAGTGTGTCGAGAGCCTCTCAAACACGAAACCGCAACCAACATATGTGAACCGATTCTACAAATCAATGCTAGATTGAGCCTTAATACTAATATGGTAATGTAAAATGGCAACGTTAAGTTTAATGAATGTGGAAAGAGTAATTGTTCCTCCAACCATAACTTGCCTAAAGCCCCTAGCGCAAGAAATAGCCGAATTCCCAATTATTGTATCTCTAATCATAACTCACCTAGAGCCCCTAGCGTGAGGAATAACTAAAGACCAATATATAACAAAAACAATGAACCAAACCTCTTTAAATATGTCAATTAACAAGTTCATTCATTCTTCCTAGCTAATTAGCCAAGACTATGCCTGGATGGCCCTCCTAAAAGACAATCATAACTCTAATTCACTCAAACCCATCCATACAAATGCAATTCGACCTTCCATCAACATACACACACAAATGGGGCATTTGATTACAACTACTCCTACAACTACATTAATCTACTCCTAATCCCATTCATGAACACATATTAATTTCCAATCTCCATACACAAGCATTTCAAGATAGAGATATATTCAATAAAAGCAAGAATGAATCAAAACACAAATTAGATATAAAAACAACCACACATTATATTGAGCACAAATTAGGTTTACAAATATTCCCAAGTGGGGGATTACACAAATGGAAAACAAGATATATAAGAGATTGAGTTAAAAGGAATACAACCATTGAAGAAACCCCTCCAAGAGCTCCATCCATTGCTTAGCACGAAATTGGTCGTAGACCATTCCCATCTCTATGTAATCTACTCTCAAATGTGGTGGGTGATGGGTGATGGGTAGAAATGGTGTGGGAGAGACATCCATGTAAGAAAACCTCCATGGATGCTCTTGGAAGCTCCTCTCTCTCTTAGGAATTGAAGAAAATGAAGAAGGAGAAGTTTTGGGTCTGAAAAATTATGAAGAGAAGAGAGGAAAATGTGTTTATATAGTGTTGGGAGGTTAGGGTATGAAATGGTAGTGAAGGGATGAAAATGCCCCTCAATTTTGGGTAAAAACGTGACCTCCAGGTGCCGTTCGGCAGTTGAAACAGCGGTCATGGTGTGACCGCCGAACTGGGCGCCGAACTTCTGGAACCTACTGCCATGAAACGGCGGTCGAAATGGCGATTGTGGCGACCGTCGAAGGGACCGCCGAATGTATTCTTTTCTGCACTCGTTCCGTAAGCTGTTGGAAGTCAGAGGGGGTTCTGCCACGGGCACGGTGTCGCTTTCTGGCTTGGCAACAGATCAACCGTGGAACACAGCTGGGCTTAGATCGGGACGCGGTCTGTGTCAACAGTGAGGCGCGGCACTCTGAATCTTCCAATTTATTCTCTTTTCGGCACGTTTTTGCCTCCCAAACTGTTCTTTAAGCTCAAAACCAAAATGTAGGGAATATGTACCTACACATGGCTCAAGAAACACATTATATAGAAAATATGCTCGAAAACGAGAACAAACTATAGGACATTGGGGACCTAAAATAGGTATAAAATAGTCTGATCAGTCACTAACCGATCTCACCATTATCCGTTTACTCTAAATTCATAGTTAAGGAATTTCGGTGAGAAGTGGTCTGGTTTAGTGTTTATGGCCAAAACACACTTTCAAATGAGATCGGTCATTAATTGTGTAAATCAAGCATTAATGAAGCTACTTAAGCATTACCCATGGTTCGATTATAACTCTATCAATTCCTTAGACTTTTTTTAATTGCTTTAGTCCATATTCTTATCTAGATTGTTGAGCTTCTATTTTACATTCCCTTTTATTTAACTTTACTTGCAATTTTACTTATCTTGTTATCAAACATATATCTCTACCAACCATGATTTATCTTTTTATGCACTTAGTTAGTCTAACTTAGATTAGAAAGCATTTCAACTATTCATCTCGATCCTCGAGAACGATCATGTGCTTGCCATTTTACTAAATTTTATACGTAAGTGTGGTTGCAAGTGGTTAAACTTGGTTTTCAAAACAAAACATAATATATCTTTTAGATAGTCTAAAACGACCTTGTCAACCGCTTAGATTTTCATCCATCTTTTGGTGTTAACCACAAGGTCGAAAGTTCACCCCCTAGTTCTAGGGCCAATTGTTGACATCGATTTTTGGTAAAAACCTAGTCAACAACACGCTAACTAATCGATGCCTAGATCAACCAACGAGGTAAGATCGGTCGTATTTCTGCTTTATGTGCGAGTTGGTGAAATAAAAAACAAATATGAAAAATGATAAGAGATAATAAAGACACTAGAATTTGTAAGTGGAAATCCCTGAAGCAGGGAAAAAACCACAGTCATCGTGACAACATAGAAAGAGAAATGTTCACTATGTAAAAAATGATTACAGTTTACAAGTGATGTATCACTTTCTTTGCTTGATACATGTGTTTATATATGGATTAGAGTGCTGCCTTAATCCTTGGAGTGCAAGCAAAGATTATTATTAGACGAGATCCTAAGAGGATCGTATCTAGGTGAGATTCTTGATGAATCAAGTATTAGTGCATTTATGATGCAGAGATCTTTATTCCTTGTGAGAGTTGTCTTCTGAATCTTCATATTTATTACTTGATTTGTCAACTTCTAGATTGTTGGGATTGTCTTACCTAATACAAGGCCGAGTTTTGTGGAAGATATGCTGAAATCTAGTTTTATTGAGTAAATTCTGTATTTGTTGTGTGGGTGGTGAGTTCTTGTCAATTCTCCATTCAGGGAAGATTTAGCGGTCAGGTCTCTTTGATAGGCGACTTGCTCGTTACTTCCCAATTCGCCGCTGCCGCACGTGGTTCGCTAAGCTGACGTGTCCTGATGTCGTGGGGATTTGGTTCCATGAATCCCTAGCTCTGTGCTGACGTGTCTGGCCAAATAAAATTACCCCTATCATCAGTAATTAAGTTACTGATGGAAAATGAACTTGATTCCTCTCAATCACCCTAGGAATCAAGTTCTCATTCCTAATTTAAAAAGGTAACTCATGTCTTTTTACTAAAATATCCTCACTTATAATAATTAAAAAAATTGTATTTCCACTCTATTGTTCTCTTTTAGGGATTGTTCTGTATCATTCTCTTATGTTCATCGTTTTTATCCAAATCTACTACATGTATGATTTTTTTTAATCGTACATTTCATGAATATACATAAAATCTTGTTGATGATTATTATTGAATTTTTGCATTGATTCTCTCTCTCTCTCTCTCTCTCTCTCTCTCTCTCTATATATATATACCATCAAATCCGGTATGAAATCATGTTATATATATATGATGCAATAGAAAAAATCGTGCAAACAAAAGTCGTTAAACAGAAGGGATAACTGATTCGAATATGTGATTCTTGATAAACATAAGTAATTTATTGCAGTAAGATCATTCACTTTAATTATTTATTAATATTTTCTTTTGATCAATCATTGAATTGAATAAAATCAATTGAAATGGGAATCATTCTATAAAACATCTTTTTGTTTCTTTTTCTGTTTTTAATCACACACTAGGTAAATTGTGATACACTATTAATTTTTTGATTCACGCATAAATACCAAAACAATAGGCATCAAACTCGTTGATTCTTGCAATAATACCGATATTTGGACAAAAAGAGAAAAATCTATGCAATTTTATTAATCATCAAGAACGGGTAGGAAAACTAAAAATCTAAGGGTGCGTTTAGCACCTGGACGGGACAGAATATGATAGAACAGGACAAGATGGGACATGATAGGAAAAGATGAGACAGTGGTTCTGTATTGTGTTTGGAATGGTGAGACAGAACTGTTAATTGTACTGTTATGCGTTTGTTGGCTATGACAGGACGAGACAAGATGTTCAAATGACCAGAGTGCCCTTCTTGTCTTGTTTAATGTTTGTTACCACATATTATTGACATATGAGACATGATAAGTCGGTATTTATTTGATTTTATTAAATAAATATTTTTATATATTTATTTTTATAATATTGCAATTGAAAAATATTTTTGTTTAGAGTTGGTTGGATTTTACACATAATTGTATGGAATTTAATGGATTTATAAAAATTAGAAAATTAATGAAGAAAATGAAAAATAATAATGTTTTTTTTTCTTGAAGATCTGAGAACCCAGATCTCCCAATTATTTTTTCTCATGAGAAAAAATTAAAACAAAAATTGAAACTCAACTGAAAAATTTACACACAAAACTGAAAAAATTGAAAATTGATTTTTTTTTTGACAAAGCATCACAGAAACAGAAAACAAAGAAAGAAGAAAACTAATCAGGCAAGTCTACCCTAATAATTCTTCTGATACACATGAGATATTCTTCTACCCACTCAAAATGAGTGCTAAATTGCAACAAAACAAAACACAAATTCAAACAACTTATGCCTAATCAAACAAACTAAATCCCATGTCGTCATCGCTCTTTTCATTAGCTTATTCCTTTTTCTCCTTAACAACTGGAGCAGCAGTGCCACCAGTTGGAGTGGTAACAACAATTTTCTCCTCTGTGATGGTGATGCCATTGTCGTGAAGAATCATGGCAGTGTCGGAGCAGGCGATCTGAGAGAGAGAGAGAGGGTTGTGCTGTGTCAAAGAAGGAGAGAGAGAGAAGATGAATCACGTCTAAGAAGGAGAGAGAGAGATGGGTTTCAGGTAGTGGTGTGTGTATATATATATATATATGTTTGTAATTTTTAGAAATTTTGAGGGTAAAAAGGTTTTTTTGGGACTTGTCCCATGAAATTTTGAGGGTAAAAAGGTTTTTTTGGGACTTGTCCCATGCATGGGACAAGTCTGGCTGAGGGTCTGAGGTGGGACAATTTTTTGTGATTTTTGTCCCATATTGTTTCGTCCCGTCTCGTCCCGCATACCAAACGCATCTAAAAGAACTAAAAAAATGATAAAGTTATCAATTTTCCTAAAAAGAAAATAATTTAGATAACAATAAAAATTGAAAATACTAGAATCCTAAAATATCAAAAACGGAAATAATTAACTACCTAATCCAGTAAGGTAATATAATAATATTTTTAAAACTCAAAATCTTCAATAATATATTCTCCATATATATATAATATTGTTGTGAATATGTGGATTTACACAATTGTATCCACCGCCTCTCTCTCATTCACACCCACTTGCTTCATCATCAGTATCTCTCCACTTGCACCATCTTACTTTATCCAATTGGTAACTTCATCATTAAGGAAAAAGAATGCCTATATATATACACGTACTATGTATTTGTAAACTTCTTCTTCTCTCATAGAAATATATACACAGAAGCTCTCGTCTCTCTCTTGTCTCTCTCTCATCTCACTTTACCTTGTTATTTTTCATTTGTTCTTCATTAATTTACAACACGTTATTAGCACGAATCTAGTCTAGGACTTCTAGAGAAAGTTCTTGACTATTTTTATCTTTGATTTTTGAGTTTTCGATTGAGTACATAAATTTCAAAGTACTCGAATCACTTTTCGGAGGATACCGTTGTGTTCCTCTCGGAAATACGATTCTAACGCCGCTGACCGCGTCTCAAACGGAGCTCTAACGAACTCTCTAGATGAGGTCAAAGTTCGGTCAACTCTGAAATTTTTTCCAGTTTTTCCAGTAGCTTTCCAAGGTTGAAGACGACACTGTAGCGCCACGTCAACGCCATATCAGCACCACGTCAGCGCACATGGCATGCCACGTCAGCGCACATGTCATGCCACGTCAGCATGAGTCATCGCCACGTCAGCGTCACATCAACGAACTGTGCATGCCACATCATCGCCACGTCAGCCAGTGAGGCCTACCACGTCAGCTCTATGTCAGCAGGCGCGCCACGTCAGCGCCACATCAACCAGAAATGTTTTTCACCCGTTTCGGTGTAATTTTCACCCATTTTCGGCCGAACTGGACTTGTTTCCAACTATTTCGACCGTTCTGGACGCAACCGTGCCATCTGTTTCAGCTAATTCCGCTTGTAAGTATGATTTTTACTTATTTAAGCTTTATTAACTCTGTTTTCGGACATGATGGAATATCCAGAACTTGGAGATCTGGATCCAGTATTATTTACATGGTTGATGCAATATTCAGAGAAATATTCAGAGAAATATACACATCCAGTCGGATGTTGTAAGCATCATAAAAATAATCTAAGATCCTAGTGTATAATGAAATGGGAATAATATTTTATCCATTTCATACACATCCAGAAGGATGCTCTGAATATCATAAAAAGGATTTAAAATCCTAACGGACAAGATGGCTTATGCCGTCAAACGGAAATTATATGTAATAGTTCTAGATTTATTTTTATGCACATCGCAGGTGATCTCATGGCCCTGAAACCATTTATTTTTATGCACATCGCAGGTGATCTCATGGCCCTGTAAGGTGATCTTATGGCCCTGAAACCATTTATTTTTATGCACATCGCAGGTGATCTCATGGCCCTGTAAGGTGATCTTATGGCCCTGAAACCATTTATTTTTATGCACATCGCAGGTGATCTCACGGCCCTGTAAGGTGATCTTATGACCCTGAAACCATTTATTTTTATGTAATATATGAGACTGACTTATGTTGTGTCTCTGGACTGGCTTATGCTGTGTATAAGGTGTTCTTATGACCCTGAAATTGTTTTTTTTATGCAACATATCAAGCTGTGTTATATCCCTGATAGAACCTGGAGATTTGGATCCAGTGTTATATACATGCCATACGGTACGGTTTTGAAAACCGATGAAAACATAGAGTTCTGGATCCAGTGTTATATAAATGAATGTCATACTTCATTATTT
Organism: Dipteronia sinensis; assembly: GCA_033220585.1. NCBI lineage: Eukaryota > Viridiplantae > Streptophyta > Magnoliopsida > Sapindales > Sapindaceae > Dipteronia > Dipteronia sinensis. The sequence goes on from CM065636.1 coordinate 23,392,953, forward strand.
GGAACCTGGGGTTTCAAACACGTTCATAATATGAAGTTATCTCATATATGTCAAGTGATATATTTACATATCATTTATTTGAAAGAATGAGCTAGACATCCAGAAGGATGCTGTGATTATCCTAAAAGAAATTTAAAGATCCTAACGTATCATTCATTTGAGAAAAAAAAAGGGGGATCTACACATCCAGTAGGATGTTGTGAATATTATAAAAGAGATTTAAGATCCTAACGAATAAAGAAAATGGAATTAATATTTTATCCATTTCATACACATCCAGTAGGATGTTGTGAGTATCATAAAGAAGAGATTTAAGATCCTACGAATAATGAAATTGGAAATAATATTTTATCCATTTCATATACATCCAGCAGGATGCTGTGATTATCTTAAAAGGATTTAAGATCCTAATATCACGTGTAATGAGATTGTAAAGGATATTTTATCCATTTTATACTTGCTCATGAAGGAGCAGTATCAAGATAGTGAATTTGAATATATTTATATTCATGAGATATCAAAACATACCCAGGAGTGGATGTTTGTGAATGACAAGAGGCAAGGTTTATAGAATAAACCTATTGAAAAGATTATTATCATTTCAGATAAGATATAAAATGGCATTACACATAATGTCCATAAAATTCCCAGAAGGGAAATATATGTCTTGCCTAGAGTACAAGGACTCATACAATTCTGCGGAGTCAGATATATTTTATGAATTTGATTTTGATCTGAGCAAATATTAATATTGTATCACGTCCAACGGATCTGATAGAAAGCTCTGGAAGAGCCATGATATTGTTATCAAACAATACTAAATCATGTATCAGTGATACTTGATATTATTCAAGCAGAACATAAAAGAATATGCTAAGTTCAAAAATATATAAAGTTAATACCAGATCAGATCCAGCAGAACTGGTCAAAGGCTCTAAAAGAGCCACGATATTATTACCAGATAGTATTAAATTGTGTATCGATGATACTTTACATCATTCAAGTTTCAAAGATATACGGAGGAATGAATATCATATTGAAACTATGAGTAATGAGAACGTTTAATATATATGCATTACTCCTCATGATTCAAGCCAGAAACTTATTATAGAAAAGCTGCGTGCTTTATCATCTGGATCATAAAACACTATTATAAAGAGTGTAGATGTTTATGCAGTTATGAATCATGAATCAAAAGTTCCCAGATCCGAAAATGTTTGTGTTTTGGCATGACCGTATTGGTCACCCAGGATCTACAATGATGAGTATAATCATTGAAAATACTCATGGATATCTATTAAAGAACCAGAAGATTCTTTATCCAGTGAGTAATTATGTACTGCATGTTCACAGGGGAAACTAGCAGTAAAACTATATTATTCTAAAAGTCGGTTTTGAATTCTCATCATTCTTACAAAGAATTTAAGGAGATATATGTGGATATATTCATCCACTAAATGATCCATTTCATTATTAAATGGTTCCAATTGATGCATCTACGAGATGATCATATGTTTGTTTATTATCAAACATCTCCATATTACTTACACTTGTTATCAGTTTTCCAGATATAATCATAATCAAAATGGATCAAGAGAATCACTTATCAAATATCTCCAGATTATTATATTGATTAATTTCCAAATGGAAAGTTTCTCAAGAAGAGAAAAGTAAATGTAAAGTTACTTATATACAAAATAGAGATATCAGTTCGGTTCTCTATATATATGTGTGTGTCTCATTTCAATCTTCGTATCTCTCAAATACGAAAGATAATTGATCATCGGATGATTATTAATCTGTTACCTGGTATATTAAAGGTAACAAGATTTTATCAGTTGTCATCTCATAAACCCCGGCCGGGTGATTGTTCTTGAAGAACGATCAGAGAAAAAGGCAATAAATAAATCATCTGATACATATCATAAGTTTATAAACCTTTTGAAAGGTATTGTTATTGGGATCCCAAGAGTAAACAAAACTCGAGTTATGAATAAATCCACTTTCTCTAAATCAACTCTATAAGAGTCTGATATATCTAAAAGAGACACAAGTCTATAAAATGACTAAATCCATTGAAATGGAAGAAATCTCATTAGAGATACAAGAATATAGAAATTGAGAGAAATTCTATAGATCATACGGAGTTTATGAAATGACTAAATCCATTGAAATGGAAGAAATCTCAATAGAGATACAAAAGTATAGAAATTGAGAAAATTTCTATAAAGTCATATGAGAGAAATGTGGAATCATAAGCAAACAATAATTCATAATGTATTTTTATACACAGTAGCGCTACTGAAATTATAAAAGATAATTGTGATATTCATAATATCAATAATTGTAGATAAAAGGCATGATTGGCCTAGATGGAAGAAGCAATTCAAGAAGAATTGACTTCATAAGCCAGACATAAAGTATTTAGACCAATAATACTCCAGACACTTGGAGATGTCAAACTAGTTGGATACTAATGGGTCTTTATACGGAAACTTAATGAGAAAAACGAGATCGTGAGATATGAGGCACGACTCGTAGTGCGAGGTTTCTTACAGAAACTTGGTATTCACAATTGATCAATACGATTACGTAATTTGGCTGCCTTTAAAAGGCTTGAAATACGTCTTGTAGACGTAGTAATCATTTATCTATATGATTCACTCAATGCAGATATTTATAAATTCTAAAGGATTCTAAAATGCTAGAAGCATATAAATCGAGATCTCGTAATCTGTATTTGATGAACATACAAAAATCCTTATATGGATTAAAAACAATTTGAACGGATGTGGTATAGCCGTCTCGGTTAATATCTGATAAAGATATGGATATAATAAATTATATACTCATGTGTCCTCATAAAGAAATGAGAAGGATAACATTGTCTCGACATGAAGGTCGAGCATAGATCAAATAGAATACTTGTCCATCAATCAGAATATGTTGAAAAAATTCTGAAAAGATTCCATATGGATATTACTCCATAAAGCAAGTCTTTGCTGATACTCCCTCCAATCATTTATGTTGTTATTTCATTTTGTGAAATAAACATCAGTGTGCTTCAGTTCAACAATCTAGAAGATTGCTTTAAAAAAACTTTTATTAGAGGGAGCGTCCCATCAGGGGGGCGTCTCACCAGGGGGAGCATATCAGATAAAGTATATTAATTATTTAGGGCATATGTGCATTGTACTCTTTTTCCTTTCAATCAGGTTTTTCATCCCATTGGGTTCTCCTGATAAAGGTTTTTAATGAGACAATTCTCTAAGCACATCCAAAAATCATTTGATCCACAAATATCACCATAAATATTACTTTATCCAGTTAATCATCGTATATATGTTGTCTTGATCAAGAAGATTATTGTAAATATTACTTTGATCTAGCTAATCATCGTATATATTTTACATTGATCCAAAAGATCATCATAAATATTACTTTGATCAGACAGATCAATGAATATCTTTGCTCTGGTTTTTATCCCACTGGGTTTTCCCTAGCAAAGTATAAATGTGAGAAATGTTTTGAAGAAAACAATAAATTTGGACATATATACACTATACTCTTTTTCCCTTCGATCAGGTTTTATCCCACTGGATTTTCCTGACAAGGTTTTTAACGAGATAGTTTTGAGAATATCCAACACTACTAGATCCAGAGAGATCATTGTATACATTTTTCTCAGATTTTGTCCCATTGAGTTTTTCTTAGAAAATTAAAATACAAGTAGTGGAAATCCAAGGGAGAGTGTTGTGAATATGTGGATTTACACAATTGTATCCACCGTCTCTCTCTCATTCACACCCACTTGCTTCATCATCAGTATCTCTCCACTTGCACCATCTTACTTTATCCAATTGGTAACTTCATCATTAAGGAAAAATAATGCCTATATATATACACGTACTGTGTATTTGTAAACTTCTTCTTCTCTCATAGAAATATATACACAGAAGCTCTCGTCTCTCTCTTGTCTCTCTCTCATCTCACTTTACCTTGTTATTTTTCATTTGTTCTTCATTAATTTACAACAAATATCATATTGTACACGTGAATAATTAAAAAAAAAAGTGAACTGTGTATGAATGATGTTGATGAACAAAAATTAATGCGGCAAAGCTTTGCTTTGATTTATTGGTTTACATAAAAAAAATGGCAAAGCTATGCATCAAAGTTCTATTTATGTGGCAAAGTTTATACGATACCATTTATGAATCACTACATGTTTAGAGCATCTCCAATGCAAACATGGTTTGCATTATGAATAATTGTTGACATGGCAATAATGTTAAGACACTTGCTTTCTATGTGGTATAAATATGGACTTGATAAACAATCAACTTAAAATTTGGTCTCCAATGCTTTCGTTTAAAACATATTTTGTTTTAATGACGTGTCTAATTTTATTTCATATTTTCTTTTTTATTTTATTTTCTTACCAAAAATAGATGAAAAATTAATGTCAATTTTAAATGTTTGCTGAGTCAACCTAAAAAAGGGCTGTGCAATAGGTCGTCTGCAAGTGAACGGTCATGTTGACAATGTCTATTATTTTTTGCCACGTCAGCTTGAGGCTAAATATGCACGGTTGTATTGGAGATACAATTATTAACAGAATGTCTATTTATCCTACATGACATTTCTTTTTTTCACAAGCCACGCTTGCATTGGAGATGCTCTTATATTTATATTTTTTTTGTACGTAAATAATGTCTACAATACCAATATATAAATATATATATATTTATATGCTATTGATATTTCAATTTTTTTTTATGAAGTTATCTCAATAAAAAAAATTTCAATACGTTATATACACCAGGGTATTTTTGTAATTAACTTTATATAATTCCGATTCCTTTGTTTAAGTAAACATTAAAAAGGAAATAAATTTGATTCCATTTCTAATTCCTAAATTGTTAATAAATACAACTTAATTCCGATTCCCCTTCATTTCCTTCTCAAAACTTATTCTGATTCACCATAAAAACAAAAATGGAAAACAGTATTTGGAACTAGTCATATAAAAAGGCCCAACCAGGAATGTTGTCCAAGTCAAGGAAGCCCAATAATATAAATACCAATTAGCCCAAAACTTTCTTTTAACAATAAATAAAATAAAATTAGAAAAAACCCTAATTAATATTGAATTTGTTCTGTTAAATCGATCGACTAAAACCCAGAGAGACCACGATCCAGACCCTGCTCTCTTTCTATCCAGGTGATCCTTTTTTTTTTTTTTTTTTTTACCATTTTCGATTCGGGTTATGTTGATAATCATGTTATGATTACTTGGGTGTATGCAAAAATCACTTTTTTATATGCACTTGTATCGATCTATTTATTTCTAGGGTTTGTGAATGCAAGCTTAGTTTTTGTTGCATATATGTATATATATATATATATATATATATATATATATTTTTGTTTAAATGGTTTTCCCAGTTTGGAAATCTAATTTTAACAGCAACCCATCTCATAAATTTGGCAACAACTTTGAGAGTACTTGTTAGCATCTGATTAGAATTTGTGGTGGTTGAGGGAATTTAGGAGTTAGGACAATAAAAAGAGTTGATTTTTATCAAATTTAAACATTTTGTTTACAAATTTGGGTTAAATCGGTTCTCAATTGAATGATTTGACCTCTTTTATGTGAAAAATAATATGCTTCCACTGTCATGAAATTTGCCTTAGCATTCATTTTTATAGAGATTGTGAGGAAATATTTCTTTTATTTCTCACTTAATCTTACATATGAGAGATTACTGGAAAATATATATGGGAGGAAGTTAAACTACTTCCTTAATACAAGGATTCTCAACTAATGTAGAACAACTCTAGAGATTAGATTGAGTAACAGATTACTCAACTCTCTTTATTGTAGAAAACTAGAACACCACAAATAACTAACAGAACCTAACAGAATATATCAGAAACTAACAGCTTACTTTCAACACCCCCTTCAAGCTGGGCTGTAAATATTTTTCATACCCAGCTTGGCACACAAATCTTCAAAATTGACTCTAGGAAGTGCTTTTCTAAGTATGTCAGCAGTTTGAAGAACTGTAGGCGTGTACACCAGCTTCACACTACCTTCTTCCAACTTCTCTTTGATAAAATGCCTGTCTATTTCAACATGTTTCGTCCTGTCATGATGCACTGGATTTTTTGCTATGCTGATAGCAGCTTGGTTGTCACAGAACAGCTTCATTGTCTTGTCCATAGGAGTTTTCAGTTTTGTTAACAACCTTCTTAACCATATACCTTCACAAATACCATGTGCCATGGCCCTAAATTCTGCCCCGGCACTGCTTTTTGACACTACTGCTTGCTTCTTACTCCGCCATGTAACCAAATTACCCCACACATGTACAGTACCTCGAAGTGGATCTTCGATCTATGACCAACCCTGCCCAATCGGCATTAGTGAAAACTTTAATATTTCTATTTGAGCCCTTCTTGAAATAAAGGCCCTTTCCTGGTGTCATCTTCCATCTTCAAATGCCTCAAAATTCTGAAAACTGCATCCATATGTTCTTCAGTAGGGTTGTTCGTAAATTGGCTTACTGTGCTTACTGAAAAACCAATGTCTGGTCTTGTGTGTGAAAGATAGATTAGCTTTCCCACAAGCTGTTGATATCTACCTTTGTCCACAAGAGCACTGCCTTCAATATTTCCCAAATTCACTGAATAGTCCATTGGAGTCTCTGCGGGTTTGCATTCAAGCATCCTGGTTTCTCTCTGTAAGTCAAAAATGTACTTACGTTGAGAAACTACAATTCCCTGTTTTGACCAAGCTAATTCCACGTCAAGGAAATACTTGAGACTTCCCAAGTATTTGATTTCGAACTCCTTTGCAAGAAACCTTTTTAGTCTGAATTTCCTCATCATAATCCCCTGTAAGAATTATATCATCTACATATACAATGAGAATAGTAATTTTACCTTCGGATGAATGTTTGACAAACAGTGTGGTTGGCTTGACATTGTAAATACCCATACTGTTTTACTGCCCTTGTGAACCTCTCAAACTAAGTTCTTTGAGTCTGCATACTTTACTGTTCTTTGAGTATGTTTCTAGGCCTGGCGGAACCTCCATGTATACTTCCTCTTCTAGGTCGCCGTTTAGAAACGCTTTTTTCACATCCAACTGATGAAGTGGCCAGTTCAAGTTTGCTGCTAATGATAGCAATACTCGGATTGTGTTGAGTTTGGCCACTGGAGCAAATGTCTCCTCATAATCGATTCCATAGGACAGTGTGAATCCTTTGGCGACCAACCGGGCTTTGAACCCTTCAACACTCCCATCTGTTTTATGTTTCATAATGATTCGTGTATGCTGATAGGAACTGAAATGGTTGATATATTAACAGCAAATGATCGGTAGCTTGGAGAAAAGCCCTCATATGAGATGAACTTGCACATAGGATAAAGAGGTCGAACTCTACATTCTCTCACGCCTTTCCTTAAAGCAATAGGTTGATCCTTAAAGCAATAGGTTGATCAATATCAGAGACCTCACACTTAGTATGAGTTGAATTTGAATCACTCTTAACTGAAATACCTTTACCAGCAGTGTTTGTATTCAGGTCTGATTTTTGGACTTGTCGATTTGGTTCAGAATCATGGTGTTGCAGTGATTGTGTTTGGTACTCTTTATCTCTTTTTGATTTTTCCTTTTCACAATGAATTCGTTATTAGCAGCAGGTTGTATAGAATTAGTTTGCTGACTAGGATGGCTTTGTGATTCGGGAAGAGAATGAGACTCATGATTGTCGGTTTGATTCAAAGGTAGATGAGATAGAGTAGGAGACCTGTGGGTGAGGTTCACTGGTTTCAAAAACAGATGAGGGATGAGGTAGAGTTCTGGTAGGATGGGCTTGAGTTTGAATTTTGGTAATTTTGGTTGGATCAGATGAAAAAAATTCTGAATTTGAATTTCAGTAGATGAGGGATGTGTTTGATTTTGACTAGGAGTTTGAATTTGACTAGGACACAGCTTCCCACAACTTAATATCATGATCACTAGTAAGAGTCTCCCAAAACTGAAAATCTTGACTCAAATTCCCCCCTTGAATTTTAGGTTTGGGATAAAAAGGCTGATTTTCCATAAATGTCACATCCATGGAAGTATAAAAACGTTTGTGGCTGGGGAATAACATTTGTATCCTTTTTGGGTAGGAGCATACCTAACAAAATACATTTAATTGATCGTGGGTCCAATTTGCCAATATGTAGCTGACTAATGTGAACAAAAACACTGCAGCCGAAAAATGTCGTAGGTAGATGTGACAAAAGTCAGGTATTAGGAAAGGTTTTGAGAAGAATTTGACATGGAATTTGAAATTTAAGAACCCTAGATGCTAACCTATGATTAAATACGCAGCTGTGAGAACGGCTTTACCCCAAACCTGTTTAGGAACATTAGAGGAAAACATGATTGATCTGGCCAATTCAAAAAGATGGCGATTTTTCCTATCTGAGACTCCACTTTGTTGGGGAGTCTCAACACAGGAACTTTGATGCACAATTCCTTCATTGATCAAGTAATTTTTTAAAACAGAATTAAAATATTCTTTACCATTATCGGTCCTTAAAATTTGAATTTTAGTCTGAAACTGATTTTGGATCATTTTATTAAAGTTTTTGAAAATCTGACTTACTGCAGATTTTTCTCTCATAAGAAAAACCCAAGTTAGTCTAGTGTGATCATCAATGAAGGAAACGAACCATCTAGCTCCTGTTATATTGTCAACCCTAGAAGGACCCTAGAGATCACTGTGGATCATAGAAAAAGGATATGATATCTGATATGATTTATTTGGGTAGACTTGATGAGTGTGTTTGGATAATTGACATATTTCGCACTGAAAAAGATTCGGATTTTTATTATCAAACAATGCTGGAAACAATTTTTCAAGTTACGGGAAATTTGGATGACCTAATCGATAGTGCCATAACATAATCGCACTATCGTTATTTACCCTAGAATACGAATGAAACTGACTTTTTAGAGATACAAACTCTGTTGTTTGAGGTTGTCTTTCAGGATAGTCTACAATCTTCAAGATAAATTCATGAACACATCTTAGCTGCCAATCATCTTCCCCGATTCCAAGTCCTTAGTAATACAATTTAGCTCTAGAGTAAGTTTTACTAATTGATAATAGATTGCAATCCAGATTAGGAACTAAAAAAACTGAGTGCAGTATCAGACTCTTAGAAATCACAACTGAACATGTGCTTGCTACTTTTGACAAGGACCCAGTAAGATTGCCATGACATGGATTAAAAGTTTTGAAATTCTTGACATCTCTAGTCATGTGGTCTGATGCACCAGTCCACAATCCATGGGCTAACCTGTTCTTTCTTCACACTTAAAGCATTTAGAAAAGTACCTTTTTGAGCTAGGGATCCGGTGCCAGTAATTGTAGTGTTGGAGTTTTGTGATGATTGGTTAAAAAATCTCTGCAATGCTTCCAACTGCTCCTTCCAACTGCAATTTTCCCATGGCTTTCTCTATTGTTGAAGGTTCGATTGGGTTTCCAATCTGCTGGTTTTTCGTGAATCCTCCAACAGGTTTCCTTGGTATGTCCTGGCTTATGACCATGATCACACCATGGCCTTCCTCTCCTAGGCCGGTTGTCATTGAAATTGTTGTGTCCCTCGAGCTGCAAGAGCCGAATAATTGTGCCCATTCAGTTTATGACCAGTAATGAGCATGTGTGGGAGATGTGAATTATCGGACCTGCCATTACCACCATTATTGCTGACGGGTTCTAGATTGGAGGAAGAGGAATTCTTTGAGGATGTACTAGGAGTGTCAACCACGTCCTTAGTCATTTAGGAGTTTCTGGTTCGGAGAATGCTCTGGTACCATATAGAAATTTTGAGGAAATTTTTCTTTTATTTCTCACTTAATCTTACATATGAGAGATTACTGGAAAATATATATGGGAGGAAGTTAAACTACTTCCTTGATACAAGGACTCTCAACTAATGTAGAACAACTCTAGAAATGAGATTGAGTAACAGATTACTCAACTCTCTTTATTGTAGATAACTAAAACACCACAAATAACTAACAGATCCTAACAGCCTATATCAGAAACTAACCGCCTACTTTCAACAATTTTTATGTATAATAAGTTCAGTTATAGCAACCATATATTTTTGCTTAGTTGAAATAATCCCATTTATATAATTTCGTTTTGTTCATAATTTAGGTCTAAAAAGATGGATTACAGATGGTACAATGGTAAACAGGAATTAAGCAGTCGAGAGAAACGTCAAAATGAAACAGAGCAGGTGACAAATGTTTATTGAATTTGTACAGAGTTTTACGATGAATATATTGATTTATTGATCTCGTCATGTTGGTTGTCATTTCTGTATGTAGTTAATTAAATAATCAGCTCATTTTTGGAAGTCTTAAACTTTCAAAATATTTTATTAAAATCATGTATTTAGTCACCATGACATTCTGAATGCACAAGACTTTTATGTCTGAATTGTGTTGAGTTATATTTACTGGTGTAGGCACACCAGGATTCTGTTCTTGAGGATTTAGCTGAGGAGTTTCGATTGCCAATCCATCAAAAACCAACAGAGAACGTTGATTTGGATAATGTGGAACAAGCATCATTAGATACAAAATTGACATCGTCAAATATTGGGTTTAGACTTCTCCAAAAAATGGGATGGAAGGGAAAAGGTCTCGGGAAGGATGAGCAAGGTATTGTTTTAGTGGAATTCTACAATAACTGTGAGCTAAGGGAAGGACGTACTAGGGTCGAACGCTCGGATTCTATATTAAACTTGAGCAATTTAGATGTTCACAATTTTAATTTTATTTTTCACAATATTTTTTGGATCACAATTCCAGATATTTTGGTGTCTTATCATTGCGCATTATCTACTTTAATTGAATTAGTATTTTATTGTTTTGTAATGTATGCCAAAAAGTTACTAAGCATGTCACAGAAGAACGGGAATGATTTTATTTTTATGCTTTTGCTATATTTATCTTTTCCTAGTTTCAACCAGTCATTGAAGGTTCTTCGTACAGGAATTATTGAGCCAATCAAATCTGGGATTAGAGATCCAAGGTTAGGGGTTGGAAAACAAGAAGAAGATGATTTTTTCACTGCAGAAGAAAATATCCAGCGAAAAAAGCTTGATATTGAGGTAGAGGAGACCGAGGAGAATGCAAAGAAGCGGGAGGTATGCCTTTAAACTTGTAGATAGTTTCGCTGTAAAATGTAAATGATTCAGTCACTAGATATATAAATAGACGTTGATTTTATACTCTTCTTGAAACAACCCACATCTAATAGCAGAAGGCAGCATATAGCATATATGTTTGTCTTTTGACTGGAGTGATATATCATAGGGGAATACCAACTTTGGAAGCTCTAGACAGTTTCCTGCAGTTTTTATTACCTGGTGGCTTCTACTGCCTGCTTCGTGCACATTATGAAAATTCAGGTGTTAGCAGAACGTGAGCAGAAAATTCAGACTGAGGTGAAAGAAATACGTAAGGTGTTCTACTGTGATCTTTGCAACAAGCAATACAAATTGGCTGTGGAATTTGAAGCCCACTTGAGCTCATACGATCATAATCACAGGAAGGTAAATGATAGTGTCTTGGCACGATGCATTCGTTGGTTGATGAATTTGCTGGTTTATATCTTCCATTCTTGTGTAAATTTTCACTTTTTGGCTGATTGCAGCGGTTTAAAGAAATGAGAGAAATGCATGGCAGTAGCAGTCGAGATGATCGGCAAAAGCGGGAACAGCAACGTCAGGAGAGGGAGATGGCTAAGTTTGCCCAGATGTAACCAATTATATGCCCTTTCCTCTATTTCATCTATTTGTTTTCATATCTATGCATTCTTGACCTAAGTTGTTAGCTATCTCATCTTTATCTTCCCCAATCATCTTAATTACATATTCCTTGATGTCACTTAGGGCTGACGCCCATAAGCAGCAGCAGCAGCAGCACCGAGAAGAAGAATCTGGATCTGCTCCGGTCTCTGCTGGTACTGCCGTTACTAATCAGGATCAGCGGAAAGCATTAAAATTTGGGTTTTCTTCTAAAGTTGGCACTTCTAAGGTACGTCCAATAGGGTTAAGAATTCAAAATTAATTTCATTGCAATTTAAGTACCTTGTGAAGTACATAGAGTCGTAGACTATTTGTATTGGGGCTAGCTCAATTTTTTTTTGTATATAGTAACCATTGCAGGGCGTGTTGAAGTGCTGCCTCGAATTCTTTCCCCTTACTGTTATATTTTTTTGTATTTTATTTTCATCATCTCAGAATATACATGATTTTTCTTGGAATTCAACATAGAATCAATGTTGTAAAATGAGTGAGGCGGTCTACTCAATTCAAAACTGATAAATAATGCAAATATATATACACACTAAAATAGAAAATCTGTTGGGCCGTGAGGCGGCCGAGGCGTGCCTTGAGGCGCTTCCTCAATTTGTTTTTTGAAACAGTGCATAGAATTGTAACAATGCCCTCATATGTGTCACCGCCATCGACCATCATACATATCACTGTCATATCATCTGCAATGACAATTTCATCTGCCAGAGTTGTGCATGGGCTACAATGCTGCCTGCTTCTGCATAAACTTAGTATTTTTATAGATTGTAATTGCATTGTGCTTTTTTCCTTTCCCATTTTTCTGATAGGAGACGGATCAAAAGAGAACCAGTAGTCTTCTAAGGAGGAACCAAACAACGCTGTAGATGTGAGGGCTCCAAAAACTATACAAAAAGACCCCAAATTTTTATGGAGAAACCTATGTTGCAGTACATATTATCTAAACCGGAAAATACACAAATTTAACCTAAGAGCACTCTACAATCAAGATGGGTATAAAATGAAATAGTATCCTTGATGGCAACGACCCCATAGTATTTGGCGCTGTAGTAGTATTGACGGTGGAAGGAAGGCAAAAGACGCATGGATATATTAAATTCAAGTGGAATGTTATGTCTGAATTGAATCGTTGTTTCATACTTTAATTTGTATTTTACTTTCCGATGATAATTTTGTTCCTGTTGGCCTGCATTGTTATTGGTTGTCCCCAATAGGAGTTTGAAATCTGCGTGTGAATGGTATAACTTTGATCTTAATTAATTCCGAAGTTATTTTGGATTCTTTTGTCCCTCAGCATTACATCATGGACCTGTTAAAATCTATTCTGTTTATAGCTTGCCTTTGTTTCATGAATACCATGTTTGTCAATGGCTTTCGGACTTGTGCAGAACTCATCTGGAAGTGCTGTGAAGAAGCCAAAAGTACCTGTTGCTTCAGTTTTCGGAAATGACAGTGATGAAGAATAGTGAAAATCAACCCTTTGCAACAGCTTACCAGTAATGTACCCGATGTATTTGCTCATGTATCTTTGTTGTCTGTCTATCTACTGTGTTGTTTGTCTATCAATGTGACCTGTGTTTATGTGGTAGTGCCCAAGTTCCAAAAATACATTATAAGGCATTCTACCAAATTTGAAATGAATGTTTTAAACCAACTGTGGTATGATCCAGATCTTGGTGATAACTCCATATCCATTGATCTTTTTCTTCAACCCAACAACATTATCTGTCTGTGAGAGCAAGAAAGAAATCATACATATATATATATACATACATATATATATATATATACATACATATATATATATATATATATATATATATACAATAATTTTCAAGTGCGCACTGATAGAATTATATAAGGACATTGAATGTGAGCCACTCATTTTACATATTTTGATTTGGTATGTATGTACTTGTCAAAACTCTTTTATAAATGAGTGGTTCACATTCAATGTCCTTATATAATTATATCAGTGCGCACTGACAGGAACCGACAGGAAAAGAACTGTATATATATGTATATATATGCATATACATATATATATATATGAGAGAATAAACAATTAAACTTTTCTCTTTTATGTTTATTAAACTATACGTTATAAGTTCATACCAAATTAAGCTTATTAAAACAGAAATAGCAGATAAGATATGAAAATGTAAAGCTAAAATACTAATGTCAAGAAACTTGTTTCTAAGTGGTATAAAAATAAACTTGAAAGACGATCAATTTAAAATTTGATCTAAAATGCTTCGTTTTAAAATACATTTATTGTAACAGGTTGTCTACTTTGATCATGTTGACAATATCTAAGAGTGGTTTTTTGACACTCCTCAACTGATCTAATAATACTTCTTTTTTAAAATTTGTTCAACATTATTAAGAGCTTCTCTTTACAATCTACAAATTATCTATTTACATTCAAATTTAACTTTTTTTTACTAATAATAATTTTAACTCTAATTAAAATTACTAAACAAGATAAAAAATTCTAAACACTTCAAATTAATTAAATTATTAAAAAAAATCACCTATGAAATCATTAAATTAAATATTATGTATTAAATTCTTTCTCCTAAATTTGTTATTAACATATTAAACTCTTTCCTAATTATTCTCTCTATTTTTTTTTAAAAGTCGTATCACTATACTTTCTCTATCAATCTTTGATTAATAGTTTAAGAAAAAAATTTATAAATATTTTGGTTTTTTTAGTACAGTAATATATATATATATATATATATATATATATATATATATATATATATATAAATACACATGAATATTTTGGTTTTTTTACTAAAGTAATATATATATATATATATATATATATATATTAAAAAGTCAATACAAATACCTTGATTTTTTTTTATAAAAAAAAAGATATATGAAAACTTGATTTGTTACAATTAAATACGATTAAACTTAAAATTTCTAAGACTAATGAAAGAATTAAAGTTCTCTAGACAATCACATCGGTACTTGTTTTTTTGAGGTTTTATTTAATATATAGATATATACGGTTCCAAAAAATCGAACTTATTGTAAAGTTTCTTTTTCCTTAACTGTTAGTCTTGTTTGAGAAAAAATGGAGATAGAAAATTAAAGATATATATTGGAGGGGAGATAATTTAATATGGTAATTAAAATTTTATGAGAGGGTGTTTTATATATAACATTTAATATAACGATTTAAGACTACCGAAAGATATTAAATGTAAATTTTGAGAATTGAGTGTTTTTAGAAAATAAGTGTAAAAAGGAAAAAATTGAATTGTCAAAAGAAGTTCTCATATTATACATATTTTTATCAAAATTACTTAAATAAACATACAATTTAATAATGACTCTTTAAAAAAATGATTTATATTAAAACCCCACAAGTATTTAAACAAATAAAAAATAAAAATAAAAACCCCACATCCACTAACAATTAGTTTAGTTGATAGACTTTTTTTTAGTTGTAAACCCTAATTTTTTATATTTTTTTAGTCTCCAATGCATACAATATTAATTTTTGAATTGGTCTTATGGAACAAAAACTCAAATTCAAGTTCAAGCTTATACAGAAATGGAGAGAGACTTTGTTGGTTTTATTTTCCTTAATATGAAATAACCAAATAAAAATATTAAAAATAAATAAATAAAAAGAAGTAGAAGCAGCTAGGGGTGTGCATGATCCGATCGAATCCAATAGTATCCACTAGATCGGATCAAATCCATTGGATTGGACTGGATTCGGGGGGATGATCGGATCAGATTGAATCCTAAATTCTAAAATCCATTGGATTAGATCGGATCTTGGATTCAAGTTTGAAAATCCGTCAAATCTGCCGATCTGCCTAAAATATTAGGTCTTATTTTTTTATTAGGCAATTTGCCTATTTATACAAGAACAAAACAATTTACAAAACAATTTATAGAAGAGTATAAAAGACCAAAGATGCCATAAAAAAGCCCAAAATAAAAACACTAAATACATTAAAGCCCAAAACAAAGCAAGACCAACACTACTAAAAAATAAAAATCTAGATTCAAGACAACGAAGACCACAATGTTACTAGTTTAGTTGTTTAGGTTTATACTTTTCTTTAGACAATAAAAACCTGAGTGTTGTGTTGTTTTACATGTTTTTTAGAAGAAAATTCAGCAACTTGTATTGATGTTGTTTGGATGATTTTATTTAATGTTGAATATTTGGATGATTTTAGCTGGAGCTGTTGTTTAAGGATTATAAACTTTTTGAACTATATAAGTTTAAAAGTTATGTTATGTATTTTTTTTACTGTTAATTATATTTGAATTAATTAGTAGTGTTTGAATTATTTATTTAATTTTATTTATTTCAAATAATAATTTTTTATATATTAAAAACAACTTTATATTAATTCGATCCATCGGATCGGATCCCGTTATAAAATTGGATCGGATCGGATTGCAATTTTTTCGATTCAATCGGATCAGATCAGATCTTGGATCATGGCAAATCCATTGGATCCGATCCGCCGCACACCCCTAGAAGCAGCCATGAACATGGCCTGCATTCGTAAAAAAAATTAAAAATTGTCTATTATGACCCAACCTTTTATAGACCATGCTCCAAGAGACAAAGCAAATGAGATTTGCCATCGCTGGAATTGGAAGGTGACAAAGAAAAATGATTTGGTTTTAAGAATCACACGAATTGAAGGAAAAAAACAAAAAAACAAAAATGCATTGAGGACGCCCAGAATGGGGTATACTGGACGCAGGAGGTGAACACATGAGATGTGTAAAGTTTGGAAAATAAATAGAGGTAATTTAGGTAATAAAAGAATTAAATTTTATAAATCTCAAGAATTTTGAAAATGAGGTATTGTTAGATCATTAGAGGGGTGCTCATAGTATAGATCATTAGAGGGGTGCTAATAGTACTACTCATATCTAATATATTTTTTACTATATTAGTTTGAGATTGAATATGTATAATTCAATTGAAAATATTTTTTTAATAAACTATCTATCTATATATATTTTTTCACAAACCACTTTTATATGGGCCTTTACACGGTATGTTAGGACAACCACTATCACGGTCTTGTACTATTAAATAGTTAATCTTTGGGTAAGAACAACACGTGAGGACAGCTGCTAATTTGTAGATCTTGTATGTAGTTACACACATGGCACTAAATTTATTACATAAATACATTGTTTATTGATTAAAAAATATGTTGTAGATAATTATTTACATTTAAAAAAACACAAAAAAAAAAACTGAAACACTTTTTTAGAAAATTGCACAATTGAGTTGAATCCAAAATCGGCCACATTTTCTGGAAAGGAATCAAAACCAAATCAAGAATACAAATAATAATAATAATAATAATAATAATAATAATAATAATTATTATTATTATTATTATTTTCTGAAAAAAAACGAACATGTCATTGTTAAGGCATTTTTTTAATACTATGTTTAAATTGACAGAAGAGAAAATAAAATAAAGTGAAAATTATAAAAAATAACCTAACCAAATAATGGATTATTGTTTCTAACCAAATTCTAATTTTTTAATGTTTGTAACCAATCATCATAATACATTATTGTTTTTAGTCAATAAATTACAAAACTATCCTTTTATCCTCTTTTTCCCTTTAATTTTTTTTCTCTTCATTACTCATCTATCTCTATCATTCATCTCTATCACCCATCTTTTTATCACTCATATCTTTATCAAATCTTAGTTCTCAACTAATTTTTGTCAAGAAATTAAAGTTATTTTGAAGGAAAATTGCAAAGAAACCAAGATTTGGGAAGAGTTTTTTGAAAATTTCGAGATTGTGGTTGAATCTCTCCTCAAAACTTCAAGGTTTGTAAATCTTCAATTTGAATAGAATTATTGTATATATTAGATTATATTGTTGATGGGTCTTTGTTATTTTGTTTCAATTTCAAAGTTTTTTTTTGTTGAAAGTGGAAGAAACTTCGATTTCAGTTCGAAATTATATTTCACGCAGTGTGTCACGGTAAAAGTGATACAAGTTGGTTATTTCATATTTAACGTGACGCATCGCCTAATATTTTGGAATCATGTATTTTTGAAATACATGAGATATTTCATGCACAACATGACATACATGGAATATTTCATGCCCAATATGACATATATGAGATATTTCATGTCCAACATGATATACATGTGATATTTCATACCTTGCATGAAATACTGCATGAAGGAGATATTTCATACCCAACATGACAAACATGGGATATTTCATGCCCAACATAACATACATGAGATATTTCTTGCACAACATGATATACATGGGATATTTCATGCATTGTATGAAATACTGCATAAATGGATATTTCATACCTAACATGACATACATAGGATATTTCATTCCCAACATGACATACATGAGATATTTCATGCACAACATGATATACATGGGATATTTCATGCCTTGTATGAAATACTGCATAAAATGGATATTTCATACCCAACATGATATATATAGGATATTTCATACCAAACACGACATACATTGGATATTTCATGCACAACATGATATACATAAGATATTTCACTTATTGCATGAAATACTGCTTAAGTATGATATTTCATACCCATCATGACATACATAGGATATTTCATACCCAACATGACATACATGAGATATTTCACGCACAACATGATATACATGGCATATTTCATGCCTTGCATGAACTACTGCATAAAGTGGATATTTCATACCCAACATGACATATATAGGATATGTCATGCCAAACAAGACATACATGAGATATTTCATGCACAACATGATATACATGGGATATTTCATGCATCGCATGAAATACTGCATAAAGGGGATATTTCATACTCAACATGACATACGTAAGATATTTCATGCCAAACATGATATACATGGGATATTTCATGCACAACATGATATACATGAGACATTTTATTAACTGATTTTTTTTTCAATTGTTATTTTCTTCAGGAACTATGAAAAGCTTTAGGTTAGCAATCAATTACAACGGTCGATGGGACAATTTAGATTACGTGGATGGGGAACTTATTGGGGAGTTGGTGGAAAACAAGTTATCATACAATGAGTTGGTGGAGAAGACATACAGATTGACTGGGATTGACAGAAATATTTATGACATCATTCTTTATAGGGTGATTAAGTTACGATCACGTTGGACAAAATATCGCTTGAAACGTGACAATGATATTGATTTTGTGTTTTACGATGATTCGCCGATCAAGGAGATTTATGTCGATGTGGAGAAGAGAGTGGATGAAGGTGGAGATGGACATGTACACAAACTTTCACCATTATTTTTCGAGTACGATAATGTTGGGTGTTACACTGTTGATTCTGATACCGAGGACGAGAAACCGAATGACAATGATTATCCTAGTAGTCCAGATGATACTTTTGTTAGAGTTGAGCAGGGTGCCAGTGTTGAGGATGGTATTGGAGGAACTAAGATTTGTGGTGGTGCTAGAGGGGTTACTTTTGGTGGTCCATCACATGAACCTTTCCCTATAGCTCCGTCATGCTGGATCCTCCCTTGTGCAGGTCGGTATTCTTTTAACACCACACCGGCAACCTCTACTTCACAAGAGGGGCCTTTTTTTATGGGACAAGTTTTTGAGGATAAGCATAAACTTAAGATCGAGTTGGGACTTTATGCGATGCGGGAGAGGTTTGATATTAGAGTCAGACGTTCGAAAAAATATCGATTCGAGGCAGCCTGTAAGGATATAAACTGTCAGTTCACGATTGAGGCAGTTAGAAAGGAGCATTGCATGTTTTGGCATGTCAAAAAATTCATTAGGACTCACACTTGTGAAGGAGATGTGTATGGGGGACAATTCCAGGCTGCTAGTGCCAACGTAATTGGACAATTGTATGCCTCTAAATTGAGCAGCGGTGCTAACATTTGTCCGAAAGATATAATAAGAGATATAAGGGAGAAGCATGGTGTGGAACTACTGTACACGAAAGCGTGGAAGGCTACGCAACATGCGCGATCAACTGTATACGGTAAGGCTGATGAATAGTACCAATTCCTTCCAAGCTACTTTCACATGTTGGCGGAAGCAAATCCTGGCACAGTTGCAGCTATTGAGACGGATGAGCATAATCGATTTCTCTATGCCTTGAACAATTTCAACGGTATAGGTGCGAATGGCATATCACTACTAAACCTCATCTCATTGATGGTATAATATGTAATACGTAAAAGATAAAAGAAAAATAAAAGATTTATTTGAAAAGGACTACCGTAGCATCTTCTTTTCTTTTCTTTTTAAAAAGAAACCATAGCATATTTGGTTCTCAATGATGTTTGTACATAACTTCAATTACTTTCCTTAAAAAAAATAACTTCAATTACCATGAACAACAACCTATCTTTAGGGACCACAAATAACCATCTCAAAAATCACCATGAACAACAACAACATCATATATATGGCAAACACTAGCAACACTTTTGCACCACTTGATCACAATAATCGATCAGGTATAGGAAAAAGTTATCTTCTCCTCTAAAGAAATTGTCAAAATCACCTAAAAGTTGGTCAATCAACCGTGCCAAAAAAATGACATAAGATTCAACAATTCAATAGAGTATAGAATCAAAACAATGATCAGATAACATATATGATCAATCTAAGTAATGCACTTCATCATATGGGTATTTTATCCAGAGTTTATATTGCATCAATTCATGCCTCTGTGATTCCAGTTGAACCACTACAATCTGAATGAGTATAATATAAACTAAACTTGGAAGAATGAATAAAATCAGTACTCTACCATATCGAATCAACATCTTACTCTACAATATTGAATCAACATTAACACCCTTTTCATATCATCCAAAAAACCACATACAACTCTTAAAAAAATTAATACCAATCGCAACACAATCAACTTTTATTCTTCTTGAACATAAAAAAAACAATTTGGTCAATAAACACTAAAAATCCTTCAAAAGAACACACACCTACAGATCTAAACTTGCAAAGCTCTGGCTTTTATCAATTAAGTTCATGGAAAGTTCAACAGATTGACAAAACAATTCTCGTACCATCCACAACAATTCTCGTACCATCCAACTCTTCAAATAGATTAAAATTAAAAGCTAATGATGTTGAAGACATGCTTTGATTAAAAACATATTTGCAAACGAAGGCATAGGAAACCCTAGAAAACGGAATACAAAGACAAAACCAACAGAAAAATGGTAATCAGGTGTACTTATAGAAGGAGAAGTTGGAGGAGATGATGGGAATGAGAGATGAAGTCGCCGGAGAAGTTGAGGAATGACGGGAAGAAGAGAATTGCCAGCCGCCGAAGATGTTGAGGTCACCTGCTGCCGGAGAAAAGGACGTCGCCTGCTGCCGGAGAAAACGAAATCGTCGTTGTCGCTGAAATTCCCAATTTTTTATGATGAAGAGATTGAAGGTTTAGGGTAGTGTTTTGTGAAAGGGAGTGGATTTTATGGTTTATAATTTGTTCCTTTAAAAAAATATGGGGCTTTCTAAAACGTATTTTACACCAAAACAGGAAAAACAATTGTGCAGTAAAAACAATAATCCACATCTTTTACAAACAAAATTGATTTTTTTTAATAAAAAAGGGTATTTTAGACTTTATAACTTACATCAGGTTAAAAACAATAACTTAAATTTTTTTGATTAAAAACAATAATCTGTTTCTTAATTTGACTACTTTTAAAAATGTCTCTAAAATAAATTATAAGTTAGGAGTAAAGAAAAGGAGAAAAGAGGAAATAATATTGTTTTTTAATGATTGTTGTTTGAAAGGTTATGGATAAAAGGAAAGGAAATGAAACAAATGCAATATTAATAGGGTTAGTTTTGGGATACTGAAAAAATTCATTAACATTTTGTTCATTTTGGTGAGAAACAAAATTGGGTGCTATAAGAACTAACTATTCCCTCTATTTCCCTCCTTTCATTTTGTAGACGGTGATTTCTAGTTCGTAGAAAGTTAGCCGGCCAACAAGCTAATGTATATATCCTGTTTAAACAAGCAAACAGAAGGAAAGCAAATAAAGAGAAATAACACAGTGATTTTATGTGGTAAAACCACAGAGAGGGGGAAAAATCAACAGTTGCCGGCGACGGTTAACAGGCTCTGCTCTCTATCTTTCTTGTAAGCGTATATTGCTCGTGATTTGTTACAAAGAATACATGGCTGTATTTATATGGTTCGCTCTAGGGTAGTCCTAGTTCTTTTCGTACAAGCAGTGGATTCATTAAATAGTATCTTGCTAATATTCTGAGAGTGTAGACCGATTTAGACTCTTTCCAGATTGGCTTTGATTGTCTTTGACTTGTTGCTTGATTGAGACTATAGTATCTTTGAAGAAAATATGTTTGTTTCCTTATTGGAGTGTATTCTGAGTTTCCGTATTTGAGTATATCTCCTAATCCCTCATTGTGGCTTAGAGGTGCATTTGGTATGCGGGACGGGACATGATAGGGTGGGACAACTTGTTCTTGTCCCATGTTTGGCGCTACCTTAGCATGGGACAAGACGGGACAAGGTGGGACAAAAATCACAAAAATTTGTCTCACCCAAGACCCTAGGGCAACTTGTCCCATGACATGGGACAAGTGTCAAAAAGACCAATTTGCCATTTAAATGTTCAAACAATTACAAACATATCAAATATATTATATTATATATATATATATTATAAAATTATATATAATAATATATAATATATTAAATATATTATTATATATATTAATATTTAATAATATATAAAAATTATAATTACATATATAATATAATATAATATAATTTATATATATTATAAAATTATACATAATATATTAAATATATTATTATATATATAATAATATTTAATAATATATACTATATCATATATAATATAATATATATAATATATATAATATAATATATATATTATATATATAATATATATTATATTTAAAATTAGTTCGGATTTCCAGACTGATAAAGGGTTAAACCACTGGAGGAAAGAGAGAAATAGGGTACGGTGAGGAGAGGGAGTCTGGATCAGGGCATATGTGGCCTGGAGAGGGAAGACAAAGGCATGGTGATGGAGGATGGATAAACACCATAAATACCAGAGAACTTGGGGAGAAAAATAGTAGACTGGAGGCATGACAAAAGGATCCAGAAAAGGCTTGGAAGGGTTACAAAGGACATGACGGATCCCTTGCTGTTTGAGCTGGAGTAAGTAGATAGGAAGATATGTGTGGGCAAAGGTCTGCATCTGGAGAAGAGAAGGTTGTTGACCTGGGGGAACTTGAGAAAGAAGTTCTGGAGGAAAATCCCTGACCGGAGGGAAGGATGAGGGAGGAACGGAAGAGGATGAAGCTGAGGAAGATGCGAAGCTGGCCATCAGGACAAGGGGAATTCTGCAGAAGGGAGTGACAAGGTGGACTGGTGGAGGACGTGAGAGCATATCTGCAATTATATTGTGTTCGCCTTTCACGTGCCGCACAGTAAAGTCATAGCGAGCAAACCAATCTTTGAGTCGTAATAGTTGAGGATTGGGAGGTATCTTGTTCCGAAACTCGAGAACTTTAGGAAAAGATGAGTTATCCATTTCGACTGTAAAGTTCTTTGTCCGGAGGTAGAAGTCAAACTTTTGGATGGCATATTTGACTGCTAAGATCTCTTTGTAGACAGTGTGATAATGTTTATGTGCTTCTTTGAATTGTCCACTTGCATGACCACAATAATGGCGTTGGCCGAGCTTATCTTCAATTAAGATAGCACCCCAATAATGATCGCTGGCATTTGTCTGGAGGATGAGCTGTCCTGTGGATGGAATGGTAAGAGCAGAAGGAGACTAGGCCACTTTCTTGAGGTGGCTCACAGCAGAGGTGTGGGTGTGGTCCCACAAATGAGGATTTTTCTTCAGAAGAGCAGATAGCCTGGATGTGTAGAGGCTAACTTTAGGGATGAAATTTTTGATAAAATTAACGATCCCAAGGAATTGTTGGACTTGTTTCTAAGTGAGCTGAGAATCCGGGAAATCAAGGAGTTGGGATGCCAGGTGGGGACCAGGGTGGTACTGTCCATTGGCAATGTGTATGCCAAGGAAGTCGATCTCAGATTGACCAACTGAACTCTTTTTATCAGAAAGCATGATACCGTATTTAAGAGCAATATAATGAAAGGTCTGAAGGAGGTGAGAATGGGACTGTTTGTCAGAAGAAAACAGAAGGATATCATCAATGTAGATGAGGGCTGAATGGAGCAAAGGAAGAAAGATCCGGGTCACGGCTTTCTGGAAGAGTGAAGGGGCGGTTTTAAGCCCGAAAGGGAGGACCTTCCATTGGTAATGAGCATTGGGGAGACAGAAGGCGGTCTTATGACGATCATCAGGATGGGTGCCAATTTGTCAGAAAGCACCTTTGAGATCAAATTTGGAGAAAATGGTAGCACCGGGAAGCTGAGAGAACAGAGTGGAGGTCTTGGGGACTGGAAATTTGTCATCTCTAAGGAAGAGATTCAGAGGCTTGTAGTCGATCACCAGTCTTTTCTTTCCACGTGTCAGTTCTGATCTTTTTTCAACATAAAAGGCCTGGCAGGCCCATTGAGACGAAGTGGGCTCAATGAGACCTTGGCTGAGTAGCTCGGCGCATTCAGCAGAGGCTAACTGGAGGTCAGAAGGTGACATGCCTGTGTGGGTGGCCTTAGTAGGGTTGACGTCTTCGTTGAGCTTAAAAGGGAGGTGGACGAAGAAGTCAGAATTCTTCCATAGAGGAGAAGGGTGGTGAAACTCAGCATGACTATTAGTGCAGAACTGGAGAAGCTTTTGCTGAATATCCTGGAAAGGAGGCTGGAGAGCAGACAACGGGAAAACTTTATGAATAGGGGAAAAGGGTTCAAAATCTCGTTTATAACGAACACTGGACGGGAGAATGCGGAGAAAGTTGCATTGGCAGTAAACATCCCAGCCTATGAGGATATCTTTGTCAGGTAAGGGTGTATCGAGGACTTGGGCCCAGACGGTGTAGGACGGAAAGAGCTTTATACCAACCTTAGATTTTGAAATGAGATTGGTAGTAAAAATTTTGCCATCGGCAGCCTTGAAGTAACGGGTATGCGGTTTCCAACTGTCAGGAGGAAGGATGGCCGGGTTCATCATTGTGGTATGAGAACCAGTGTCAAAATAAGCGATAACATCAATGGGTTTAGCATATTTATCGGGCAAAATTTGAATAGGAACCTGAGGGCCTAAGGAGGTTTTTGTAGAGGCTGCTTGGTAAGAACTGTAAGTCGGGCTGGACTCTGGGTCAGAGGAGCCAAAGTCAGAGCTGTCAGAGAGATGGAGGACGAAAATTGTACTCTGATCAACAACTTCTTGCTCAGAAAAGATGGACTCAACGTCAGCATCTGAAGGAATATTATCAGCAATGGAAGCTAGCTGCTGGACAAGCTTAGCAGACTTAGCTTTCTTGTTCGGGCATTGTCTGGTAAAATGACCTGGCTGGCCGCAAACAAAACATTTGGAGGATTTGTTCTGGGCTCGAGAGGACTTCCGTTTGAAGTATTTGAACTTCTTTGTCTTAGATTTTGAAGATTTGCCAGAACGGGACTTGAAAGGAGGTAGTGGTTCTTCTTTCTGGATTTGCAAAAGCGTTGATCTTTGTCTTTGCATTTAATATGAAGAGAGATCTATTTGCACTGGCCTTCATATTTCTTTCCTTCTCGAAGCATTTTGGAGAAGATCTTTTAGGTGGCGCAGAGTTTGTCAAGAGCTCCAAGTGTGAACATGTGTATTTCTCCCAAAGTGATATCATTAAAAGGTCGACCAGACGTATCAATTCGACGCTGGAGTTCTTCTTGGAGTTCGGTGGGGAGAGAGTTGACGTACACATGTTTGAGACTTTGGTCATTAATACCACCAAGGATGTGGTATCGGCCGGACATACGTTTGTAGTGGTATTCAACATTTTTTTTCCGTAAGGAACAACAACGCATGTCAAAGAACTCTTGGCGAGCCTGTTTGTAATATTGGTTGGGATCCCCGAGAAACTCGCGGAAGAGAATTCCCATGGCATGGGCAGTGGATTGAGCCCGAACAAACTGAAGCTGCCTGTACTCACTCAAGGCTTGGTACCAATCACGGAGAGAACCAGTAAAGCGAGAAACAAATTGTCGGAGGATAGCTTCAAGGGTTTGTTCGGACTTGGCCATTTGTAAATCGAGCCAAGCACTCATCTCAGAGATTTTCTTCCTCCATGTGTCAGGAGAAGAGCCATCAAGTTGGAACCAAGGGCCATTGGTAGGCCTGGACTTAGGGGCTTGAGGAGGTGGAGCCGGAGGAACATCAAGAGGTTCTTCGACAATAGGAGTAGTGCCTGTAGGAAATTAGACAGCTCAGAGCTCAACTAGATCAATTACAAAAAGATCAGGCCTATTCTAAGCTGTCTCCATATCAGCCCAGAATGTCTCATCCCCATTCCATGGGATTTTCGGCCTCTCCTCCTCCTTCTCCCGTAAGGTCCCCAGACTATTCACATTACTTTAAGTCTACTGGAGAATTATTCCAGAAGTATCCTCTTCCGAAAGACGCCTCAAAGTCTAAGCCTCAATCCTCTACGGCTTCATGTTCTCGTTCCCGTAAGGATAAAAGCCATGCTCAATACAAGCCAGCATTCTATGCATCTCCTAGGTCCTCTCCATCCGCCACAATGGCCTCAGACTCTCTTTCATCCTCTTCAGAGTCTCATTCCTATTTGTGATCTCAGTTCCACCTGTCTTCTTCTCCAGACATACCAGATCCTACTCAGGCCTTTATGGCTTCCAGAGCAGACCCTTCGGATCGAACCTACGACTCTCCTGATGATAGTTCTACTGGTCCTACAGGCACTACTCCTATTGTCAAAGAACCTCTTGATGTTCCTCCGGCTCCACCTCCTCAAGCCCCTAAGTCCAGGCCTACCAATGGCCCTTGGTTCCAACATGATGACTCTTATCCTGACACATGGAGGAAGAAAATCTCTGAGATGAGTGCTTGGCTCGATTTACAAATGGCCAAGTCCGAACAAACCCTTGAAGCTATCCTCCGAGAATTTGTTTCTCGCTTTACTGGTTCTCTCCGTGATTAGTACCAAGCCTTGGGTGAGTACAGGCAGCTCCAGTTTGTTCGGGCCCAATCCATTTCCCATGCCATGGGAATTCTCTTCTGCGAGTTTCTCGGGGATCCCAACCAATATTACAAACAGGCTCGCCAAGAGTTCTTTGACATGCGTTGTTGTTCCTTACGAAAAAAAGATGTTGAATACCACTACAAACGTATGTCCGGCCGATACCACATCCTTGGTGGTATTAATGACCAAAGTCTCAAACATGTGTACGTCAACTCTCTCCCCACCGAACTCCAAGAAGAACTCCAGCGTCGAATTGATACGTCTGGTCGACCTTTTAATGATATCACTTTGGGAGAAATACACATGTTCAGACTTGGAGCTCTCGAAAAACTCTGCGCCACCCAAAAGATCTTCTCCAAAATGCTTCGAGAAGGAAAGAAATATGAAGGCCAGTGCAAACAGCCCTCTCTTCATATTAAATGCAAAGACAAAGATCAATGCTTTTGCAAATCCAGAAAGAAGAACCACTGCCGTCCTTTCAAGTCCCGTTCTGGCAAATCTTCAAAATCCAAGACAAAGAAGTTCAAATACTTCAAACGGAAGTCCTCTCGGGCCCAGAACAAATCCTCCAAATGTTTTGTTTGCGGCCAGCCAGGTCATTTTGCCAGACAATGCCCGAACAAGAAAGCTAAGTCTGCTAAGCTTGTCCAGCAGCTGGCTTCCATTGCTGATAATATTCCTTCAGATGCTGACGTTGAGTCCATCTTCTCTGAGCAAGAAGTTGCTGATCAGAGTACAATTTTTGTCCTCCATCTCTCTGACAGCTCTAACTTTGGCTCCTCTGACCCAGAGTCCAGCCCGACTTACAGTTCTTACCAAGCAGCCTCTACAAAAACCTCCTTAGGCCCTCAGGTTCCTATTCAAATTTTGCCCGATAAATATGCTAAACCCATTGATGTTATCGCTTATTTTGACACTGGTTCTCATACCACAATGATGAACCCGGCCATCCTTCCTCCTGACAGTTGGAAACCGCATACCCGTTACTTCAAGGCTGCCGATGGCAAAATTTTTACTACCAATCTCATTTCAAAATCTAAGGTTGGTATAAAGCTCTTTCCGTCCTACACCGTCTGGGCCCAAGTCCTCGGTACACCCTTACCTGACAAAGATATCCTCATAGGCTGGGATGTTTACTGCCAATGTAACTCTCTCCGCATTCTCCCGTCCGGTGTTCATTATAAACGAGATTTTAAACCCTTTTCCCCTATCCACAAAGTTTTCCCGCTGTCTTCTCTCCAGCCTCTTTTCCAGGATATTCAGCAAAAGCTTCTCCAGTTCTGAACTAATAGTCATGCTGAGTTTCACCACCCTTCTATTCTATGGAAGAATTCTGACTTCTTCGTCCACCTCCCTTTTAAGCTCAACGAAGACGTCAACCCTACTAAGGCCACCCACACAGGCATGTCACCTTCTGACCTCCAGTTAGCCTCTGCTGAATGCGCCGAGCTACTCAGCCAAGGTCTCATTGAGCCCACTTCGTCTCAATGGGCCTGCCAGGCCTTTTATGTTGAAAAAAGATCAGAACTGACACGTGGAAAGAAAAGACTGGTGATCGACTACAAGCCTCTGAATCTCTTCCTTAGAGATGACAAATTTCCAGTCCCCAAGACCTCCACTCTGTTCTCTCAGCTTCCCGGTGCTACCATTTTCTCCAAATTTGATCTCAAAGGTGCTTTCTGGCAAATTGGCATCCATCCTGATGATCGTCATAAGACCGCCTTCTGTCTCCCCAATGCTTATTACCAATGGAAGGTCCTCCCTTTCGGGCTTAAAACCGCCCCTTCACTCTTCCAGAAAGCCGTGACCCGGATCGTTCATCCTTTGCTCCATTTAGCCCTCATCTGTATTGATGATATCCTTCTGTTTTCTTCTGACAAACAGTCCCATTCTCACCTCCTTCAGACCTTTCATGATATTGCTCTTAAATACGGTATCATGCTTTCTGATAAAAAGAGTTCCGTTGGTCAATCTGAGATCGACTTCCTTAGCATGCACATTGCCAACGGACAGTACCACCCTGGTCCCCACCTGGCATCCCAACTCCTTGATTTCCCGGATTCTCAGCTCACTTACAAACAAGTCCAACAATTCCTTGGGATCGTTAATTTTATCAGAAATTTCATCCCTAAAGTTAGCCTCTACACATCCAGGCTATCTGCTCTTCTGAAGAAAAATCCTCATTTGTGGGACCACACCCACACCTCTGCTGTGAGCCACCTCAAGAAAGTGTCCCAGTCTCCTCATGCTCTTACCATTCCATCCACAGGACAGCTCATCCTCCAGATAGATGCCAGCGATCATTATTGGGGTGCTATCTTAATTGAAGATAAGCTCGGCCAACGCCATTATTGTGGTCATGCAAGTGGACAATTCAAAGAAGCACAGAAACATTATCACACTGTCTACAAAGAGATCTTAGTAGTCAAATATGCCATCCAAAAGTTTGACTTCTACCTCCGGACAAAGAACTTTACAGTCGAAATGGATAACTCCTCTTTTCCTAAAGTTCTCGAGTTTGGGAACAAGATACCTCCCAATCCTCAACTATTACGACTCAAAGATTGGTTTGCTCGCTATGATTTTACTGTGCGGCACGTGAAAGGCGAACACAATATAATTGCAGATATGCTCTCACGTCCTCCACCAGTCCACCTTGTCACTCCCTTCTACAGAATTCCCCTTGTCCTGATGGCCAGCTCCGTATCTTCCTCAGCTTCATCCTCTTCCGTTCCTCCCTCATCCTTCCCTCCGGTCAGGGATTTTCCTCCAGAACTTCTTTCTCAAGTTCCCCCAGGTCAACAACCTTTTCTTCTCCAGATGCAGACCTTTGCCCACACATATCTTCCTATCTACTTACTCCAACTCAAACAGCAAGGGATCCGTTATGTCCTTTCTAACCCTTCCAGGCCTTTTCTGGATCCTTTTGTCATGCCTCCAGTCTACTATTTTTCTCCCCAAGTTCTCTGGTATTTATGGTGTTTATCCATCCTCCATCACCATGCCTTTGTCTTCCCTCTCCAGGCCACATATGCCCTGATCCAGACTCCCTCTCCTCACCGTACCCTGTTTCTCTCTTTCCTCCAGTGGTTTAACCCTTTATCAGTCTGGAAATCCGAACTCACCAAGCTCATGGGTCAGTACAACCTTTGGAAGTTAGATCCTGACTCAGCTGCCTCCATATCCTGTATTTGGATTCTCCACCGGCCCTACCGCTCCAATCCTCAACAGAAGCTACTGTGGTCCTCCAATGTTAGCTATGAATGGCAGACTACTTTTGACTACCCAACCTCTTATTCCAAAACTCTACGAACTGCTCTTCTGAACTTCTTGCTCGATGTCAACAGGATCTCCATTCCTGAACCCTTCATCCTTCCTGGTGTGCCCCGAGATCCCTCATTGAGTTGGCATCCTTTCCAGGATTCCTTCCTACTTGATTCCCAGGATCCTTTGGCTATGGACACCTGGCCCTGTTTCATTTGTGGTGCCCAAGACTCAGATGATGAAAACCATGCCAATTGTAATCTTCATAGCCCATAGTTCGTCCTTCAGCTACCCCTGGTGGGCCCCGCCTCCTGTTTACTTTTGTTTGCTTTTGTAAATATAGGCCACCTGTTTAGGCCCTGTTTGCTTTTGTTAATGACGGCCACCTGTTTAGGCATTGTTTCCTTTTGTTTGCTTTTGTCAATAGGCCACCTGTTTAGGCCCTGTTTGCTTTTGTTAATGTCGGCCACCTATTTAGGCCCTGTTTGCTTTAATCGACTGTCGGCTCTACCTTATCCCGACTTGTCTCTCCTTCCTCTATAAAAGGAGCTCGGGTCTCTCTTGTAAGGCAGATCGAAAAGAAAATAAAAACTTTTGTTCTGTTTATCATGTCTAGCTAAATCCTCTTCTTCTTCCTTCTTTATATTGCTCTATCAGAAGGCTCTCAGCCAGTAATATTGTCTTAGTATGCTCTGTGCTTGCCTCTACTTGAGGATCCTGCACATCAGAAAGATGATATTGATCCACTGGCTCAAGATCCTTATCAGTCTCTAGTATATCCGATAGCTTTTGTGTCCCGTCCAGGCTAGGGTTGCCGCTTTAGGGAAAATATACATCGATGAGTGCCATAGAGAGACTGTGTAAGGCTCTCTGCCACCTCCATGGTATATAATTATAATTCATATATATTATTAAATATTATTATATATAATAATAATATATTTAATATATTATATATTATTATATATAATATTATATATGTAATTATAATTTATATATATTATTAAATATTATTATGTATAATAATATATTTAATATTATATATATATATTTAATATATTTTATTCAATAATATATATAGCATATATATATATATATTATATTATTATATATATAGGATACATATATATATATATATAATATACAGTATATATTCTTAATATATATACATATATTATAATATATATATATATAATATTATATTTTTTATGTATAAATATTTTATAATATTATATTTTATATGTACAAATATTTAAAATTATATATATATATATCTCTTATATATTATATATAATGATATTATTATTATATCATTATATATAATATAAAATATTAATATATAATATTATTAAATAAGTATAATATATTTCAATTACAATATTACTATTTGTGTTAAATATAATAATATTGTAATTGAAAACAAAAGGTCATTTGAACCTTTTATTTTTGTTTAATATTATAATATATTTTAATTACAATATTTATTTAATATTATTTGTTTAATATTAGACAGAACAAGGAGGGCACTCTGGTCATTTTAACCTCT
The DNA here is from genome assembly GCA_033220585.1 of Dipteronia sinensis. Taxonomy (NCBI): domain Eukaryota; kingdom Viridiplantae; phylum Streptophyta; class Magnoliopsida; order Sapindales; family Sapindaceae; genus Dipteronia; species Dipteronia sinensis. Next base: position 23,424,861 of record CM065636.1, read on the forward strand.
TGTCCTGTCATGTCCCAGACATTCCAAACACATCATGAAACAATTGTCCTGTTCTGTCTTGTCATGTCCAGTCCAGTCCAATTCTGTCCCGTCCTGTCTCGTCCCCGTACCAAACGCACCCTAGCAGAACTAGAAACCTTCTTATTTGGGCGAGAGGATCTCGCCGAGTAGAGATCTTCAGCGAGTTAAATCCTTTCCTATTTAGACTTTTTGCTCGATTTGATTTGCTTGGCGTGTAAGGACCTGACTTCATTAATGGATGTTGTAACATGGCCGACTTTGATGACGTATCCCGGGTTGTGGTTGACTTTTTGACTTTTAGATGTGGCATTGTTGCTCTTCTGATATTTTAGCTCTTTTCAGGTGACACGTCACTCGGACAAAATTCACATACAACACATTTTATTTCCTTTTCTTTTTATTTAACAATCCAAACAAGAGATAAGAAATCCATATATTTCATTTCTTTTCATTTCTCTTGTATTCTATCAATTAGGGATGGCAATGGGGAGGGTTAGAGGCGAGGTGGCCCTCTCTGCACCCAGCCCCATATATTTTTTGAAATCTCATCTTCACATAAAACCCCACAATATATTGAGCGGGGTGGGGAAGGGTGGGGTATGCTTTCCCCATCCCCGCCCATTTACCCATTTAACTCATTTATCAAAATTATTTATTAAAATAATAAATATATAACCCAATGAATATAATATAATATATAAAGTAATTCCAAAATATTATTGAAAATCATCTCATAAACATTAAAAATACAATCTTACAACTAAACAAATAAATTCAATCATTTTTAAATATAATATTAAAAGAAAATAACTAAATAATAAAAAAAATATAAATATTATATTTTAAGCGGGGTGGGACGGAGATTATAAATCTCATCACTGCCTCACACTCATTGCGGGTTTTACTATCTATCATCATCCCTGCCCCATTCCCACCAAATTAAAATACATCCTCACCCTATAAGTGCAGGTCCCCGTAGATATTTTGGCATCCCTACTATCAAATCTAAGAGTGTGTATGATCCAATTCAATCCAATAGGATCCATTGGACTCATGGATTGGATCGGATATGAGGATATGATTGGATTATAAATTCTAAAATTCATTGGATCGGATCGGATCTTGGATTTTTATATGAAAATCTGCTAAATCCGCCGGATCCGCCAATAAATAAGGCTTAATTTATGTTTGGCTAATTTATTTTGTTTTATTCATATGAACATGGAGCAAATTTGGTATTACATTTTTTTTTCTGATAAAAGGGTTATATTTCAAACTTTTGATGATTTTTTTTTTATGTTTGTGTTTAAAACTTACGTTTAAAGTTTTTTTGAACTTTAAATATACAATTATATGTTGTTTTTATATTAATTATTAGTTTGTTGATTTTATTTGAAATATGAATAGTTATTGATGTTGTTAATTTTATGAATGTTTTAACTTTATATATTAAGAATTGCTTTATATGAATCTGATTCATTGGATTGGAACGGTTCGGATTTAAGTATTTTGTAATTGGATTAGATCAAATTGGATCCAAATATAATTGGGTCGGATCGGATCGGATCGGATTGTAATTTCTTCAATCCAATCGGATCGGATCGGATCTTGGATCATGGCAAATTCAATGGATCCGATCCGCCTTACACCCCCGATCAAACCAATTTTGCATCCCCAGCAGTGCCCTTACTCGCTACATGCTTATTATATACACCATTTGTTTTTGGCTTTTTGCCCAAGTTGCACTTCTATGGTAGCAGAAATCTTATTTTATTATTTACAAGTATTACACTTTTATAAAGTGCATGAATTGAAAGATATTTTACATTGTTCGGTGGGATTTTCAGTTCATGATTTAGAGCAGTGAAACCAAGTCATGATCATGAGCTATAGAAGTTGTTCAAAGAAGTTCACAGAAGCCATTTTAAGCTCATCAATTTTGAAGCTATAGAAAGATCACAATTCACAAGCAGAGAAGAGAACATACATAAACCAAAGTAAGTCTTTATCAGTCTTTATCTATCTACATATACATATATTTGCATAGAGACTTCACTCTTATATATATATATATATATATATATATATATATATATATATATACACACACACACACACTAATATTAATTACTGTATCTGTTAGTCATGAGCATGGAAGAAGAGAATCATAAAGAACAGAAAAGAAAGGGATTGAGAGAGAAGTAGAAGACACACATCAAGATGGTGAGCAACTACAGGAATGTTTTGATGAGGGACCGAAGAGAATTCAACCATGGACAAAGCAAGTCACCATTCAAGGGCTGATTGTGAGCATTTTGATTGGTGTCATTTTCAGTATCATAGCCATGAAACTCAACCTCACAACAGGTTTGGTTCCCAATCTCAATGTCTCCGCTGCTCTTCTCACCTTCATGAGTATCGAAACATGGACTAAAGTTCTTCACAAAGCTGGTTATGTATCGCGACCCTTCACTTGCCAAGAGAACATGCACCATGATTCAAACCTGTGCAGTTGCTTGCTATAGCATTTCTGTTGGAGGTCTGTGACAGCTGACTTCTTTCATAAAATCTGTCACCATTATTGAAAATCAAAACAATTCGATTCAAAATTTATCTTTAACGTAATTAATCTTAGTGTTTTTGGGTGAATTCAGGCCGGTTTTGCTTCGTATCTGTTGGGATTGAACAACAAGACATATGAGTTATCAGGGGTAGGAAATGAAGGAAACTCTCCTAGAGCTGTGAAGGGGCCTGGATTTGGTTGGATGACTGGCTATCTTTTTGTTGTTTGCTTTGTTGGTCTTTTTGTCTTGATCCCTCTCAGGAAGGTATATACACACATATCTATTAAAATTTATCAAGTATGGGAATTCTTTACGAAAAAACATGCGAAATCTCGTATCTGATTAGTGCTACATGTCTATTTCTAGTTCTTACTTGAAAATTTGAGTTAGTGCTGTCACTTTTCTTCCAATTATTGTATGGTTTTGAAACTATTTGAATTCTTACACTATAAGGACTAACTTTTTTTTTTATCATTTATCATTTTCTCTGATAATCTTCTTTTTATAGAAGTTGAGAATAATTCTCTGTATATTTTTATTAAAGAAGACGAAGCTATATAAATATACATAAGGAGACTTGAAGAAGTCTGAATTTAGTAAAGTCCTAAATTAAGTAGAAAACAGTAACAGGAAGTCCTAAGTTTAGAAGTATAACAACAGCTGCTCTAGATAAGGAAATACAAAGAGACTAGATAAGGAAATACAAAGAGAACCAATATTACTAAACTACATTAACCTTTACACGCCCCCGCAAGACAGTGGGCAGTTCACAAACACTGATCTTGGACCGTAAGAGACAGAATCTTGTCCTGGAGAGTGGCTTGGTGAGAGAATCAGCCAACTGATCAGCAGAAGACACGTGGGAAATGCGTAGTTGATTGCTTTGAACTTTTTCCCTGACAAAATGAAAGTCAATGGCAATGTGCTTCATTCTTGAGTGAAATACGGGGTTGGAGCACAAGTAGGTTGCACCGATGTTGTCATAGTAAATTGTGGGGGGACAAGAGCATGGGACAAGCAATTCACGTATGAGAGATGAGAGCCAGATCACCTCAGACGCAGTTGTGGCAACAGCTCTATATTCAGCTTCAGTGGAGGACCTGGCCACGGATCGTTGTTTGCGAGAGCACCATGAGATAGCATTAGACCCAAGAAAGACGACGTAAGCACTGGTGGAGGTGCAATCATCTTGATTACCTGCCCAATCTGCATCAGAAAATGCATGGAGTGATACCGGAGAGTCGCGGCGCAACAGCAAACCGTGACTTAGTGTCCCACGCAGGTAGCGTAGAAGACGCTTCGTGAGAGACCAGTGCCCTGTCGTTGGGCGGTGCATGAATTGGGCAAGTTTATTTACTGCGAACGCGATGTCAGGACGAGTGAAGGACAAATATTGTAGAGCACCAATTACCTGACGAAATTCAGTAGCATCCGTAAGAGAAGTGCCATCAAGAAGCGTCAGAGAATGATCTGTAGAGAGAGGTGTGGCCACAGGTTTGGAGTCAGACATTTTGGTGCGAAAAAGAAGATCCGTCACATATTTCTGTTGAGAGAGAAATATGCCTGCGGAGCAGGGAATGACCTCAACACCAAGAAAGTACGATAGAGCACCAAGGTCTTTAATGGAGAAACGCTGAGCGAGCTTACCAACAAATAAGTCAACTAGTTTGTCATTGTCGCCCGTGACGATTATATCATCAACATATACCAACAGAAAAATCACACAGTCATTAGCACTAAAAATGAATAACGAGTTGTCAGATTGAGAGTTAACAAACCCATTTTGTAGAAGAAACTGTCGAAGCTCATTGTACCACGCTCGAGGTGCCTGTTTGAGACCATAAATGGCCTTCTTGAGATGACAGACATGCAGTGGGAGTGCGGGATCCGAAAATCCTGGGGGTTGCACCATAAATACATTCTCAGCCAAGTGACCCTGAAGGAATGCATTGTTCACATCCAATTGACGAAGAGACCATCCTCGGGACACCGCAATGCTGAGTAGAACCCGGATAGTGGTAGTTTTAACCACTGGATTGAAAGTTTCGGTGTAATCAACACCAGGCCTCTGATGAAACCCCTTTGCCACCAAGCGAGCTTTATACTTAGATACTGAACCATCTGGAGACCTCTTTATGCGAAGCACCCATTTGCACCCTACGGTATTATATGACGGATTTGGAGGAACTAAGTCCCATGTGTTATTCCGAATGAGAGCATCAAATTCTTCAGACATGGCTTGTCTCTATTCCAGAAATTTCAGAGCTTGAGACACACATGTGGGCTCAGTTTGAGGAGACGAGAGAACACTTGTAAGAGATAGCTTCTGGATGGGCTTGTGGATATTGTTCTGTGACCGAGTGACCATGTGGTGAGTGGCTGCTGCCTGCTGGTGCGCAGACAGTGATGGAGATGTGGCTGGGGCGCTGTCAGGTGCAGTAATGGTGGCTTGGCTGCCGATCGGTGCTGTGGCAGTGTCAAGGCTGCGAGCAGTAGGGACTATAGCAGCAGGAGGAGTTGCAGCAGGTAGAGGCTGGGAAGGCGTAGGGGTTGCGGCCTCTGCTCGGGAATCATGGAGAGGAGCCGGACAAGGGATCACATACACAGCCGGTCTGGTGGAGGAATGGGCGTGGGAGACAGGTACTGGCATGGTGGGGGAGATAAAGGATGTCCAGAGTTCGCATGTGTTGGGGTCAGGACGCGGGAGACTCACGTGAAGTGTGTTGTATGGGAAAACTGACTCAACGAAGGTGACATGACGAGACACGAACATACGATCAGCGGCAAGGTCTAGGCAATGGTACGCACTTTGGGACAATGAATATCCTAGAAAGATGCATGATGTCGACCGAGGTTCTAGCTTGTGATTAGCATATGGTTTAATCCAAGGGTAACACAAACACCCAAATACACAAAGTTTCGCATACGACGGCTGCTTACCGAAGATTTTCTCAAAAGGTGAGATCATGTGTAACAAGGGTGTAGGCATCCTATTGATAAGGTAAATAGCAGTGGTGAAAGCATAGGACCAAAAAGTAAGTGGTAGTGAGGCATGGGTGAGAAGAGACAAACCTGTCTCAACTATATGCCTGTGACGACGCTCAGAGACACCATTGTGTTCTAGCGTGTGAGGTGGTGTAATGAAGTGGGAGATGCCATGATGAGCTAGGGTGTGCCTAAGTGCAATGTATTCACCACCATTATCACTGTAGAATGAGATGATGAAGTGTTTAAAAAAAATTTCAACCAGAGATTTAAAACGAATAAAGACTGTATGAACATCAGATTTATTTTTCAAAGGATATAACCACATATATTTTGTAAAATGATCAACAAACAACACATAGTACTTGTAGCCATCTCTAGAGATAATTGGAGAGGTCCAAACATCTGAATAGATGACCTCAAGCAGTTTAGAACTGTGAACAGTTGAGGTTGAAAAGGGCAATTTGTGAGTTTTATTGATTTGACACGCACTACATGGATAGCTAAGATTATTTGACGACACTACAGACAAAGCCTAAGAAGACACTAATTTAGAAATAATTCTTGATGACGGATGGCCTAGGCGATGATGCCAGTCAGGAATTGAGGCTTTGACACTGGAGAATGCTAAGATAGGCGGTTTGTCCGGTTGAGCATGTGAAGGCCACTCGTAGACTCCATTCCTAGTCCGTCCTTGCATGAGCCGCGCCCCCGTACGAAGATCCTTCACAACAAAAGAGTAAGGGAAAAATTCAATAGCCACTTGATTTGAGACACAAAATTTTGAGACCGAAATTAGATTTTGAGTCATATTTGGCACACATAGAACATCAGTTAATAAGAAGGATGAAGATTTAGAGGGCAAATGGAGAGAGCCTGTATGTGTGATATTCAAACCTGAGCCATCACCTATCATGATGTCATCGGAACCACCATATGGGGAGTGCATGGAGAGGTTTTGAAGGTCCATGGTGACATGGTGAGATGCACCGGAATCAAGAAGCCATTCAGGCGAGGAGGATGGAGGAGCAGCGAAAAGGGCTCGCGGCAGCCATTTCTTGGACGACTGATTGTGCAGGTTCGGCTGGTTCGGCTGGTGCAGCTGGTTCGACTGGTGCAGCTGGCTCCCTTGTGGTCGAGCTGCTGAATAGATGTATGCGGAGCATCGTTTTGCTGTGTGACCTTGTTCCCCGCAAAGCTGACAGAAGCCACGATATGGTCTTGGCCCATTGGATTGATTCCGATTGGAATTTTTGGGATACAAATCAGCAGGCCTGTTGGAGTTGCTTGAGATGAATGCTCTGTTGTTTTGTCGATTGTAGTTGGATTGATGACCACTAGAGGGAGGTTTGGCAACATAGTTTGTAGTGATGGGAAGTTTTTGATTTCTTGCGCTTTCTTGTTTCAAAACAGCCTCAGAATTGATTAGTTTTTCGTGAAGTTCTTCAAACGTAATTGGTGAGTCACGGGCACGAACGGCTGATGATATATCTCTGAATTCATCCCCCAAGCTGTTTAGGATTTTTACTGTTAAGTCTTCAGGATTTTCTGGTGCATCAAGCATGGCCAATTCATATGCAATGCTCTTGGCATGCTGCATGTATTCGGTGATGGATTGAGTGCCTTTGGAGATGTTGGTGAGCACACCTTTAAGATGCATGATGTGTCCTCTTGAGGGTTTTGCATAGGTATTGGCAAGTGCAGTCCATGCATCATAGGAAGTTTTGGTGGAAGCAATAAACGGGATGATGGAAGGGGATATGGATCCAAGTATTGCATTTAGCAATAGTTGATCTTGTCTGGTCCATATGTTATAGGCAGGATTTGGTGTGGTCTCATCGCCGGTTGTGATGGTGGCCGGAGGGCATGGGCGTTGTCCGTCAACGAAACCCATGAGATCAAATCCAACAAGTAGAGTGTGGAATTGGAGTTTCCAGGAGCGATAGTTTGTTGCTGTGAGCTTCAGCGGCGCTTGAGCAGCTATATTGATGGAGATAATTGTGTTTGAGGAAGAGGACATGTCATGAGAAGAGGATGAAGATGAGATGACTGTTACTGTGTTTGAGGAGGAAGAAGTTGTTGTGCTGGTGGTCATGTTTGATTGATGAACTCGTTTGAGTTATAAGGGCTCTGATATCATATAGAAGTTGAGAATAATTCTCTGTATATTTTTATTAAAGAAGACGAAGCTATATAAATATACATAAGGAGACTTGAAGAAGTCTGAATTTAGTAAAGTCCTAAATTAAGTAGAAAACAGTAACAGGAAGTCCTAAGTTTAGAAGTATAACAACAGCTGCTCTAGATAAGGAAATACAAAGAGAACCAATATTACTAAACTACATTAACCTTTACACTTTTATTATGATTGTGGATCTCCAGTTAACTTATCCTAGTGGTTTGGCAACTGCAGTTCTGATCAATGGCTTTCCCAACCAGGGAGATAAAATGGCTAAGTAGACATCTATAATGACATCTCTCATATTGTAACATATTAAAAATCAAAACCTAATCAGAACATTGTTGCAGGAAACAAGTTCGTGGATTCATGAAGTATTTCTCAATCAGCTTCTTGTGGGGTTTTTTCCAATGGTTTTACGCTGCAAATGAGAACTGCGGATTCAAACATTTCCCTACTTTTGTATTGCTAGCCTGGAAGCAAACGTATGAATCTTTATAAGATACATGAACGTTCACACCGAAGAATGACTCATAAACTAATAGTTGAACGGTTTTTGCAGATTCTATTTCGATTTTGGCATGACTTATGTTTGATAATTGTTAGGCCATTTGATCCATTTGTTGTTTTTTTTTTCTGATTTTTTTTTGATTCATTGGTTTTTCAAGGCCATTTACATTTTTGGAAATTTGGTTAATATAGGGACTTTGAGAGCCAAAAATGGAAACATAAGTAAAAAGGTGACGTATCCAAATAAATATTAGGAACTAAATGAAGTTTCCAAAAAGTTTCCCCTACAAGAAGATCTAGGGCCATGATTTTTGGGTATTATCAATTTGATCTTATTTTTTTCATCGGTTTTTAACAACATTTACATTTTTAGTTTGCATTGTTGTTTTTATTTTAAGAAATACATCATTTTAGTTCATCCATTAGTGAAATTTAATTTAATGGTTTTAGTGAAATTTTTATCTTTTGAACAATTTTTCTATTATCATTTCGAACTGAAATATCTTATATCAGTTCCTTCCATGTGGGCCATTAGATTTAAATGCTTTGACTTGACTGTATGCACTTATCAAATCATATTTTATCCACATTAAAAAAAAGGGTTTTATAATTTAGTCCCTATATAATTGGAAAACATTAATGTTTTACTTGTTATTTGATTTTTCGTCAAACTGGTCCTTTTATAATTAAAAATAGCTTATTGTAGTCTTATTGTTAATCAAACTAACAGTCAACCATAACAAAATTAGTTATAAGGCTTTTTTACCCCTATTAGATGTTGGATGAGTGGAAAGATGAATTTTTTTTTTTATAAAAGTGGAAAGATGAATTTGCCATAAAATTAAATAGCCATTTTTCCATGATAAATAAATAGATGGATATCCACCATCCATACCCACTGTCCATATTAGAAATGGACGGTGGAGTGGAGATAAAAAAAAATTAGAAAACAAATAATGAAAATAAAAATTAGATAGATGAATCTCCACCTTCTATCATAGAGATGGACAGTGGAGATCGAATCAAAAAACAAAAATTAAAACATATTTTTATTTAAAAAAATAAAAAACTAATGGAAACAAGGTGGAGATCCAACCCAGGTTAGATCTCAACTGATGGATCTTTATCTTTAGTGATTGAGATCTCTGAGAGGAGGCACGCGTCCCCTACGAAATCATCGAAGGAGGCACGACCTCATCCTTACAAAATTGATGGAGGCCCCGCCCAAGCCTCCTCCCTACGATCTCCATCTCGTGTGTTGTAGATCCATCAATGTAGGAATAATGTAAATTCACTGATGGTAGAGATCCAACACAGGTTGGATCTCCACCAAATGTTAGATTTTTTTTGTATTTTTTTCTACTCTTCTTTTTTAAAATATTGTTTTAAGTTTTTAAATTTGATTTTTTTTAATTTCTTATTTAAAAAAGGTATCTATTTTTTTTGTTGAGTAAAAATCAATTTTTTTTTCTAATCTACCTTATTTTCAATCTTTTTTTCCATTTTTTTAATTCTACTTTTTTTTATTTGTCAACTAAAGTCTAAGGTCAAAATAGACGTAATGACTTTTCTACCTTTTTAAACGTTAGTTTTGATGACTTTTGACTAGCGGTGCGACTGAAATGAGTTATTTGTAATTATATAATGATCAGTTTGACGAAAAATCAAAGAAAAAGTAAAAAACTGACGTTTTCCAATTATTTAGGAACTAAATTGTAAAAACTAATTAAAAAATAAAACATAAAAGCAACAAAAAAAAAATTACAATCAAATATAAATAAAAGTATTAAGAAATTTCAGAAACAAAAAATAAAAAATTAAGGTTGTTGCCTTCTCCATATGGAGGCAGTAACCTCCACTTAAAGTGATATGGAGGAGCACTTGCGTAGCCAGGATTTTTTACTTGGGGCTAACCTAATAACTTATTTAAAATAACTTTAAGTTTGATGATCTAAAGAGTTTTATTAATATAAAATGGTTAATCTAATCTATTTAACAAAATAAAAAATAAAAAGAGATAAAAGTGTTTTATCCTCTAGATTTAAATGAGTAGATAATTGTGTGATTTTGAATAAGATTGAAGTTATTCAATCCATCTTCTTTTTTTGGAGAGAGAGAACTTTCGTTTTCAAAAAACCTGTGGATATCCTATTTATATCATGAATTGAAAAGTGGGTTTTTGGGTTGGTGGCTATGTGATTCAAAAACTAAAATTGATCTTTCATTTCCTGGTTTATTGGGTTAGATTTAGACTTCATTTGGAAGAGATTTTTCAAGTAGATCTTTTAGGAGTAGATCTTTTAAAGTAGACCTTCTACAAGTATAGCTTTTAAAGAGAAGCTGTTGGTCGTTTGATTGTCAATTAGAAAAGACTTTTTTAAATGGTAGAATTACCATTCAAAACTATTTTAAATGATAGGGTTTATATTAGACATTTTAGTATTATTAAAAAAGCTCAAAAACATCTACTTGGAAAAGCCTAAAATTTGAACTTCTCAAAATAGATGTAAAATAGCTTTTTTTAATTATCCAAAAATTCTATTGAGTGACAACCAAATGACACAAAAAATTTGGAAAATGTTATAATATGTGGCTTTATTGACCACTTGTATGTATTACACAAATATCTTCATCATCCACCGCCTCCCCACTTGCCATCATCATACAAATCACACACAAATATATCTCCCTTTCAACCGCCTCCCACTTTACTCTTTGCCTATATGTATATGTTTCATTTCGTTTGTGTTGGGTTGATCACAGAATATATATACATCAGTTTTGTTCTCTGTCTCTCTCTCATCTCTCATCTCTCACTCTTTCTTCATCTTCATTTACTTATTTCTTAGTTGATTTATAACACGTTATCAGCACGAATCTAGTCTAGGACTTCCAGAGAGAGTTCTGGACTGTTTTTAGCTTTGGTTTTGAATTTTTTGAAATACCCAAAAAATTCAAATTGCTCTGATCAATGTTCGGAGGATACCGTTATGTTCGTCTCGGAAATACGATTCCAACGCCGCTGACCGCGTCTCAAACGGAGCTCTAACGAAGTCTCTAGGTCCGGTCAAAGTCCGGTCAATACCCTCATTATTTCCAGATTTTTCTGTAATTTTTCCAAGGTTGAAGACGACACTGTAGCGCCACGCCACCGCCACGTCACCGCCACGTCAGCGCATATGTCATGCCATGTCAGCGCACGTCAGCGCCACGTCATCATCAGGCTGCCACGTCAGCGAACTGTGCATGCCACGTCAACGCCACGTCAGCCAGTGATGCTGCCACGTTAGCAGTCGCGCCACATCAGCCAGAAATGTTTTTCGTCCGTTTCGGTGCAATTTTCACCCGTTTTCGGCCGATTCGGACTTGTTTCCAGCTATTTCGACCGTTCCGGACGCAACCGTGCCATCCGTTTCAGCTAATTCCGCTTGTAATTATTATTGTGACTTATTTAAGCTTTATTAACTCTGTTTTCGGGCACGATGGAATATCCAGAACATGAAGATCTGGATCCAGTATTATATACATGGTTGATGCAATATTCAAAGAAATATTCAGAGAAATATACACATCCAGTCGGATGTTGTAAGCATCATAAAAATAATCTAAGATCCTAATGTATAATGAATTGGGAATAATATTTTATCCATTTCATACACATCCAGAAGGATGCTCTGAATATCATAAAAGGGGTTTTAAAATCCCAACGTACAAGATGGCTATGCCGTCAACGGAACCTATATATATAATTATATATACTGACTATGACTATAACTCTGACTCTAACTCTGACTCTGACTCTGACTCTGACATTTATTTTTATGTAATATATGAGACTGACTTATGTTATGTCTCTGGACTGGCTTATGCTGTGTCTAAGGTGATCTTATAACCCTGAAACTGTTATTTTTATGCAATATATGAGACTGGCTTATGCTGTGTCTCGGGACTGGCTTATGCAGTGTCTCAGGACTGGCTTATGCAGTGTCTCCAAATAAAGTGTTTAAATATTCAGCATTTATTTTTATGCAATATATGGGACTGGCTTATGCCGTGTCTCGGGACTGGCTTATGTCGTGTCTCAGGACTGGCTTATGCTGTGTCTCCAAATAAATTGTTAAAATATTCATATTATTTATACACAATATATAAGATCGGCTAGGCCGACTAACCAGAACTTAAAGTTCTTGGAATTATAATATTTAAGTTGGTACGGTTTTGAAAACCGATGAGAACATGGAGATCTGGATCCAGTGTTATTACATGCCATACGGTACGGTTTTGAAAACCGATGAAAACATGGAGTTCTGGATCCAGTGTTGTATAAATGAATGTCATACTTCATTATTTGGAACCTGGGGTTTCAAACACGTTCATAATATGAAGTTATATGAAGTTATCTTATATATATCAAGTGATATATTTACATATCATTTATTTGAAAGAATGAGCTACACATCCAGTAGGATGCTGTGAGTATCATAGAAGGGATTTAAGATCCTAACGTATCATTCATTTGAGAAAAAAAAAGGGGATCTACACATCCAGTAGGATGTTGTGAATATTATAAAAGAGATTTAAGATCCTAACGAATAAAGAAAATGGAAATAATATTTTATCCATTTCATATACATCCAGAAGGATGCTGTGATTATCTTAAAAGGATTTAAGATCCTAATATCACGTGTAATGAGATTGTAAAGGATATTTTATCCATTTTATACTTGCTCATGAAAGAGCAGTATCAAGAGAGTAAATATGGATATATTTATATTCATGAGATATCAAAACATACCCAGGAGTGAATGTTTGTAAATGACAAGAGGCAAGGTTTATAGAATAAACCTATTGAAAATATTATTATCATTTCAGATGAGATATAAAAAATGGCATTACATATAATGTCCATAAAATTCCCAAAAGGGAAATATATGTCTTGCCTAGAGTGCAAGGACTCATACAATTCTGGGAGTCAGATATATTTTATGAATTGGACTTTGATCTAAGCAAATATTAATGTTGTATCAGGTCCAACGGATCTGATAGAAAGCTCTGAAAGAGCTATGATAGAAAGCTCTGGAAGAGCCATGATATTGTTATCAAACAATACTAAATCATGTATCAGTGATACTTGATATTATTCGAGCAGAACTTAAAGAAATATTCTTTGTTCAAAGACATATAAGGTTAATACCAGGTCAGATCCAGGGGATCTGATTAAAGGCTCTAGAAGAGCCGCAATCTTATTACTAGATGGTATTCAATTGTGTATCGATGATACTTTACATCATTCAAATTTCAAAGATATACGGAGGAATGAATATCATATTGAAACTATAAGTAATGAGAACGTTTAATAAATATGCATTACTCCTCATGATTCAGGCCAGAAACTTATTATAGAAAAGCTGCGTGCTTTATCATCTGGATTATAAAACACTATTATAAAGAGTGTAGATGTTTATGCAGTTATGAATCATGAATCTAAAGTTCCCAGATCCGAAAATGTTTGTGTTTTGGCGTGACCGTATTGGTCACCCAGGATCTACAATGATGAGTATAATCATTGAAAATACTCATGGATATCTAATAAAGAACTAGAAGATTCTTTATCCAGTGAGTACTTATGTACTGCATGTTCACAGGGGAAACCAGCAGTAAAACCATATTATTCTAAAAATTGGTTTTGATTTCTCATCATTCTTACAAAGAATTCAAGGAGATATATGTGGATATATTCATCCACTAAATGACCCATTTCATTATTATATGGTTCTAATTGATGCATCTACGGGATGATCACATGTTTGTTCATTATCAAACATCTCAATAATATAAAGCAGCTGAGATTGATGTTCAACATCCAGTTTTCAGATATAGTCATAATCAAAATGGATTAGGGGATCACTTATCAAACTTCTCCAGGTAATTGCGAGAACCTCATTATTTCAGTACAATTACCAAATTCCATATAGGGACTTACTCACTTTTAAGATATTTGATTGTATTGCATATCCCCTTATTGCATATCTGACATGATCTAAGATAAGACTTTTATATCAATCTGAGATTAATATTGATTTTGAGTAATCTTTTATTAGATCATTTAAACTTCTGATAGTTCATATTTATATGCACAATCTGCATATTATTATATTGATTAATTCCCAATTGGGAAAGTTTTTCTAGAAGAGAAAAAGTAAATGAAAAGTTACTTATATACAAAATAGAGATACCCGTTCAGTTTTCTCTCTATATACGTGTCTCATTTCAATCTTCGTATCTCTCAAATACGAAAGATAATTGATCATCATAGGATTATTAATCTATTACCTGATATATTAAAGGTAACTTGATTTTATAAATTGTCATCTCATAAACCCCGGCCGGGTGATTGTTCTTGAAAAACGATCAGAGAAAAGGGCAATAAATAAATCATCTGATATATGTCATAAGTTTATAAACCTTTTGAAAGGTATTGTTATTGGGATCCTAAGAGTAAACAAAACTCGAGTTAAAAATAAATCCACTTTCTCTAAATCAACTCTATAAGAGTCTGATATATCTAAAGAGATACAAGAATATAGAAATTGAGAGAAATTCTATAAATCATACGGAGTCTATGATATAACTAAATCCATTGAAATGGAAGTAATCTCAACAAAGATACAAGAATATAGAAATTGAGAGAAATTCTATAAATCATACGGAGTCTATGAAATAGCTAAATCCATTAAAATGGAAGAAATCTCAACAGAGATACAAGAGCATAGAAATTGAGAAAATTTCTATGAGTCATATGAGAGAAATGTGGAATCATAAGGAAACAATCATTAATAATGTATTTTTATACACAGTAGCGCTACTGAAATTATAAAATGATAATTATGATATTCATAATATCAATGATTATAGATAAAAGGCATGATTGGCCTAGATGGAAGAAGCAAATCAAGAAGAATTGACTTCATAAGCCAGACATAAAGTATTTGGACCAATAGTACTCCAGACACCTGAAGATGTCAAACTAGTTGGATACTAATGGGTCTCTATACTGAAACGTAATAAGAAAATGAGATTGTGAGATATGAGGCACGACTCGTAGTGCGAGGTTTCTTACAGAAACTTGGTATTCACAATTGATGAATACGATTACGTTGTTGATAAATTTGGCTGCCTTTAAAAGGCTTGAAATATGTTTCGTAGACGTAGTAATCATTTATCTATATGATTCACTCAATGCAGATATTTATAAATCCTGAAGGATTCTAAAATGCTAGAAGCATATAAATCGAGATCTCGTAATCTGTATTTGATGAACATACAAAAATCCTTATATGGATTAAAAACAATTTGAACGGATGTGGTATAGCCGTCTCAGTTAATATCTGATAAAGATAAAGATATAATAATCATATTATATACTCATGTGTCCTCATAAGGAAATGAGAAGGAAAACATTGTCTCGACCTCAAGGTCGAGCATAGATTAAATGAAATGCTTGTCCATCAATCAGAATATGTTGAAAGGATTCTAAAAAGATTCCATATGGATATTACTTCATAAAGCAAATCTTTGCTGATACTCCCTCCCATCATTTATGTTGTTATTTCATTTCGTGAAATAAACATCAGTGTACTTCAGTTCAACAATCTAGAAGATTGCTTTAAAAGAACTTTTATTAGGGGGAACGTCCCATCAGGGGGAGCGTCCCACCATAGGGAGCATATCAGATAAAGTATATTAATTATTTGGGGCATATGTGCATTGTACTATTTTTCCTTTCAATCAGGTTTTTCATCCCATTGGGTTTTCCTGATAAGGTTTTAATGAGGCAATTCTATAAGCACACCCAAAATTATTTGATTCATAAATATTACATTTATCCAGTTGATCATCGTATATATGTTGACTTGATCAAAATGATCATTGTAAATATTACTTTGATCTTGCTAATCATCGTATATATATTACTTTGATCCAGAAAATCATCATAAATATTACTTTGATCCGACAGATCAATGAATATCTTTGCTCAGGTTTTTATCCCACTGGGTTTTTCCTAGCAAAGTATTAATATGAGAAATGTTTTGAAGAAAACAATAAATTTAGACATATGTACACTATACTCTTTTTTCCTTCGATCAGGTTTTATCCTACTGGGTTTTCCTGACAAGGTTTTTAATGAGATAGTTTTTAATGTCCAACCCCACTAGATCCAAAGAGATCATTGTATACATTTTTCTCGGATTTTATCCCATTGGGTTTTTCCTAGAATATTAATACAAGTGGTATAAATCCAATGGGGAGTGTTATAATATGTGGCTTTATTGACCACTTGTATGTATTACACAAATATCTTCATCATCCACCGCCTCCCCACTTGCCATCATCATACAAATCACACACAAATATCTCTCCCTTTCAACCGCCTCCCACTTTACTCTTTGCCTATATGTATATGTTTCATTTCGTTTGTGTTGGGTTGATCACAGAATATATATACATCAGTTTTGTTCTCTGTCTCTCTCTCATCTCTCATCTCTCACTCTTTCTTCATCTTCATTTACTTATTTCTTAGTTGATTTATAACAGAAAAGAGATTTTTTAATTAAAAAAAAAAACTCTTTTAGCCAATAGACAAGCTCTTCCAAACGGGCACTTAAATTGTAGAGCTACTTTCGTTCTATTTTATTGGATTTTGAATATATATGTATTGCTCCATTTGTTTTTTTGAGAAAAATATTTAGACAGAGAAATTAAGCTATAATTTTGATGAAAACCATTACAACTTATGACCTTACTAATTTGATCTAGTAACATACATTACCTACATAAAATGATAAGACATTTAAGTTTTTGACCGATGAAACATGCGCCTGTTTAATTCTTCATTTGTATGCTCTTCTTTTAGATTTATTCTCATATCATAATTTAGTTAATTTTGTTGAACCCTCTTATGTTTGTTGCTGGAATTCCAGAGGTGAGAATATTGCACCACCAAAATCTGAACAAAAAAAATCTTATAAAAGTTGTTGCTGCATTGTCTCTCCTCGGGGTCCTATTACTGTTTTTTTTTCGCGACAAATTTCCAATAGTTAATGTTGTTAATCTATTTATGTTTCTACTGTAGTTTTTCTTCAATCTTTGTTACAATTTTCAATTTGAAGATGCTGGCAATTTATGTCCAATTATGGAATTATTCAATTCGTTAATGGTATTGGTGTATGTGAAGACTTCAATGAAAGTCAACAAAAGAAGCTAAGAGATGTGCTTCATGCAACAACGGTTGGAAGCGCTGTCTAGGCCAAAGAGGACCGTTGTGGCTTGCGTTGTGCCTTCCACATCGGTTGGCACAACGGTCCGCCAGTTATTGAAGAGCGTTGTGAATTTTTGGAACTGTTGGACATCGGTCCATCAACCAGTAGGTTCTGCTGTGAGGAGCGATGTGAGAGCACTGTGGCACATACATCGGTCAGACCCAAATCCATATGCGATGAGATTCTTGCACAGAGAAGAGGAAAAGGAAATAAAACTCCAATTATGATTTGGCCAACCCTAGTGCTCCCAAATAAATGCCACCATTATGTGTACTTTGATTTTAAGTGCATAGTGTGTGTGAGAAAAAATTGCTAGAGAGAGAGAGAGCAATTGTAGAGAGACTAAAAGATAGACAGAGAGATTGTAATCAACTCTAAAAATAGTGGGTTGAGTGCGGTGAGCTTCGTAGATGTAGGCAAATTTCTGAACCATGTAAAATTTTTGGTGTCGTCTTTATCTTCTTATTGCTTTCATATTATTTTTTTATGTGTTTGGATGTGTGTGTGTGTGTGTGCGATTTTTTCTTAACAACAATTGGTATCAGAGCCCTTGGTTGGGGAAGAATATTTTTCACACAAATCTAGGTTTTCTCAAGGTCATCGATTTCTTCATAGAGATGGGATTAGAGAAAGATACGCATAGGATTGAGAAATTTGATGGGTCGAATTTCAGCTTCTAGAAGATGCAGATGAAGGATTATTTGTACCAAAAGGACCTACACTGGCCGATAAAAGAGAAGCCGAAGAGTATGACCGACGAAGATTGGTTAAAGAAGCGGATGCCAAAGGAAATGAATGAAGAGAATTTCGAACTCCTGGAACATAAAGCATTGGGAGCAATTCATCTCAGTTTGACGAAGCAGGTCGCTTTCAACGTAAAGGATCAGCAGACTGCCAGAGATCTTATGAATACTCTATTAAACCTATATGAACATCTTTATGCAGTAAGGAATGTCTATTTTGTCAAGAAGTTATCAAATCTAAAGATGTCGGAAGGTCAGAACTTTAAGGAGTTTCTAAACTAGTTCAATGAAGTGAAATATGGGTTAACTTCTTTGTCTATGGGTTTCGATGAGGAGTTATTGGCGGTGTTTATGCTCACTCAATTGCCAGAAAGTTGGAAGGTGACAAGTCAGTGAATTTCTTACTCGTCAGGAAAGAAAAATTGAACTTCCAACAGGTTGTGAACATGATCATAACCGAAGAGATCAGGTTACGTGAAGAGGGATTAAGGGCATCTATATCCTCATCACTGAATATGAAAGGTAGAGAAGACAGAAACAGAAATCGAAACACTAATCAACGGGGACGATCAAAGTCAAGAGGAAAGTCTAAATCCAGGTATCACGTCAACTATTTGGGAAATCAGCAACGAAGCAAGAAAGATGTAGAGTTCTGGAACTGTGGTAAGAAGGGCCACTTCTCTTATGAGTGTAGATCTGAGAAGAAGGATAAGGGCAAGAGCAGTGCGAATTGAGTATCGAGGAGTCAGATGACTGCCTTATCTGCTCATTGGAAAGTAAGACGGAGTCTTGAGTTCAGGATTCGTTAGTGTCATTCCATGCCACATCTCACAGGGAGTTGTTCGAGAACTACGTCTCCAGAAATTTGGGTAAGGTGTATCTTGGTGACGATCAAGCATGCAACATTACTGGGAATAGAGATGTGAAGATTCAGCTGAATGGTCAGTTTGAGAGCTCGACAATGTGAGGCACATACAAAATTTAAGAAAGAATTTGATCTCCATTGGGCAATTGGCGTCAGATGGTTATATAACAACTTTCACAGGTGATAAGTGGAAGATTTCGAAAGCTTTAAGTTCCTCATATTTTGATTGGCTCATTTCGTTGACAAGCCACATTGGGGATTTGCTTGTAAGGGTAGATTAGGCCTCCTTATTCATGATCAAGCTTCTGTGATATCCTCAAGCTCAAGAGCACTTCAAAGGTATATCACTTATGCTTAACTCTTTGAAGAGACTAGTTGCACACACACACACACACTCTCTCATGCATGTCTTACACAACTTGCAATTGTGTTTTGAAATTTTTATGTGTGTTTTCTTTACACTTCTCACACATGCACCTTGATGTTAATTCTAAGTGTGGTTGTGTTCTTTACACTTCTCACACATGTTTTATCAGAAACGTTTGCTCATGCACGATGATGTGCTTATCTTAGCGCGATGAGTGACCTCTTTGGTCTCTTTTGTAGGGTGGTGCACTGGTCCCTACCGGAGAAGTTACCCGCGCACTGGAAGCTGGTTGCCTCGGGTCACTTTTGTACGGGTGGTGCACAGGTCCCCACCCGCACAGTTTTTAGTGCACTAGTAGCTGGTAGTCTCGGGTGTGTTTTGCACAGGTAGTGCGTGGGTCCCTTACACGTGCGCATTACGTTATTTCTGATGTTTTAAATTGCTACTTTCTAAAACGACGTAGCTTCACTTTGACCTCATATATATGTTGTCTTCTCCCTTGCTCATTTCTGTGAGTTCAGAATTCATACCAAGTAAGAGAAAGTGATTTTCAAGAAAGAGAGAGAGAGAGACTCCCAAGAATTCACTTTTACTTAACCAAACACAAACTCCATGTGCATCTAGCATCTTTCATGCATCATTTGTTTATGGGTCTTCATGCTTTCACATCTTAGTAAGTTGAACATGCCCTAAAACTTGTTATTTCATTGGTTATTCATCTTTGCCTACGGTTAGCAATTATTTTGTTGATTAATTGCATGTTTCTTTGGTTTAACATGATTTGAATATGTTTGTGGCTTTGTATGTTTGTTGGTGGAGATTGCTTATTCATTGATAGCTAGCATTTATGACCATTTTGCCCTCTAGCTAAATCTTCTTGCTTTGAACTTAGATATTGATATCTAGGATTTGTGCTTATTGCCATCTTTATATCCCTAAATAAGCATTTAGTGTAGCCTAGCATTAATTGCATGTTAGAATATTTCTACATATTCACATAGGTTATTTAATCTCTTCATTGATTGTTAAGCTTTGTGACTAAATGGATTAGTGCACAAGGTAGTTGGTCTAAGATCACTATTAAAGGCCCTTTGGGTAGAGTGAAAGGGTTAGTGACCAAGAATGATGTGACTTGAGGTCAACCTAAGTTGTAAACTTTCAGTCAAATAGTGGATTTGAGGACCGTGTATGGCTAGAAGGATAGCCCGTGAGTTTTTCCCAGTTGAAAGGTTTCTCACAAAAATAAATCCTTGTGTTATTAATTTGCTATTGATTGATTGCTTGCTAATATGGGGTAAAGTTGTTAATACTGATTAAGTCAAAAAGTTGGTAATTAATTCACCACCCCCCTCTAGGTTAGTCTAGACATATATTATTTATTTTCAATTGGTATCAGAACAGGTTTCTAGACATACTTAGGTGATCTTTGCTCTTGTTGTGTGTGTCTTGCATTCTTGCATTTTGATTGTTGCATACACTTGCACTCATCTCATCCATAGCCAAACACTACGAGTGGGAACGAAGGTTGACACGAGGGAGCTTCAAGCACAAGACCCCATTTGCTCACCGGGGTGAACTATGTCTTATGTAAAGGTAAGATGGAGTCCTACATTTGCCAAATAGATGACCGAGCATGGATGACAATAGAAGATGACTACACTCTTCTGGAAAAGGCTTTTGAAGATGAAAGTACGGTTCCTAAGCCAAAGTCGGAATGGATAACTCAAGAGTTCGAAGCATCCAAGTGGAACAACAAGGCAATGCATGCCATTCTCTGTGCAATGGACAAAAACCCAATACAAATTGATCTAAACAACTAGGATTGCAAAAGAGGCATGAAAGATTCTAGAGAAAACTCATGAGGGAACCGAGGTGGTCAAGGATTCCAAGCTTCAAGTTCTCCAAACACAATTTGAGCAAATAAAGATGGAGGATCATGAGTGCTTTAACGACTTTCAAGTGAAGTTGATGGACATCGTCAATCAAAGGCATCAACTAGGTGACCCGTACTCGGCTAGAAGGATCAAGCAAAAGATCATGAGGTCACTTCCTGAGAGATTCGAGTCCAAGGTGACGGCACTTGAAGAAAATAGTGACTTCAAGACTATGAAGCCAAGTGAAGTAATTGGAAGGCTTCTAGCCTATGAGTCAAGAAAGGGTCCTACACCTTCACCACCCAAGAAGCAAAAGATCATAGCCTTGAAGACTTCCAAAGTAGAGAAGGGGGAGGATGACTCGGATGAAGAGATGACCCTCATGGTAAAAAGATTCAAAAAGTTGATCAAGTTTGAAAATAAGGGTTTTGGATCCAAAGGAAATGCGGTAAAGAAGAAGACTTTTTTCAAGAAGATTGAGCCAAGTCAAGAGAAGACCATAAGAAAAAAGATCCAATGTTTTAAATATGGAGGATTTGGACACATCACCAGGAATTTTGGCAACTTCAAGAACAAGAAGAAAGGAAAGGAAATGACCGCCACTTGGAGCGTTAGTGATAACTTGGAAGAGGAATAAGGATCCTAGGATGATGAAGACCATGTAGCAAACTTTATTGCATTCGCATCCTCTCTCAAGACTAAGGAAGTAATAGATGATGAAGAGGAAGAAACACAAAGTAAAGATGAATCAAGTGACGGTGACTCATCATCTCATTGCATAAATAGAGATGTGGAAGGCATGGACCTTGAAGGGTTCATTGAGCACTTTCAAAGCTCAAGGTTGAAAATGAAGAAAGAGATTCGAAGACTAAATAAGAGAATCTCAAACTATCAACCGAGGTGATTCACTGAAATGGAGAAGTGAAGATAACTAAAAGGACTGAAGAATTGATGGAAAAGGAGCTTGAAGAAGCAAAAGAAGTTATTCCTAAGATGAACTCAAGCACGAAGAAACTTGACCACATGTTTGGAGTTTGCAAGAGGCCAAGTGATAAGAGAGGTCTTGGATTTGAAGATGACAAGGAGACCTCATCCTCAAGCAAGACCATATTTGTCAAGAGCATGGACACTAAAGAGCCTCCACCCCCATAATATTATAGGAAGAAGATTGAACAGTGAGAGTGTTCTAAAAATGCCCAAGTTAAGATGACACCAAGGAATCAAGCTCAAGCTCAACCAATAAGAGCTCATCAAGCAAGCTTTCCTCAACCCAAATACCACCAAGCCAAGAAGCAATCCTTGCAAGCTCAACTAAGGAAGCAATCTACTCCAATTCAAAAACAAAGAATGAGAGAACCAATCCAACACCAAAGACAAGCTCAAAGACATGGGAAAGCCCCTTTGTACTCACAAGGGAATGATATGACTTCTTAATTTACTCTCACTTGTCATTTTTGTGGTATTGATGGTCACATTAGACCAAATTGCTTCAAGTATATTAAAATGTGTAGAACTAAAAGCATGATTGAAAGAAATAGGGCTAGAGCTAATATGCTTGTTCCTAGGAAATCTAGAGCCAATATATATGTTCCTGGGAAACTTAGAATCAATGAACATAAGACTACTAGGAAAGAAAATATTTCATCTAGGTGGATTAGAATAAATGAATACTTTTGCTATGTCGCCCAAATTGCCTTGAAGGCAAATGCTTCTAACACTTAGTATTTGGATAGTGGGTGCTCTAGGCACATAACAGGGAACAAGAGTTTCTTTAAATCTCTTGTCACGGAGGATGATGGATTTGTCACCCTTGGTGATGTGACTAGAAAGAAAGTCATAGGGAAATGACCCCTACTTGTTGATGGCTTGCAAGCCAATCTTATAAGCATATCTCATCTTAATGATGACGTGCTCTCCATTTTGTTTAACAAGAATGATTATTCTATTTTAAAGCCAAATGGACAAACCTTGGTTAAAAGGAAAGAGATATAGTGACAATTGTTATTGTCTTGAAGCTAGTATCATCTGTTGCAACATGTCTAAGTGTGAGCAAGTTGAGTTATGGCATCAAAGGCTTGGCCACATGAACTATCGAGATTTGAGGATCCTAGATAAATTCAAGATTGTGCATGAGCTTACCGAACTTGGGAAGAAAGTTGATGGTGTTTATAGACCTTGCCAACAAGGGAAACAAACCAAAAGCATGCACACGAAAGGCAAGTATATCACCACCAAGGAGCCATTAGAGCTTCTCCACATGGACCTCCGGAGCAAAAGTCTCCTCAAAATCGACACCTTCAATTTGAGAGTATCCTTGTGCTACAAGTCTAGCATTGTTTCGCACAATGTTGCCATTCTCATCCGACTTGTTCCTATACACCCATTTTGTTCCAATGACATTGATGTTCTTGGGTCTAGAAACTAAAGTCCAAACCTCATTTCTTTCGAATTGGTTTAGCTCTTCTTGCATAGCAAGAACCCAAAACTCATCATTCAAGGCTTCATCAACCTTTTTGGGTTCAATTTTAGAGGTGTAACAAGTATAGGTAATTGATGCCTAGTCCTAACACCCTCATTCACATCTCCAAGAATGTCATTCTTGTTGTGGAGATGCATAACCCATGGAGTGGGTTCTTTAAAGTCCAATGATGGATCTCTATCAAGAGGTTGAATGACCTCTTCATCAAGGTTTGACTTCACACCACTTGAAGTCTCACTGTTCCTCTTCAAAGAAAAATCATCAATCATAATAACCTCCCCATCATGGTCATTAGTCTTAGGCCTACTATCATCTATGACAACATTGGATGATTCCATGACACTCCTAGTTTTCAAATTGAAGACTCTATAGGCCTTACTATTTAGGTCATAGCCAATGAAAATTCCCTCATCACTCTTGGCATCAAATTTGCCAAGTTGTTCTAGGTCGTTAAAAATGTAGCATTTAATTCCAAATGAGTTGAAGTAGCTCACATTTGGCTTCCTACCCTTCCACAATTCATAGAAGGTTTGCCTAGTGTCGGGCCTTAGAAAAACTCTATTTCCTATATAACAAGTCGTATTGACGGTCTCGCCCCAAAGATTCCTAAGCACATTGTTGCTAAGCAACATCACACGGGACATCTCTTGAAAGACCATATTCTTCCTCTCTACAACCCCATTTTGTTGAGGAGTTCGAGGAGTCCAGAACTCATGGGAAATGCCAAAGTTATTACAAAAGCTTTCAAAACAAGCATTTTCAAATTCCTTCCTATGGTCACTCCTAATTCTTTTAATGCTTTTAATATGAGAGTTCTTCTCATTTTGAATTTTGGTGCAAAGCATTTTAAACTTTTCAAAAGTTTCAGATTTTTCTTTAAGAAAATAAGTCCATGTAAATCTAGAGAAATCATCAACACAAATGATCGTACCGATTTATATACCTATTTGAGGTCCCCTTTTCTAAGCTTTTGTTCTCTTTTTCGAGCATATTTTGGTATATAATGTGTTTGTGAGCGTTTTGTAGGTACATGTTCCCTACGGAAGGTATTTGAGCTTAATTGAAGAGTTTTGGAGTTATTTGGGCTGATTTGGATGCCGTGCAATACACCTAACTTTTGGAGGCCATATCTCCCTCCTCATAATGAACTACGTTTCCAATTACCTATTTTCGGAATTCCCCAGATGTCTAAGTTTCAATGCTTTTTACAGATTACAATTCCGGGTTTTCTTGAGGAAGTTATGGCCATTTTCGTAACGGTGCGCGATGCTGGAAATTCTTCTCCAGAGGGTTAGGCGACTTCACCCAAGTAGTCTCCCAAGTTGCCTTTAGCACTGTCAAATCTCAGTTTCTATCCCAGTATGTTAGGCGACTTGAGAGGCTACTTCCCCACGTCGTCTCTGATGTCGCCTTTTGCCAAATCAGCTATTTTCAGCCCGTTTTTGAAGGGCAATCTTGTCTTTTCACAGCCAAATCTTGCCCTAACCTCCCAACTGTATAAATACCCCATTTTATCTCATTTTTCAGGCTTCTCTTCCCCTCTCTCAATCTCTTCTCTAACCCTTCCTTCCATATTCTTCATCTCTTCCATCTTCTTCATCAAAGGAGTGATTCAAGCTCTCATGGAGGTTTTTCCTCCATGGGAGCTCACCACACACCTCCACCATACCATTTTACACATTCTGCATCCATCTTAGAGTAGATTATAAGGAAATAGGAGTGGTTCTTGGACCAATTCCGAGCTAGGAAAGCTAGGAGCTTCTTTGGAGGGTTTGTCTTCAAAGGCTGTCTCATTTTTACTCATTCCTTATATTTCTTGTTTTCTTTGATGTGTAACCCGAATTTGGGAATATTGTAAACCTTTCATATGTGCTATATATGTATTTTTGTTCATGAATTCATTTGGGTTTTGTTTTTGCTCTTTGATTTATGTGTTTTAAGCTCTTATTATGATATATATGTATGTGGATGTTTAGAAATCAATATGTGTCCATGAACGGGTTTAGGAGTAGATGTAATTTAGAATAGGAATTTAGTTGCCCATGATTGTTGATTGATTGGTGGATGACTTGAAATGCCATGTATTGATTGATTTGAGTGATTAGAGAATTTAGCCCCAAAGAGTAAAAAAGGCTAGTTCAGGCATTTAGTTGCTAAATTGGCCTTGGTTCATATCCTTGTGTTTAATGGGTCTTTTCAAGACATAATTGCCCATCCTTGGCCGGAATGGGTGATGAATTGATTTAGGGAAAATTCCCAAATCAAGAGGATGAGCCCTTAATTCATTTGAATGTTCTTAATGTTTAACAATTGCATTGATGCATATTAGTGTTAGGTAAACTTGTTTTCCATTCTTATTCATCCATCTTATGGAGATTAGAGATATAAGGAGAGAGCTTTCTTATTGAGAGAGTTGTGCATTCATGAGATTGGAGACCGCCGTTTTTGTCCAGTGGTTAGGATTATCGTGATTGACAACCGTGAGAACCCGGTGTTCGATTCCCGGTTCGGATGAGTTCTCCTCTCTATCTATTTTGTATTTCTCTTCTTGTATTTTTGTCTCTTCTTTGATGCGTACTTTCATTAATTAGGGAGTTGATGTAAACCTAGCATTGTTGCCTTTTTATTGAGTGTGTTTGTTGATGGTTGAGTGGTCATTTGAGGTGCTTAATGCTTTTAAGTGGTTAGCCACCGCTTGAATGAACTTTGGTTGTTGTGTGAAGGACCGAAAGGTGAAGCATGCAACGTGCATGAGTAGTTTGGCCGCTACATGCAGGTTAAGGTAGAAATACGCGAGGCCTTTGCATATATAGTTGCTATGTGTGTCTCATAGTTCTTAATGAACTCGAGTGTAGTTCGGGTAACCATGTAGAAATAGGTTACTGGTGCACGTCGGTATAGCTCTTATTACTTGAAAGAGAATATTGGCGAGGATTAAGTGAGCACGACTTTCAACATTGACTATGCATATTTGTATGAAATTGTGTGATTGCTATGATGGAGTCATTTGCTTAGTGTAACCATTTACATTCCTTATCACTCCATTTTATCCTATCATTGTACATATTGTTTATTTATATAGTTTGTTAGATTAGTTTGACATTTACTTTTCCATATTCTTTTGCATACACAACACACGAGTCCGCTCGGCTTGTTGTAATGATAGCTAGAACTAGAGATGGTCGGTGAATCCCACCCCCCTGCGGAACGATCTTTGCTTACCGCTGTGCTATTCTCTGTGACACGCAAGCTTGCGAAGCCGAACTTAAATGTTCAATCTTTTGATGGCACTTCAACGACGTGCCCGTCAACAAACAAAAATGTATCTCTTGCCACCGAGACTCTCGGCTTGCATGGGACCCATAAGGTCCATATGTAGAAGCTCTAATGGCTCCTTGGTGGTGAAATACTTACCTTTCTTATTCATGCTTTTGGGTTTGTTTTCCTTGTTGACAAGGTCCACAAACACCATCAATTTTCTTCCCAAGTTCCGGAAACCCACGCATAACTTTGAACTTATCTAGGATCCTCAAATCTCAATAGTTCATATGGCCAAGCCTTTGGTGCCACAACTCAATTTGCTCACTTTTTGACACGTTACAAGAGATGATGCTAGCTTCAAGACAATAGCAATTGTAACTAGATCTTTTTCCTTTGAACAAGGTTTGTCCATTAGATTTCAAAATAGAGCAATCATTTCTATTAAAAAAGACCGACAATCCATCATCATTTGTCCATGAGAAATGCTTATAAGATTGGCTTGTAAGCCATCAATAAATAAAGCATTTGACCATGAGGGTAATCCGGGAATGGAAATGATTCCTTTCCCTATGACTTTCTTTTTAGAACCATCACCAAAAGTGACAGATCCACCATCCTCCATGACAAAAGATTCAAAGAAACTCTTGTTTCCGGTCATGTGCCTAAGGCACCCACTATCCAAAAACCAAGTATTAGAAGCATTTGCCTTCAAGGCAATTTGAGCTACATGGCAAACATATTTATTACTTCTAATCCACCTAGATGAGACATTTTCTTTCCTAGTGGTCATAAAATCATTGGCTCTAGATTTCCTAGAAGCATGCATTTTGGCTCTAACCCTATTCTTTTTAATCACGCTTTTAGTTCTACACATTTTAATAAACTTGAAGCAATTTGATCTAATATGACCATCAACACCACAAAAGTGACATGTAGGAATGAAGTAAGAGGTCATACCATTCGTTTGTGAGTACAAAAGGGCTTTCCCATGTCTTTGAGCTTGCCTTTGGTGTTGAATTGGTTCTCTCCTCATTTGCTATTGAGTTGGAGAAGGTTGCTTTCTTGGTTGAACTTGCATGAATTGCTTGTTAGCTTTGTGGTATTTGGGTTGTGGAAAGCTTGCTTGATGTGCTTTCATTGGTTGAACTTAAGCTTGATTCCTTGGTGCCACTTTACTTGAACATTTTTAAAGCACTCTCCTAGTTCAATTTTCTTCCTAGGATGTTGGGGAGGAAGAGTCTCTTTGATGTCCATGCTCTTGACAAACACCGTCTTGCTTGGAGTTGAGGTCTCCTTGTCATCTTCAAACCCTAGACCTCTCTTGTCACTAGGAACTTTGCCAACTCCCAACATATGGTTAAACTTCTCCGTGCTTGAGGTCATCTTAGCAATAGTTTCTTTTGCTTCTTCAAACTCATTTTCCATCAAGGCTTCATTTCTTTTAGCTATCTTCACTTCTCCATTTAAGTGAATCACTTCGGTTGATAACTTGAGATTCTTTTCCTTTAGTTTTTGAACCTCTCTCTTCATCTTCAACCTTGAGCTTTGAAAGTGCTCAATGAACCTTTCATGGTTCATACCTTCTACGTTTCCATTTGTAGAGTAAGATGAAGAGTTCTCATCACTTGAGTCAACTACACTTTGTTTCTCTTCCTCTTGGTCATCTATATCTTCCTTACTCTTGAGAGAGGATGCAAAGGCAATGAAATTTGTCACATGGTCTTCATCATCCAATGATCCTCCTTCCTCTTCCAAGTCATCACTATCGCTCCATGTGGCGACCATTGCTTTTCCTGTCTTTTTCTTCTTCAAATTAGCACACTCAAGAGCAATGTGACCATATCCAATATTCTCGAAGCATTGAATACCCTTCTTAGAGTCATTCTCTTGGGTTTTATCCATCTTCTTAAAGGGAGTCTTCTTCTTCAAATCTTGACCTTTGAATCCAAGGCTATTCTTTTCAAACTTCACAAACTTCTTGAATCTTTTAACCATGAAAGCCATCTCCTCATCCGAGTCTTCCTCCTTCTTCTCAACCTTGGAGGTCTTCAAAACAATACTCTTTTGCTTCTTTGGAGGTGTAGGTGTAGGAGTCCACCTAGACTCATATGTTATAAGTCTTCTAATAACTTCACTCGGTTTCATGTTCTTGTAGTCACTATTCTCCTCAAGTGCCGTCACCTTTGACTCAAATCTTGCCGGAAGTGACCTCATAATCTTTTGCTTGACCCTCATATCAGAATAAGGGTCACCAAGTTGATAGCTATGATTGACTATGTCTATCAATTTCACTTGAAAGTCGTTGAAGCATTCATCCTACTCTATCCTAATGGTCTCAAATTGCATTTGAAGGATTTGGAGCTTGGAGACCTTGACTACTTCGGTTCCTTCATAAGCCGTTGCTAGAATCTCTCATACCTCCTTTGCATTCCTAGTTGTTTGAATCAACTTGTATTGGTTGTCATCCATGGCGCAAAGGATGGCATGCATTGCCTTGTTGTTCCACTTGGAAGCTTCAAATTCCTGTGAGCTCCATTGAGACTTAGGCTTGGAGACTTCACTTCCATCTTCGGCGATCATTGTTGGAGGAGTGTAGCCGTACGATCATATATTTGGCAAATATAGGATTTCATCTTGCATTTCCATGATGCATAGTTCACCCCATTTAGAAAAGGGGGTCTTGTGCTTGAGGCTCTCTCTTGTCCACCACCGTTGCCACTCATAGTGTTTGGGGATTATGAAGGAGATGCAAATGAAAAGCAACAAACAAATGCAAAAATGCAAGACTCACACACAAAGTGAAAGGATCACCTAAGTATTTCTAGGAACCCTCTCTGATACCAATTGAAAATACAAACTATAATGTGTGTCTAATTAACCTAGAGGGGGGTGAATAGGTTTTAACCAAATTAATTACCAACTTTTCGGTTAATCAAAATTAATCACACAACCCAGAAGTACTAATGTAAATAATCATTGTGATAAGAAGTGTGGAAAATAAAATAAACACACAATGATTTGTTTTAGGTGAGAAAACCTTAATAGGGTATAAACTCACGGGCTTAAAAGCCACTCGAACCCTCAAATCCACTATTTACAAATACGATTACAACCTAGGTTAACCACATCACACCTAATCGGTTACTGATCCGTCTTTGCAACCCGCAAGCCTTTAATAGTGATTTTAGGCTCTTGCTTGTACGCTAACAACGGTACATACAAGACTCAACTCTCAATAGAAGAGATATGCAACCTAATGTGAATATGAAAATATTCTAAGAACACAAATGCTAGGTCAGCACATTTGATGCTTATTTAGGAATTAATGATGACATTTAAAACATTCCTAGATATCATATTGTATATGGCATGCATACAACTTAATTATATGAAATAAAGAGCATTCCTAGATGCAAGAGCTATCACAATACAACAACCCAACAAAACAACATTCAAAAACCTCAACTTGTAATTAGAATCTTAGTATAAATGCAAACAAGTCATAAAAGAGGTTTCTTGTTAAGCAAGAACATGAAAAATGATGAATATGATGTTTTGCTTACCAAGTCAACTTTGTAGATGAAGACCCATGCTTAGAAACATCCTAGATTAAGCTAGATGATGGTTGATTCATGAATGGATGATGGGTGTTTGGGTTTTGGTTAATAAAAATGCAATCTTGCTAACTTTCCTTGCAAGTCACTCTTGAGCTCTAAAAGGAATGAGAGAAGATGGGTTCTGAAGCTCTAAAGAAGCAAAGAAGGGAAAAAAACATATATATATATATATATATATATATATATGAAGCCCTAGGCGAAATGACACCGTTTTGAAAAACAGCAACAAAATCTGGTTATTACCGCTTGATGGACCGTGGCTCGGGCAAGTTGTCCTGACTGCAGTACACACAGAAGTGCACGGTTTGGACAAAAACGCGGCAGGGACCGCTGCGCATGCAAGAACACAGGCCACGGTTTAGACAATATGGGCATATTGATGTATACCATGGCATGGACCGTTGTGCATACAAGTGCACAGACCGCGGTCCTCAAAGCATGCACCTTCTGGAACCAACCGTTGTTGGGACCGCGGCGGAGGCAGGTGCCTATCCAGCTACCTGCACAATGGTGAAGAGTAAAATCCTCTTTTCCAGGCAAACTCAACACACTAATCTAATATGCAAAATGTGCAAGTGTGGAATGTGATGAATGGCATACAATGCGTCATTCAAAAACATGTAAACAAGTATATAATGCATGCAAGTGAGTGTGTGCAACTACATCTCTTCAAATAAGAGTAGATTCAAGTAATCTACCTTCCTTGATGCATTTGGAGTCCAATGCATTGATGATGGGAGATCTTCAATTCCTAATCTACCATTTACAATATTTGACCCCAATTGTGATTTTGTCAACAAAATAAGTCAATCATAAAATGAGGCACTTACAGAAAGGACAGATATTGACTTTCTAAGCTGGATATTCCCCATGAATTATCTGGTAAAAGCCTATATCAACTCTTCAAAGTTCCTAATTGACCCACTAGCGAGGCTACCAAACCATCTAGGCCCCTGCTCCCCTAATGTCTGAGGGAACATCCTGCATAGGAGTGCATCATCATAGTCATATTGAGTCATTGCACTTTGGTATCTTCTAACGTGTTCTTGGGGGTCGGTGTTGGCCTTGAATTGCTCTGCATGAGGCATCCTGAACTTCTCTGAGAAACAAGCTTGCCTTATGGAGGTAGCGAATGGACTTTCGAAATTACCAATTAGCTGGTTCCTGCTACCTTGCCTCCGTTCCAAGACTTAAATCCTTCTTAATAGGACTTTCCGCTCTCCTTCCGGTTCACCGCGCTTATCAAACTTTTGGCGAATGATTAGACCGTGAGGGTACTTTGAAACTCGCCATGTGACCTTGGTGTCTCAGATGTTGTATTTGGGTGCAGGGGTTGTCTCTCTGCTCCTCCTGGTCGAAGCTTCATCATCAGTCGAAACTGATCAGGATCTCCTCATGTGACCGTCATACATATCTCCCTAGTCATAACTCACTTCCCATCTATAATACCTTCTTGGATCCCCTTGTGGTCTGGATCCTTTGTGTTCTCTCCCTTCTTAGTTTCCCGGACCCCCACACTCTTTATGGTCTCGACCATCTTGACGATCGTCTCTTTTTTGGGTATGTTCCCTCCTTTCGTGATGATCTGCCATATCTCTTCCGGATTTCTATGGCACACCTGGGTTCGTAACCACTATTTCATACCGTAGCCTAGGTTCTTGAGCTACCATCAGCGTGGATAACTGGTATGGTGAGGTCAAGTTGGTGGAGGCAGTTATGTTGATTCCTTGTCTAGTGGCGTCTTCAATGACTCTCCGTAGGAATTCTTGGATTTAACGGAAATCATCCGGGGAGATGCTGGGGATAGTTTCTGTAGAAGTTATTCCGTCTTGTCCAATGGAAGTCAGAGTTCTAGAAGGTAACTCTCCTCTAGCAGCGTTGGTGTTTGTTAAACCAGTGTCATCAACACTACGTGGGTGTCAGTTTCACGTGGAGACTGACTACCATCTCTACTATTTTCCATGCTGCTGTTACACGATTTTCCTAATATCTTGTTATCCTTATACACTCCCTCCTTCGAGCGCCAATTGTTGACGGTGATTTTAGGGATTATGTAAATTCGATCACACACCACACAAGGTATGTCGAGTTGACTATTCTATAATCAACCAAAAAGAATAAAAAGAAGTTATACAAGCAAGATTTTACGTGGAAAACCCAGAAGGGAAAAAACCACGGTTGCCGGTGATAGCGAAGAAAGAATTCACTATGTAAATCTGTCATAAGCTCAACCTCTCTTGCTCTTTTGGATATCTAATGATTCGTTAACCCTTTTTTGGGTGTTTTTATGGTCTATTTATACATGCATAGAACCATAATTCTTGGAGTGCAAGTAAAAGAAAAATGATGTAGTAACTCTATAAAACTCTGATTTATTGGAGTCGTTTAACCTTCTTTGTTAATGTTTCAATCACATTGGGTCTTTTTCCTATTCTGGACTCTGATATCTCTAAGGAAGTTTGTTTCCTTATCAGAGTATGCTTCATGATACCTTATTTGAATAAGATTCTTCTTTTGCGTATTTGAGTCGTGATTACACTGAATCTTACGTTGTTGACGCGTCGTTATTCTGAGCACATCTCAAAATTGCCCATGTGTCACTTTAGCCGACCGCCTACCAAACCTGACCAAATTTCTTTTACCCCTGACCATGGATCTAAACCCGATCGGGTAACTCAACCCGACCATCTTGGGTACCCCCGACCATCTTCTTTATTTAGGGTCAATACAATTACTTTGGTTAAGTGCTTTCTGCCTGACCATCTAAGTAACCCTGACCAGATATTATAGGTGCTACATTATAGTCATCTTAGGTTGGCTTGATCTAGTTGGCATTTATTGACATGTCATCTTATAATTCCCACGAAATACAGTGTTTATGCTGACATGTCATCTTTTCGGATTTTACCAATAACACCATGCAAGGCGGCTTTCAGTTCCGTCAAGAAAACTATCAGTATGCCACCCTTTAGTCTGCAGTCGAGACAAAATAAATGTAGGAAACACACTATTCATCTTCTCATATGCGTCTTGCAAGGCAGTAAAACTTGGATTATTGAAAGATTTCTCCATGCTTGCAACATATGCTGCAACTAGCCATCCCTTCAATGCATCTTCACCTCTAGCATTGCACTATAACACTAAATCAGTCCATTTGTCTTCACGACTTAAAAGAAACTTCTCCTCAACGAATATTTCTTTCAATTCCTGAACTTTTGAAGGTTTGACAACCTTGTGCAGATCTCTTCCAACCTTTACACTGCCAGGAGTGCCAGCGTCCTCTATAAGTCGTCCAAGAAATAAGAAATCGTCTTGATATCTTAAATCAGTAGGGCTGGATATCTTTCCCGTTTGAGTTTAGTTCCATTCTGCCAAGAGAAGCAGAAAGATGGAAAAAATCAAAAAATAAACACCTCTGAACATGTGGATGTTGGAGTTAAAAAAACAAACCTTTATGAAATCAGCCACAATCATTGCAGTCCACTGCGGATTTCTTCAATGACACAATAAACATGTATGACTGAAAGAAGTGGCCCAACAACCAACTGCATTAAAAATTTGGGGTCATAAATTCATGATTGCAAAGTGTTAAACTAATGAAACTTTTTTAGATACTTTCTAGTTTATGGTTATGGCAATTTAGTTTCATTTGAATTGGTTGTAAGTATTTGGTTCTATTTTTAAATTACTTGAAATGTCTTAGTTTTTACTTGAGTTTGTAATGTTATGGTTTAAGGTATGGCTGTGCCAGATTTTGTGGAATCTTGTCCACCTAATGACAATGTTTGGTGCAATCAAATGGCTGTAAATTGCCCATGTACTTTGTATATAAAGTTAATGGAAAAGTAATATGTTTAAGCAGCAAAAATATTGAGTGTATGTTCTGGTTTTTCCTCTCAACGGAGAGCATGGTTTTCATGTTATAGATGGTATCCATGGTTGTTTAATGATCTGATTGTCTAACAATGGTATCAGAGCAGTGTTCTTAAGGGAAAGTGGGGTCTAGTTTCAGAAAATATTGAGATATTTGTGAGCTCAAACACTATTTTGTGAGAGTCTAAACACTGGTGTGTGATCAAATGGCATCTGGAAGCAACATTGCCATTTCAGTTCCTCGGTTTTCTGGGGAAAACTACCAGATTTGGGTAGTAAAAATGAGGTCATATTTGAAGTCGTTTGGCCTATGGGAATTTGTAGATCAAGACAAGCAAATTCCACCACTTAGTGCTAATCCTACCATAGCTCAAATTAAGCAACATGAAGAGGAGAAGATGAAGAAGGACAAGGCTGTTACGTGTCTTCATTCAGCATTACAGATGATGTTTTCACTAGCATCATGCACCTAGAGACAGCAAACAAGATATGGGATGAGCTGAAGGAAAGATACGAGGGGAGTGAGAGAGTAAGAAATGTCAAGTTGTTAACTCTCAAAAGAGAGTTTGAGATGTTGAAAATGCAAGAAAGTGAGTCTGTTAAAGACTACTCTTGCAAGCTGTCTGAATTAGTGAGTCAAATGAGGCTCTATGCTGAGGCTGTGGAGGATTATAAGGTTGTGGAGAAAATGTTGATCAGCTTGCTTGAAAAATTTGAAGCTACAGTTGCAGCTATTGAGTAGTCTTGTGACTTAAAAAGACTGACCATTTCAGAAATGATAAGCAAGCTGCAGGTACAAGAGCAAAGGATCTCATTGAGGACTGATGAAGTAACTGAGGGTGCCTTTCAAGCAAGGCAAAAATGGAAGCAGTCTGGTCAAAGAGATCAAAAGAAGCAAAACTTTGACAAGAAAAATGGTGATCAAAAAGGAAAAAACAAGATGGATGGGGGCTCATCAAAATCTACAGAAAAGAGCAAATTTCCACCTTATTCAACCTGCAAGAGGACAAACCACTTGTCAAAGGATTGTTGGTACAAAGGCAAGCCACAAATCCAGTGCAATTACTGTAAGAAATGGGGTCACAGAGAGAAGTTTTGTAGATCAAAGACAAACCAGAAGCAACCACAACCTGCACAGCAAACAAACTTCACAGATGAGCA
The DNA here is from genome assembly GCA_033220585.1 of Dipteronia sinensis. Lineage (NCBI taxonomy): Eukaryota > Viridiplantae > Streptophyta > Magnoliopsida > Sapindales > Sapindaceae > Dipteronia > Dipteronia sinensis. Next base: position 23,460,680 of record CM065636.1, read on the forward strand.
GCATCAGTCTAAGGATCACCTGTTTATAGAAACTCAAGCATGCTACTCAGTCTCTAAGGATGTCTGGTACATAGACAGTGGGTGCACAAGTCACATGGCAAGGGATTTGAACCTTTTCTCGTCACTAGATAGAGCTGACCGGACAAAAGTAAAGCTTGGAAATGGTCAAGTGGTACAGGCAGCTGGAAAAGGTACAGTTTCTATTCAAACTAGTGAGGGTGCGAAATTAATTTCTGATGTTATTTTAATTCCAGACCTTGACCAGAACTTTTTGAGTGTTGCTTAGCTTTTGAAGAAAGGTTATTCACTCTCATTTAATGATAATTACTGCATTATATTTGATTCATGTGGTGTAGAAGTTGTTAAGGTAGAAATGCATGATAACAGTTTTGCATTGAGCTTGAATCAAGTAAACCACTCAGCATTGGTTTCCAAGCAAGATGATTCAGTCCTATAGCATAAAAGATATGGTCACTTTAATGTGAATGCTTTGAGATATTTACAGTCTCATGATATGGTTACTGATATGCCTACAGGAAGTTATGTTGAGGATTTATGTGATGTGTGTCAGTTTGGAAAGATGAATAGGAAACCATTCTTTTCAAGTTCTGTCACAAGAGCTAAAAAAAAGCTTGAACTTGTTCACACAACTGTGTGGTCCAATGAGTGTACCTTCTGTAAACCAAAACACATATTTCATCTTGTTTATAGATGATTTGTCTAGGATGACATGGGCTTACTTTCTGTCAAGCAAGGCTCAAATCTTTAGTTTGTTAAAAAAATTTGAAGCCATGGTTGAAAATGAGAGTGGGTGCAAATTGAAGATGTGAAGATCAGACAATGGTAAGGAGTACACCTCTAACAAGTTCAATGAATTTTGTGATGAAATGGGAATTAAACACCAGCTGACTGTCAGTTACAGTCCTTAACAGAATAGGGTTTCAGAAAGGAAGAATATGATTGTTATGGAAATGGCAAGATGTCTCATGGCAGAGAAGAAGTTATCAAAGAAATTCTGGGCTGAGGCAGTTCACATATCAGTATATCTCTTGAATAGACTACCAACTAAAGCTGGTCAAGGGATGACACCTATTGAGGCATGGTCTGGAATGAAACCCACTGTTAAACACATAAAAACTTTTTGTTCTATATGTTATACTCACATTGCTGATGCAAAGAGGTCCAAGTTAGATAACAATGCTGAAATGAGGATCTTCTTGGGCTATGCTATGAGTTCAAAAGGGTATAGAGTATATAACTTACAATCAAAGAAAATTGTAATCAGCCAAGATATTCAGGTGAATGAGGATGCTAACTGGGATTAGGAGAATGATCAGATTCAAAGAAGTGTAAAGCCAGCTCATCCAGTTATTGATTCTATTGCAGCTCATGCTCAAAATAAAGCTACAATTGAGGAGGAAGAATTAGTGGCTGAATCAGATTCTCCAGTTCTTAAAACCAAGTCTTTGGCATAATTATATGAGAAGTGTAAGTTTGCTGTGAGTGAGCCCTCTAGTTTTGAAGAAGCATCATTGATGAATGAATGGAATGATGCAATGAAAGAAGAATTGGCTATGATTAATAAGAATAACACTTGGGAATTGATTTCAAGGCCTAAAGATAGAAAAGTAATTGGGGTGAAATGGGTTTATAGAACCAAGTTGAATCTGAATGGCTCCATTCACAAGCATAAGGCTAGACTTGTGGTGAAGGGGTATTCTCAAATGGTAGGAGTTGACTATGGGGATACCTTTGCACCAGTAGCAAGGCATGAAACAATAAGGCTGATTGTTGCCTTGGCAGCTCAACTTGGATGGAATATTTTCCATCTTGATGTAAAGTCAGCTTTTTTGAATGGTATTTTGGAAGAGGAGATTTATATTGAGCAGCCTTCTGGTTTCTTAGTTGTAGGTCATGAAGACGAGGTTTATAAGCTTCATAAATCCTTGTATGGATTGAAACAGGCTCCAAGAGCCTGGTAAAGCAGAATAGACAGTCACTTTCTGTAGAATGGATTCAGGAGGAGCCAAAATGAGGCTACACTCTATGTGAAATCAGAAGGAAATGGTAAGAAACTCATAGTTTCTTTGTATGTTGATGACTTGCTAGTGACTGGTAATGATATTCTTGAAATTGAAAGGTTCAAGGAAAGCATGTTGCAAGTTTTTGAGATGACTAATCTAGGTGTGATGAAGTATTTTTTAGGGATGGAAGTGGTTCAGTCCGAGGATGGAATTTTCCTCTCACAGAGGAAATATGCAATGGATTTTCTAAGGAAGTTTAAGATGGGGAGTTGCAATCCAGTAGCAACTCCATTGGCAGTAAATGAGAAGCTTTCAAAGACAGATGGTGATGAGAAAGCTGATATGACTCAGTATAGGAGTCTGGTTGGTAGTTTACTTTACTTAACAGCCTCCGGACCTGACTTGATGTTTTCTGCAAGTTTACTTTCTAGATTCATGCATTCACCAAGCTTGACTCATTTGGTGTTGGCAAAAGGGTGTTAAGGTACCTCAAAGGTACCACAAGGTACCACTGATTTTGGAATTTGGTATGGCAGAGGTGATGGAAGGCTGGAAGGATATGTAGACAGTGACTGGGCAGGTTCTGTGGATGACTCCAAGAGCACAACCAGTTATGTTTTTTCTCTTGGAAGTGGTGTGTTCTCATGGAATTCAAAGAAGCAAGAAGTTGTGGCCCAATCCTCAGCAGAAGCTGACTACATTGCTGCAGCAGCAGCCTCAAATCAAGTCGTTTAGATTAGAAAAGTCTTGACAGACCTGGAGTGTGCTCAAGATGAACCTACTGTCCTATGGTGTGACAATAAGTCAGCAATTTCTATGGCCAAAACCCTGTTCAACATGGAAGAACCAAGCATATAAATGTTAAATTCCATGCTATCAGAGAAGCTGAGAAGAATGGTGAAGTTCAACTGTTGCATTGCAAGTCTGAAGAGCAGGAAGCAGACATACTTACTAAGGCACTTGTTGGTAGCCAGTTTAATGTTTTAAGAACCAAGTTTGGAGTCTTTAAAAAAAGTTTCAAGGAGGAGTATTAAACTAATGAAACTTTTCTAGATACTTTCTAGCTTATGGTTATGGCAATTTAGTTTCATTTGAATTGGTTGTAAGTATTTGGTTCTATTTTTAAATTACTTGAAATGTCTTAGTTTTTACTTTAGTTTGTAATGTTATGGTTTAAGGTATGGTTGTGCCATATTTTGTGGAATCTTGTCCACCTAACGACAATGATTGGTGTAATCAAATGGATGTAAATTGCCCATGTACTTTGTATATAAAGTTAATGGAAAAGTAATTTGTTTAAGCAGCAAAAATATTGAGTGTATGTTCTGGTTTTTCCTCTCACCAGAGAGCATGGTTTTCATGTTATAGATGGTATCCATGGTTGTTTAATGATCTGATTGTCTAACACAAAGGAAATAACAAGATTTCTCAATAGATTTTCTTAGTCTTTTATTTTCCTCTCGTTTTTTTACAAAATTAGGAAGTTTTTGTTTGCATGTTGTTTGAAACTTATATGACCAATATTTTTCTTTTCTTTTCAAAAGCAATTTCTTTTTATAATTAGATATAATAAAACCACAACCCCCCAGAACCCCATTTGAATAAGATTTAATCCCAAGAATTCTAACATAACTTTGAGATTTCACCAACAAAATTGGCTTAGAGCCTAAAATGTGACCGACGCTTTGCATCAGCCTAAAATTTCATAATTTTACAAACTAATCTACAAAGCTCAACAAATCCTTATAAGATTTAAAAATCTATTACACTTGCAATGTTCAGCAATCAACCTAAATCAAACAATGGAACCGCATAAAAATAACTAGTTTTTTGAGCTTGCTACCAGGTTTCAAGTAACTCTGGCAAATCATATGCACATGGTAGTCCAAATTTTGATTTATAACCTGCATCCTCTGAAACATACTTGGCACAAATTTCAATTTTCAAATGTGAGATGATCATAAACTACAGTACCAAAAAATTTAAAGAATCAATAGGATAGACAATTGCTGATAAAATATAAAGCTCAATTCATCATCAATAGAAAATAGAGCTCACCAAATTTACAGGAAGATGAATAAAATTATACAATTCCAAACATAGAAACACCGGCAAGAAAATGAAATGCTTGAAATTAGATGATCATTACCTTTCCTTGCATGGTAGAATAGAATCCCTTGTCCTATGCCAAGAACGTTGAAAAGAGTTGAGATGGCCTCCCCTTTTGCAAATGGGTCACTGAGATTCCCTTGTTTGGCAAATGATGAATATATAGGTAATCTGGTTGCTCTTGCCTATCAAATCCAAAAGGCAAAAACAAAGTAAAAAGAAACTAACTCCATGCAAATAGAACATAATGTGCAACAAATGGACTCAATTTTTTAAAAAAATATTTCTTTTAAAGAATGGAATTCAAGAGCCTGATGAATAGGTTTTGACCAATCCCTCCATACGGCAGCGTTTTGTCTATTTGTGGTTGTAATGAATCACTTTCTTTGTTTTAAAATATATCGGGTACATAAAACCCAGCACAACCCGAGATAATATCATTTTTCTGCAGTAAACCCGAAATTGTCGGGTCGGTTTGGAAATGCCCACCCCTCACTTCAATTGGATATACAAATGTTTCACATTACTCATACCAGAATTCTAAAGCACCATGACACTGTATGTCTTAATTTTCATATGGGCACAGGTGTACTGATTTACTGCCTTGGTGTTATAATTAATGTGGTTAATTTTGTACTCATATTACAACAAGTAAACAATTCAATAGTGTTATATGTACTATATCCACAACGTGGGAAATGCGCTTAGGGATTGCCATACAAGTCGCAAATGCTCTTTCCTATATGCTTCTATACCTATTTAGCATCGGGACATCAAGTCCACCAACATACTTTTGGATATCAAACCCACTTGACCACTCAAGTACAGGGTACACTTGGATCCTGAGTATTTCCGATCGAGCCAATTTATAGCTTTGGATTTGTCCTTCTGGAGCACCAATCCGGTCAACCAAGATACAAGTTTAGCATCATATTTTGTACATGCATTGAAAGAGAATCAACTGTTTGAAGTCCTCGATGCCCGGAGGGTGAGAAAGAAGAGAACGTAAGATCTGCTAATATTGCAACTATGAGAGAAGTAGTAAGTGAATTGGGGAGTTTTAAAACATCGAATGGAATTGGAAGTTCCATTTTGCATCCAAGCTACCAAGAGATTGAATATTTTGATAGGGATGATAACATAATAGCTGAGCATAAGAAAACAACAATGACGAAAACTTTGAATAAGAAAATTAAGGATATAATTACATACAAAACTCAGCAGAGCAATTATCATAATTATATGCATAACTAGCAAACTGATCATTTACAGTCCATAACACTCAAAAGAGTCTAAAGAGTACTACTAGCATTATATTTAAAGCAGCAACATCAGGTGATAATGACTATATTTATTGAAGAAATAAGACATCAAGTCGCTATGCAGCCTCGGAGAAACCACGTTGGAGGTTACCAAAGTCGAAGACTGTGTGATATACTCCCATGAATACATCTCCCAGAATCCTGCATACATACACTTTCAGCAGAGAATGCAACATTAACTTGCCTGTTCATTTACTATGTGTTTTCAATAAGTTACAGTACTACTGTACTAGCTAAGAAGCAAGATAATATAATAAAACGTACCACAAAGGACCCCTTGGAGGAGCCACATAGAGAGCCATAAAACCACTGATGCAGACCGTAGCTACGCCTTCTCCAGTTTTTAGAATATACTGAATATTATTAACACAAGTGTTTGCATAGAAAGAGAATCGTAAGTTATGTGAGATATCAACAAACAATACTAATTAACAATGCAATATGTCAAAAAGTTGATCCATCAAACAATTTGACAAGACACTTTTCAAATTCAAATGTGAATTCACTTCTTCAACACTTTCTGCATTTCTTAGTAGCAAATGATATGTGCCACGTAAGATGCAGTAACATATTCCATTGAGACGTTCGAACTTTATCAAGAGACCCTCAAGTAACAACAGACAGGATGGATAAACATTCTACTCACAGCTATCACCAGTATTGTTATTTTCTCCTCTCAAGTGTATTCTTAATTTATTTTCCAATGCGATCGAATCTTATCAATATCTAGAGCTGGCACCACCTAGATCCTTTTCTCAGCAGTTTCCATCGTGAATTTCAAAACATTTAGAGCCAAATAATTTTGATTAAACCATTGATGTTAAGTAACTAGGCAAACGCCATAGTAGTGTTATCAAACATGAATAATAAGAAAGTACCATGAACGAGGAAGAACTTATAAAGAATAAATCTAACCTGTTCCGCGGTGAGGATGATACCTTGTTATTTGACATAAGTTAATCCTTCAAATTTTGCTCTTCTGTGCAGTCCTCTGATTCTCCCTCCTAGCTATAGTCCTCTGATTCTTCCTCCGCATCATACTCTGATTCTTTCTCCTCAGGATCATAGATGAATTTCCCATCTATTGTAACACGAGATATGTCGGCTATCTTGGACCACTCTTTTCCTTTATGTCTTTTACAATGTTTTTTTAACAAAGGACAGTCTTCAATATATAATCGCAAAAGTGAGGATGGCAGGTTTGGAAGGGATGTGAGATTCGGGCAATCATCAATCAATAAGAATTCAAGAGAGGTGAGGTTCTGAAAACCATTGGAAGACAGGTATTTCAATTTCGGAAAACTTGTAATCCACAATTCAGTTAGAGTGGTTGGCAACTCCATTCGCATATTCTCCTCCGGGAAAGACACTGCATCCGGGCACCCCCAAATGTGTAGATATCTAAGAGAGGTGAGCTTGTGCAACCCCCACTCTGAGAGTGGTTTGTAGAGACTGAGACCTTCAATAGAAAGCGATGCAAGGTTTGTCGGAAAACCTTCTTCAGGAAATGGAATCCTGGGACATCCATATAAAAATAGTCCTTGAAGAGAGGTTAGATTGTGTAAGCTGCTTGGTAAACCTTTCAGCTTCTTACATAAAACCAACCAAACACTTAAATTAGTGTTAGGAAACCCTCCTTCTATCAAGGAATCGAGACTCGGGCAATCCCATATATAGAATATACGAAGACTACTAAAAGTGTGTAAGCCCTCAGGAATGGCTTTAAGGTTTGTACAGTTGGATATCCGAATATCATTAAGAGCCCGGTTATTCTGAAACCTCTCAACTATAAACTCTAGCTTTGGACATATTTTTATATTCAGGGTTTCAAGTGTCTCAGGTAAATGACCTTGTGATAATATGGTTTTGAGCTCAGAGCACTTCTTAATTTCAAGATCTTTGAGATGTGTAGGTAACTGACCTATTGATGACAATGTTACGAGCTTCGAACAATCCTTAATTAGAAGACGTGTGAGTGTGGCAGGTAATTCGCCTGTCGTTGATAGACATGTGAGAGATGGACATTTTTCTATACCCAAGTATTCCAGAAGAGATGTGCTGGTGTTGTTGACATTCTCATTGAGTACCAATGAAGAAGTAGATGAACAAGTACTAGAATTATCCTCGTTTTCATCATCGAACAAACACATCAATTTCTCGCAGTTTCTAACATCAAGCCTTTTTAGAGACGGAGGTAGTTGTACTGTAAAAATGAATGTTAGAGAATGACAATCCTCGATTTGTAATTTTTCAAGATGTGCACTGCTCAGTTTAATTTCCTCAGGCACAGATGTTAAAGTGCCGCAACTTCCAATATACAGTTCTCTGAGGGAGGTGAGACTATGCAGTCCTCGACGTGGCCTCTCAAGGCAAATGTTAGTCTGCCACAAATGTATCAGCTCTTCACAACCCTTAATATTTAAACACTCAACTTCCTGGAACTCTTGCCTTAACAAATTGCCAAAATCTGAAATATTTGAAAGAGACATGGATGTCAATGACTTGCATCCAGTTGGACATCTGCACACAAACCTTTTGCATTCATCAATCTCTAATTTGCACAGCATTGGAATGGATGAGAATTCAAGCACCAATTCTGGACATTTGCGGATCACAAGCTTCTCCAATAAAGAAAGATTGTTCGGTAAACTTTTAGTGAGTTTGGGGCATCTTACAATAGAAAGGTCTCGGAGGTAAGGAAAACTTTTAGCGCGCTCGTTTTCTTCTTCAACAAGGACCCAACGCTCCTATTCTTGTAAATCCTCAAAGTAAAGAGTCTCCAGAGACTTAAAAGGATATGAACAACCCTCTCCGTAAAATTCAGAACCAATGCTTTTTATTCCTTTCATGCCTTTGATAGTGAGATTTTTAAGTGACCCCAATTGTCCAAGCGATGGTAAAGATGTGCATTTTTCACAACCTTCTAATCTGATCACCACCATATTGAAGATTAAGGATGAATCTCCTAACCAAGATGGAAATATTTTACCAGCATAACATCTTATAGTGAGCTCTTTTAGATTTTCATGAGGTTGTAACCTGTCAAGTAAGTTTTCTTCTGCATGCTCATCACGCAAATCATCAAATTTACAGCTCCATTCTAGTAAGAGCATTTTTAGATCCTTCTTATCACTCAATATGACTTCCCTTGTGCCCTGAAAATCAATCACATTGTCCAATCTTGAAACACGAAGTTCTCCACGAAGAAATTGCAAGTGCTTCAAATCCTTCAAACTAGACCCAAAACTTTTACCCACAATAAAGTTTGATAATGTTCGAAGGCATCTCAAATTTCCCATTCCCAAAGGCATCCCTGCTATTAATGTTGCACCAAAAATATCGAGATGACGCAAATTGATCAAATTGCCAAAATTAGAAGGCAACTTCAAGAGACGGCAACAATTTCTCAATATCAAAGTTTGCAAGTTGGACATTGAGTTAATTGACTTGGGTAAACATCTGATCATGGTGTCAGATAGGTTGAGATACCTTAAAAGTCTCAAACGTCCAAGTGAATTAGGTAGTTCAACAATGTAATGTTTTCTTAAAGACAACACCCTCAATTTTTTGAACTTCATCAACAAATTAAAAACAACAGTATTAATGATGTAATATGTTGAAACTCTGTCGTTTATTGGCAGCAATGGCAAGAAGGTCCTTACGTGCTCGGCATTGTTGAAAACTTCAAAACCACCTTTGCAATTACACTCATGACATATGTAAGACGAATAACGAGTTCTTTCAAATAGTTTTGATTGATTATTGAATCCCATTTCATCCTCCAACCTAAAACTTACTTTTCCAGAAACTAATTGAGCTAAATCGTTAATAAGGTCATGCATAACAAATTTTGAGCTGTTACTATGTGATGACTGAAATATTGACCTTGATAATAAATCACGAAAATACTCACCTCCTAAATCTTCTAGTTGATCATTGTCTTGTGATTGTTGAATAAGACCCTCAGCCATCCACAAAAAGACAAGTTCCTGCTCTCTGAATTCGTAATCTTTTGGAAAAATTGTGCAGTAAACAAAATATCTCTTTAAATGTGAAGGAAGATGGTAAAAGCTTAATTTCAAAACCGGAAGTATGTTTCCTTCTTAAGGCAAATCCCATATTTTGTTGTTTAATATATTCATCCACTCACCTTCTATCTGTTTGGAGCGTAAAAGACCGCCAAGAGTCCTTGCTGCCAAGGGCAGGCCTTTGCACTTTTCGACAACTTTTTGATAAATTACTTCCAGCTTTTCATTTGTAACATTATCTCTACCCTCGAGTGCATGCTTCACGAACACAGACCGACAATCATCATCTGATAACAAATCTAACTCATAACATCCGTTAGGTCTCATAATTGATGCTACCTGCCGGTGACGAGTGGTCACAATTACTTTACTTCCTACTGCTCCGAACATAAATGGGGACTTGAGAGTTTCCCACAAGTCATAATTCTGGCTCCAAACATCATCAAAAACAAACAGAAACTTTTTACCATTTATTGTTTCTTTCAGTTGAATCTGCACAGCATTTAACTCATTGAGATCGCAAGACGAAGAAGTGATAGACTCAAGAATTGCTTTAGAGATTTTCAAGACATCAAAATTGTCAGAAACACAAACCCAGGCTTTCGGGCTGAAATCTTTCAATGTCTCGTCATTGAAAACCTCTCTAGCAAGCGTTGTTTTACCGATTCCTCCCATGCCCACAATTGGTATGACACCAAAGTTGGCATCACTAGGTTCATCAATCCTCAACACCATTTCAAGTATTCTGACTTTGTCTTCATCTCTACCATAAACAGCAGGTTCAGTTGGCAAACTTGAAGTTGGTGGTCTTTGCCATGAAGCAGTACTACTCCATCTCTGTCCAGCAATGTCTTTCAATCTGAGTACATCTGTTCGTAGACGCAGTTCTTCCAACCGTCTAGTGATATTATCTATCTTGGATCCCATACTGAAATTGAACTTGAAAGCACTTGGAGTCAAACCAGTGAAACAAGCAGGAATAATATTATTGAGCTTGCTAGTTGTGGCCTGCTGATTCGACTTTGTTCGCAGAGCTTGAGTTGAAAACTCATCCAAGATGTCATCGGCATCATAAGCCAAGTCTTGGAGATCGTCCAGCCACATCTTCACAGCTTCATCAGTAAGCTGCTTCTCCTCTGCATCGATGAGCATTGCCTCGATCATCTTAAACGTTTTTTTCCCATTTCTTGAGCTTTGAACGTACACCCTCTTGAGTTGCAAAGTTGAGCAGTTGAGCAGTTGAGGAGACGTCAATTTTTCAAATAACACTGCAATGAAGGCAGAAAGAAAAAGCTCTCCCACAGGCATTGATGGTAGACTTCACCTTCACAAAATTGATAACTGAACTATAGAGAGAGTGCTTCTCTAGAATCTAGATCTTCTCATTGATTTTCTCCATAACCGTGTGGACTCCATCCGATTGATTTTTCGCACTTTTCTTTTCAAACCAAAAGTGTTATGTGCTACGTTATCTCTCAGAGTATTGTTTAACTAGTTCAACATGACTTAGTGCCCCTAGTTTTTTTATCTAAGTTCATGGGCTGTTCTATTTTTTAGAGTCGTTGAAGTTTATGCTTTTGTAGTGGGTTTAGTGCCCTGTTTTTAGGACCACTATGTTTATTTTTTACTATATTAAGTAATTAAGTATAAGAACCGAACAGAGAACCATCATCAGAAATCAATATTTCTCTTTTCTCAATTTTGTCTTTTCTTTTTCTCTCTCAATTCTCTATTTCTAAAATATATATATATATCGAATAATGTTAAACATCACACCTCAAATCCCATATTTTTTATCCCATTAGATGTGGCATGTGAGATGTCAAATGGTGAGTGGATACATATTAATGATGTTTTATCTCACCTACCACATTTATCTACTCATCATTTGATATTTCAAGTACCACATGTGTTGGGATGAAAAATATGGAATTTTAGATGGGATATGTAGCATTACTGAAAAATATTATACCAAGGTACACTACTAAAAGTATTACTTTTTGATGTTCAAATTAAAACGAGTAATGTTTGAATAATGAACTCTGAAGTCAGAAGAGTGCAAGTGGTCAAAAAGACAAAATAAAGTTTAATATTTCATTTCTAAATCGTGTGGACTCAACCTATTTGCCAACCGATTGATCAATAATGTTCTGTGGTTCTGTTGAATTTTTGTTGATGAGTTCATATTATATACAGTCCAACAGTAGTGATTGTATTTAGCACTTCTCTTTCTCTTTCTCTCTCTTTTATATAACTATTTAGTTATTTTACATACCTCATGAATATGAACAACCCAGGGTTAAAACATGATTTTCAGAGTTTTTTTTTAAGTATTAAAAAGAGCATACTCATAAGATTACTTGAATCAATATAGTATAACGAATTCTTCTCCTTACTCTGGTTTTTTGATGATAAAACACTAAGCAAGAGGGAGAAAGCACTTCGGTAAATTTTATTAATTCATATAAATGATTATATAATCTTATGGAGAATTATCTCTACTATTGATATCTATTAAATAACAAGATAATAACATATAATTATCATGTGGTGTCGTAACAAATTTTGTTTTTTTACTGTTTATTTTTATTTTTTAATCAAGTCAAATTATTAATTAAAAATAATAATAATAATTAAACAAAACAGTCCAATTTACTCGGTTATGTTATCTATTAAAATATCGAATAAGTATGAATTTTCATTTTCAAACCCAATAAGCTAATTGATGGGTTTGAGTTTAGTAGAATTTAAGTTGAACCATGACTCGAGACGTATTCAATCTTATTCGACCCATTGACATGTCTAAAGAAAATGGACAGCTTCTACAAAAAATCAATTTTCGAAAGTAACTTCTCAAAAACCTATTATTTATGAAATAAGTTGATTTTGGAAAATTTACCAAATACCTTCTTTGCTCAAAACTTATGAAAAATAAAAAGTTATTATTTCATAAGTTTAAGTAATATCCAAAAACTGGCTTTTTAGGAGAATATTCTATGTTGGAATTGAAGATGCAACAAGCCAAGGTCTGGCCCTCGGAAGGTCTTGTTTGTGTTGGCTTCGTTAAACTCATACGTTAGGATGGTCATCCATGGCCGGCATTCTGATAATCAAACATAGAGAAAAAATCAAACACAAAGCGGAGAAAACCAGGATCTAAGTTGGCGAAACAAAAAGAAGAACCTATAATTATGAGATGATCATCTCTATGATTTTAAGATAGAAACCAGCTACAATTAGAGGAAGTAATTTTGATCTGCAGTGATGGGCAGGCAACCACATGTTCTGGTGATACCGTATCCAGCACAAGGCCATGTTATGCCTCTTATGAAATTGTCAATGAAGATTGCTGAACATGGAGTCAAGGTCACATTTGTTATCACAGAGTTTATAGAGGCTAAAATTATGGCCTCAATGCCGGAGAAAGCTTGGTGGAGTCAGATAATAAGGTTTGTCTCAATTCCAGATGGACTTGAAGGAGAAGATGATCGAAAGGATGCAGCCAAGACAAGAGAGACTATGTTAAGAGTTATGCCGGGGCACTTGAAAAATTTGATCGACAAGGTTAATCAATCTAATGATTGCGAGCAAATCAAATGTGTGTTGGCTGATACGACTGTTGGATGGGTTCTGGAAGTTGCCAAGAAGATGGGAATTCCAGGAACTGCAGTTACTCCAGCTGGACTGGGAGGCGTGGCCCTGTCACTTCATATTCCAAAGCTTATTGAGGCTGGAATTATTGACACTAACGGTAAGTTGACAAGAAAATTTTATTGGTCCAATTAACTTTACAGCCGATTATTTTAAAAGTTTAGGAACTGATTTTTGATGTAGGAACTCCGATGAGTGATGAATTGATCTCACTATCAAAGGAAACCCCAGCTTGGAAAGTTAATGAGCTCTCATGGAGCAGTCCAAGTGACCCAAAGTTTCAGAAGGTAATCTTTGAATACGCATGTTCGACTGTCCAAACTCTCAGAAATTCCAACTGGGTTCTTTGCAACTCTTTTAATGAACTCGACCCTTGGGCGTGTGACTTGGTTCCGAACATGTTAACCATTGGTCCATTACTTGCAAGTAATCATTCAGGGCATTTGGCCGGAAACTTTTGGCCAGAGGACTTAACTTGTTTAAGCTGGCTTGATAAACAACCAAAAGGCTCAGTCATTTATGTTTCATTTGGCAGTATAGCAAAATTAAATCAGCAGCAGTTCCATGAATTAGCACTAGGTCTTGAATCCTTAGACCAGCCATTTTTGTGGGTTGTTCGAAAAGACCTTGTGCAGGTATCAAATGCTGAATTCCCAGAAGGGTTCACAGAGAGAGTTGCCAGCCGCGGAAAAGTTGTGGAGTGGGCACCTCAAGAGAAGGTGTTAGCTCACCCTTCTGTTGCTTGTTTTTTAAGCCATTGCGGATGGAATTCAACCATTGAAGGTCTAAGCGTGGGAGTGCCGTTTCTATGTTGGCCTTACTTTGCAGATCAATTTCATAATAGAAGTTATATTTGTGATGCTTGGAAGGTTGGTTTAGAATTGATACCAGATAATAATGGGATCATAACAAGGCATGAATTAGAAACAAAGATCAAAACACTGCTCATTCATGATGCTATAAAAGCTAATGCATTGAAGCTCAAGGAAACGGCTAGAAAGAGCCTTGCTCAAGGTGGATCTTCATTCCAAAATTTTCAAAGTTTTATTGCACAGATTTTTAAGTATTGAATATCACATATATATTGTTTTCAGCTGTTTGTTTGACAATCAATTTTAAGATATATTTATAAAACTATGGATTCATAAGATAGCCATTAATTATTTAATTATAAAGTATTTCAAATCTATCAAACCATCTATGTACTGAAATGGAATATTCAATTAATGAAGTAATTTGCTGCAAAGAGAAATCACATCGTGTATTTACAGTTTATAATTGCATTAGCAGACTAAATGCAACTATCAATTAAAATATATATCAATTAGATACTACTAGTAAAATTACCCGCGCATTGCTGCGGGAGTATTATTAAATTTTAATAAATTTTATTTATCTAAATTATGACACAAAAAAAAAATTAAAATGATTGAATATTAATATGTGAAAATAGGAATCTATTTAATTTTACTATTCAATGGAATTTTTGTAAATAAATAAAAATCCATTCAAAATTACGTAGAGATTTTGTATTTCCCTATAATCTCTTCCACAAACAAAATTGGGTAGATATTTTGTATTTCCCAATTTTGTTTGAAGAAATGTTTTGAGTTTTGATGTTATGGGTTTCAATGGATTTTTGATGTTATGAGTTGGAACTTGGAAGTTTTGGATTTTGATTTAAAATGAGTTTTGGTTTTATGAATTTCAATTTGAATTGGTATTGGATCATGAAAATAATTGAAGTTTTAGGGTTTAAATTTTTTTGTTTGGAAGTCAGTGGATAGGTGGAGGCGACGTCTACCTTTATGTTTTTTTTATTTTTATTTTTATTTTTATTTTTCTTTATTTACTTGGGGTATTTTTGTCATTATATGAGTCACACTTGGTCAAACTAAAGGAATTGTAAAAAACAACCGACGGAATAGTAACTTCCGTTAACTTTAGGGGGTGTTTTGTGTAATAAGCATCCTTGTCTATTTGGGTGCAATTAACCCAAACCTCAGGGGTGTCAATGCAATTTGCCTTTTAGTATATTATATTATATATTCAATGGCATTTTTGTAAATCAATCAAAATCTATTCAATTTCACTGTTCATATGAACAGTGAAATTGAAAATATGAGTTTTGAATTGGTTTTGGATCGTGAAAATAATTAAAGCTCTAAGGTTTGAATTTTTTTTTTGGAAGTCGATGGATGGGAGGAGGTGTCGTCTACCTTTATGTTTTTTTGTTTTTTTATGTTTATTTTTCTTTATTTACTTGGGGTATTTTTGTCATTATATGAGTCACACTTGGTCAAACTAGCGGAATTGTAAAAAAAAAAAACTAACGGAATAGTAACTTCCGAACTTCAGGGGGTGTCTTTGTGTAATAAGCATCTTTGTCTATTTGGGTGCAATTAACCCAAACCTCAGGGGTGTCAATGCAATTTGCCCTTTAGTATATTATATTATATAGTCAATGGCATTTTTGTAAATAAATCAAAATCTACTTCAATTTCACCGTGTAAAATTGAATTGGTGTTTTTATTTTTATTTTTATTTTTCTTTATTTAGTTAGGGTATTTTTATCATTATATAAGTCACACTTGATCACACTAAAGGAATTGTAAACAAAACTAACGGAATAGTAACTTCCAAACTTCAGAAGGTGTCTTTATGTAATAAACATCTTTATCGATTTGGATGCAATTAATCCAAACCTTAAGGATGTCAATGTAATTTACCCTTTAATATATTATATTATATAATCAATGATATTTTTGTAAATAAATCAAAATTTCATTCACTTTCACCGTGTAAAATTGAGTTTGTGTTTTAGTATATATAATAATATGAATTGCATTAACAGGCTACAAATTTTATTATGTTACATCAACAAATAACCTATTGATAAATATATATTTGATTGAAACAAATATTAATAATAATTCTTGGGATGTCAAATGCAAACAAACTAGGCCTTAGAAATTAGAATTAATATGATTTCTCTCTCAATTCTCTATTTTTACAATATATTTTTCAATAACGCTACTTTGTCCAAATTTAGTGTTCAAATGATATAGCAACACTATATTCTATTCATTTAAATTGTATTAGATTTATATGATTTAAACACTAATACAAGACAACTCAAAAATTTAGCCCAAATTTCAACTCAAATGATGTGGTTTTTTCATTAACCACATCATCCGATGTTGTGTGTAGTGATGACAACTCACTTGACACATCATTTAGGTTGAAATTTGGGTTAATTATTTTTTAGGTTGTATAGTATTACTCTGATTTAAATGAATGGATTAAAGTGTTTCCACATAATTTGGACACTAAATTTGAACAAAGTAATCTCACACCTGTATCATAAGATTGAGGGTTCGAGTCCTCCTCCGACCCAAAAAAAAAAAAAAAAGCCTTGATTAAAGTTTAATATTTCAAAAAAAAAAGTACTTAAACTCTAAAAAGTGCAGGTGGTCAAAAATGACTCAAAAAAGACATCATAAACTTTAATATTTCATTTCTAAACCATGTGGACTCTACCTATTGATCAATAATGGACTGCGGTTCTGTTGAATTTTTGTTGATGAGTTCATATTATATACAGTTCCAACTGTAGTGACTGCATTTAGCACTTCTCTTTCTCTTTTATATAACTATTGAGTTGTTTTACATACCTCATGAATATGAACAACCGGTGTTAAACACATGATTTTTAGTGTTAAACTTGTTTTCAAATTCTTTTCAAGCTAGAGAAATTAGAATGTTTTCAAAAAACCTTTTTCAAAAATTAAAAGAAAATATAAAAAGTTGACGCAAGGCAAAACTAAAAGATATAACTTAAAACGTTTGGTTTTCTTCTTCTTTTTATCTAAAGAACAAGTTTTGAATTTTACTTAATATTAGATAGGGTCTAAAATCTGAAAGTTATAATATATTTATAACAAATTAACTTTGACACACACTCACCCAACCACTAGGATAAATAAATAGAATTGCTTTTTTATGACTTTATTGAACCGGCCAGGAAATTCTTTCAAAAAATTTAAAGTACACCATCAGAGAGGGAAGCCCCCCACCCTATTTGTTATCAGGGGATTTCAGTTAAAGTCAAACTAACTTAGAGTATAAAGGGTTTTATTGAAAACTAACCTATTTGGAGGTGCCAACTTAATAACTAACCTCTTTTTAAAAAATTTGTAAAACTAACTCATTTTTGATGTATAAATATCATTTTACCCTCACTTAATAACTTTTTCATTTCTACTTTACATACCCATTCTATAAATGTTATTCTCATTCTTTTCTTCTTATTTTCACCTCTCTCCACCACAACACACAAGACAATCTCGGTTTCTCTCTCATTCTCCTCTCCAATTTTTTCTTTTGTTCTCTCTTCCTTCATTTGTCAAATTTATTGTAATTATTTACATTTTCCACCATTGAGCAACTCGAAATTATTCATCCACCATAAGGGTTCCTTCTATTCAAGGTTTGAGGTGAGTTTTTTTGAACTTTAAAACTTTACACATTTGTTCAATCTCGGATTTTTTTCGAATGTGTATTTTTTTTGTGTAAAAATAATTTATATTTACATAATAAAGCATGGATCTTGTGTGTATTTGATGTTGTTGTGATCAATTTAAAGTTTAAACATAAATTTAAAGTTTATTTCTATTTTGAATCTCTTATTTTCTTTGTTTTGTGTATTAGGGTTGTTAATTTTTGTCAAAATAGTTGACATGAATGTAATAGAGTATGGGTCTTGTGTGAATTTGATGTTATTATGATCAATTTAAAATTTATACATAAATTTAAAGTTTATTTGTTGATTAAATCTCTAATTTACTTTAATTTGTGCAATTCGGTTGGCTATTTTGGTGAAAATAGTTTTCATGAATATAAAAGAGCATGGGTCTTGTTTGAATTTGATGATAGTGTGGTTAATTTCCATTGTTGTATTAAATCTAGACAATTGTATGTTTATTTTGAAAATGTGTCCAGGTTCGGAATTCCAAACAGCGTTAGGATTTCCTAATGGGTATGGGAATTCCAAATACCGTTAGGAATTCCTAACTCTGTTGGGGATTCCTAACTGCGTTGGAAATTCCTAACTGCGTTGACAATTCCTAACATAGTTGGGATTAGGGAATTTCAAGGGGCATCCAAATTAAACATTGTTTGGATTTATAATAATTTGTAAATTCACTATACCATGCGTTTAGAATATTTGTTTAAGAATTTAATCATTAATTTCTTATTCATTTGAAAGGCGGGTTGTATGGATAAAGTTCGGTTTGGTGTTTTATACGACGGGGAATGGAGTAAAAGTGGTGGGAAGTTCAAGTATCAATCTGGAAAGTCGAGCAATTTCAGTTTCAAGAGAACCTCGTATGAATCATTACATGACATCATATCTTGTCTTGTTAATGTCAATCCGAACGAGTCCTCCATCAAAATGAAGTTCTTATTAATTCACCTGAGGTTTTAGCACCGATTGAAGTTGTGAATGATGATGATGTGCAAATATTCTTGTGTGAAAATTCCGTTTTGAATACAACGGAACCGAACAGTGTTTTGTAATGTTAAGTAGAGTGTTGCTTGGCACATTTACTATATTTCATGTCTTAATTACATTGTTGTGATGCTTGGTTGCTGTAAGGTATACATACTCTTTTTTGCAATCAAAATGAAGGAATCAGTGCATTTCACCTTGTGACAAGATAAGTGTTCTCATTGTATAACTTGTAGAGTTTGGTGTGTTTAATTAGTTTAGAGTGTGTTGTATTTGCAAAGTTGGGATTGTTAGTGTTGTTTAATTGTGATTACTTTGTTTATTGTATCATAAGAAGAAAAAAGAATAAAAAATGAGATTTTACATTTAAAGAGGTAGTTTATGCAAGCTGTGATTCTTGTACTTCTAATTAGTAACTAATACATGAAAAATAAGTATTTTCAATAACAGATAAAGAAAGCATAAATAAGACAACCCAAAAAAAGTATTTTCAACGACAGCAACTAGCAGTTTTATATTTGGAATATGTTCAAAATATTCAAACAAAAATACACTTTGGCATATGCATACAAAAATTATCAATTGCCATACATTGAATAATTCCTGCCACAATTTGTTACATTCACCACATGACGAAATGTTGTTTATCTTCACCGGGAAATGTTTCGAAACCTTTACTAGCAAATCAATCTCTTCTCCCATTCTATTTTCCTGAAATATAATATAAAACCATTAAAACAAAATTCAAATCATCTAACTGAATTCACAACAGTACAGAGCCATAGTGTCCAGCTAAGAAAGACAACCCATTATTTATAAAAACAAGCAAACTAATTAATATTTTCCAGCAGTTTTCTAAACTCACCACTTTGAAAATCAATATTTTCCAGCAGTTCACAATCTAAATAATCACAAGCTTTTTGAATTAACCTTAAAAAGAGTGAAGACTACTAAAAGAGTAAAACATGAAGAAAAAATTTACTTTTTGATTGCATTAGTTTGGAATTCCTAACAGGATTTAGAAATCTCAACTCTGTTAAGAAATTCATAACAGGGTTAGGAAATCCTAACTCTATTTCCTAACAGAGTTAGGATTTCCAAACCCTGTTATGAATTTTCTAACGGCGCTGGGAATTCCAAACGCTGTTAGGAATTCCTAACTCTATTAAGACCCAACCTCAATCAAATATCAAAACTAGCTACAGGCTTAATCAAACCTAGGGTGTCCTAAGTTGTGGGTCTATTAGGCATGTATTTGTGGAAAAGTACAAAAAGGAATAAGTGAAAACAAAGAAACCCTTGGTTCAACTTCTGGTAACTGAAGTTTTATTTTAAAAAAAAAATTCTAGTTGTCATCCAATTTGGTTTGACACATATATGCAAACAATTTGAAATAAAAGGAATCCAGTTCATAATTTGATTAGAGAAAAATCAAAGTTCCAAATAACAATCGAGTTCCAAATCCATGGACATTAATTGAAGCTTCCATTTGCATAACTACTTGAATGTATCAGTAGAGGAACAATGAATATCAAATATTTTGATTTGTAACGGAAAAAGTAACACTCAGGGAATGATTTCATGAGCTGATAATGTATTTAACTGTTGTATATAACATTACAAGAGTTCAGTTAAAGTTAAATGAAAAAAAAAACCTTTTGATTGTCTTGCAACTTGAATACTAGTGATTTTACGATCCTGAAAAAACATAGAAGTAATGCATCTCATCTTTCAAAGAAACAATCAGAAGAAATAAATTCAAATAAAACAAATAGAAACAAAAGTTTATATCTCGGACATGTTTGATCATAATAATTTGTAACTAATATTTTCTAAATGAAAGATATTCTGAGAATTAAATGGTATAGTTCCAAGTGAAAGCAAAAATGAAGGAACAAAAAAATGATAAGCATTCAACAAAAGAAATGCTCATATATAGTAGGGCAGGTATGAATGTGAACATCATTTCAAGTAAATTAGAATTTCCATGAGATAATTCTGACTATGCTTAGATTTGTTTGTGCCTGTATATACTGCTGGCGCCTGAAAGGAGAAGTGCAGTAAGCAGACGGCAACCATTAAAAGGTTACACAAAGATTTTAAGTAAATCTTGTTATCTACAACTTTTAATCAAAGTGGAATAGTGAGCAAACATAACCATGTAAGTAGTGAACAAAAAACGGCAACACCATCTTAGTTTATGGTAGTGCAATGATTAAAAAAATAAAAAAATGCATGCCCATGTGCGCACACATTCAATTTGCCAAAAATAGTGCGTCATTAGGCTACTAGAGTATACAATGAGCTCCACCCTTTAACCAAGAAAGACTAAGAAAGTTGTTAGATTGACTATGATGATTTCGGAAGATGATCAATATTTGTTTTAAATAGCCTAAGAAATAAGGTTTCTTCATTAGTAATTGTGTAGTACTTAGAAAATCTTACCTCATTTTACTCTTCGAAAGCCTGGAATTGGCTGGGCAGCAGCAACCATTTTGTCAAATACATCATCAAAAATCGCTCGAGTTTTAGCACCTGATACTTCTACGTTTGCCTAGTTACAGAATTTATGAACATGTTTTATTATGTACTTAAAATCGACTAAATTCTAAACATTTGAATAAAAGATTTTGCACAAATCCAACAGGAAGAATGCGAGGAACATAAAGGTCATCCCAAGAATCAAAACAGAACAAAAGCAAGGAGACCAAACATAGGCAAAACCAGAACAGAATGCCAAAATAGAGCACCAAGAGAACAAACGCAGATGGATCAGCATAGCAAAAAACGACTCAACAGAAAAGGAAAAGAGTCAGTGGGCCTCCCAAATAAGTTTATCACCCTCCATAGCTAACCCCTATTTATCTAGACTTGGTGATTACAATTAAAAATAATAGAAACTAAGATACAATTAGGATTGAATGGTAATAGGAAACTAAAACCAAACCAGCAGCAAATTCATTAACGATTTTTTGGGATTCTTAGTTCAATTTACAGATTTTTCAAATAAAAAAAATTAGGATTTTAATTCATATTAGGATTTTTCAAACTACAAAAATTGAAGAACCAATTTATCAACATATAATTTATCAAGAACCAGTACCTTCTTTTTCTTCAACCCAAACGAAATTAACGACGTGTTCAAGCTTCCGTCCTCCAGTCGTCGACTTCAACCTTCCATCAAGCCGTCCTTGCGTCGTCATCGTCTTCAACCTTCCGTGAAGCCGTCGTCGTCGTCTTCAACCTTCAGTCACGCCGTCGTCATCTTCAACCTTCCATCTCCCGATCGTCGTCTTCAAAGAATGCAGCCCTTCAACAAGGTTCTAACAGAGGTGGTTCTGAGAGATTTGGTCAATTAGGGAATTTAAAGAGAATAAGGATTTTGAGAGAGGCTTGGTTGATTACAGTGATGTTAGGGATTTGGGAATTTCAATTGGTTTGGTCAAATTGAAACAGAAGAGGATTTATAATGTTTTGTTTGTTATGTAATTTTTAAATTAAAAAAGGGTAATATTATCTTTCAACTCCAAATGAGTTAGTTTTACAAATTTTTCAAAATCAGATCATTTGTTAAGTTGAAACCCTCAAATGGGCTAGTTAACAATAAAACCCTAGAAAAAATAAGAAAGCATAGCCTTAACCCCACAAGGGCCATTCCAAAGATAAAACATTGAAATCCAATAGACCAAAATGGACAATACACCATGGACTGCAACCTCATGCATAAACAGATAGAATTTTGGAGGTTTCTATATGGTATAAATAAACAAGACTAGCCTTATTCCTTAACATCACAAGGACGAGGTCCCTTGTAAGAACAAAACCATGCGGCTAAATGGACCGAAATGACGGCTTCATGTGTATACGGACAAAATTTTGGCATCAACACTATTCAAATAGCAAAGCACCCAAAAAGATGGTCTAGCTAGTTAGAATACGGTTCATTATTGAGAAATACACATGCACGCAAGCACATAGATTTGTCTACCACATAAAGTACACTAATTATTTATTAGAAAGTGAAATAAGTAAAGGATATATTTACATACAAAACTCAGCAGAACAATTATCATAAATATGCATAACCAGAAAACTGATCATTTACAGTCCATAACACTCAAAGAGTCTAGCAGTACTACTAGCATTATATCTATAGTAGCAAATGATGTTGATGGTGATGATGACTATATATATTGAAGAAACAAGACATCAAGACACTATGCAGCCTCGGCGAAACCAAGTTGGAGGTTACCAAAGTCGAAGACTGTGTGATATACTCCCATGAATACATCTCCCAGAATCCTGCATACATACACTTTCAGCACTAAATTAAACCCGCAAAGATATATTTCAGAGAATGCAACATTAACTTGCCTGTTCGTTTACCATGTGTTTTCAATAAGTTACAGTACTACTGTACTAACTAGATGCAAGATAATATAATATAACGTACCACAAAGGACCCCTTGGAGGAGCCACATCTAGAGCCATAAAACCACTGATGCAGACCGTAGCTACGCCTTCTCCAGTTTTTAGAATATACTGAATATTATTAACACAAATGTTTGCATAGAAAGAGAATCGTAAGTTATGTGAGATATCAACAAACAGTACTAATTAACAATGCAATATGTCAAAAAGTTGCTCCATCAAACAATTTGACAAGACACTTTTCAAATTCAAATGTGAATTCACTTCCTCAACACTTTCTGATGATATGTTGCCACACAAGATGCAGTAACATATTCCATTTGAGACGTTCGAAACTTTATTAAGAGACCCTCAAGTAAGAACGGAAAGAATGGATAAACATTCTACTCACAGCTATAACCATTATTGTTATTTTCTCCTCTCAAATGTGTTCTTAATTTATTTTCCAATGCGATCGAATCTTATCAAATATCTTGAGCTAACACCACCTAGATCCTTCTCAGCAGTTTCCATTGTGAATTTCAAAAAATTTAGAGCCAAATATTTTTGCTTAAACTATTGATGTAAAGTAATTAGACGAACACCATGAACGAGGAGGAACTTATAAAGAAGAAATCTAACCTGTTCTGGGGTGAGGACAAAAGGTTTGTCTCCAATGGTGAACGTAATATTTGGCATGCTCGAAATGCTCTCACAGTCAATCATTGATTCCCCCATTGGACTTGGTAGGCTATTGCATAGCTGTTGAAGATGGAAAATAACTCAATCCAGAGAATATGAGCAATATAGGCTTCTGTAAAGATTAAAATGGTAGAATTTCAAAAACGTCACCTCATTCACATAGTTGAAAACTTTTTCCTTTGTTGCCTTCTGTTTAAGCTGATTCTGGACCCAAATAACAGTCATCTCGCAAACACTACACAGAGCACTATCACCAACTGATGATGCACGGTTATTTTCCTCCTCAACCACAGTTTTGATGCCAGTACTACAAAGCAAAGAGAAGTGAAGAAACAGTTTAGGCAGTTTCTTGAATACATTGCAAGAAGTCAAGTCTCTTAAATTTGTTCATGACCCAAAAGAAGGAATGAAATGGATTGCAGCAGGAAACTGATAATTAAAACTTAAATCGGGACTGTAACAACTACAACATGAAAAGCATAACTCCTAACCTGACATACTGAGCACCATTGAAAATACATAAACCAATCTGCGAACATACTTTGTCGGGTAGTACCTGAAGACCATTATAAAACAATCCCTTGAATCTAGAACCGGGTTCATACATAGAGATGTAAAAGATATTATAAGTTTATAACAGAGAAAAGTCAAGCAAATAAACGCACCCCTGATACTAAGAGGTCCCATATTAAGTCTCCATATTGAGAAACAATTTCTTTACATTCCGCGCTTACAACTCCTTCGGCTCCAATGGCATGATTGATTTCAGTCACAGCAGACTGAAAATTACAGCTAATTAGTTGAAACTAAAGATGATAATAATAAATTATAAAGAACGGGGCAAACATAATTGATCAAGCCTGAAAGTCTTTTAGTCAATAAAGCGTTAACAGATGAAAGGTCATACTGTTGGACCAGCGAGTAAGGACGTTCCTGAATCCACAATAGCAGCACAACCCCCCTCACAAACACCTGAGAAAGTTGATAATGACTTTTAGCGTCTGACAAAGTTTGTTGTATGAGCTCAAAGGAATTAAATTGTGTTTTCTTGAACTTCAAAACTTTAGTAAGTAATTGCATGAATGTTAATTTTCCAAACAACACTAGACGACATTAAAGCGAATTAAAATTTCGGAAAAATTTGAGAGAAAAAATGAATAAAATGTTACAGGCCAACTATACTGGTTGTTATCATGTGCCAAAAAATAGTTATCAGTCTAATGTGATTTCTATAATAAGTTAACTACTGACAACAAGCTAATTAACCATGGCAATGTTCTATCACTAAAAAAAGAGAAATAATTTTGTGAATTAACCTGTTGAAAAGTTCCCAATAAGAAAATCCCCCATATTGAACTGCAAAGAGACAAAACGACATTTAAAGATTAGTTTTAGCTTTCATGGATATCAACGACAAACATTTGCAGACACGATCTTTTGCGATTCACTCACCTGCCAATAACCTTTTTGTGTAACAGGCACATAAGTGTGCTTCCCCTTATAATGTTTTGAATCAACACCGCCGAAAACAATCTCACCGCCCACTTTAGCCTCGGGATCTCTGTTGAGCCAGAATGAGAAGACCTCGTCACTCACAAGTCCCTGCTTCACCATATTGTACCTGCACTCTTATCATGAATCAGTTTGTCCAAGATAGCAAAAGACATTAAAAGGATTTAATCGTTTATCCTATTACAAGGACAGGAACTTATATAAAATTTAAACCATCAATGCTCGAAAGAATCATACCATACTGGCACCGCATCCCCGACTGAAATTTCCTGGAACCCAAGTCCAAATATTCCATCAAATTTCGCCAACACAAATGTGAGACTTCCTTCTTTAGTTGCTTCAATGAAGACCTAAATAACAACAATTTGCATATGCATAAACATTAGTGCAAATTCTGCAATCAATGAACAAACTCGTTTCAATGTAACACTCTCGGGAAAAAGAACCCACTTGATCCGTGACAACAAGATCCCCAACTTCAACATTGTCCTGACTGAAGAAACCAGAAATTGATCCAGATCCATAATTTATTGAACAGGGTTTTCCTGAATCACAATCAACAAGAAAAATTTCAGATTAATCACACAACTAAACATTACAACATGATCAAGATTATATAAAGGACATGAAACTGGTAATATTTACCAATCTTGCTATATGTACTGGATTTACTTGACTTGTACTTAGAGTGGAAATAGCAGGCAATCTGCAAATAGTAATGAGTTGTTAGTCTATACTTTTTTTTCAGATAGACAGAAAACGTTAATAGAGAAGAATTTAGTAGAACTCACAGAAAAGTAGCACTTTCCAGATGGAACCCAAAGATTAGAACTGCCGGTATCGAAGATGACCGTAAAATTTTGTGGGGGAGAGCCAATACCAATCTCTCCAAAGTACTGAGCATCCATATAGTTCTTCAAAGGAACTATATCCTCATCAGAATGGCCGAAACGATTGATCACTCCCCTGTCATCGGCTCCTACAACAGCCTCCCTTCTGGCCAATTTGGCAGCATTTATGCCTTGAAGATCTAACCGCCGCTTCTTCAATCCAATTCTCACTACTCCACTAGAGGAAGCAGGAAGAAGCAAGCATGTTAACATCCATAAACAGAAAGCTGACCAAACCAGTTTCAGCTCCATTCCTGTCACCAAATATTGCAAACAAGTTATATGGAAATCACAAGGGAGGAAGAAAAAAAAAAGGAACTTGAAGAAGGGTAAAATTAGCAAATTATCGTAATCTGAAATTTTGATTTTCCATCACGAACAAACATAAAGAACCGCCCTAAAACACTTGAATTAACCTAGTTAATTCAGCTAAGAAGAGTAAGCAGAAACTGAAAAATCGCACACAAACAGTCAAATGATATCCAATAAACCCAGATCAAATTCAGCTTAAACATTCTATAAAGACATGAATTAACCAAGTTAATTAGAACTTAACTGAACTAAATAGACAACAACTACAGACAGTTCCTACAAAGTCAAAAACATCATCAACCCTGTATAGTGTATAGAACAACAAAAGGGAACCATCCAGACCAAACATAAAAAACCCTAACCCATAAGCAAAACAGAACTGAAAATAAATCACATACAAACACTTGATGACATCCAATAAACCCACATCAAATTCACTCTATAAAGTACATGAATTTATAACCATGTTAATTAGAAACTAATCAAACAACATAGTCAACTACTCCAGACAGTTCCCACAAAACTATCAACATGCAACAACATCATCAAGCCTATAAAACATTAAAAAGAAAGAAAGATAAACATATTATTGTGAATATGTGCATGTGAATGTGATGATTTATGGCAGTCAAGAAAAGAAGCAAACCTTTGTTTCTGCTAAACCTGTGGAAGTGAAGAGACTACAACAACAGAGCTAATGTACTGTATAGTATCCACAAACAAAACAAGTTAATATGTAGAAGAGAAGTGAAGAGGTGATGATCCAACTCCAAAGTCTCGTTTTTGTCTCCAACCACATAAATATCTGCATGAACAAAAACACATGGGTCACGCGCCTATCAAGCGACTGTAATTACTGTAATTCAAATACAATTATTTTTATTTTTATTTTAAAAAAATACAGTTATTATTATTTTTATTTTAAACTATTATAATGTCTTAAGATTTGAAAAGTACATTATTCGAACCCACAACATATTAGATGCAAGTGCGAGGGCTTAAACCTGGACAATCTAATCTCGTTAATATAATTATTTATTATTTATTTAACTTTATACCTGTTTTTTATTGGATAGTTTTATTAAATTTTATGAAATTTATTTCAACAATAATGCTATTTAACCTTACTTTTTAAAAATCTATAATATAATGCGGTAAGTAATTTGTAACACGCACAGTAATACTCACGTTATTTTACATTTAAAAGAGTTGTTCAAAAATTTATGAAGTCAACTAGCTTTGTATTATATCCAAACTATACGAAATGTTAATTTTTTTATACAAAATATATGACCCTAAAAATATGTATATATATATATATATATATATATATATATATATATATATATATTTTCAAGGAAACAACTGGGAGGTTTCCTACGATATTAAAGAATAGATACAAGGACAAAAACTTGGGTGCAGTGAGATTCACCATACTTTCTCCACCTAGATGTTATCACGTGAACAAAGTTTTTTACATGGCAGAATTAGGATGGAGATATATGGTATATCTGATGTACCCAAAAATTTCTCCGAGTTTTGGATTTGGATAAAAATACAAGATGGGAAAGTTCCAAAGCTTGTATTCATTTTGTCCTTGTCTTGGTACGAACTTTGATGCGTCTTTCTTGTAGAAACCAAGATGGGGTGATTTTTATTTTTTAACTCTTATTTTATTTTATTTTATTCTTAATTATTTACTTTTCGCAAAGGTATAATTAATTTAATATTTATTAATTGACCTCATGCAATTTAATAATAATTGCATGAAACACATTGGTAGATGTAATAATAATTGCATGAGACACATCGTTAGATAAGATAAGACTTCAGCATATATTTGCACAATGAGTCTCTCATAAGGGATTTTTTATTTTAATTTCAGTAAATACCAATATGAAATCATATTAATTTGAATGAATTTTGATTTTTTTTTGTTGATGATAGGCTCATCAAAATCTATGTATGAATAAAATTTGATAATTTTTGAAGCATTAGAACTATTTTTTCTTGAATTTTTTTATATATTTCACTCATTTTTCTGATGCTTTCATATTTAAAAAAATTGGGATAAGTAATTATAATACTTGAAAAAATTTCAAATTTTATTAATAAGTAGGTTTCAATGAACATATCATCCATAAAAAAATTCATATCAAAATTCTTTCAAATCGATGTGATTTTATAGTGGTTTTTACCGAAATTAAAATAAGAGATCCCTTATGAAAGACTCACTCTGTTTACTAATTAATAATCATATTTAGGAAAGGGAATTAAATTCTTGATTTCAAAATTCCAGCGTTTAACAATTTTTTAAGGAATTAAGTTCTGTGGACGTCACTCTCAAATTAGTAATCAAGTTACTGACGGAAATGGAACTTAATTCCTCCCACTCACCCCAAGACCATCTCCGATGCAAGAATGGCTTGTGAAAAAGTTGATGACACGTTGGATAAATAAACAGTTAATTAATAATTGTATCTCTAATGTAGTTGTGCATATTTGACCTTAAGTTGATGTGGTAAAAACAATATTAGATATTGAGATAGTCTATAGCACAACTATTTTTTCGGTTAACTCAACAAGTATTTAAAATTAACATTAATTTTTCATCTATTTTTAATAAGGAAATAAAATAAAAAAGAAAACAGGAAAAAACAATTGGACAAGTCATTAAAAAAATGTATTTTAAATATAAGCATCGGAAACTAAATTTGAATTGAATGTCTATCAAATCTATATGTATGTCACATAAGAAGCAAGTCTCTTAATATAGTTGTTATGTCAACGATTATTAGTATGCAAGTCACTTTTGCATTGGAGATGCTTTAAGAATCAAGTTCCATTTCCTGAATAAAAAGGTAATTTATGTCTTTTTTACTAAAATATCCTCACTTATAATACATTTGAAAATATATATATATATATATATATATATATATATATATATATATATCTCTTTCCACTTTATCGTTCTCTTTTAGGGATTGTTCTATGTAATCCTCTTATATTCTTCATTTTTCTCCAAATATTGCTACACGTACAATATTTTTTTAACATAGATTTTATGAATATACATAAAATCTTAGTGATGATTATTATTGACTTGTTGCACTGATTCTCTCTCTCTCTATATATATATATATATATCAATCTGGTATGTGTAATCGATCGAATCTACAATTAATGTCGCGTTGGTCACTAGCAACCTGTAAAACCAGAAAAAAGGGATCGACGGGGTGCTTGGGTGGCTGGGATGGTGCCAGCCAAACATTCTCCAATGGTCAAGTCAGTATATTATACGAAATTAGTTGAATAAAGAATATGTAAAGAAAATAACGAGCAAACCGTGAGTTCAAGGTGAAGGGTTGTGTCGGACGAATGACCAGTGTAGGTCAAGGAAGGATGTCTTAGAGCCTATTTCGTGAGTGTTGGCTAGAAGATGAGCCTATGTCGAAGAGTTTGCTTGGGGCTTGTGTAACAGGCCAGGCCCACGAAGTAGATATTGTCTGCTTTGGGCTTCATTCACGTATCATTCACCCCTACGGATTTGCTTATGGATCATGGGCTTCACGCAAGCATCCTTCACCAATGGCCAAAAACGTGTCTACTTAGTTAGGAGAGACCAAAACTTATATACAAACCATGGACCTCACTCGCTAAAGATGTGTGATGTGAAAATCTACCCCCCTTTGGACCTCGCTTCCTCGTGAGGGTCCAAACACAATCGAAAATCCAAATCCGCATTCACGCCGAGTAACAAGCCTGCTCTGACACCATTTGTAACAGCACATGCCCACCAAGTAGATATTGTCCACTTTGGGCTTCACGCACGCGTTCTTCACCCTCATGGATTTGCTTTTGGATCATAGGCTTCACACAAGCATCATTCACCCATGGCCCAAAACGCGTCTACTTAGTTAGGAGAGACCAAAGTTTATATACAAACCATAGACCTCACTCGCTAGCGATGTGGGATGTGACAATCTACCCTCGTGAATGTCCAAACACAATCAAAAATCCAAATCCACATCCACACGGGGTAGGGAGCCTGCTTTGATACCATTTGTAACAGCTCAGGCCCATCATATAGATATTGCCCACCATATTGCCCACCATATTGTCCACCATATAGATATTGCCCATTTTGGGCTTCACACACGCGTCATTCACCCTCACGGATTTGCTTCTGGATCATGGGCATTATGCAAGCATCATTCACCCATGCCCCAAAACGCGTCTACTTAGTTAGGGGAGACCAAATTTTATATACAAATCATGGACCCCACTGGCTAGCAATATAGGATGTGACAATCTACCCCCCCCCCCCCCCCCCCCCCCCTTTATACCTACCCACCCCTTCCCCCCATCTTTAGATCTCGTGTCCTCGTGAAGGTCCAAAAAAATCATAAATCCAAATCCACATCCACACCGGGTAGCGAGCCCATTCTGATACCATTTGTAACAGTCCAAGCCCACCAAGTAGATATTGTCCACTTTTAGCTTCATACACACATCATTTACCCTTACGGATTTGCTTTGGATCATGGGCTTTAAGCAAGCATCATTCACCCATGACCCATAACGCGTCTACTTAGCTAGGAGAGACCAAGGCTTATATAGAAACCATAGTCCTCTCTCGTTAGCGATGTGGGATGTAACAGCTTGGTTCGATTAGGTCGATGAGGATGGTTGTTCTACGTCCGCCATGTGCTGTTTGAACCCGATGCGACGAGATCTAATGTTGATACGAGAGACTTGAAGGGTTTGGTTACAATGGAACAGTATTAGGGGCTGCAATTTGAGGATTTTTTAGGTCTTCTTCTTGGCTTTTATGTAATCCTCGTATCCGTGGTTGTGAACTCACAATTACTTTTTTGGGATCGAAATGGACTTCGATTTGTTTCTCGTTGATGTCGAGTTGTTGTTGTAGTAGAAAAATGTGAATGGGATAGTTGTTGTCGTTGATTTCAGCGATTTTATTGTTTTGGTTTTTTAAGAGATTAACTGTGTGAGAGAAAAAAGTTGATATTTTGTGATTTTTTTTTTCTAAATGGTGGTGGGGGTTCGTAAGGTTTCCATATTGTCTCCAGCCTTTCTCGACGATGGGTCAGTCGACTTGGGTCATATGCCCATTTTTTGATCACTACAATTTGTCTTCCACTCTTAAAGGTCGAGGTTTATCAAGTTGGAGAGTTGATATGTTTGACATCAAATGTCAACTTTATGTGTCAAAAAGTGGACTCTTAGTTCTAGGTTGAACCAGTCGTTGAGATGATATGTAACCTTCTTTAAACTGTGGGTCGACATTTCAGTTTGACGTTTGATGACTCTGAAAAATAGTGTGTGTCTTTCGTTCCCCTTTAAGATGATTGATCTCAAATGTTTTCATATTCTTTAAATGAGTCGAAACTTGTTTTTAACAAAAGATACGTAATGGGTTCCCTATAGTTGACATGTCAAATGCATTTATTAAACCAATCTTTGAAGAGATTAAAATTGTTTCAGATTTTGAACTAACGTCTTTTGGATATGGGTGGGCACAAAATCTGGAACCGAACTGAACCAATTCGAACCAAATCGAAAAAAGGGTGTTCGGTTCAATTCATATATTCTATTCGGCTTAAACCAGTTTAGTTTTTTGAAAATCAAATAGTTTTCGGTTCAGTTCGGTTTTGAATATCCAAGACCAAAGCGAACCGATAAACCGCACTATTTTAGAAAAAAATAAAGCTTCTTGAGTATTTTATAAACGAATAACTAGTGTCTTACTGACTCATTTATGAAAAATAGGTCTCCATTTATTTTTATTTTTTTGAAAGTAATAGGAATTTATAGAACTAAATGTATGAAATTAGTAAGTATTGACCGAAAGGTAGGGTCCACAAAATATGTAAAAAAAACTCTATAAGTTCGTTAAGTTCATTCAGCCCAAGACCAAATTGAACTGAACCGAATCGAACCAATAAGAACCAGTTCAGTTATGTTAATAAACCTTAATCGGTTTAAACCCGTTTTTATTTTAGAAAACCGAAATATTTTCTGTTCAATTCGGTTTTGCCCAAACCGAACTGAACCATGCTCTCCTTTACTTTTGGGTTTTTCGTGAAGATGGAAGTCTCTTCACGAAACATCAGTTTCGAAAGCTGTGCCCATTCATGATGTGACATATGTCCCCGAGGCTTTTCTAAACCTTTACTTTGCTTTTGAACACCATTGTTGCTAGGATCTCATTTTCTTTGGTGAAGTGCAGTGGCATTTTCAATTTTCGGGACGAGCACACTCACTCCTTGCATCTACTTGATTTTCCCAAGTAAGTTTCGTTTAGCTTTTCTTTATAATCTATTTTATTCATTTTTGGTAGATTCATTCTTTGATTTATACATGTTTTGCGTGATTTTTGTGGAAAAAAGGGAAAACTTCATTGTGTTCTTCGTGTTCTTCAATAAATAATGCAATAAATTAGACTTGTAGATCTGTGTTTCAAGTGACTAAACTTCGATTATATGTTTATAGGAAATAGATTAGAAACTTGATGTAGTTAGTCGACCACCGAGGTTTATAGTATCCTTATGCTATTTTGATATCAAATTTGCCGATCGATGATTATGTTGTACAAAAGTCATAATATTCTTATTTAGCAGATGGATTATTATGGCCTACTTTGCCTCTTTATTTAGTTGGTCGACTAGGTTAGTCAAGTTAAATCGTGCTAAACTAGATCAAATTAGACGGTTCGTCTCTCTCTTATATGCTAAATTGGATTTTTTGTTCGACGTCGTTTAGAACTATATCGAATCATAGTGATGATGACTCTTCGAACCCTTTACGGGAGAGAGCGATCGACGAGTATCAAGGAGACCATAGTGATATCAAATCATATGAGCTTGACTCGGGATATGATTCTTCTAATCATGATATGGGTGTAACCGTTGTTGGTCCCAATGACGATTCGCGTGTTGGAGAAGTTAGGGTTCTTTGACCTTGTGATAACACCAAGAGATTCCTTATAAAGAACCCTACCTTTAAGATTTATAATTTTAAAGTCCAGTTGTTCCAGTACCAGTTCAAAATCCTAGAGTCAACGAAGTTTTAGGCTCCTAAATCATTCAAACGGGCAGACTAGTCGATCCCAAACTGGACTTGCTTTTATGAGTTCACTTTCAAACTCGATCTTCGGCTCTCAATTCCCCATTTGACTCAATGCTTTTTAAACTACTTTAACATTGCTCCAAGCCAATTAATGCCCAACAGCTAGAGAATTCTTTTATTGATCGAAGTACTAGTCAAAAAGAATAAGCTTGACTTTACTTTCCTGAACTTCCTCTACTCCTACCATTTAAAGGAGCACGATGCTGATTGTGGCAGGTATGTTATAGTAGATGTCAGATCCCATATCGATAGCGAGTAAAGTCAATGGTTTGTATATAAGCATTGGTCTCTCCAAACTAAGTAAACGCGTTTTGGGTCATGGGTGAAGGATGCTTGCGTGAAGCCCAAGATCCAAAGCAAATCAGTGATGGTGAAACATGCATATGTGAAACCCAAAGCAGACAATATTTTTTTGTGGACCTGAGCTGTTACAAATGGTATCAAAGTGGGCTCATTACCCGATATGGATGTGGATTTGTGATTGTGTTTGGACCCTCATGAGGACGTAGGGTCCGAATGGGGATAGATTGTCACATCCCACATCGCCAGCGAGTGAGGTCCATGGTTTGTATATAAGTATTGGTCTCTCCTAACTAAGTAGACGCATTTTGGGTCATGGGTAAAGGATGTTTGCGTGAAGCCAATAATCCAAAGCAAATATGTAAGGGTTAAAGACGCGTAAGTAAAGCCCAAAGCAGATAATATCTACTTGGTGGGTCTAGGCTGTTACAAATGGTATTAGAGCGGGCTTGCTACCCGGTACAGATGTGGATTTGAATTTATGATTGTTTTTGGACCCTCACGATGACGTGAGATCTAAAGGGGGGTAGATTGTCACATCCCACATCGCTAGCGAGTAAGGTCCATGGTTTGTATATAACTCTTGGTATCTCCTACCTAAGTAGACGTGTTTTGAGTCATGGGTGAAGGATGTTTGCTTGAAGCCCATGATCCAAAAAAAAAATCTGTGAGGGTGAAGGATGCTTGTTTGAAGCTCAAAGCGGACAATATTTACTTGGTGGGTCTGGGCTGTTACAAATGGTATCAAAGCGAGCTCACTACCGGTTGTGGATGTGGATTTGGATTTGGATTTGGACTTATGATTGTGTATGGACATTCACGAGGACGTGAGATCTCTCCCAACTAAGTAGACACGTTTTGGGCCATGGGTGAAGGATGCTTGCATGAAGCCCATGATCCAAAGCGAAGTCGTGAGGGTGAAGGACGCGTGCATGAAAGCCCAAATCGTACAATATCTACTTGGTGGGCCTAGGCCAACACAAAGTAGCTAGCCCACTCTGATATCATTTGTAAATGCCCAGGCCTACCAAATGGATATTTTCTGTTTTGGGCTTCACACACGCGTCATTCACCCTCATGAATTTGCTTTGGATTATTGGCTTCACACAAGCATCATTCACCCATGACCCAAAACGCTTCTACTTAGTCAGGAGAGACCAATGCTTATATACAAAGCATGGATCTCACTCGCTAGCTATGTGGGATGTGACAATCTACCCCATTTCAGACCTCGCATCCTCATAAGGGTCCAAACATAATCACAAATCCAAATCCATATCCATATTGGGTAGCCAGCCCGTTCTGATACCATTTGTAACAACCTAGGCACACCAAGTAGATATTGTTCACTTTAGGCTTCACTCATGCGTCATTCACCCTCACGGATTTGCTTTTAAATCATGGGCTTCACGCAAGCATCCTTCACCTATGGCCCAAAACGTATATACTTAGTTAGAAGAGACCAAAACTTATATACAAACCATGGACATTACTCGCTAGCGATGTGGGATGTGACAATCTACCCATTTTTGGACCTCACGTCCTCAAGACGCGAGGAAGCGTACATGAAGCCCAAAGCGGACAATATCTACTTGGTGGGCATGGGCTGTTACAGTAGCTCTTCCAGTTAGAGCTCATCTCATTACCCAACTTACAACTAACGATAGGAAAAGCAAAGACAAGTTTTTCTTTATTAAAAGGACACTAGTTGAGGGTGTTTAGTCGACATGTAATACCGTTGGTTAGTGTCGATTGTCTTCGTCTACCACTTTCGGTTTGAACTTTCTCTAACATTTCTTCTTTTTGACATTTCATAATGTTTGGCAGGCAAAGAGAAATCGGTCAAGGGTAGTGACAACGTTACTCGCGCTTAGAAAATCTTGTTGATCAACCTTAAAGAGAGAAGTTGAAAAAACATCCTCGACGAGGACAGTCTGAGGTTAAGCAGCTTGTGGAAGCATTCAACCTTAAACCAAACAGGTAAACATTTTCATCTACTTAAATATTTGGTTACCTACGCTTAGGTGAGACACGATTTGAGATCTTGTGTGGAACTCGATTTCTAGAGCCTGTGATTGAAGTCGAGTAAGCATTGAAAATGACTTAAGCGTGTGTCTAATCTAGCCCAGAGGGGGGTGAATAAGTTTTAAATGGTTAATTACCAACTTTTTCGAATTAATCAATTTTACCCACTTTACCTCATGATGATAAACAATCAAATAATAAAAATAATGCGGAAAACAAAAAAATAACACGTCAATTTGTTTTACGTGAGAAACCCTCTAACTGGGTAAAACTCACAGGCTATCCATCTAATTACATATGGTCCTCAAATCTACTATTTGAATGAAAGTTTACAACCTAGGTTGAACTCAAATCAAACCATTCTTGGTCACTAACCCTTCCACTCTACCCAACTAGCATTTAATAGTGAACATAAACCAAAGCTTGAGCATTAAACCACTTAGCCACAAGACTTAACAATCCAAGAAGAGATAAACAACATATGTGAATATATGGCAATATTCCAATATGCAAATAATGTTAGGCTACACTATATGCTTATCTAAAGATTCAAGGGTAAATCATATTTTAGTCCTTGTAGTTTGCCTTAATCTGTGTTAGTCCACGGTTTTTTGGAATTGTAATTTTTAGTCCATCATTATTCGGACAATATGGATTGTAGTCCCTACCGTCCAATTCCGTTAGGGTTTCACTGAATTCTGTTAACTCAACGAGGGTAAATAGGTAAATGCATGAATCAGTTCGGTAACGTTTTTGTTTTTTGTTTTCTTGTTTTTGTTTGATTTCAAAAAATTGATTTTTATATTTTTCAAGTTTGAAAACGCGTCTGGTAACACTTATTAAAAACAAGATCCTGAGAATGAGAACATAAAAATGCGTCTGGTAGAATGTTTTAAAATTAGTGTAATAGAAAAAGGGAAAAAAAGGTTTGTTTACAATAATTTATTAATATAAAAAAATTATATAACTAAGTTTTTTTTTAAGATCACCATCTCAAAGGAGGAGATCCAATTAAAAAAATGAAAAAAAGAAGAATATTCATCAGATTTCCAGAATACAAAGAACACCCACAAAGAACACACCATCATCATCAATTTTCCAGAAATCATCACTATCTCCGACCATCTACACCCTCAAATCCAACCCACAATCGCCCAGTCACACATAACCAAAACCTAAACCCAAACACAACAACCACTACCCCAAAAATCATCCATCAACACCCACCGTCAAACTCAACCACCAACACCCACGACCACACTCACACCAACAAGAACACCCATTATGGTCACACCCAAAAATACCCATTATGTTCATATAGGTTAGGGTTTCTCTATCTTCCGATTTTTTATTTTCGATTTGTATTGTGTTTGGTTGCTAAGAAAGTGCAGAAAATTGGGGTTTTTGTGATTTATAGGTTACAAATTTGGGGCTTTTGTGATTATAGTTTTGATTTGGTTGAAAATGGAGTCACTAATTTAGTTTTTTTTTTTGACAACCCCTTATTTGATTGAAATGGAAGTCGAAAAGCTTGAAGGAGTCGATAAACCCGAGTGACTGACACAACTTGTAGGCGATGTTGCACCTGGTGGCTGGTTGGAATGGAGAGAATGGAGAGTTCGAGCTGAGTGTGAAGATGAGTGTTGTTCGTGGTGGGTGGATAAGGACAAAAACAATAATTTAAGTTTTTAAAGAAAAATAATAATCTATTAAGTGGTGGGTCCATAAAAAATGAGAACAGAAATGAGAGAACAATTTTTTGTTGTTCTTGATAAGCGCCACTTTTTACGCTTTAAACTAAAAAAATAGTTTTTAATATTTTTGTTTTCTTTTGTTCAAAAACGACACCGAACAAGTTTTTTATATTTTTTTAACTCAAAAAACGAGAAAACACCACTCAGAAACGATACCGAACGCCCTCTTAGTTTCTGAAGGGTATCATTGTCAATTCAGACATGAAATAATTAAAAAAAAGGAAATAATTAAAAAAAAACCCTAAAATAACTCCATTCTTTCTCTCTCTCTCTCTCATATCTCTCACTGCTCTCTCTCTCTCTCTCTTCATTATCTTCATCTCCCACAACACAGAAATCAAATGCCACAAACCACCATCATTGTTAAAAGCACACAAACCACCATCGGCGCCCAAATCAAACCAACACCAAACGCCGATTGAATCAAACCGCCACAGGTGGCCAAATCAAACCCATTCTCTCCCCTCTCTTCTTTCTCGCTCATCGAATCTAAACCAGAACTCAAACCTCTTCCCTCTTTTTTTTCTCGATCTACTCCCAAACTGATCGAACGAACAGTGTCTGGTCTGGGTTTGGCATGCTCGATCTGCAACAGATCGTGTGTTTTGGGTTTTACTTTGCACCAGATCGTGGGTTCTGGGTTTCACTCTACACCAGATCATGAGTTCTGGGTTTCACTCTACACCAGATCGAGGTTCCGAGATTTATCGGTTTGAAAGAAACTGGTAATAAAGGGTTTTGACTTTTGAATTTGTTCTAAATTCGTTTCCATTTGTGTATTGTTACTGAGATGTTGATTAGTGGTTAATCAAACCGAATTTGTGTACTGTTACTGAGATTACATTTCTGTTCATATTTCAATTTATGTACTGTTACTGAGATGTTGATTAAATTCATTGCAAAAACAGAATTTGCTCTATATATATTGTTCTTAGTGATTTTTGGATATTGATGAATCATGAATGCCTCGAATCTTTGAGTTGCATTAGAAATTAAACATGTAGTAAAAGAGAAAACAGAGGTGTTTCCAAATTCATAACCTACCATCTCTCTCTCTCTCTCTCTCTCTCTCTCTCTCTCTCTCTCTCTCTCTCTATTTATCTCTTCTCTCTTTTAATTGTTTTTAATTTTTTATTATTAAATGGTAATGATTTGGTTGATGGTGTTGGTGATGGAGTTAGAAATGATAATCTGGGTTTCCAGATGTTCCAGATCTTGTGGTAGAGATTCACTAGATTTTTTTTAAAAAAATCTAAATTCTTGGTGAATGATTTAATTTTAAAAAAAATTGATAAAAATAAAGATCTGGTGGAGTCGTGGAGATCCTGATCTTATTTCTTAAATTATTTTAAATTTATTTTGTTTAAAAAATTATTTTTAATTTTTAATTTTTGTTCTTAAATTTAAATAAAAAAATAAAAAACAAATATCTCCACCGTTGATCTTTGAGATGGACGGTGAGGATCTATCTTTTTATTATATATTTTTAATTTATTATTATTATTAAAAGAACCTCACTTTTATGATTGGCTTATTTCATGACAAATCACATTGGGGATGTTTATGTAACGGGTAGCATAAGTTTTCTAAGTGTGTGGTTTTCTCGAAGACATGCTTCTGATCATTCCAAAGAGCTTCAAGAGAGGTAGTTCACTTGTTCTTAACTCTTGAAGAGATTTAGTTGCACACACTTACATTCATTCCAATTTTACTTGCATTTGTGTTTCCATGATTGTGTGCATTTATGTCACATTTCACACGTGCACTTTGTTGTTAGTTCTAAGTGTGGTGTTGTGTGATGTAATTTGTTTCCGTTTGTGTGATCGGAAATGTCCGCGCTTGCACGATGGTGTGCTTGTTTTAGCGTGATGGTTGACCATTCGAGAAGGTCTCATTCTTCTCTTGGTTAAGTGTTAGTTTTTGTTTGGTTGTTTGGAGTAAAGTATCTAGTTTCAAAAGAGTGGATTTCAATGATTTAAATGTTTTTCAAAACTGACCTTTGTATGGTCTTGTGACTATAACGTTTTATACAAAGCTTCAAAATGAGTTTTGAAATTTGTTTTACTAACTAGACACCCGTACCTTTCCAACGGTATATTATTTGCAATATTTCATGACCGTTTGGATTGGTTTTGAAATCTCCAAAGCGACCACCAAAACTGGATAACTCTGTCGCTGTCCGTTTTTTACCTTTGGTCACTCAAATGACCATAACTGTTTCTATAGACATCGAAACCTTGTTTTGTAAATTGGAATAGAACATAGACATCAATACCTTTCCAATGGTATATTATTTGATAATTTTCGATGTCGTTTGGTCATGCTTTGAGCTGTTTGAAAATCAAGCTGTTGGCTGATTTGCCACTGCGTGGGTACGACAAACCAGACCCGCGCACTGCGTCGTTTTTGCCAAGAAATTATGTTTTAAATCTTCTCAAAATGACGTAGTTTCACTTGGATTATATATATATATATATATATATATATATATTCTCTTCTTCCCCAACTCGTTTTTCAGAGCTTAAAGAACATATTTTTGAGAGAGAGAACAACCTTTAGAGAGAGAAAGCTTCAAACTTTGTTCCTTGACTCTCCAAACCCAAAACCCATCATTTTCATGCATTTCTAAGCATCTTTAAGGCATGTGTCTGCATCATTAGTTGACTTGGTAAGTTAAACAAAAACCCCATCTTTATCATTTGTTCATATTTTCCAAGATTGTGTTTTTATTGCATCTATTAGTTGATTAAATGTTAGGACTCTATTTAATGCATCTATTTATGAGTTCATTTGTATAATTGAGTTTGTATTGTGATAGCTTGCATTTAGGACATATTTGCCCTCTAGCTAATTAGGACTCATTAATTGCATTTATTGTCCTTGCCATGATTGATGACAACTTATGTTGATATGTCTTTGTTTGATGACTAGATTTTAGACTTGCATATCTATATCTAGTTAAGTCTTTATAAGCATTCATATAGACATTGATATCTAGGATTTGTACTTAGTGTCATCCTTAATTCCTAGATAAGCATTTAGTGTTGTCTAGTATTATTTGTTTTTTGAATATTCATATATTCACATAGGTTGTTAATCTCTTTTTTTGAGAGTTAAGTATTGTGACTACAAGGTGTAGTGCACAAGCAAGTGAAGTCTTGCAACCAAGGTGTGGTTGGCAAGCAAAGTGATCAATGATTCACTATAAAGGCTCGTTGGGTAGTAGTAGTGGGTTAGTGACCGAGTATGGTGTGACTAGAGGTCAACCTAGGTTGTAAACATCATTACAATAGTGGATTTAAGGATCGTGTGTGGCTAGAAGGATAGCCCGTGATTTTTCCCTTGTTGAAGGGTTTCCACGTAAAAATCAAGTGTTATTTATATTTCCGCACTTTACACTTGATTTTGTATGTTTGTTTATAAGGTGAATTTTTCATATTGACTAATCAAGAAAAGTTGGTAATTAACTTGATTAAAACCTATTCCCACCCTCTAGGTTATTAGACACACGCTTGAGTAGTATTTGTTGGAACCTAGGGTTACAGATTGCGCAGCGGAAGGTTTTAAAATTTTTATGCAATGATTAAACTAACCCATTTGTACAGTAATAATCAAATGCAATAATAATCAAGTGAAGAAACTTTTTCATACCTACGTAGGAGGCTCCTTCACTTTAATACGAACTGCTCCTGATTTGAATCACGTGATCTTCCTCGTTATCTCCCGGAACTGGTAACAGCGTGTGGGCGCGTCACGATATTCAGGACCTATATGGAGGAAGAAGAGAAGAATACACATGTAAAAACAAAAATTAGAAATGTAGCACTTGTGGTCTCACCACACCATAGCTTTTTCTCTCTTTTGTTTTCTTTTCATTTGCTTTTGTTGTTCACGTTTGCTGTGTATATTGTGATCACTATCACACTTCTCTTTTTCAAATGTTTCTTTTTGCCGTGTTAGTTTTTTAATTCGGTTCACATTTTAATTAAATATATATCTCATATATATCAAATAAAATCAAACCAAAATCTTATTTGATTTTTAAAACTTTTCAAAAAAGAATATCTCATATCCTTTTAAAATTAATTAAATATTTATTTTTGAATTCAAACATTTTAAATTCAAATTCAAATATTTAATAAAATAAAATAATCATATTATCTTATTTTATTCAAAATCAAATATCAACTAACACCCTCCATTTAGTGATTAATAACATAATTAAATAATCTTATTATTTAATTTATTTAATCACCATTATTCATTAATTAAATAATCACATTATTCAATTAACTCCCGAATAAATACGTGTCACTTTCGTAACACAATTAATTGGACAATCCAATTAATTAACTGTGACCCTTGTTACCTAAATCGATCGGGCTAGCAAGGGGACCTAATGGACCCACAGTATTTTGAGCTCCAATAATCCTTAGAAATTATTAATTAAACTCTTTAATTAATATTTCATGATTATTAACTTCGGTGTTATTCCACTAAAAACCCGAAGCTGCACTCTCTCAACTGTAGACATTTTTACACAAACCAATAACTCTCGGTGTCCATCGATATAGATATTACATATGGTATAATCCTCCACAAGTAGTTCATAATTAGAGCTGGGTCATAATGTCCGTTATACCCCTCTAATCATATCTTTCCATTAAGTACCATTGATTCTCTAATGAACAATAAATCCTACATTCCTTACGGAATTAGGAGAGCGCTCATATTGTTCAAGCCCCGAATCAACCCTTAAGGGAACTACCATCTACTTCTCACAAGAAGGAGTGGATTCCACTATTGTGTACAAACCTTCCCAGCCACAAGCCAAACCGCGATCCCAACATACGGAGTATATTGATCGGAAATGCAACTCCGGCCTCACCCATGGTATATCAAAGACCACGATCTAACCTGAAGGAGTCGATAAGACACTCAGGATTAAGATCACCCACATATAGCCATCATAAGTTGATATATATGAATCTCATCTTTAAACGGATCTTAGTGAGAGATTCATATAGATCATGGCCCAGTCCTATATGATCACATCATACAAAGTGCCTCCATTCTCATATCTACATATGAATGATCCAGGATAGGATCACCGTACACTACGAAATGGACCGCAGCTGTAGATTAACCACAAATAAAGTACCCAGCTTTATTTGCTATCTACGGACTCTTTAAATTGCTCGTTTCAAACTGAATCCATCTATATATGACACTCATATACTCAGTTCGAAATTACATCCGGCAATTTTGGATGTTAAGTGCACATGTTATATAAAGTATGGCACAAAATGAATGAATATACTACTTCTTTTATTTATGTTCAAATTACATTTACATATTACAAGCTTTAGGGCAAAAACCCCAACAATCTCCCACTTGCACTAAAGCATGTGAGTCATGTCTCGTAACCCTAGACCTTCTAGGTGACCTTCAAACACTTTAGCCGGTAAGGTCTTCGTAAATGGATCAGCATGATTGTCTTGTGAGGCTATCTTGGTGATGATCACATCTCCTCTCTGCACTATCTCTCTAATGAGATGATACTTTCTTTCTATATGCTTCCCTCTCTTGTGGCTTCTTGGTTCTTTGGAATTAGCCACAGCACCACTGTTATCACAATAAAGTGTGACCGGCTTATCCAGATCTGGAACAACTTCCAGATCACTCAAGAACTTACGGAGTCAAACAGCCTCTTTAGCAGCTTCACAAGCGGCTACATATTCGGCTTCCATGGTGGAGTCAGCAATGCAAGATTGCTTTATACTTCTCCACACAATGGCTCCACCACCTAGGGTGAATACTGATCCAGACGTGGATTTTCTAGAATCCCTGTCTGACTGAAAATCAGAATCTGTGTATCCTAACGGGATCAAATCCTGTCCGGAATACACTAACATATAGTTTCTCGTTCTCCGAAGATACTTGAGAATAGTCTTGACAGTAACCCAATGATCTAATCCTGGGTTGGACTGGTACCTGCTGACTACTCCCACTGCATAGCAGATGTCCGGTCTCGTGCATAACATAGCATACATGAGACTACCTACTGCTGATGCATATGGCACCCGTCTCATATCCTCAACTTCTTGAGGTGTCTTAGGACACTGTTCCTTAGACAAGTGAACCCCATGTCTAGAAGGTAAATTACCTTTCTTGGAGTTCTGCATCGAAAATCGCACAAGAATCTTGTCGATATATGATGCCTGAGACAATGCTATGAGTTTGTTCTTACGATCCCTTATAAGTTGGATCCCTAGAACATAACTCGCATCTCCCAAATCTTTCATTTGGAATTGGCTAGCCAGCCAGCCCTTTACATCAGATAACACTCCCACTTCATTCCCATTGAGTAGGATGTCGTCCACGTATAGGACCAAGAAAACTACCTTTTTGTCAATGATGCGCTTGTAGACACAAGGCTCATCGACGTTCTGCTCAAAGCCATAGGTTTTGATCACATCATCAAACCTGATGTTCCAAGATCTAGATGCTTGCTTAAGTCCATAGATGGACCTTTGCAACTTGCAAACCTTTGCAACTTGCAAACCTTTTGCTCTTGATCTGGAGACACGAATCCCTCTGGTTACATCATATAGATGCTCTCGTCAAGATTGCCATTCAAGAATGCAGTCTTGACGTCCATTTGCCAAATTTCATAATCGAAATAGGCAGCAATGGATAAGAGAATCCGAATAGACTTAAACATGGCTACTGGCGAGAAGGTCTCTTCATAATCGACCCCCTCTTTCTGGGTATAACCCTTGGCCACTAGCCTTGCCTTGAAGGTCTCTACCTTCCCGTCTACTCCTCTCTTCCTCTTGTAGATCCACTTACATCCTATAGATTTTACCCCATTCGGTAAGTCTACAAG
Organism: Dipteronia sinensis; assembly: GCA_033220585.1. NCBI lineage: Eukaryota > Viridiplantae > Streptophyta > Magnoliopsida > Sapindales > Sapindaceae > Dipteronia > Dipteronia sinensis. The sequence goes on from CM065636.1 coordinate 23,505,272, forward strand.
TTCCCAGACTGAGTTAGAGTATATAGACTCCATCTCGAGATTCATGGCTTTAAGCCATTACTCTTTATCAGGATCTTCCATTGCATTCTTGAATGTCAATGGATCATCCACACTATCAGCAGAGACAAGATCTTGTCCCTCACTTACACCCAAATATCGTTCAGGCTGTCTTACAACCCTCTCACTACGTCTAGGTGGTAGTGTATCCTGACTAGGAATTATCTGACTTTCAGATGTTAATGGATTAACAACTCTAGTTGACTGAGTACTGGTCTCACCAGGCTCCAACTCATTTAATACAATTTTAGAACGAGGTTTATGATCACTTATATAGTTATCCTCAAGAAACGTTGCATTTGTCGATACAAATACTTTGTTATCTTCAGGACTATAGAAGTATCCACCTCTGGTCTCCTTGGAGTATCCTACAAACAAGCAGACCACAGACTTAGGATCTAGCTTTCCAGTTCTGTTCTTCAGCACGTGTGCCGGACACCCCCATATGCGAAAATGTCGTAAACTAGTTTTACGACCATTCCACAACTCTAGGGGAGTTTCAGGAACAGATTTGGATGGCACTACATTCAAAATGTATGCCGCTGTTTGTAACGCATATCCCTAAAAGGAATTTGGTAATGATGAGAAACTAATCATAGATCTCACCATTTCCATTAGGGTTCTATTTCTCCTCTCCGCTACACCATTTTGCTGAGGTGTACCAGGAGCTGTGAGTTGGGAAACTATCCCATGCTCGACCATGAAGTCTTCAAACTCTTGGTCAAGGTACTCACCTCCACGATCTGATCGTAGTGACTTGATAGTCCTACCTAATTGATTCTCAACTTCAGCTCGGAATTCTTTGAACTTTTCAAATGTTTCCGACTTTCGTTGCATTAGGTAGACATATCCGTATCTTGAGTAGTCATCTATAAAGGTGACATAATACTCATAGCCGCCCTTAGCTCTAACATTCATCGGTCCGCAGACGTCTGTATGTATGAGTTCTAGTGGCTCTATAGCTCTAAGCCCTTTTCCAGTAAAAGGTCTCTTAGTCATCTTACCTTCTAAACAGGATTCGCAGACAGGTAAGGTGCCAACCTTTAACTCACTTAAAGGTCCACTTTTTACTAGTCTGTCTATCCGGTCAAGGTTGATATGACCAAGCCTTAGATGCCAGAGATACGTTTCGTTTTCTGGAGAAATCTTATGTCGTTTAGTTTTTGGTTTTTCAACTTTAAACATTTCGGTGTTGAGCAGTGTTGTATGCATTAACGGTCTTAACACATACAAATTGTTTTCATTAATTCCTGAACAAATATTCAGACCATTCTTTGCAATAATAACTGATTTATTATCAAAAGAAACAGAATATAATTGTTCTAACAACTTAGAAACGGAAATCAAATTCCGTGTAAATCCAGGAATATAAAAAACATTGTTCAATAATAAAAAACTATTATTATTACAAAATTGCAATCTTATTGCTCTCACTGCTTTGGCCGACACGACATCCCCCAACCCTACACGCATGGAGAAGGCTCCCTCCTCTAGCTGTGTCCAAGAATCAGTCCACTGCAAAGAAGAACAAACATGGTTAGTGGCCCCCGAATCAACAATCCAAGGTGAAGAATCATCTTCCACTAAACAAGATTCAAGAACAAGTAAATCATATTTACCTTTCTTCTTCTTCTTGGCTACCTCCTCCAGGTACTGAGGACAGTTCCTCTTCCAGTGCCCGACCTTGTTACAATGGAAACATTTTCCTTTGTCTTGGTCGGTGGAGGTGCCCTTCTTTTTGTTTTGGGCCTTCTTGGGTTTGGGCTTACCCTTCGCCTTTCCAGCAGACCTCTTCCTCTTCTTATTATTGGAGGAAGATGGTTCGGCAACATTTGCCTCACCGGTCTTACTTTTGCTATCCTTGGTCATGGACTCAAAAGTAGCGAGCTCATTGAGCAACTGTGTGAGACTGAACCTTAACTTGTTCATCCCGTAGTTGTTCTTAAACTGATCGAAACTCTTCGGAAGAGTCGTCAGTATGATGCTCACTTGACTGGGTTCATCAATGGCCCCGCCATTGACTTCTGCAGTGTTGAAGTAGGACATCATGCTCAGGACATGTTCCCGAACTGATGTACCTTCCTTCATGCGAGCGAGCATAGTGGAACGAACAGCTTCGTGTCGCTTTTGCTCGGAGGGCTGCCCGAACATAGCTTGCAATGACTCCATAATTTCGAATGTTGTAGTCATTGCTTCGTGCTTTGTTACAAGCACGTCTGTCATAGAAGCTAACAGATATGTTCGGTCCTTCTCATCAGATGAGACCCATCGCTGGTATGCCTCACGAACAGTTCGTGTGGCATTGGCAGTAGGCACCGGAGGACATTCCTCCGTAAGCACAAACTTGAGGTCTTTTGTGACCAGTATTGCATTAATGTTAAGTTTCCATTTTGTGTAGTTATCACCAGTTAATTTATCGTTTGCAAGTATTTGTAATAGTGCAGATGACATGGCTGAAAAAACATAAATTAAAGATTCATTCAGTCATACATTCTAAACATGTGCTAATGTTCGGCATAAAATTAAACATGATGCATGAAAATGTTTAATGAACAAGAAAAACCCTAAAAACAATGTTTCTATTCCACGACAATCCAACATACCACAAGCAAGTGCCGCCTTAGGGTCGGTCAAATTCTTGCATGTTGGATCGAGACCTTCTCAGTCAAAGGATATACCAGAATAACTCTTATGCCAATATCATTCAACCATCGTTTATTAGGTCAGGTTTTTAATTAACCAATTTAATTAAAACCTTGTGAGTGTAACCCATCATTTCAGATCTCAAGAGCTTAACTCGAGAATTGCCGCCTTAGGGTCGGTCAATCCCGAAATCCCCTCTGAAATCCTATCTGTTAGGAAGTCAACCTTGGTATTGATTCTTATGGAAACCCTCCTTAGGGAGGACGAAAACAAAGCCGTCACGAGGCCCCACTCGAATCTCACAGTGTTGAATTAATGATGGAGACCGCGGGATATAATGTCATATATCCCTCTCCCACTCACTATTTTATATTAAGAGTTTTCTATTAATATTAATGCACCTAGATTAAACTAGATTAAACGGCTAATTTTAATCTAAGCGTCAAGTGCATTAATCACAAATTATTAGAATCCTATTCCAATAACTAATAAACTAAATTGATTTTTAACACTTAAAAAATTTAGTTCATTAGTGATAATTCAAATCTATGTAAACAGTTTACTAAGACTAGAATTATTATTAAATGTGTATTTACCAAGTTTTAACTATTAAAACTAAACACATTATTAGGTCCAATTATTATTAGGAGCTTAATCAAATTAATCCTAATATATATATATAAAGGACCCTACTAATCTAAGTACTTAAACTCTTTAATAAAAGGATTAGTAATTAATGAGATTTATCAAGTTTTTACTCCTTAAAAACTAATCCCATTAATAATAGCCAATTATGTGAATAACCCATTTTAATCAAATTAAAAAAAAATTAAACACATAATATAGATGGCTATAATGCATGTATGATATATCAACATATATATATATATATATATATATATATATATATGTGTGTGTGTGTGTAGGCACAACTAATTTAAATGACATGTATATGCATGGAAATGCTTAATCATCAAATAATTAAAACATACATGAGTTGACCAAGTGTTGTGGATTATTTAACCTAAAAATTGGAATCTAATTACAAAAAATATTTCCAAGGCATCCATTGGTCTTCTTGTAATTTCCAAGATTTCCAATCTCTTCAGGTCATGTTCGGGTGTAGCATGTGTGGGTAGGTATCACTAGACGTTGAGCGCTGGTAGGGAAGGCTTCGCGAAGCGCGCAGGAAGGCTGCGCGAGGCGCGCTAGAAAGCTCGGTGGGAATGCATCGCTGCTGCGCGCGCGCTGGTAGGCGGTTGTGCGCTGCAGGCGCGCGCTGGTAGGCGCTGCGCGTGTTGGTCTGCCTGCGCACAGGCTGAAGGCATGCGTTGGTCATGCATGAGCGCTTTTATGCGCTGGTGGCACTGGTGGCATGCTCTGGTGCATGCAAGCTCGCTGGTCTTCATGTGCACGTTGAACTACCAGGTCTCTTGCAATTACATTTTTTTTTAATAATACAACAGTAAAATAAAAAAAAATAAAAAAAATTATACAACCCAGAAACACTCAAAATCCACAACACCATAAAAAATTACGATCAACCATGTTTTTTTTTTAAATTAAACAATTTAATTAAAAAAACATCATACACTCATCAAAAAAATATGTGCCTACACATTCATACATATAAGGAGCAATCGAATTCGATTATACTGTACAAAAATTGGCTTTGATACCAATTGTTGGAACCTAGGGTTACAGATTGCGCAGCGGAAGGTTTTAAAATTTTTATGCAATCATTAAACTAACCCATTTGTACAGTAATAATCAAATGCAATAATAATCAAGTGAAGAAACTTTTTCATACCTACGTAGGAGGCTCCTTCACTTTAATACGAACTGCTCCTGATTTGAACCACGTGATCTTTCTCGTTATCTCCCGGAACTGGTAACAGCGTGTGGACGCGTCACGATATTCAGGACCTGTATGGAGGAAGAAGAGAAGAATACACATGTAAAAACAAAAATTAGAAATGTAGCACTTGTGGTCTCACCACACCATAGCTTTTTCTCTCTTTTGTTTTCTTTTCATTTGCTTTTGTTGTTCACGTTTGCTGTGTATATTGTGATCACTATTACACTTCTCTTTTTCAAATGTTTCTTTTTGCCGTGTTAGTTTTTTAATTCGGTTCATATTTTAATTAAATATATATCTCATATATATCAAATAAAATCAAACCAAAATCTTATTTGATTTTTAAAACTTTTCAAAAAAGAATATCTCATATCCTTTTAAAATTAATTAAATATTTATTTTTGAATTCAAATATTTTAAATTCAAATTCAAATATTTAATAAAATAAAATAATCATATTATCTTATTTTATTCAAAATCAAATATCAACTAACACCCTCCATTTAGTGATTAATAACATAATTAAATAATCTTATTATTTAATTTATTTAATCACCATTATTCATTAATTAAATAATCACATTATTCAATTAACTCCCGAATAAATACGTGTCACTTTCGTAACACAATTAATTGGACAATCCAATTAATTAACCGTGACCCTTGTTACCTAAATCGATCGGGCTAGCAAGGGGACCTAATGGACCCACAGTATTTTGAGCTCCAATAATCCTTAGAAATTATTAATTAAACTCTTTAATTAATATTTCATGATTATTAACTTCGGTGTTATTCCACTAAAAACCCGAAGCTGCACTCTCTCAACTGTAGACGTTTTTATACAAACCAATAACTCTCGGTGTCCATCGATATAGCTATTACATATGGTATAATCCTCCACAAGTAGTTCATAATTAGAGCTGGGTCATAATGTCTGTTATACCCCTCTAATCATATCTTTCCATTAAGTACCATTGATTCTCTAATGAACAATAAATCCTACATTCCTTACGGAATTAGGAGAGCGCTCATATTGTTCAAGCCCCGAATCAACCCTTAAGGGAACTACCATCTACTTCTCACAAGAAGGAGTGGATTCCACTATTGTGTACAAACCTTCCCAGCCACAAGCTAAACCGCGATCCCAACATACGGAGTATATTGATCGGGAATGCGACTCCGACCTCACCCATGGTATATCAAAGACCACGATCTAACCTGAAGGAGTCGATAAGACACTCAGGATTAAGATCACCCACATATAGCCATCATAAGTTGATATATATGAATCTCATCGTTAAACGGATCTTAGTGAGAGATTCATATAGATCATGGCCCAGTCCTATATGATCACATCATACAAGGTGCCTCTATTCTCATATCTACATATGAATGATCCAGGATAGGATCACCGTACACTACGAAATGGATCGCAGCTGTAGATTAACCACAAATAAAGTACCCAGCTTTATTTGCTATCTACGGACTCTTTAAATTGCTCGTTTCAAACTGAATCCATCTATATATGACACTCATATACTCAGTTCGAAATTACATCCGGCAATTTTGGATGTTAAGTGCACATGTTATATAAAGTATGGCACAAAATGAATGAATATACTACTTCTTTTATTTATGTTCAAATTACATTTACATATTACAAGCTTTAGGGCAAAAACCCCAACAGTATTTTCAATTATTATATATATATATTAATTTGTTATTATTATTATTAAGGGTAAAACAGTCTTTTCAATGGGATCACTGGCATTAAAGTCATTTAACATGTCTGGCATGACAGAATCTGTCCTTTTGACGGATTCTATCACAGAAGGACTAAAAATTACAATTCTAAAAAACCGTGGACTAAACACAGATTAAGGCAAACTACGGGGACTAAAATACGATTTACCCAAGATTCAATGATGACAATAAACAACAATCCTAGCTATCAATATCTAAATGCAAAGCAAAAAGATTTAGCTAAAGAGTAAAAACGTCCTAAATGAAAGCTATCAAAGAACAAGCAATCTCAACCAACACAAAGTGACTCAAACATATTAGAAAACAATATTAGGCAAGAGTCATGCATTTAATCAAGAAAATTAATTCTAATCCTAGGAAAATATGAATATATGAAAGATGCAAAGAGTTCTAGAGCAAGTCATGTTACCTAGTCAAAGAAAGTAAGAAGACCCATGATGATATGATGCTTGAAAGATGCTAGATACGTATGGATTGATGTTTGGTTGAGTAAATGTGAGTTCTTAGGAGTCTCTCTCTCTCTCTCTTACAAATCACTTTCTCTCACTAAGGATGAATTATGGACTCACAAAGACAAGCAAGAGAGAAGACAACATATATATATATATGAGGTCAAAAAGATACTATGTCATTTTGGAAAGTTTACAATTAAAAACAGCAGACATGACGCAGTGCAAGGGTAGGAACCCGCATACCGGAACAAGAAAAACCAGCAAATGAACTTCGTCGGTAAGTGCGCGGGTAAGGACCCGAGCACTACCTGCACACTGGAAGAAGAAGAAACAGCAGGGGAACTTCACTGGTCAGTGCGCGGGTAGAGACCCACGCACTGGGACCCTCCCAAGAGGTCACTCGTAGCGTTAAGAAAAACACTCTAAACTGCAAGCGCGGACGTTTCCGATCAAGCTTGGGGAAACGAATTACAATGCACAAAGTCACACTTATAACAAACAACAAGGTGTATGTGTGAGAAGTGAAAAGAAAGCACTCAAGAAAGAATGAAACACAAATGCAAGATTAACAAAGCATGCATGAAGTAGTGTGTGTATGTGTAACTAAATCTCTTCAAAAAGTTAAGTACAAGTGATATACCTTTGAAGACCTTCTTGAGCTTGATGTCTTGAGAGTGCCTTTGAAGATTGACCATGCACCATGAACACTTAGACTACCCTTACAATTCAAGCTCTAAAGTGGTTTGTCAACGAAATAAGCCAATCACAAAATGAGGAACTTATAAGCTTTCACAACTAATTCGATGACGAACTTGAAACTAATTGTGCTTTCCTCTGGCGATGCTCTCAAGCACCAAATGGAGAGGTTGGAGAAGAAAAAAGGAAGGCTACTAGCACGGTTGTCGTATAGGTTGACGTGTCGGCCTAAATTGACTCCACTGCTATGGTTAAGCCGGTCGAGGCCTCTCCTTCAGCCAAGCAGTCGAAAAAGGGACCTAGGGTCGAGGATGAAGACTTGCTTAATGACTCGATCAAGTTTGAAATTTCCCTCAAGGGTATCGGCCTATGCAAACCCAAGTGACATTCTTGATCATGTCGATCAACTTCTGTTCCCAAAGTATGCTGCTTAAAGATAAACAATGGGATCTATCTCATTTTTTTTTATCTTCACCATCCATCTCAAAAATGGATGGTGGAGATCTATCTATTTTTAATTTCCTTATTAATTTATGATTTTCTTAAATTAAGGGTAATATGGGTATTTAAGTCTTTTTACCCATTTGACACCATCAACTATTAAAGTTAATGGTCAAACATTAACAACGGCCAACGGGGAAGGTCTTTGTCAATTTTCAAAAAAGTTATTTCTATAAGTAAATAAGCAAACACAACATAGGTTTTGTGTAATTACATTCTTCATAGGAAGCAAATGTGAGGATAATGTTTTCTTCTGTTGTGAGAGTGTTATTCGGATTACGATTGTAGTGTATGATCTTTACATGTTCTGGTACACGCTAACATGTGAGAGTGTTATTACGAACGCATTAGTAGTACTCGATCTCAACAGGTCCTTATAGACCCTTTACATGTCTCGTGCAGGTTTAATAAAATAAATATGTTCCAACATTGTTCATCAAAATAAACTTGTTGGATTGGGCTAGGCCACTAAAATCCATTAAACGGGTCACCAAATCCCTGGTCCATGGCCCATATGACAATCAATACAGAATTAGACCCGACCCATTTGCTTATATTCTTCATCGAAGTATCAGATTGTAACGAAATCACTGAAGCAGAGAGATTTGTACCTAATCAATCGAAACCCCATCAGGTATCTTTCCGTTCATTTTATTATATTAGGTTTCATGTGAATTTTTTTTACAAACTTTTGTTGTTGTTTGGAATCTCTGCACAACAATATGGTGTTTTAGTAGCTGCTTTAAATATTGCCATCCAAGTGTTCGAGAAAAGGACTCAGCGAATCTTGGCAACTCTTAAAGAACATGCTATCTACCTAGCATAATTATCATGAAATGCTTGAGTTCATTTTTCATGTCCATGCTATACCTTTACCTAGTAATTGTCACATCTACATTGCTAGCGAGTGAGGTTGACGAGTTGTAGCAAACAATATCTACTTCGTGTCTCTATTACAGTTTTTTTTGTTTAAAAAACATAATAAAATAAAATTTTGTAGCTATTTTAATGTATGATAATACCCATTTTGTGAAAGATTGGAGTTTGTTCTCTATGCGTTTGAAGAATTAAAAGAATATGCTAAAAAGAAACATACCCAAGTGAGTGAGTTGATATTGCATGGACTTAATTCGTCAGTGTTCTTGTATCTGGGCTGTTTCAGTTTATTTCGATAATTGGAATTTTAGTTGCTTCTTGCTGTTAAAGAAATCAAATTCTTAATGAGCTAAAGTCATTAAAATTTCAATTAGCTTGTGGCAGGTTATGAGTTTTGAAGAGTAAACCAAGCAGGAAGTACGGTTTTCTGTGGGTTGGAAGCTTTGACTTGTATTGTGTTGTATTCTGGGAGTGATTATAGATGGCGTTGAGGCGTATGCTTGGTTTTTCTGATGGTGAGTTGATGAGATCGGATGCAAAGCCTTGTTCCAGATTAATGAGGCAGACAGCTGGCATTTTCACCGTTGGAGGAGCATTGGGATTCTGGGTTCTTTGTAGACTCCACTATGGCAATATTCTACTTTTTTTCTTATATTAGTGTTCTATCTGTTGTTCTGTTCCTGCTGGTTGTTATCTTGAATGCCTGCAATGTAGCATCACTCTTCTTGATAGTTAGCTCTATTATGGAAAAAAATAATAGTTATATTGTTGATTCTCATACAACTTGCTTGTCCTTTTAGATATTGTTTTCATTATAATTTTGATATTGAATTTCATATACATAATCAAAGAAAATGATTATTAAAAGCAGTTATGGTAATGAGATTTCATACTTGCTTTTTTGCTATAATTTCCTCTTCCATTTTAAACTTCTGAATAACTTTAAATAACGGTAACCTTTGACTTAATTAAGACGTTTCAGTTGTTCTCTATTGTTTTATAGATGCAGTTCTGTTACTGGTATTGTTTATAGTGATGGTTCTTATATATATATATATAAAAGATACGGTGTTACCTTGCTTTGCTTCTTTATTGTGTCTTTAGACTATCGCAGACATGGTTTCAGCTTCAGTGGGAGGGAGCTCTTATCTATGATCCTAATATTTTGATCAGTTGATCGATCTAATGGGATCCAGAACTAAAATTATTTCAAGTTTTATCGTGCAAAGTTTGTATTTGTTTTCTAACCTTTGAAACATTAGTCTACTTGATTCTAATTTAATTGTAATGCAATGAGGTTTTCGTAGCTTAAATACACAGCCTGCCCTTGATTAGTCTTTTATTTTTTTCAGTCCATTTTTGGTCCCTTGTGATTGAAATTAAGCAATAAACTCACTTTCACTGATATTTTTGTACCTTGGGGCTGAATCTAAGCCATAAACTGACTTGAATGTTAACAAAAGTTTCTGTACATATACCAGTTAATATTCATGGTTCGATGCTCATGCAGGTCCTAGAATTACAGTGCCTAGAAGTCTCCGATGGGCAGCTTGCGGAGCTGTTACCGTGAGCTCATCCACTGCTCTACTCGTCCGCCTACTTAGTCCCGAATGTGAACCTCAGAATATAGCTGCTTATGACAGGGGGAGAAGTAGCTCTTAGCCACTCAAGGGTGTCCGTAATTGTCATCTCAGCTTTCTATCATTAGTATTTAGTCCATATACAGCAGTGATCTGTGATCTTATCATTAATCGACCTCTGGGACAATGTTCATGTAATGCTAATATTTCCGTAGAAACGTATGTATTGTCGAATGTGGAAACTCTAGTTTAGCCCTAGCATTTTTAGCTCCGAACTTGGTATAAATCTTATGTATGCATATTGATTGTTGATCTACAATCTAACAACCACAACAATGATTTCTTTTCTCTTTTTTTTTCTTATATAAAACATGCGGTGTGGCGATTCAAACCTGAGATATTGTCAGGCGGAATGAGGGTCATTTACCACAAAACTCATTCACCACAAAGTCACATTGAGACATTGAGTGGTGGTAAGAATGATTTCTTGTTGAAAGAGAGATTTATGTGTATTTTCAAAATTCAGGGGTTTACCATGTCCGTAATTCTAGTGTTATGCAATAATTATAAGATACCAAACCTTATGCACGACGTTAAAATCCCTGATTCTCCTAAATAAATAAAAAACATTAAAATCCTTGATGTGTATATCCTAAATCTAGTGAGATGTATATTTGTATTGTATTGTAGCATGATTCAAAATTTGGTCAAATTTCATAGTTTCTTGGGTGTAATAATTTAGGTAATTGAGATATAAGGAAAAAAAAATGTTGCAAGTCGTCGGTGTAAGAAATTCTATAAAAAAATTCAAGTTGCAAAAAATTATTCAATTAATTTGTATTAAATAATAGACAAAAGACATTGGATGATACAAAATAGTGCAAAACCACATCATTATCCAAGTTTATTATTATATGCTATTTATAATATTATATTGGAATTAATTAACTCTAATGCAACCTAACCTTTACCTTAGCCAATTATAGAATTCTATATTATTTGTCAATTCACATTAGAAGCACTTTTCATTCATTTTTGTGGTGTTGCACTAACACTAACAACAAAATGTTGGTGAAAATGACAAAGCTTTTTAATTATTTTTTCTTTATATATTTGAAATAGAGCATAGATGGTTGTCCATTTGAAGACACAAATGAAACACATGGTTTAAATGGCTGAGAATGCAACTCTTTCTCATGCATTTTGGAGTCAAAATTGTCTAATCGATTAAATTTAGTGCTAATTGCATTAAAGTACCCTGAATTTTTCCCTACATGTAAAACATCGGTGAGGTCATAAATTCAACACGAGCGTAACCTGTCATTGAATTCAAACCGTTAACTTTAACGGTTGACCATCCAAATCTATAAAAGGATAAATGTGTCATTGCCACATCATTCAAATTATATGTATTTATTATTTATATTTATTTATTAAATAATTAAAAACTAAAAATCCATTCACATCTTCAACACCTCATTAATTTCATCTTCATCATCATCTTCAACTTCATCAACTCAATCTCCATCTCCAACATCATCACCAACTCATCCATTTCTTTTTAACCAACACAAAGCACAAATCAATACCAAGAACAAAAACACAAATCAACTAAATTTTTTTTTTATAAATCAACTAAATAATTCCAAAAAACAAAAAAAGCAAGCAGAGCAGTCAACAAATCTGCTACACTAAACAACCCAACAAAAAGGAAAAAATATAAATAAAAGTTCTTAGTTGGATGGGTGCACAAATCACACAATACACCTCTTTGTGTTTGGTTGGTGGAATCGGGCATGGAATGGGAAAATGAATCTTCATTCCATTGTTTGTTTTGCACAAAATATCATGGAATAAAGATTCCATTCTACATAGGATTCTATCAAAATGGTGGACTAGGATTCCTCTCTTGAGATCGGAATCCGGATTCTACCCTTACTGAAATGTTCAATTTACCAATTTATCCTTAAAAAATCAAAAATCAATTTTTTTTTTTTAAAACAGAAAACAAATGAGCCACTACCGGTGGCATCCTTCGTAATCGAAGACTATGAGTCAGCTGGCGAAGCCTTGTCGTCTCCGTCTGACGCAACCGGAGGTGGCCTCATCGTCATCGAAGGCCTTCGCCTCCATCATTGGAGGAGGAGAGGGCCTCCTCTATTTCCAAACAAAGTGAAACATAAGAGGTGTGAGCCTCTATCACTAATGGAGGTTCATACCTCCTCTTTCGCCAAATGAGGCCTTGTCCTCCTCCATCATCGAAGGAGGTGACGACCTCCTCCTTCACGAGCTCCATTGCGGTTTGTGATGGGGAACAGATCCTCCATCGCAATTGATATCCTCAATCGACGGAGGATCCATCCTCCGTCGATAGAAGAGGTCTCCACGCCGAAGGAGGCAACTGAAGGTGATCAATATTGCCTCTTCCGGCAATACGTCTCCGATGATCATGGTGGCCATCGATGAAATTTTTTAAGTTATTGTTTTTCTTTTGAAAAAATGTATTTTTTTTATTTTCTAATAATTTATTTATATTTTTAAAATAATTATTATATCTTTTAATTTTTTTTAAAAGATTCAAAAAAATTTATTCCTTTCTTCAAAAAAAAATTATTATTCCTAATTATTTGGAAAATATTTTTAAACTTAAATTTTTTATTATTTTAATATTAATATTTTAATTTAAAATAAATTTTTTAATACATCAACACAAGGTATAGTTTGGCCAAAACATCAAGGATCCCATAATGGATTCAACATTTCAACCAAACAAATGAATTCATCTAGGAAACAAATTCCTTTACCAGAAGGATTCATTTCAAGATGGATTCATTTCGAATGCGCTTTCCTTTTCTACCAACCAAACATAGCCTTATAGTATATCTTACAAATTTATTAATAAAAAGAAGAAAACAATAGTTAAAAAGACAATGCAGATTGCACAAATATACCCCGAGTTTAGGTGTAATTACACGTATATTCAATTGTTATCTGAAATTACACAAACTACCTTAATTTTCAGTTGATTGATGTCAACTTTAACCATTAACTAGATTTTAACATAAAATGACTGAAATACCCCTAATTATTTATTTTGCCTTTTATTTTATCATTTTAAAATTAATATTTAAAAGTTTAAAAAAATAATAATAAATTAATATTCGAACTAAAAAATTATATAATAAAAGAAAAAAAACGATCCGATTTTTTTCCTTCCAAATGTTTTCCATTTTTATTCTTTTATTTTCTTTCATTTTCTCTCTACCCAAACACCAAATTTTTAGATTTCAAAAACTCCATCTTCATCGAAACACAATCTTTCCCAAAATCTAACATCCATCACCCAAACATCTCTTCCAAACTTCATCAAAACACAATCATCAACCCACAATTAATTTTTTATCATCGAACCATTATCAAATCAGTATCAACACCATCACCAGCTCACAAAAAAAAAATTGCAGTTCCTCGGTCCATAGCGGTTGCTCTGAGGAGGAGTAGATATTCTCATCTAGCAGAGGACTTGCTTCTCATCGGAGTACATCGCTCCTCTCCCTAGAGTGATATGCTCGGGGGAGGAGCTTATGGAGCCCCTCATCTTCTATAAGCCGAAGTTGTTGTGACAGTCGCTAGCTCCTCCTACAACTGAGTCGCATGTGCCGTCTTCCTGTGGCAGGTTGGCCTTCATGGCTCCGAAATGGATGATGCATCTAAGATGGAGGCTTTTGAGCTTCAAGGTGAAGACTGAAGAATCTAGGGCCCCGTCCTGTAGCTGTTTCTCAGTCCGTTTTCTAAAAATGATTTCGAATTCGTATTCATTAACCGTTTTTCAGTTTATTTTCAAAAAATCAAAAAACAAAAACAAAATGAAAAACAAAATCAGTGTTAACAGTGAAATATTTGAAAAACACTAAATACTTGTTTTTCGTTTTCGTTTTCGTTTTCAAAAAAATTAACAACAATTTTTTTTTCTTTTTTCTCTTCAACCGTGCATCAACTACTTTCTTTCTCATCTTCTATTTTCCCATCTTCATCTTCTTTCTTCCGGCGCTGCTCGTCACCGCCGCTGATCGACTCCCGCTCGTTGCCGCCGATCTAGTTTTCTTCTTCTTCAGCTAGGCATCTTCTTCTTCAGAGCCGCCGATCAGCTAGTCTTCTTTTTTTTCACCGCTGCCGATGGTCTTCTTCTTCCTCGTCTTCTTTTTTTCTGTTGTTGCACAGTTCTCCTCCATCTTTATCTTTTCAATATTTTTTTTGAAAGCTATCTCTTATGTATTAAGATAGAGATAGAAGAAGAAAAATCAAAAACTAACCCCACCCTACGATCCAGTAAAAATATCAAAATACAAATTGAGGCAAAAAAGAAGTGCAATCAAATATTTATTTATTGTTGATGCTGAGATTTTTAAAGAGAAAAGAGACACTACTTTTTCAAGTCTAATATGAAGATTCAATCAATTCCATTCTCTTTCTGGGTTGTTTTTTTTTTTTTTTTGAAAATTGAAAATAATTTAGAAAACCAGAAACCCAAATCTGGGTTGCTTTTTAATATATATATATATATATATATATATATATATATACATACACACACACTTAATATTAATTGAAGGAGATTAAACACTGTCATGATTGCTGAGGTTATTCCATGATTGTTGGCAAAGACGATGACTGGTACTGGGTAATTACCAAAATTGTCTGGAATTTCAAATCTAAAACGGTTTTGGATGATTAAAATAACTTCCAAAGCTTTTATCAGAAAGCTGTTTAAGATCGGCCCTTCCAATTGTTGTTCTAGACTTGGACAAATTTCTTCTTCCAATTGTTGTTGTTTTTCTTCTTCTACTTCTTCTTCCTCTGATTGTTGTTCAGTTCTTCTAAAGCCAGGGACTTGGACCATAATATCAAATAAAATGCAAACTTCATGTTACAATTTTTGATATTTTCAATTATTCTACTGCACGTGTTTTTACTATTTTTATTTTCAAAATACAGCTTTTAACATATACTACCAGACGTGTTTTCGGATTTCGAAATTGAAACCGAAAATACTGTTTTCATTTTCATTTTTATTTTCAAAAAACAGACAATAAAAAACGCTCACAGGACGGACCCTAGATTTTTCCAATCTCTCTCCTCAACCTTTTCCTTTTCTCTATCTTTTAAAATAGTCATCTTCTTTTTTTCTTTGAAACCGGTGGAGATAAGGAAATCGGAGATTCAAGATCTCTCCATTTAGTTTTTTCTTTTAAAATTTGTTTATATATAAAAATGTTCTTGATGGTAAAGATCATCTGATTGACGGAGGAGATCAGATCTCCTACATTCATTTTTTTTAAATAATTAAGTAATAAGTAATATATAAATCATTATTAATATTCTATCTTATAAAAAGGCAAAAGATGTTTTCATCCCTCAATTGTTAATTTCTAACAATGCATCACTAACAGTAATTGCACCTAAACTTAAGGTATGTTTGTGCTAGTTACCCAAATATATATGTAAGTGAGCACCAATTCACTAAACATGTCCGACAGGTTAACCGAAAAATATCAAAATTGACAAAAATTCATCCCAAATAATTATCAATTAAGTCGAAATTTTTTTAATAAATATAAATTACAGAATTTAAAAGCAATAAAATTAAGAGCACTAATACTATGTATTTCATGAATATGAGATCAAAGAGATTGATGTCATGATAATCGACAACATATATATAACTAGAGAATTCTCAACAAAAAATGTTTAGACAATGGCAAGTATTAAATAATAATTTTTTTAAATATAAATTAAATAAAAAATAATTAAAATCTTTCAAAAAGAAAAAAAAATCAAAGGATCTGTTATTTGAGGAGCAGATCAGTGGCTCCAATTCTCTTCCTCCGACGTTGGAGGAACAAATCGGTTGCTCCTCTAAATGTTCTTTCTTGGAGTTTCACGGTAGGAGAAGAAGAAGAAAAAGAAAAAGAAAAAGAAGAAAAAGAAGAAGAATAAGAGTGAGAATGAGAAGAAAATGAAGAATGAGAGTGAGAATGAGAAGAAGAAGAAGAAGAAGAAGAAGAGGAGGTGATCTGAGAAGAAAAAAATTAAAAGAGTTTTTTCTTTTTAAAAAAAAAAACAAAATGAAAAGCAAGGAAAACATGTTTAATGTGCTTTTCAATTTTAAGACTAGTTTTGTTTTCCATTTTGTTTTTATTTTTTAAAAACAAAATGAAAAACGGTTAATGATGCGTCTTGTAAGCGTTTTTCATTTACTGCTTTTTCGAAAATAAAATTGAAAATGAAAACTGTGTTTTTGTTTCAATTTCAAAATACGAAAACGAGTCTAGTAGAATATATTGAAAGCTGTATTCTAAAAATAAAACCACTAAAAACGCACTTCGTAGAATAACCGAAATATATCAAAATTTGACAATAATTCATCTCAAATAATTATCAATTAAGTCAGAATTTTTTATTAAATAAAAATTACTTTCAAATAAAAGAAAATCAAGAGAACTAATACTATCTATTTCAATAAAATCAAAGAGATTGATGTCATGATAATCGACAACACATATATAACTAGAGAATTCTTATCAGAAATTGTTTAGATAGTGACAAGTATTAAACATTAAAAATTTTAAATATAAATTAAATGAAAAATAATTCAAAAAATTCAAAAAGAAAAAAGAAAAAGAAAAAGAAAAAATCAAAGGATCTGCTCTTGGAGGAGCAGATCGACGACTCCAACGCTGGAGGAGGTGAGATCCTCTAACGATGTTGGATGAGCAAATCAGCTGCTCCTTCAAATTTTCTTTCATGGAGTTTCACGGTAGTAGAAGAAGAAGAAGAAGAAGAAGAAGAAGAAGAAGAAGAAGAAGAAGAAGAAGAAGAAGAAGAAGAAGAAGAAGAAGAAGAAGAAGAAGAAGATCTGGGAAGGAAAAAATAGACCTGCGTCGCCGAAGGAGAATCCCACCTCCTTCGGTGTTTGAGGAGCAAATCAGTTGCTTCTCCAAATGTTCTTTCATGGAGTTTCACGATTGGAGAAGAAGATGATGATGAAAAAGAAGAAGAACATGGAGTTTAACGATAGGAGAAGAAGAAGAAGATGATGATGAAGCGATATGGGAAGAAAAAATACGCGAGTTTTTTTTTTGACAAAAAAAAATGAAAAACAAGGGAAACACGTTTTATGTATTTTTGATGTTTTTCAATTTTAACAATGTTTTGTTTTCCATTTTGTTTTTGTTTTTTAAAACCAAAATGAAAAACGGTAAACGAATTTGAATTCGAAATTATTTTTGGAAAACAAAAACAAAAACGGGCCGAAAATATAGTACCAAATACGCCCTAACGAATGCAAATTCGAAATTGGTTTTGCAAAACAAAAAGAAAAAACGAGCCCCCAAAATACAGTACTAGACAAGCCTTTACTCACTTTCCATTTTCATTTTCTTCAAACACACCCTGCCTTCTTCTTCTTCTTGATCTTATCCGACGTATCCCTCCCCTTAACCTACACCTACATTGCCAACCTTTGGATCCTCCATCAACCCTTTTTTTCCTCTCGATTCTCGATCTCCCTCCATTCGAACCTCCATATCTGATAAAACAAATTAAGCAAATGGAGCTCAATCTGGAAAATCGCACTTCTATTTTTCTTATTTTTTTATTATATGATGTAGGAAATTGATCTCATCCATCCTTTTAATGGAGGGGAACTGATCTACTTCATCCATTTTCTTTATTTAAAATCATTTAAATAAAAAATAACATGTTTTTATTTAACTATTTTCTATCATTTCAATTGTAAGAAGACCAGGCTACCCTTCTAACATTAACTGCTGAAGATGGAAGGTTAACAACAAGGTATCTTTGTATCGAAGTTATGAAAGTCAGCGACATTTCTTAAAGGGGAAAAACCGAGGTACTTTAGTGAAATTAACCCTTAAATAAATTTATTATATGCTTATTTAAATTGTAAGTTTAAATTATGATAGCTTGAAATAGTATTTAATTAAATTATTATTTACATCAAATTAAATTAAATCAAGAGGAGATAAGATTGACCCGATAGTTATATTCCTTTCACACTTACATCATTGATGTTGTGAGTTCGAATCGTGTCATCCTACTCTATAAATCCGAATTATTTATAATAATTTAAAAAAAATTAAATCATTAAAAAAATAGAAATCAAATCATTTTCGATTTTATAAATCAATTAACATTAGATCATAATATATATATATATATATTAATTTTCTAATAAAGACTTTTTACGATGCACACTTTGAACACCTTTAATGAAATTGAATATTAATTTGATTTTTTGTATGGATTATGAAAACATTGAAATACATATTGTTTTTAAAACCAACATTAGATCAAATTAAATTTCAAATAAAATTCATGATTGAGACCAAATTAGATTAGATTAAAGATTAAAAAAATTAGATTAGATTGGATTCAAGTATATCAATTTAGAATAAGATGATAAATTATCCTATCTTATTGTTTTGTCACATGAAATTTGGATAATCAAAGCAATTAAGGTGAATCCACATGTCATTATCCCACAATTTCTCTCACTTTCTCTTCAAGATTGAAACTTTCTTCCTCAATCACCACCAATTCAGTATTTTCGTTCATCCCCACGGACCCCACCTCCAAACCCTAAAAAGATCCAATTTTTCCTCATTTTCTGGTCACAACAACACCAACATGAATGGTACTGACACCAAACCCACCACCCACCTCCCCAAAAAACCGAAACTTTCCCAAACTTTGATTTCAGATTCTGAAATCCAATCTGAGTTCTCCCACCATGACTCCACCATAGCTAGAATCAACAATGGAAGCTTTGGTTCCTGTCCTCAGTCCATCATCTCAGCCCAGCAAAGATGGCAGCTCAAGTTCCTGCGCCAGCCTGACCACTTCTATTTCAATCGCCTCCAAAAGGGTATTATTGAATCAAGACAGGTGATCAAAAGCTTGGTCAATGCAGACCATGTTGATGAAATCTCCATTGTAGATAATGCCACAACTGCTGCAGCCATAGTCTTGCAGAGTGTTTCATGGGCATTTTCTCAAGGAAAGCTCAAGGAAGGTGATGGAGCTGTCATGCTTCACTATGCTTATGGTGCTGTGAAGAAGTCTGTGGAAGCTTATGTTACAAGAGCAGGTGGGTATGTTATTGAAGTTCAATTGCCTTTTCCTGTTGCTTCTGTTAGTGAAATAGTTGATGAATTTAAAAAGGCTTTAGAGAGAGGAAAGAAGAATGGTAGAAAAGTCAGGTTAGCTGTGATTGATCATATAACATCTATGCCTTCTGTTGTGATTCCTGTTAAAGAATTGGTCAAGATTTGTAGAGAAGAGGGTGTTGATCAAGTTTTTATTGATGCAGCACATGGTATAGGTTGTGTTGATGTTGATGTGAAAGAGATTGGGGCTGACTTTTATACTAGTAATTTGCATAAGTGGTTCTTTTGCCCGCCTTCGGTTGCTTTTTTGTATTGTAGGAAATCGAGTAACGTGAATGATCTGCATCACCCTGTGGTGTCTCATGAGTATGGAAATGGGTTGGCTATAGAGAGTGCTTGGATAGGGACTAGGGACTATAGTGCCCAATTAGTGGTTCCTCAAGTTCTGGACTTTGTTAATAGGTTCGAAGGGGGAATCCAAGGAATCAAGAAGAGAAATCATGATGTTGTTGTAGAGATGGGGAAGATGTTGGCAAAAGCATGGGGAACCCATATCGGGTGTCCTCCGGAGATGTGCGCTAGCATGATCATGGTTGGTTTGCCTGCTTGTTTGGGGATTTCAAGTGATTCTGATACTTTGAAGTTGAGAACTCACTTGCGGGATAATTTTTCCATTGAAGTCCCTATCTATTATCGAGCACCGAAAGATGGGGAGGTTAATCTGGTCACTGGATATGCCCGGATTTCTCATCAAGTTTACAACAAGCCAAGCGAATATTACAAGTTTAGGGATGCAATTAATCAGCTTGTTCATGATAAGTTTACTTGTGCACTCCTCAAATAGTGAAAAGGTATATTCTACATTCAATGATTCTCTTTTTCTCTCTCATTCTGGTTAGATGGAGAGATCTATTGCCATTCTTTCGACTATGTAGCTTTTTTTTCTGGTTAAATGGAGTAATCTATTGTCATTCTGTCAATTATGTGGGATCATGAATTAAGCCCCCGGATATCTGAGACTAGGGGAAAGGTTAGCTGATTAATTCTCAAAACATTAGTGAATATGCATCATTTGCTGTATGTAGTACACTGAAATCATCAATGGTGTCATATATGGGCTTGTTCTGCAATCTGTGACCCTAAATGATCATATGTTAAATTTCAGATGTCACTCTTCCCTTATTCTTATCATTTTTGGAAGACTGCTGATTGAACAAGAGGAAGCGTTCATAACCTCATTATTTTCATAAAAGTAACGAGCATGAAAAAACAAGGGATTTAAGTTATCTTTCGAAGTAATAGAAAGCAAGGGCTGTGGCTTTTTTTATAGGATACAGACACTACTTAGAAAGAGAGAGAAAGAGCCCCTAAATAAATTTTTTGTTTTGGTTCCTATCAAAAAAAAAGACAGGGGTGGGTTGGGGGGCGATTTAATTCCATATTTGATTATGTTTGCTTAATTGAATTCCTTCTTTCTTTACTCCTTACTACCCCATGAATTTTCCAGCTTCATTACTCTGTGAGTGTTTATACATGAAATTTGTGTAGTGTGTTCTCCAAAATGGTGAAGAAAGTCTCTGTGACACTAGTTTGAAATTGAATGATTTTATGTTGATGTTGTTGCAGACCTGCTGGCATTCACAACTGATGATAATCATACATTGAAATGCCATCCATAGATCAGTAACTTTCCCAAATTAACTGATTTAACTCATTTCTTGTCGTGCAGCTTATTAATGAATTTGATCTTTTTTTTGCATGTTCTCTTTTAGAGTACTTATAAGCTCTTTCTAATTAGTTAATCCCCATTTGTGTTTTACCTTGTTTTGATGATTGAGAACTATCCTTACTCAAATTTGTTTCCATAATGGATCTATATTCCCTTATCATAAATGCGTATTCTGTCAGTGATTAGATTTTGAAGTTGTACACATAGTGCAAAATAGTTTGTTATAGAAACTAGGACAGGTTATAATGTTCTTAACATGACTGTAATTATTGCCTCCAGTCTGAAGTGTAATTATGCTTTCAGTAATATATGTTTTGCCCAAAAAATATTAGTAAAACAGCCAAAATGGTGGATCCCAATTATCCTTTATAATGCTACCAGAAGCTCAACTAAACTTAAGTGGAGTTTCTTGCCGCAGTGGCTGTCTCGTCTATTTTTTTTATTTGTTGTGACTATGGTAGTATGAGTTAGGAAGTTTTTTGTGTACTTGCATCCCCAGTTTAGTTATCTGCACATGTTGATTTATCTTCCAATGGAGAATCGGATATATGATTAACATTGGTCAGCAATTACGGGAACATTAATTCAATTAGAAAAAAAAAAAAGGTTTCCAGAATATAAGTTGCTTGGTGATGTATGAGGAAAAAGGCTCTTCTGGCACCTTTAACGGACTGAATTAGGGTGACCCATCTGCATATTTGACTATGTCGATTGTGAATTTCTTCGCAAGGATAAAATTTTGTGTTTCTTATGAATCTAACTTATTTGCTCACATGTTTTTTCCCGATGTATATAGGCTTCTGATTGTCAGCAGTTCAATGAAGAATAAGGGCTAGCCACTTATCTCTGTGGAGCTGCCATCTTGGCTCGTTCTCATGGTTTCACTACCGTGAACCCCCCTGAAATGAGTAGAGAGACAGATTGCAGATAGATGTATAATGTATTAGAAATTTAGAATAGAAACAGTTTGTATTGAGGAGATTTAACTTGTCAGCTTGGCTCCATGAGAGCTGTTTATTGTAAATGTTCTAAATTCCACAAAAAACTATGCCTCTAAGCAGCCAAGCCAAGGCCAAAAACAAGCTGGAGTGATCTCGTATCTGACTAATAAAACATTGCATGCTCAAGTGTGATTTCTTCAGGTTTTATTGGCTCTAAAATCATGCATGAAAACTCTCATATAGACGTGAGAGTTCTATCAACTTCCGTCCAAATCAAATAATTTTAGTGGTTTCAAAATTCATTGTGTTCCGTAAAATCTTTGTATAATTTTTCCTGGATTCCTTTTAGTATTTGGGAATTTATTTTAAAAAAAAATCTCTGCAGCGAGAGACGTCAATATAGACAAAATTCAATAATTAATTAACCTTAGAATAATGGAAGACAAAATTCAATGTCAATTAACCTTGGATAAAATCAAGTTTTTATAACTAAAAGCCCAAGAAAATGTTTCAATACACCGTTAGGGGGATCTGCCCTCAATTTTTTTTTTCAATTCATTTAAAAAATTATAAAATTGTTGTGAAATAATTAACTTTCACCACCTAGAAAATAGTTTGCAATTAATTCTCTTGATCTCATTTCCTATTTCAATATAGGGCAATTACCTCTCTTGATCTTATTTCCTATTTCATTGTAGATTCAATTCTTCCTATGCCTATATATAGGCTCATTGTATAAGCTTTCGACAAACAGAGAAATAAACGGATACAATTGGTTTGTTCTCATTCTTTCTCTTTTCTGCTAGTATTACTTTCTATGTTTTTATGCTTTGATTTATAACACGTTATCAGCACAAATGTTTTTCCTTTTATTATCTCTTCTTCTTCCTTTCTTATTATTAATAATAAAGGTTTACAACAAGAAGATTGAATTCGAAATCAGAACCAGAAGTTCCTGATTCAAAAATAAGAACCAGAAGTTCTTGATTCGAAAATAAGAACCAGAAGTTCTTGAATAAAAAAAAAAGATCAGAACCTGAAGTTCTTGATTCGAAAAAAAAACCTGAAGTTCTAAATCCTTGAAATTATTTAGAACATGAAGTTCTAAATCTTGAAAACTATTTAGAACCTGAAGTTCTAAATCTTTGAAATTATATAGAACCTGAAGTTCTATCCTTGAAATTATTTAGAACCTAAAGTTCTAAATTAGATTTCTCTTTTGGGAACATGGATGAACAATCTAGTTTCAAAAAGGAAATTGAGGATATATGCTTGGTCGATAGTGTAACGACGCATACTATTCTTCGAGATATGAAATACTTCTTGGATTTAACCTTAGTGAAAGCCAAGGTAAACACTATATCCGATCCTGCAAACCTAATAGAAGGCTCTGGAAGAGCCACGATTATATTGACAAATGGTACACAGATAAACATAAATGTTGCTTTATATTCTAGTGGATCCAGAAGGAATCTACTTAGTTTCAAAGATATTCACAACAATGGATATTATATTGAGACTATAAGTGAGAATAATATAGAGTACCTCTATATTACATCACATATCTCGAGCCAGAAGCTCATTTTAGAAAAGCTTAATGCTTATTCGTCTGGATTATATTATATAAATATAAAATCAGTTGAAACCTATGCAATTATAAACCAGAAGTTCACAAATCCAAAAATATTTTTACTTTGGCATGATCGTCTCGGTCATCCAAGATCTACTATGATGCGTAGGATAATTGAGAATTCTCATGGACATCCAATAAAGAACCAGAAGATTCTATTGTCCAATGAAAATATGTATACTGTTTGTTCACAAGAAAAGTTAGTGATTAGACCATCAATTACAAAAGTTGATTTTGAATCCTCATCTTTCTTACAATGAATTCAAAGAGACATATGTGAGCTGATCCACCCGGCGAGTGGACCATTTAGATACTTTATGGTATTAATTGAAACATTTGCACGATGGTCACATATTTGCTTATTTTCTACACGTAATACTGTTTTCTCTAGATTGTTGACGCAGGTTATTAGACTTCGAGCACATTTTCCGGATTATCCAACCAAAACCATACGGAGAACAGTGCTTTTGGTTGTATAGATGAGAGAATGTTTGATGCCAACAGAAACACATAGTGAATATGTGTGTTGTGTACGTATGATAGAAACACAGTGAAAAAAGTACAAATAAATACATATTGCAGGGATTTGCGTTTGTGAATTGTTTCCAAATTTATGATCACCTTACGACCGATGATACAACCAGTAGATGATTCTGCTTCAGCTGTAGCTGTAAAATTCGAATTCTCGGTGAACGGTATGTAATCCAAAAAATACTTTGTTATATACATTATCCATATCATCTTGGTTAATTATCATATATTCATGGTTTACATTGACGTCTTTAAATTTGCTATGCCTTTTGCACTTGAAAATGATTATGTGGGAAAACTATGTTTTTTTTTCTTTTGTGCCTTAACAAAATCATTTATCTTGTCTGATTAGATTGATTGGTATCATTCACAGAAGTGAATGTTAAGTCATATAATCGCCATGGTAGAAATTTTGGTCAATTAAAATTATTATGGCATTGATGATCATAATAAGAAAATCTAATCACCAGAAGTGGAATCACACCAAAACAAAGTAAGAAAATGTTTACTATTGGTGATGAAATAGCGATGTACCTGAAGTATACATAAATATCATGTTGATATTTTACCAAGTATATATCAATGCTCCGGGAGAGCTAATTGTATGTTACAAAGTGAAAAACAAAATGACATATATGTTACACTTTATTATTTTAATAGATCCAGAAGAATCTATTTAGTTATAAATATATACATCATAAATACATGTTGTATTATTTTATATTTTTTTCATGCTAGAAGCATGATATTCCATTCTTATAATTGAGTCTATCATATAGAATATGCAGATTCTTTAGTGAATGTCCCTGAAGGACAATATGACAGTACAATATATCAATGAAGAATGGTATGACGGTTTAAATATGTCTGAAAATGACATTTTGATGGTGTAAATAAATCCATGACGGATAACAAAATCAGGCCAGCAAACGAATAAATTCACGTCGTTAGGGGGAGAAAAATACAAATGAGAAAAATCAACGACGTGAAATTGTAGTTAGCATGCATCATATTTATCTTATATTGATCCTTGTTTGAAGTTCAAAGGATCATTCGCTTGCAAATTGCTTATTCGAATGAATTTATTAATTGCCAATATATTAACCCGGGTGATTGTTCCTGAAGAACAATTTATGCAAATGGCAACAAATAAATTATTCGTGGCACACTAGAAGTGTGAAATTCGACTTTTATTTAAAAGTTATTATTCCCTGAAGTGAATATGAACGATCATGATCATGTTAGTTAAGACTAATGCTCGAGCTATATGTAATCCTCATCATAACTCCCGAAGAGTTAAATGTCTTTGAAAAGACAAAAACCTTTTTGAAGAGGTATAAATTAATGAAATGTGATCTCCCCCTCCGAGACTCATAAATTAAAGGGATCTCAATTGTCCATGCAAAGACACGTATACTGAAAGTATACAAATATTACAGTTCCCCATTGTAAAATTTTACAATAGCCCTTGAAGAGGCATATGTACTGTAAACAAAAATTGAGATCTTCTATAGTGTTGCTCTGCATATTATGAAATGGTAAGGATCTTGAACCACAAAATTGTGGATGAATGTCGACATAATACTATTGTCCAAAAGACAGAGCTATATTCATGGACATATAGTGTAGACGCTTAAAGACGTCAAACGTTTTTTGTTAAAACGATTATTCGTACGAAAATCGAGATATCAAGATATAACTTATACCTCGAAACTAAGGGTTTACTGTAAAAACCTAGTATTGATCATATGCATATATTTTAGTGCATAATTAATATTTCTATGATCAGAATAATCCTTGAAGGATTCAAAAATGCCAAAAGCATATAATTCAGAAGAAGCAATTCAAGTAGAATTGGCTTCATTAGCCAAACAAGAAGTTTTTGGACCAGTAGTCCAGACGCCTGAAGACTTCAGACCCGTTGAATACAAATGGGTATTTGTTCGAAAACGTAATGCGAAAAATGAAATCGTGAGATATAAGGCACGACTTGTTGCTCAAGGGTTCTCTCAGAGACCATGCATTGATTACGATGAAACATATTCTCCTGTAATGGACTCAATTACGTTTCGATTCTTAATAAGTTTGGAAGTCTCTGAAAGACTTGAAGTTCGTCTTATGAATGTGGTGACAGCATATTTATATGGGTCACTAGATTCCAATATATACATGAAAATCCCTGAAGGATTTAAAATGCCAGAAGCATGTAATTCAAATTCCCGTAACTTGTATTCTATAAAGTTACAACGATCTTTATATGGCTTAAAACAATCCGGACGAATGTGGTATAATCGTCTTAGTGAATATCTTATAAAGGATGGATATATTAATGATCCTATATGTCCGTGTATATTCATAAAGAAATCAAAAACTGGATTTGCCATAATAATAGTATATGTAGATGACATGAATTTAATTGGAACTCCTGAAGAGCTTCTAAAAACTGCTGAATATTTGAAAAGAGAATTTGAAATGAAAGATTTGGGGAAAACAAAATTTTGTCTCGGCCTGGAGATCGAGCATAAATCAGATGAAATATTTTTCCATCAATCAGCTTACGTCGAGAAGATTCTAAAAAGATTCAATATGGATAAGTCTCATCCTTTGAGTACTCTTATGGTTGTTCGGTCTTTAGATCCCAAAAGGGATCCATTTCGACCTAAGGATATTGATGAAGTGATACTTGGTCCAGAAGTACCGTATCTTAATGCAATTGGTGCTTTATTATATTTAGCACAATGTACGAGACCAGATATTGCATTTTCTGTGAATCTATTGGCAAGATTCAGTTCTGCGCCAACTCGACGACATTGGAATAAGATCAAACATATTTTTCGATACCTTCGAGGAACTATAGACTTGAGTTTGTTTTATTCAAGGTCAAATAGTTCAGGACTCGTCGGTTACGCTGATGCCGGTTATCTCTCTGATCCTCATAAGTCACGTTCACAGACTGGATATGTTTTCACATATAATAGTACATCAATTTCGTGGCCCTCTACCAAGCAAAATCTCGTTGCTACTTCTTCTAATCATTCTGAGATTTTTGCGCTTCATGAAGCAAGTCGAGAGTGTGTATGGCTGAGGTCCGTTATTCATCATATCCAGAATACTTGTAAACTACTCCAAATCACAGATTCGGCAACAATAATATATGAAGATAATGCAGCTTGTATCGCACAAGTCAGAGGAGGATACATCAAGGGAGACAGAACCAAGCACATATCACCAAAGTTCTTCTATACTTATGAACTTCAAGAAAGTCAACAAATTGATGTGAAGCAGATAAGGTCTACAAATAACCTTGCAGATTTATTTACGAAGACCTTACCAACTGCAACTTTAGAGAAATTGATATATGGCATTGGGATGCGTCGACTTAGCAAACTACAAGATTAAGAATGAAGCATTTTTCAGGGGGAGAGCATTCTTCATTTGGACATTTGTGCACTGCACTCTTTTTCCCTTGATCAGGTTTTGTCCCACTAGGTTTTCCTGGCAAGGTTTTTAATGAGGCAGTATTTAAGCATGTCCAATATTTTTTTTAGAAGAATCTCATAAATTAGTATCTAGGTGGCGTACGTCCAAGGGGGAGTGTTGTGAAATAATTGACTTTCACCACCTAGAAAATAGTTTGCAATTAATTCTCTTGATCTCATTTCCTATTTCAATATAGGGCAATTACGTCTCTTGATCTTATTTCCTATTTCATTGTAGATTCAATTCTTCCTATGCCTATATATAGGCTCATTGTATAAGCTTTTGACAAACAGAGAAATAAACGGATACAATTGGTTTGTTCTCATTCTTTCTCTTTTCTGCTAGTATTACTTTCTATGTTTTTATGCTTTGATTTATAACAAAAATTGTTTTTTAAGGGAATTATAAATTTGTTAACAAATTTTAAATTATTTTCACTTTGGCTCCCCCTAAATTTTATTGTTTTTATATAATATGATATGATTTTCGGTGGAGAAGCTAGAGATTTTGTTCAACATAGGGCTTGGTTATAAGTTATAACCTATAACAAAGTGAAATTTTAAAATGTAAAATAATAATACTGTATATGTAAAAAAATAACAATGACAATAGTAAAACAATTTTTTTTTTAACTTGGGGGAGAGGAAATATGAATTTGGGACATCAATATTCATTGAGTTATATGGTTACCATTGGGTTATGCTCAGAAATTTATATCATTAAGGATAGAAACAATTATAGTTAATATAATTTTTTTTTGTGTGTGTGTGAATTGTATCACCCAAAGAAGTTTATCTACAACATAAACACCTCACTCCTAATTGCAAAATGTTCTATTTTTAAAATCTTTCAAAACAACCTCTATCAATTTTATTGAAGATAATTCTCTCTACATATGCAAATTGGAAATCATTCATTCACTGATCTTCTATTTGATAATGTAGTCGATACTATTTTTTATATTTTCAATACAGATAATCACTATATTTTCAATACAGAAAATTGATTATTAAACTAGCTAAGACATACTACACAATTTTTTTAAAATCACACAATATATTTCTTTGGAAAATTGTTATTTAGTTGTGAAAGTCACATCATTAATAATAAAAAATAATTCACTGTAATAACGATGTTAAAAGTTGATTGATAAACTTGTTGGAAATAATGGTAAATGAGTGAATAAGAAATTGATACTCAAAGTGCACCCGTTAAATTGGAAAAAATAATGAATCCCACATTGGTGGGAAAATAAATGCTTAATCATATGTGTGTACTTGTATTGTAGCTTACAAGCATGAGTACAAATCACGTGTTTGTGCACCTGTGACTCATTATGATATTATTGTGTTTAATTTTTCCCAAATCAAAGAACGAATGAATGGGATTAATGTCAAAATTAATTCTATAATTATCAGAATTAAGTTTTGAATTTTAAGTTGTAATTACCAACTTAATGGTAATTGATTTTGATTAATTCCGGATTAATTAAAATATTTATGATTCTAAAATATTTGATTTGGTTTGTCGAATGATTACCGAATCAAATGTGAACTCGAGCATGCCTCAATAGATTACATCAATGTTCAACCCGAGTACAGGTCAAATGGTCAACCCAGTTGTGAACCCTTTTATGGGTCTTATGGCTAACCCGACGGTAAATCCGTTTGTGGCTCCGGTTTTGGTTCCTATGAACCATATGGAGAAACAAGAGAAATTCAATGGTTTGAATTTCAAAAGGTGGCAAGAAAAGAAGTTCTATCTGACCACATTCCTAATTGATGAGGCTCCTAAGGCCAACAGTGGCGACAAGTTGGATGTGCAAGTCTAAAATGGTGATTATTGTCAAAATCAATTATTTTGAACTTCAAAATTGTAATTATCAATTTGATAGTGATTTATTTCTATTAATTCCAAATTAACAGAAATATTAAATTTTGAATTCAAAACAAAACCGATTTGACTTTATTAATTTTATTGAGAATTAATTTTCAAATTAATTCAGTTGATTTCCTATTGATGTCACATTATGCTGATACGATTCTTGAGAAATTTAACAAGATGTTTTGGGTATCCAGAACACCAGTAGATATAAATCTACACTTATCCAAGAATAAATGTGAGAGTGTCTCTCAATTAGAATATTCTAGAGTGATAGGGAGTCTGAAGTACCTAACAAGTTGCATAAGATCGGACATAGCTAGTACAGTTAGCAAACTGAGTAGATACATCAGTAATCTAGGAACCAATCATTGGAAAGAAATAGTAAAAGTTCTAAGGAACTTACGATTCACTCGTAATTATGAGCTGCATTATACCAGATATCTAGATGTTCTAGAAGGATACAATGATGCAAACTGGATATTTGATATAAAAGATTGAAAATATACTAATGGATATGTGTTCACACTAGGAGGTGCAGTTGTATCCTGAAAATCCTCAAAACAGACATGTATAGCACGATCTATAATGGAATCTGAGTTTATTGCTATAGATAAATGTAGTAAGGATGCCAAATGCCTACACTAATTCTTAGAGAATATTCCAAAATGGCAAAAGCATGTGTTTGCTATATGCATCAATTGTGATGGTCAATCAGCAATAGGAAGAGCACAAAGCAATATGTATAATAGTAAATCTAGACATATACGTCGCAGACATAATACCATTAGAAAACTACTCTCAAATGAGGTTATCTTTATTGACTATGTAAAGTCAAACGATAACATTGTGGATCTGCTAATCAAATGGTTAAATAAAGAGTTATTTGAGATATCATCGATGGGAATGAGACTAAAGCCTATGAAATAGTAATTCGATACAATGAAAACCTAACCTAGGTGACTGGAGATCCCAAGATCTAGGTTCATAAAGACAACCAAGTTTTAAGAGTCAGTTGGATCACTGTGGGGGGTTATCCTCATGTCCATTCCTATGATGAAACAGTGATGCCCATAGGAAAAGGTTAATCTGTGCTTTTAAATATTTTTATGCGACTGAAATCTAAGCAGAGTAATGCAGGTTACTCTCAATTAAGAAATCACCTATATGAGTGAGAAGTGGGGCCGCTTCTAAAAGAGAATAGTGAAGGGCTATATTCTTTAGCAACACTCATATAATCGGCCAGTGTTCATTGCCAAAAACGAACATAACTATGAGAACCAAATTAAGTCAGGAAAGATTCATGTGTGAGGTTTGTTGCCATTTATATAAACTGGATAACAATTCAAAGACATCATATCCACTAATCAGCCAGTAAATTAAACATATTTTCATAAGGGAAGGTTCAAGGATTAATGCCTACCTATTCGATACAGGTTTCGATCGTTGAACTTACCAATATGTTATAAACGTTAGGTTATTCTTGTCTCTTAGGTCAATTTCATTCATGTGGGGGATTGTTGGAAAAAAAAAGAAGGTAATGAATGAATGAGAAATTGATACTCAAAATGCTCCCGTTGAATTGGAAAAAATAATGAATCTCACATTGGTGGGAAAATAAATGCTTAATCATGTGTGTGTGTGTGTGTGGTGGGAAAATAAATGATTAATCGTGTGTGTACTTGTTTTATAGCTTACAAGCATGAGTACAAATCACGTGTATGCACCTGTGACTCATTATGATATTACTGTATGTTTAATTTTTCCCAAATCAAAGGATGAATGAGATTTAATGTCAAAATTGATTATATAATTATTAGAATTAAGTTTTGAATTTTAATTTGTAATTACCAACTTAATGGTAATTGATTTTGATTAATTCCGGATTAATTAAAATATTAAATTTTGAATTCAAAACTGATTTGACTTTTAAATTGCCATGTGTAATGAGAATTATTTACAAATTAATTCTTTGATTTCCAATTAAATTCTCTCTGCAATGAATTGTCTATAAATTGAGTCATTCTCCCTCGTTCTAAGAAACATAAAAAAAAGTGTTGTTATTGGCTCACCCTTTACCGATCTATTTATGCCCCATTTTTTTAATTATATAATATTCTTTTTTTTCATTTATCAAAATTACTTAAAGAGACATACAATTTAGGAAAGAAATCTTCTACAAAGTAAATCTATTAAAATCTCATATTCATTTTCCAAAAAAAAAAAAAACCCCAGTAATCTGTATCTTCAAAAAAAAAATAACTCTTAAACCCTAAAATCTGCTTCTTACATACATATAAAATATTATGGAAGAGTTTGAGAACGATATCAAGAATATGGAATAATTGTCTAAGGACGATATCAAATATCTTGAAGAATTGTATGAGAATGACATAAAGCAAGAATTGTCTGACAATGATAATAAGCATTTGAAAACAATTCATTGTCTGAAGTGTATTTTTTCTTTAGAATGATATCAAGCTATCGTTGTGTTGAAGTACTCTGTTATTTTTTATTTTTTCTTTTCCATCATGAAATAAGAAGAAGAAAAAACTAAAAAAAAAGAAATAAGAAGAAAAAAAATAAATCAATCAATGGAGGTGAGAGAGATGTATACAGATACATAGATATGCATTAAGTTTGAAAAATAAGTAAATTTGGTAGTTTTGGAAATAAACCAAAAAATTTAATAAAAGCATTTAATTTTATTTAATTAAATCAAAATTTTAAAAAGTAGGGCATGAATAGATCAGAATGGTGTGTGCCAATAGGACCACTCCATAAAAAATCATAGACACCAAAATTAGCTTTACTTTATGCATTGTAATTTCTTGCTCTTGTTCTTTGTTTTTTATGGGTTTCTTTGGCTAGTTCAGATCATTTTTATTTGAGTTCGCTGATAGTGGTGGTGTTAATACACAACCATTGCAATCGTTGTATCCTGGAAGACAAACGCCAAATACATACGGTGTTGATAGCGAATTTGTCTTAAGGACACCGTGTGAAACACGAGCCTCGATTCTAGGTTCCTAGTAAATTTTCGTTGATGTTTGTTTTGTAAATCGAAACTGGTTTAAACCTCAATAACTTTGTAAAAGACATACTGAAAATCAATTTTGGATAACAAAACTTGTCATTAAATATTATAGGCTTTAGGCTTTAGTTGTAATTATTTTTTAGATAGATTTAGATCCAATTAATGATCACGATAGTTATTTAAATCAACTTAAATTAAAAATATAAATCAATTAAAAAAATTTAAATCTAATTTTTTTTAAAAAAAAAAAATCATTTTGGACAACCCTTATGATGTTGTATGAATATCTAATCACCTGTAAATTTACCATCGTTCATCGTTCAGTTAAGTAATATCAATGTTCGAATAGCTGCCACGCATGCAGTATATAAAAAAAATCACATGTAAATTTCATATATGGTAGTATGATTTTATTATCGGGTATTCGAGACAAAATACTAGACCAACATCATATTCTCTAACCGAGTTGGCATCATTGCATTATAACAAACGACACAATTTTAGGTTAAACATAACAACAACAAAAAACAATCATTTTACAAGGTTTTCTGTTTTTCTTCTCTCTTTCTTTTCTCTCTTCGAATCTATAAGCCAGATTGATGTTGCTTTTAAAAGTTAAAATCAGTTTATTTTATAATTTTTACTAGAAGTGTGTAAAAAACCGTCAAACCGAACCAAACCGACCAACCCAACCCATGAAGTTTGGGTTTGTTCGATTACAAATATAAAAAAAATGGGTGGTTCGGTTTGGGTTGAGTGAAATAATTCATCAACCCAACCCAAACCACATATTTTAGAAAGTAAAACTAAAATATAAAATCCATCTATGTTTTCTCTACGGTCTAGGTTTTATAACTTTTACCAATTACTTTATGCTTTTATAATTTATTTATTTGTTTTGATACGATTCTTTTGTATATTTATATACATACATACAACAATTACTCGTTTGACTTTTATTTACTTCCTTTATATATATATAATTAATATTATGTTATGATTTTTTATTTAAATAGTTTTTATAATGTAATTAAAAAAGAAAGATTTTTGAGTTCAAATCTAAAACGATAAACCTATCCAAATTAACCCGATTTTTTTGGTTTGGTTTGAATCGGTTTGAAAAATCACATTGGTTTGGTTTTGGTTGAAATATAGCCAAACCGATCCATATTGGTTTGGTTTGATATTGAGCTTCAATCCAAACCAAACTGAAAACGCACAACCCTAATTTTGACATAATTTGATATTTGGTAAAACTTCCAAAAGTAATTAATTGATAATCTGACAAGTTTTGACAGTGATTTTGAAAAGTATGTGGAATAATCCATTTAACGAATCTTTTAAAAAATCATTATTACTGTATCTTTATAAAATCAAGTCAAGATTATTTATATATCTTATTTCATCTTCAAATTAAATAATATTTAAATTTTGATTTGATTTAAAAATATTTAAAAAATCATTTTATTTGTTTTTATGGTTTTTTAAAATTTAAATATTATAATTAAATATTGATTTAGTATATATAATGTTTTTTTGACGGTATCTATCAATGCACCGATCTAGAGTATTTGTCCAAACTCCAAGCTCGTCCATTTACCAGCTAGGTTACACCCCTAGAGAGCATTTAATATACATAATTAACACTAATATTAGACAACCCAAAAATTTATGATAAATAATTTGAAATATGATTTTAAACTCATTTATATTCTAATCATTGTAATTAATATCGGTACTTTATAATATAATTACCAACACATAGAAATCCTACTTGTGTGAGAATTTGACTACAAAGTAGAAATCCTACTTGAGTGAGTATTATGCCATCACATATATATATATATATATATCACATATATATATATTATTAAATTCAGAATTAATAATGGTAGTTCAAAGAATGAAGTTTTTTTCTTTTTAGAAAATTTTTATTCTCTTACTTTTAAATAAATAAAAAACTTCCAACTCAAGAAATGGGTATAGAATTCGACCAAAGAGAAGTATAATGAGCGTTTTATTTTCGATAGTGCACTAAAAGCTTTTACATCAAAATGCTTTATGCACAAGATCGAATTAGGGTTCACGCGAGTTCTTGATTAAAAAATATTAAGAATTCACAAGTGATCAGGTTTGTTTTTTTCATCCTCAGGTTTACAATTCAAAGAAAATGTAGCTCACACTCCTAGGTGATTCACGTTCATGATTGAATTGGAAGATCTTACGGATTCAATTCGAAGCAAGAGGATTCAAACCGACGCAAAATCAATCGTCACGTGAAAAATATACGATACTTTTACTATATGTTAATTAATCAAGAGTTAAGGTTCTTTCATTTAAAAGGAAATTTTTTTAAATATACAAACCCAATTTTTCGCTTTAGCCGCGTGTTTTTTTCTTGATTATACTGTTTTTGACACATAAAGTGATATAATATAGCGATTATTATAAAAATACAGTAATACCAAACTCGCCCTCTGTTGCTCTGTCTCCTCCCTAAATCCTGTTTAACCCCAAAACCTCTCTCGACTCCATGACAATGAACAATCACCACCACCAACAACAACCGCCACCGCTAACAGCCTCCGGTGGAGACTGCGGGAATTGCGGGGCTCACTTACGGGGGCTCCTCCACAACGTGCGGCTGCGCGGCATCCAGCGGAAGCTCTGCACGTCGTGCGTCCTGCGACTCCACCCGTCGTCATTTTGCCCCGTCTGCTTCGCCTTCTACGACTCCAAACCTCCCCACCCTTCGAAGCGCTTCGCCTGCTCCAAGTGTGCCTCCTTCACTCACTCTCTCTGCGCCTCGACGCCGCCGCCCTCTCCATACCTCTGCCCTCCCTGCTCCACCCCCTCCTCCGCCTCCTTCACCTTCTTCAGCAACGACACTTACGCTGGAGGAGGTCGAAGGATATATGGAAAGTCGGTCGCGGTGATACTGTGCGCGGCCAGGATCGCGTCCGCTTCGATGTCCAAAGCAGAGGCGGTGGTGTGGATCGAGGCGGAGAAGAAGGCTAAAAACGCCGCTTTTGCGAGGAAGAGGGCCCGGGAGGCTCTGGAAAACGTTGCGCTCTTGATTACAAAAAACAACGTCAATGCTACTCAAAACAACAACGGTGGTGGTGATGGGTCGGCGCAGCTTTCCGGGTCTGCAGCCAGTTTTTTCAATGCTAACAAGAAGCAGAATGTGAATGTGTCTCAGGAATTGGTAAACAATGTCAAGACAGAAACCGGATAGATAGATAGATTTTCTAGTTTAATACATGTACAAGGTAGAACTTTTAACAAAAGTTGATTTTTGTTTTCGGGTTTCTGATTGTATTTGTATTGAGATTAGTGAATATTTTGGATTGCCAATTGCTAGTTCATTGGTTGCAAATCATTGCAAATTAGATTAGATTCGATTCAAGTATATCAATTTAGTATAAGATGATAAATTATCCTATCTACAATGTTTTGTCACATGAAATTTGGATAATCAAAGCAATTAAGGTGAATCCATATGCCATTAAACCCACAATTTCTCTCACTTTCTCTTCAAGGTTGAAACTTTCTTGCTCCATCACCACCAATTCACTAATTTCATTCATCCCCACCTCCAGACCCTAAAAAGATCCAATTTTTCCTTCATTTCTGGTCACAACAACACCAACATGAATGGTACTGACACCAACCCACCACCCACCTCCTTAAAAAACCTATACTTCCTCAAACTTTGATTTCAGATTCTGAAATCCAATCTTAGTTCTCCCACCATGACTCCACCATAGCTAGAATCAACAATGGAAGCTTTGGTTCCTGTCCTCAGTCCATCATCTCAGCCCAGCAAAGCTGGCAGCTCAAGTTCCTGCGTCAGTCTGACCGCTTCTGTTTCAATGGTCTCAAAAAGGGTTTTCTTGAATCAAGACTGGTCAATGCAGATCATGTTGATGAAATCTCCATTGTAGATAATGCCACCAATGCTGCAGCCATAGTCTTGCAGAGTGTTTCATGGGCATTTTCTCAAGGAAGTTCAAGGAAGGTGATGGAGCTGTCATGCTTCACCATGCTTATGGTGCTGTGAAGAAGTATGTGGAAGCTTATGTTACAAGGGCTATGTTATTGAAGTTCAATTGCCTTTTCCTGTTACTTCTGTTAGTGAAATAGTTGTTGGAATTAGAAAGGCTTTAGAGAGAGGAAAGAGGAATGGTAGAAAAGCTAGGTTAGCTGTGATTGATCATATAACATCGATGCCTTCTGTTGTGATTCCTGTTAAAGAATTGGTCAAGATTTGTGGGGAAGAGGGTGTTGATCAAGTTTTTATTGATGCAGCACATGGGATAGGGTGTATTAATGTTGATGTGAAAGAGATTGTGGCTGACTTTTACACTAGTAATTTGCATAAGTGGTTCTTTTGCCCTCCTTTGGTTGCGTTTTTGTATTGTATGAAATCGAGTAACACGAATGATCTGCATCACCCTGTGATATCTCATGAGTATGGAAATGGGTTGGCCATAGAGAGTGCTTGGATAGGGACTAGGGACTATAGTACCCAATTAATGGTTCCTCAAGTTCTGGACTTTGTTAATAGGTTCGAAGGGAGAATCCAAGGAATCAAGAAGAGAAATCACGATGTTGTTGTAGAGATGGGGGAGATGTTGGCAAATGCGTGGGGAACCCATATCGGGTGTCCTTCGGGGATGTGTGCGAGCATGATCATGGTTGGTTTGCCTGCTTGTTTGGGGATTTCAAGTGATACTGATACTTTGAAGTTTAGAACTCACTTGAGGGATAATTTTGCCATTGAAGTCCCTATCTATTATCAGACACTGAAAGATGGGGAGGTTAATCTGGTCACCGGATAAGCTCGGATTTCTCATAAAGTTTACAACAAACCAAGCAAATATTACAAGTTTAGGGATGCAGTTAATCAGCTTGTTCTTGATAAGTTTACTTGTGCACTCCTCAAATAGTGAAGAAGTATATTCTACTTTGAATGATTCTCTATTTCTCTCTCTTTCTTTTTAGATGGTGAGATCTATTGCCATTCTTTGAACTATGTGGCTTTTTTTTTCTGGTAAAATGGAGTAATCTATTTTCATTCTGTCAATTATGTGGCCCCGGGGAAAGGTTAGGTAATTAGCACATTTATTTGAGTTGATTAATTCTCAACACATCAGTGAATATGCATCATTTTCTGTATGTAATACACTGAAAGCATCAACATCAACTGTGTCATATACGGGATTTTTCTGCAATCTATGACCATAAATGATCGGATGCATATCATTTTTGGAAGACTGCTGATTGAACAAGAGGAACTTAGGAAGCATTCATAACTTTATAATTCTCATAAAAGTAACGACCATGAAAAAGCAAGGGATTTAAGTTATCTTTCAAAGTAACAGAAACCAAGGGTTGTGTTTTTTTTTTTTTTTTTTTTTTCCTATCAAACAAAAAAAAATGGGCCAAGGTATTTAATTCCATCTTTGATTATGTTTGCCTAATTGAAATTTGTGGACCCCAATTTCCTTCTTTCTTAACTCCTAACTTCCACATGAATTTTCCAGCTTCATTACTCTGTTGAGTGTTTATACATGAAATTTGTGTAGTGTGTTCTCCAAAATGGTGAAGAAGGTCTCTGTGACACTAGATTGAAATTTAATGATTTTATGTTGATGTTGTTGCAGACCTTTTGGCATTCACAACTGATGATAATCATACAATGAAATGCCTTCCATAGATCAGTCACTTTCCCAGATTAACTCATTTTCCTTGTTTTGACGATTGAGAACTATCCTTACTCAAACTTGTTTCCATAATGGATCTATATTTTGTTACTCGCACCTTACTTTTGGAAGTGAAGTTCTTCTCATAAATGCTTTTCTGTCTGCGACGAGATTTCGAAGTTGTACACATAGTGCAAAATAGTTAGTTATAGAAACTAGGAGAGGTTATAACGTTCTTAACATGACCGTAAGTGTATTTTTAGTATGGCTTTTGAAATGATTAAAAACGTTTTTTTAATGTTAAAAGCTATTTTGAAGTTTTTTTTAGTCGTTTGGCAGAATTCAAAACAGTTTTTTTAATATATGAATTGTCTCAAATACCCTTTATAAAAGTCATTTTATGTCTATTTGGAGAAGCCCAAAATTTAGGATTTTCTAAAAGGTTTTTTTTAAGCTTTTTTAAAATGAATTGTCTCAACTATCCTTTATAAATTTTAAATATTCCAAAATAACTCTTTTATTATAAATATATTGTCAACATCTTTTTTGTAATTCATTTAACCAAAAGCTATTTCTAAAAGTACATTGTCAACACCTTTTATGTAATTTACACTATAAAAGCTTTTTTTGTCAGAAGCTCTACAGCAAAAAGATCTACTCTATAAACTCTATTTGAAAAGTCATACCAAACACACCATAAATATGTAATTACTGCCTCCGGTCTTAAAAGTATAATTATGCTTTCAGTAATATATGTTTTGCCCGAAAAGTATATAGTAAAACAGCCGAAATGGTGGAACCTGATTATCCTTTATAATACTACCAGAGGCTCAAGTAAACTTAGGTGGAGTTTCTTGCCGCAATGGTTGTCACGTCTATTTTGTTATTTGTTGTGACTATGGTAGTATGACTTAGGAAGTTTTTTGTGTACTTGCATCCTGTGTTTAGTTATCCGCACCTGTTGAATCAGATATATGATTAACATTGGTCAGCAATTACAGGAACATTAATTCAATTAAAAAACACACGAACTGAATTAGGGTGACCCTCTGCATATTTGACTATGTTGATTGTGAATTTCTTTCTAAGGATAAATATTTATGTTTTTTTTATGAATATAAGGGGGTGCTTGTTTTTTTAACTTAAATCTTAAAAGATATAAGTTCTTAATGGATCTTAATTGTTAAGACATATTAATTTGTTTTTTTTTTCTTGAGCCGTTTTCATTTAAATATTTAGTGGTTTTAGTTTTACTATTATACCCTTTATTTTTTTTAGTATTTTCATTTTATTATTAATTTGAAATGGTTTTTAATATTATTTAAGAAAAAATAAATAATAATAAATTAAATAAAAAAATTATTCTGGAGTTGACTCTTAGGAGAAGATGGAAACGACATAGTTTCATCGCCATTTTGCAATCTGAAAATTCGAAACCTAGCCGCAGTCGTTTCTTGCTCGTTCTCGAACCGCCGCCGTGAGTTTAGTCCCACCAGTCATCCCTTCCAGTCTTCCGTCAACTTCCGATCCCGTCGCCGTTCGCCTCAGCTCCGCCGTACCTCAACACGACTGCTTCCAGTTTTTGCATAGGGTGGTCACGCCTGAGCTGTTCTTCTTCCAGATCCCGCCGCGTTCAGACTCTGACGTCGTTCATCTCGTCTTGACGTTGTTCAGACACCGCCGATGTTCTTCTTCCGGTTGATGTCACCAGTCGCCGATTTAAGAAAAGAAAAAAGGAGAAAACTTGGCGGCTAGCCGGCCTTTGTTGATGATTCAAAGAAAATTGACGCAAGGAG
This sequence comes from Dipteronia sinensis, assembly GCA_033220585.1. Classification (NCBI taxonomy): domain Eukaryota; kingdom Viridiplantae; phylum Streptophyta; class Magnoliopsida; order Sapindales; family Sapindaceae; genus Dipteronia; species Dipteronia sinensis. The sequence continues at coordinate 23,545,620 of CM065636.1, forward strand.
GAGGCCGCCGTTCATGATTCATGGAGGTGCTGTCGTTGTCGCCTCCGTTGCCGCCTCCTCCTCCTCCTCCATGAAATTCAAGTTTAAGGTTTGGTTAGGGTTAGGGTTAGGGTTAGGCCTAGGGTTTGATGAAACTGGGGATTTTCTTTTTTGAAATGAGATATTTTTGTTAATAATTTAATTATATGCGGTTATTTTAGGAAATTCATGTTAATATGTTAAATATCATTTATTGAATAAGAGAAAATTCAAAAAAATTTAGCTTTTTAATATTAGATGTTTTTAACTTAATTTAAGGTATAAGTTAAAAAACAAACGGATAAAATCCACTTAATTTAAGACTTAAGACTTAAGTGGTAAAAAACAAAAAGCACCTAACTTATTTGCTCACTAGTTTTTCCTGATGTATGTAGGCTTCTGATTGTCAGCAGTTCAATGAAGAATAAGGGCCGACCATTCATCTTTGCGGAGTGTGGAGCTGCCATCTTGGCTCGTTCTCATTCTCATGGTTTCGCTATCGTGAACCCCCCGAAATTGCAAATAGATGTATAATGTATTAGAACAGAAATAGTTTGTCTTGGGGAGATTTAGGATTCGTCCTGTAAGCGTTTTTCAGTGGCTGTTTTTCGAAAATAAAAATGAAAATAAAAACAGTGTTTTTTGTTTCATTTTCGAATTCTGAAAATCCGTCTGGTAGCACATACTGAAAACTGTATTCTAAAATTAAAAACGGAAAAAACAAGTCTAGTAGGTTAATAAAAAAATAAAAAAATTTATTAATTTTTCAATTATTTTTTCTATTGTAATTCTTTAATTTGAATAAAAAAATGAGTTAATAATTCATCTAATTATCAACTATGCCATCCAAAAAAGTTATTTACTTTATGCCACCCAATAATTCATCTTTAATTCATCTAACTATACACCCATTTAAAAATTTTACAAATAAATTATTAGCCATTTTATTCCCATAATTTTTTATCTAAACCCATTTCATTATTTTTGATACATAATTAAACCTCAAATAAACAAACAAATGTATTAATGTAAAGTTGGTCCAATCTTCATCACACAATTGTGCGTGATTTCGGGTCTCATTTCAAATTTTTTTTTGACAAAAGCAACAGATAGAATTTCAATTTCTTTTTTGACAAAAGCAACACATAAACACAAAACAGAGTAGAAGAAACTCATCAGGAAACTCATTGGTGGCACTAAGGCCGACGCCGATCTAGCAACAGATCGGAGAAGAAGAAAAAGAAGAAGAAAAGAAGAAAAAGAGCAACTCGGCGAGCGCGAGCTGCGAGCGGCGAGCGCAAGCGGCGGACGGAAGAGCAGATCGGCGAGCAGCGAGCATGAATGGCAGACAGAAGAGCAGATCGGCGATCGGTGAAAGAAGGAAGAAGAAAGAAAGAAGATGATGATCGGCCGCCGGCAGTGAGCAGATCTGCGGGGAGCAGATTGATGAAGGAGAAAGAATATGGAGATGAGGAAGAAAGATATGTCTGGTGGTGGTGGATTATAAAAAGAAAAAAAATTGTTAATTTTTTTAGAAAAAAAAAAAATCAAAAACAAAAACGAAAAACAACTTTCAAATGTTTTTCAAATTTTTCACTTTTAACACTAATTGTGTTTTTCAAATTTTTTTTGTTTTACGAAAATAAAATGAAAAAAAGGTTAACGAACGCGAATTCGAAATCGTTTTTGGAAAACAAAAACGAAAAAAAAAAACAACTGCAGGACGAGGCCTTAACCTCTCAGCATGGCTCCATGAGAGCTGTTTCTTGTAAATATTTTAAGTTCCACAAAAAAACTATCTGACTAAGAAATAAAACATTGCATGCTTTTAACTCTCCAAATCAAGTGTGATTTCTTCAGGTTTTTTGGCTCTAAAATCATGCATGAAATGTCCATTTTTTCTAAAGTATGGCATAATAACAAATATTATATATATATATATATATATATATATATATCAAAGGTGGGATTTTACACGCTTTAGTATTTGGGAATTTATTAAAAAAAAATGTCTCTCCAGCGAGAGAGATCAATATGGACAAAATTCAATAATTAATTAGGCCTCGTCCTGCAGCTGTTTTTCAGCTTGTTTTCGTTTTTGTTTTTCAAAAAACGATTTCGAATTTGCGTTCGTTAGCTGTTTTTCATTTTATTTTTAAAAAATCAAAAACAAAATTAAAAACAAAACCGGTGTTAACAGTGAAATATTTGAAAAACACAAAATACTTGTTTTTGTTTTTGTTTTTGTTTCTCGTTTTGTTTTATTTTTTATTTTTTTGAAAATTTTTTTATTGCTTTTTTTTTTCTTTTCCTCTTTTCCAGACCGTATTCGTCATCTCTTTCTTCATCTCATATTCTCTTCATCATCTCATCTTCTTCATCTTCTCTGATCTGCTTCTCTTCATCTTCTCCTTCTTCTTCTCTTTTTCTTCTTCTTCTTTTCTTCTTAGTGTCGCCGATTTGCTCCTCCAAGAGCAGATCGGCTCCTATATTTTTTATTAATTTTTTTCCTTTTTTCCTTTTGAAATGTTTTATTTTTGTTTTTGTTTCAGATCATAAAGAGTTTATTAACAAATATATATATATATATATATATATATATATATATATTAACATAAAATCTTGGATTTTGAAATTATTTTAAATTTTAAATCACAATAATTCATCAAAGAGATTTTATCCGGTTATTATGAATTATTGGATAATTATTTGGACTGAATTATTGACCTATCTTTTATTCAAATTAAAAAATTACAATATAAAAATTAATAGAAAAATTATACAATTTTTGATATTTTTATGTGAACCTACCAGACGTGTTTTTTCCGTTTTTCATTTTTAGAATACAACTTTCAGTATATGCTACCAGAAGCGTTTTTGGATTTCGAAACTGAAACCAAAAACACTGTTTTCATTTTTCATTTTTCATTTTTCTTTTCGAAAAACAGTCAACGAAAAACGCTTACAGGACAGAGCCTAAACTTGGATAAAATCAAGATTTTATAACTACAAGCACGTGAAAATGTTCCAATACACCGTTAGGGAATCTGCCCTATATATATATATATATATATATATATATATTATACATTCATGTTCTCATCAGTGCGTACTGATATAACTTATGTCAGTGTGTTGTATGTGGACCACTGATTATGGAGAACTTTTGACAAGTGCATACACTTTGAGTCAAAGTATGTAAATCTAATAGTCCACATCCAACACACTGATGAATTTATATCAGTGCACACTGACTTGAATTATATATATATATATATATATATATTGTTAACCGAAAAATCTGCTCTGGGTGAAAATTCTGATCAATACCCTCAACCCGCTACCCCGGAGATCACGGCGGGTGGGAGGTACTTCGTACCGTGGTTCTGGTAAGGTGAAAGCGAGATAGGGGCCATGGTAGGAGAACAATCATCCCGCCCATCTTGTGCAATAGGCTGGTACCCGGTCTTGGTTTCAGATCCTGGTACCTGGCCACCTCTCTAGGTGCCCTCCATAATTCCCCGATCTAGATAACGTGCAAGGAGAGGTACATAAAAGCTAGGACCAGTGGGGTCGGTGCCTAGCTTTCATACATGTATAATAAAGGAGATAGGTAGGAGAAAGACAGTTCTTTTGATGGTGGTGGACTGGCCTAGAGGGAAAAAGCATCACAAATGATTATATGCTGAAAAACCTCCAAGCAGTATCCATAGGAGGGAGAAAGACCCTTCTCTGTATTTTATATATCACCAGAGGTGCTCCAGAGAACTTACATAAGAAGCATGCTCCGAGGAGCTTATACAAATATAGGTTGCGACATGTTACGCCACAGTTTGGAGAGGTACCACTTGTTACCGATACATTTCTGGAGAAACTTGATGTGTATAATAGTCAATCCAATGGTAGGAAATGTCGAACTGTATTTCTGGTGGAGAAGTGGGCAAAATCTGGGATCGGAGACATTTTGGAGATATGGAGATGTTGGAGAGCTGTTGGAGAATGTTGGGCCCGAGAAATGTTGGGGAGTCGACTGGAGAAAAATGTTGGAACCCCTTCCTTGGAGAATGCTATGTTATATTTTTATATTCTCTTACTTGTCGCCCACACCATTGATTTAGTTAGTTAATCACTGATTTGACATTAAAGGAGTTGAATATTCTCTCATTAATGGTGTTTTAAATGACCATTAATGGAGTTGACCGATTTCCTAATTAATGGCATTATGAATGACCATTAAATAAGTTGATTGATTCCCTCATTAATGGCGTTGTGAATGATCATTAATGAAGTTGACTAATTCCCTCATTAATGGCGTTATGAATGGCCATTAAAGAGTTGACTGATCTTCTCATTAATAGGGCTGATTTATCTCCATTAATGTTATTGACTATCTCCATTAATAACCAGAGAGGTCAACTTTCTCTTCTTTAGATTGGAGGATACTGCAGGCTTCGTTCATTTGGCGTGGTCTGGTTCTAGGTTGACTCCCTGGTGCATCGGTTGCATCGATGTGTGGGAACCTTCATATTGCCATTTCCCATACTAGGTAAATGGCCAATACTTGATGGACCGGTCCAGGACTGGTATTACGGTACCAGGGTACCAGGTAAATGCCGTGGTACCTAGGTACTGGGTAGAAGTCACGATACCTAGGTACCAAGTAGGAGGTACCGCGGTGCTAGCCCTGCGTGGTACCTGGTAGAATGTGAGATGTGGTACTGACCTCTTTCCAGTTCATGGTGTAGAGTATCTCTGGTATCTGGGTACCAGTCCTGATCAAGGTCCTACCATGTACCTGGCGGATGGTAAATTCTTCTTTGGATCCCTGCCAAAAATGGCTGTTAACATATATATGTATATATATATATATATATATATATATATATATATAAATTTTCACATAAGTGTGCACTGATGGAATTATATAAGGACATTGAATGTGAATCACTCGTTTTACATACTTTGACTTGGTATGTATGCACTTGTCAAAAGTCTTTTATAAATGAGTGGCTCACATATCCTTATATAAGTACGCACTGATGGAATTATATAAGAACATTGAATGTGAACCACTCATTTATAAAAGACATTTGACAAGTGCATACATACCAAGTCAAAGTATGTAAAACGAGTGTCTCACATTCAATGTCCTTTTATAATTCCATCAGTGCGTATTCATGTAAAATTTTTCATATATATATTTTAATTCATTTAAAAAAATTATAAATTTGTTAACAAACTTTAAATTACTTTCACTTTGGCTCCACCTAATTTGAGCATGCAACGATACATTTCACATATATAACAAATTCAATAATACAATATTATTATATCATGTTGCATGACTATCTAATCACATATGAATTTACGTGGTATCGCGGTATCGGCTTCACTTGGTATCAGGGGTAAAAGGCACGGCATGGTACATGTTCTTCTAGGCTTGTAGTTCTGGTGATTCATCTAGGTAGACATGTAGTCGAGGCAGTCGCGGTTCTGGGCCTACCAGGTATCGGTTCTTAGTAGATCGTGGTACTGATGCCTCCCGGTACCTGGGAGCTGAGAATGGTTTCTACCAAGTAGTGATTTGGTGGAAAATTCTCCTTTAGACCCCTGCCAAAAAAGGTTATTAACAGTATATAAAACGAGTGGCTCACATTTAATGTCATTATATAATTTCATCCATACGCATTTATATGAAAATTTCCGTATATATATATATATATATATATTTAATTCATTTTAAAAAACTATAAATTTGTTAACAAATTTTAAATTACTTTCACTTTGGCTCCACCTAATTTGACCATTAACGTATGCAACGATACATTTCACATATATAACAAATTCAACAATACAATATTATTATATCATGTTGTATGAATATCTAATCACATATGAATTTACCATTCGATAATATGATATGATGTTGTATGAATATTCAATCCAATGTAAATTTATTGTCACCCAATATGATTTGATGGTGAATGTTGCTCATTTAACCTAATAATATCAATGTTCGAATTGCTACCACCGCACGTAGTTTATATAAAAAAAATCACATGTAAATTTCATATATGGTAATATGATTTTATTAAACAACATCGTATTATCTAACCGGGTCCGGGTTGGGATCAATGGATCATTGCCTTATAACGACACCGTTTTAGGTTTAAACACAACCAAACAAAAAAATTCAATAAACAACCATTTTACAAGGTCTTCTATTTCTCCTCTCAACGAATCTGTCTCCTCTCTAAACCCTAATTAACCCAAAAACCTCTCTCGACTCCATGACAATGAACAATAACCACCACCAACAACAACAACCGCCGGAACCGCCACCGCTACCAGCCTCCGGCGGAGACTGCGGGAATTGCGGGGCTCACTTACGGGGGCTCCTCCACAACGTGCGGCTGCGCGGCATCCAGCGGAAGCTCTGCACGTCGTGCGTCCTCCGACTCCACCCCTCGTCATTTTGCCCCGTCTGCTTCGCCTTCTACGACTCCAACCCTCCCCACCCTTCGAAGCGCTTCGCTTGCTCCAAGTGTGCCTCCTTCACTCACTCCCTCTGCGCCTCGACGCCGCCGCCCTCGCCCTACCTCTGCCCTCCATGCTCTGCCCCCTCCCCCGCCTCCTTCACCTTCTTCCGCAACGACGCCTCCGCCGGAGGAGGTCGGAAGATAGATGGAAAGTCGGCCGCGGTGATACTGTGCGCTGCGAGGATCGCGTCTGCTTCGATGGCGAAGGCAGTGGCTGTGGCGAGGATCGAGGCGGAGAAGAAGGCTAAAGACGCCGCTTTTGCGAGGAAGAGGGCCCGGGAGGCTCTGGAACGCGTTGCGCTCTTGATTACAAAAAACAACGTCAATGCTACTCAAAACCATAACGGTGGTGGTGATGGTTCGGCTCAGCTTTCCGCGTCTGCTGCCAGTTTTTTCAATGCCAACAAGAAGCAGAATGTGAATGTGTCTCAGGAATTGGTAAACAATGTCAAGACTGAAACCGGATAGATAGATAGATTTTCTAGTTTAATACATGTACAAGGTAGAATTTTTAACAAAAGTTGATTTTTGTTTGTCGGGTTTCTGATTGTATTTGTATTGTGATTTGTGAATATTTTGTATTGCCGATTGCAGGTTCATTGGTTGCAAATCATTGCTTGTTCCTCCGTGAGCTGTTTCTACTAGAATAGGTGAAGACTTTCTCTATAGTTAGATACATTCCATTATTCATTTTAATTTGTAGAAACACAGAGTCATGTAATTGGGTTTCTCCATAGGAGACTTGGAGTCGAAATCGCTGTACCTTTACGTTCACATTTTTATGTAGTGTGAATAAATGTATAATTGCAAATTTCTTTCTCCATTGCCTGGGTTTTCTTTCTTGTTATGGATTTGTAGATATCTATTTTGTAGTGAGAAAAACGAAGTGGTATTTTGATTTTTGGTGTCGCTCATTTTTTGAAATTTTGAGAAAAAAATTTCATACTGGCCTTGTTGTTCCTTTACTTATTTATGTGGGCATGTATTACTGTTTGTAGCATCAGTGTTATATGCATTTAAATAACAGTTTACTGGAAACAGCATTTTCATCAATGGTCTGGAATTCTTTGAACACTTAATTTTGTACAAGATTAGCAACAGATGTTCTGTTTTATATTCTGCATTGTAAGATAATGGATGATCCTACCTGCACTGGTGATGTTTGATTCTACTATTCATCAGTTATATGTCGGATTTCTACAGCCTGAAGTTACCTTACACCTTGATTCATGTCTCAATGAGTTAGAATCTGTAATTTCGGTCAAAATTTTAAATTCTGTGAGATTGTTAGTTTGAGTCTCCTATGAATTACATTGTTATAAGGACAAAGGCTTTGTTTATTCTTCTTGTTTTTTTTAAGCTATTTGTCCCATTTTAGCTAGTAGCATATGTGCTTATATAACAAAACCTCAAGCGTCTTTTTGGGAAATTGTTCATATTTTGGCTTCTTTTGCTTTGTGGTTTTTTTTCCCTACTGCATATCTCAAGTTTAAGATAGGGTTTACAGCAAATACATGTATTTTTAGTGCAATTTTTCTTCAATATCATCATGTTCTGAAACTGTTATATTAACATTCTACTGCAGAACTGCTGCTTACATAAGCCATGCTATCTTCTAGATCTTAATTCTTAAACATGTCAGATTCCTCTCTGTTTTGGAAAACATTTGTAGATTACTGTCTCTCTAGGATCAAAGCTGCTGTATTGTGTTTTTACTTTTGTTGTAGGCTTGGTGTAAGGTTGTGCACAGTGCGTATGTGATATGACTAGGATAACTGGTCATAAGAGATAGATTTTGTAGTTCAATACATGAACAAGGTAGAATTTGTAAATTCAAAAGTTGGTTCTTTTTCTTTTTAATTGATGATGTTAGATTTTTGTTTGGTTTTATATTGGGATTTGTGAGTGTTTTGGTTTGCAAGTTCATTGGTTGCAAATCTTGCCTTGTTCTGTGAGTTGTTTCTACCAGAATAAGTCAAGACTTTCCCTGTAGATTCATTCCATTATTCATTTTAATACGTTAGGAACTCAGAATCACATAATCAGAGTTCTCTGTAGATGAGTTGAATTGGAGTTGAGTCGAAATCAATACCGTAGTCCAGTTGTACTTTTACACAATTTTATTTAGTGGGAATGCATCTATAATTGTAAATTTCTCCCTCCATTTCACATACCTTTTTTCTCTTATTCGTTATAGATATATGTGTAGTGTGAAAAATGTGGCAAGTTTGTTTTCGGTTTCACTCGTTTTTTTTTTTTTTTTTTTTTTTTGAATTATTGAGCACTATTGCTTAGGGATTGCATATTATTGTTTACAGCATCAGTGATATATGCATTAAAATAATGTTATTTGGGAACTACATTTGAGCTTATGATCTAGAATTCTTTCTGTTATGATAATTTGGAATGCTAAATTTGATACAAGATCAGCAACGGATGTTTTATTTTATATTTCGCTTAAGATAACGGATGAAGAAACAAATTTAAGTGTTGTGAATGTGTGGATGATCTTACTTGCTTTGTGAAGTTTAATGTGTATGTCAATCAAACTTCGGTTGTACGTCTGATTTTTACACTGGGCTTGTTTTATACGTCACACCCTGATGCACGTATCAAGCTTGAGATTTAGATGTTGGCTCTTTGGGTTGAAAGTTATGTTATGCTATTAGTTTGAGTCTCCCCTTAACAATTTACATTGTGTTGCCTTTGTCTATCGTGTTGTTCCTCCAATTTGAAGTTATTTGTTGATTTTAGCTTGTAGCATATGTACTCGTAAAATCTCAAGCTTGTTCTTAATAAAATTGTTCATTTGTTTGGCTTCTGTTGCTTGGGACCCAATATTTGTCGTATATGATCTTGTACGAGAAATACCATGTAATTTTAGTTCAATATTTGATTGTTTGTACTAAATCCTCATGTTCTGAACCTTTGTACAAATATTCTACTGCAGAAGTGCTGTCTAAATAAGCCATTCTATTTTCTAGATCTGAAGATCTAAGATTACTCTGTTGTGGAAGAGTAAAAGCTGCTGCATCATCTATTTATGTTTAACTATTACTTATTTTTCTCTTTAGGCTTGGGTTAAGGATGTACATATTACTCCGAATGACTGGATTATATACGTTTGTGATATGTCATTGGGCATATCCCATGTTTGGTTGCTTTCACAAAGCTTTATGCCTTTCCTGGATTTGTCTGCACGGAAATGGCTCGAAGTTAAACTCTGATGTGTGGAATGGATAACACAGCATTTAGTAGAGCCTGAACTTGATGGTTTATGTTGTTGAACCCTACCTTGGTGCTGGTTGAGGGTTCTTGATTATTTACATTCTAATTGTGGTCTGTTCTTTTTCATCTCAAGACCCATTTGTTGGAGTACTTTCAAAGATCAAATGGCTTGGAATTGGTTCGATCTTACTTTGATTTGCTTGTCTTGTGTGTGTTTCTTCCATTGTGCAAATGAATTGAAGAATCCTCCATGTTTTCTATCATAAATTTAAGATGATGATCCTAAATGTGCAGGAAGAGCTCCTTTCAAGTTTTAAGTATAACCTTAACCTTTCTATTTGTGCTTGTAGGTTCAATGGAAAAATTACAATTAGATCCTAATGTTCTACAAGTAAATATCGATGATATTTCCTGCTATATTCATGATATAAACAAGTGTCCTTAAATATTCATGATATTAATACCGTTGAATATTTTTGATATTTTCTTAAAAAAATTTAAAATTTGGATTCTGATATTTTTACCAATCAATATGTAACTTCCTTTTATAAAAGTAGAATTGCATAAATATACCTTACACTTATAAACAAATATTTGAGATTTGTGAAAAGAAAAGATGTCATATTGGATAAATAGACGGTTCGTTAAAAAAATGTATCTCCAATACATCCGTGTATATTCAATCTCACGTTGATGTGGCAAAAAAAATATTAGATATTGTCAACATGACCGTCTACTTTCAGACAGCCTATTGTATAACTATTTTTTCGATTAACTCCACAAGTATCTAAAATTGACATTAATTTTTTATCTATTTTAGGTAAGGAAATAAAAAAAAAAAATTGGACATGTTATTAAAAATAAATGTGTTTTAAACATAAGTATTGGAAACCAAATTTTAAGTTGGTTGTCTATCAAATATATCTTTATGCCACATAGAAAGTAAGTCTCTTGACATTGTTGCCATGTCAACAATTTTTGGTATGTAAGTCATTTTTGTATTAGAGATGCTCTTACCTTTCTCTTTCTTCCATCTATGTTCACCAAACCCCTCGCGTGCTGCCCAGTAGCACACTATTTAAATTTTCAGAAGGAAAAAAAAAATTATAAATCATTTTAAAACATAAACATTCAATGTTTCACGTTTTACCGAAATATCGCTCTTAGAGGGACATTTAGTCATTTTTAGGTAAAAAGAAGTTGAAAAGGGGGTTTCGGAAGTTGTTTTGGTAATTTTATATTTATGGAAAGAAAAAAAACATTTAAACTTTTTAGAGGAAATTTTTGGTTATTTATACTTAAGGACTGAAAAAATAATTACAATATAGTCATTAATAGTTAAAACTCTTTATCTCATCGTTTTAATCGTAAGTATATTCTTCATTTAATTTTGTCACCTCGTAGTTCTAACTTCTAACCATCGTAAGTATATTTTTTATTTAATTTTGTCATGACTCAAATTCCCAGCTTGTGATAAAAATATCATTACGTTGGTAAAAGTAAAACTAAATTAAAATGAATACTTTGTTAATTATCAAATTAACATCTCAATATCATAAAAAAGAAGAAAACAAAAGGACTTTTTTTGTTTTTTTGGTCTTTTTTCTTTTATGAAGAGATCCATTCATCCAATGATTATAAAGGCTAGAAAGAGAACTCACAACCATAAATGGGTCCCAACACAAAGAAAAACTTATATAGGACGGTCTCATCGATACGTGGTAAGACCAATCCAATGAAATTGAGTCATATACGAAAATGTTTATATTTCCAACGCAAATAACGTTAGAGTGGTGCTATTGGCACACCCCCTACTAATCTATTCATGCCCCACTATTTAAATTATAGAATATTCTTTTTTTTTCCTTTACCAAAATTACTTAAAGAGACATACAAAGGAAAGAAATCTTCTACAAAGTAAATCTATTAAAATTTCATATTCCTTTTCTAAAAAAAAAACCCCAATAATTTGTTTCTTTTTCAAAAAAAAAATTAATTCTTAAACCCGTAATCTGTTTCTTCTTCAAAAAAAAAAATTTTAATTCTTAAACCCTAAAATCTGCTTCTTACATACATCTAAAATATTATGATAGAGTTTGAGAAAGATATCAAGAATATGAAAGAATTGTTTAAGAAACGATATCAAACATCTTGAAGAATTGTCTAAGAATGGCATAAAGCAAGAATTGTCTAACAATGATAGTAAGCATCTGGAAACAATTCATTATCTGGAAATAAGTTTGAAATTTATTTTTTCTTTAGACTGATATCAAACTGTCGTTGTGTTGAAGTACCCTGTTATTTTTTATTTTTTCGTTTCCATCATGAAATAAGAAAAAAAAAACTAAAAAAAAAAGAAATAAGAAGAAAAACATAAATCAGTCAATGAAGGTGAGAGAGATGTATACAGATACAACTATACAAGATTCAGAGATAAGAGATAGATAGATCATATATGGTATGTATTAAGTTTGAAAAATAAGTAAAATAGTTAGTTTTTGAAATAAACTAAAAAATTTAATAAAAACATTTAATTTTATTTAATTAAATAGAAATTTTAAAAAGTGGGGTATGAATAGATCAGTAGGGAGTGTGCCAATAGCACCACTCATAACGTTAATGTGGTTCAATTGCATTGGTGGTGAGACCGTTACACACAAGTTTTTCTCACCAACGCATCCAATTCAATCTGACGTGGCAATCATGTTTTTCCAAAAAGTATTAAAAAAAAATGACATGGACTCAAAACATGATTTGCAGCTAAACCTAGTCATATAATATTTACATAAATAGTTATATAAAAAAACTCAATCTCTGTCTCTCTTGTCGCTGTTTGTTTTTGTGGTTTTTTTTTGTTCCTTGTGATTTGGTGAATGGTGAGAGCTCAATTGTTACTACTCAAATTGAAGATTTTGAGGCTCCTCTCCTTCAATTTTATGAAAAGGTAAGCACCCACCTTCTCTATTTTTAGGTCTTTTTTTTGTTTTAATTTGACTGTTGTAGTTGATATGTTTATTTTTTTTTTTAAGAAAAATATTTTATTTGTTGATTGAATGTGTTTTGATCGAGTTTTGTGAAATTTTTTCTGGGTTCTTGCGTGGCATGATAAAGTTCGGTTTTTTTTTTCTTTCCTACTGGGTTAAGGCTGATTTTTTATCTGTTTGGTTGCTTGGAAAATAGAAGAAAAAAAGAATGATCACTAGAAGAGAAAATTTTGAGTTGTGTTTGTTGTTTCACAGTTGTGTGTTTTGTGTTATTGGGTATCAATTAATGAATGGTAATCAAAGATATTGATTTTAAGTTTGTTCTTGTGTTTGATGTGGTGCAATTGAGCCAAATAGTTAGTTTTATTTGGTCCAATTGAGTTTGAATTCTTTCATTTTGTGATGAGAATTAAAAATTTGAGATCAGAACTTTGATTTTGTTTTGAGTGAAAAGATTTTCTGAGTATAACTGGAGTTGAATATGGTTTCTTTCAGTTATTTGCTAAAGAATAACAAGTTCATTGTTGCAAGGTTTTCACAATGTTTACAGTGGTATAACCATATCGATAAATGAATATTTATTAATTTAAAGAGAGTTTTATGTTTTTACTTATAAATTAAAAAACAACGGATGTGGTCAAAAGTTAATATATGCATACATTGAAACTCAAAAGTTATCAAGCACGTACTACGTACATAAAAGTTTATATATATATATATATATATATATATATATATATATATAAACTTACATAGAACATAAATTACTGTTTCAAAATGAGCCATATACATAGAACATAATCTCTATAAATAGTCATTAGTTTTAGACTCCAAATCGTTACAATTTTCATATCTTGTTCCTTCACGGCAATCGTGATCATGATTCAGATGACAGTTGTGTTTTACCAACCGTTTCTCCAGAAGAGGTCTTTCAAGCCTTAGTAACCTTAAAAAAATATTTGCTACAAAATGAAAAAATAAACCAAATGTGGTGTATGCATTCGGTTTAGTTACAAAAAAAAAAAAGACAAACGACTTCAAATGCATATTTTGAGAATGATCTAAATGGAGAAAATAGATGTCAAGTAGTTCCTTAATATGTATTATGAATTTTTATGTGTTATTTCTTGTATGCATTTAATCAATTATTAATTTATATAAATGTTGGGATCTAAAGGATTTACAAAAAAATTATTATCTTATGCATTTAGCGAGTTTATTAATTTAGTACACCGGCCCGAGTTGGGACCGGAAGATTAATTAAGCAAGGTCATTAATTTATCAAGGTTTTACTATTCTGTTTTGATTTAGCAGGTCATGGCAGGGAAGAAAATTATAGCTATTTGTCAATTGGGTGGTCAGTTTGAGACTGGAAAGGATGGTTCATTGACATATAGTGGTGGTGATGCACACGCCATAGACATTGATGACCAGATGAAGTTTAAGGACTTCAAGATGGAAGTAGCAGAAATGTTTAACTGTAATGTTACTATGATGTCTCTCAAATACTTTCTTCCAGGTAACAAGAAGACTCTCATTACAGTCTCCAATGACAAGGACCTAAAGCGGATGATAAAATTTCATGGGGACTCTGTCACGACTGATGTTTATGCCATTATGGAAGAAATTGTTGACCCCGATGTGTCAAACATGCCTGCCAGTAGGTAGTTTTCTCGGTTTCTAAGCTGAAGTCTTGTTGTGTATCTAGATTAATTGGTGTAAGTAACTTTGGTAATTTTTTATTTCGCAGATCGAGCAGAACAACTCTGTCGGAAGCAGTGCCTCCAGTTGACATATCTCTGAATGTTGTGGATGATATGGTGGATGATATGGTGGATGATATCAATCATCCCATCATGCCACCTGTTGCACCTCTTGATATCGCAGTTGGTACCAACCATGTTGATGTGCGTATTGATGATGCACAGATCAATCTCCCTACTGAAATTTCACCCATTCTTCCCCTTGTTGGTACTGATGGTGAGAAGCATACTAAAGCTGCACAACAGTGGCAGAATACTATCACAGGTGTAGGCCAAAGATTTAGCAGCGTTCATGAGTTTCGCGAATTGTTACGTAAATATGCCATTGCACATCAGTTTGCTTTTAGATATAAAAAGAATGATAGTCATCGTGTGACTGTTAAATGCAAGGCAGAAGGTTGTCCTTGGAGGATACATGCATCGAGATTGTCAACTACGCAACTAATATGTATAAAGAAGATGAATCCAACTCATACATGTGAAGGGGCTGTTGTGACCACAGGGCATCAGGCAACTAGGAGTTGGGTGGCTAGTATAATCAAGGAGAAGTTGAAAGTTTTCCCTAACTACAAGCCCAAGGATATAGTCAGTGATATCAAACAAGAATATGGAATCCAGATAAACTACTTTCAGGCCTGGCGTGGTAAAGAAATTGCGAAGGAGCAACTCCAAGGTTCATACAAAGAGGCCTATAATCAGTTACCATTTTTCTGCGAGAAGATAATGGAGACCAATCCGGGTAGTCTTGCTACTTTCACCACCAAGGAAGACTTGAGTTTTCATCGTCTCTTTGTCTCATTCCATGCATCATTGTATGGCTTCCTACAGGGTTGCCGGCCTCTTCTTTTCCTTGATAGCATACCTTTGAAGTCAAAATATCAAGGTATGTTGTTTGCTGCAACAGCTGCGGATGGGGACGATGGAGTGTTTCCTGTTGCTTTTGCTGTGTTAGATGCAGAAACTGATGACAATTGGCATTGGTTTTTGTTACAATTAAAATCTGCTCTATCAACTGCGTCTTGTCCTATAACATTTGTAGCAGACAAACAAAAGGGTCTGAGGGAGTCTATCGCTGAGATATTTCAGGGTTCATACCATGGTTATTGCCTACGATACTTGACTGAACAACTTATACGAGATTTGAAAGGGCAGTTCTCTCATGAGGTGAAACGGCTCATAGTTGAGGATTTCTATGCAGCTGCTTATGCATCTCGACCTGAAGGCTTCCAAAGGAGCCTTGAGAACATTAAAGGTATCTCTCTGGAAGCTTACAATTGGATCGCACAGAGTGACCCCCAGAATTGGGCAAATGCATTCTTTCAAGGTGCAAGATATAACCATATGACATCAAACTTTGGAGAGCCATTCTACAGCTGGGCATCAGATGCAAATGAGTTACCCATAACACAGATGGTTGATGTAATACGGGGTAAGATTATGGAGTTGATTTATACGAGACGAGCGGATTCCGACCAGTGGCTGTCAAGAATAACCCCATCCATGGATGAAAAGCTAGAGAAGGAGAACTTGAATGTTCGTTCCTTGCAAGTGCTACTGTTAGCTGGGAACACATTTGAAGTCGGTGGTGAGACTATTGAAGTAGTTGATTTGGATCACTGGGATTGTAGTTGTAAAGGATGGCAACTTACTGGTATACCTTGCTGCCATTCCATCGCTGTCATAGGTTGTATTGGGCGGAACCCGTATGATTATTGTTCGAGATACTTCACAATTGAGAGCTACAGATTAACTTATTCAGAATCGATACATCCTATTCCAGATTTTGATAGGCCAGTGCAGAATGATTCTTCTCAGGTTGCAGTAACCGTAACCCCTCCTCCTACGCGTCGTCCACCGGGTCGACCTAGTACAAAGAAAATTGGATCACAAGATGTAATGAAGCGTCAACTCCAGTGCAGTAGATGCAAGGGTCTCGGGCACAATAAGTCCACTTGCAAAGAGACCTCATAGAGTGTAAAATACAGTATGTATGTGTGATGCTCTTTTAAGTGACTAGACAATATCGGTTTATAACTTGCAGTACATTGTTCGACAACAGTAGTGTTTTGATGAATAAGTTGTCATATATAGAACCCAAGGGGATGGGTTTTAGTGGTAAGACCTTGATTATTAAGATCGTAGGGTCTGACATTAGTCTCTAATTTACATCTTGGTAAACAAAAAACATTGAAACTGTCTGGGTAGCCAAAGAAGAAAAATCATGTCTATAGGAATTCATTTGATTGTAGTGTTAGCTTCCCTGTTAATAACTTACATGCAGTTTCTATAATATCCATCAAAATGAAAATTCGTCAATAGGTTAAATACATAAGTGGATGATCTCCCTTGTCACCATTTTTTTCATACAGCTTGGATGCCTGTACAAGTACAACTTATATTACTGAATAGCATTCAAGTTTTTAGATGACTCAGAGAGTTCTCTGGATTTCTATATGTGTTTTTCTGTGTAAGATTTGTTGCTGCAGGTGTTCAGCTAATTAAAGCACTTCTATTTTCTGTTAATAGGAATGACACGAAAGCGCCAGAGGCCTGACAATCCGTTCATCTAACGACTGTTCCGATAAGGAACGGCTTGCATAAAACTGTAATTTAGTGTTAAAAGTAACAGGACTCATGGTTAGTGATGTATGTAGCGATAGTTTTTGTGTACTCTATTATTGAATGACCTTGACAAAAATAATAGGAAGCGGAACCTCCTTATCTTAGCTGTGTTCTGATTTCTAACTCTGTTCTTCAAATAGTTTATTATTGCTCATATACATCCATCAATTTGTGTTAGGGAAAAAAAAAAGAGTTTTCTAATATGATTTTTCTCCCCTACTGGGATTTTGGGGGCTGCTCAACTCAGGTTTTGTATTTAGGGGTTAGCTAACTTACTGGCACGGTAATGTTGTCAAGATAGTAGGTATTATATGCAATTTTTGATAAAATTATTGTATTGGTAATATAGCAAGACCCAAATCTTCTCCGTGGTTGACCAATTTCTTTCCTATATTAAATTTGACCAAAAAGTTTGCATCACCTCTTTCTCATGAATTAGGTTTCACTTTGAGACATGGACTTAAAGCTGATACGACAACGTTTTCAAGCGGTAGAAAAATGGGACACAGAGAGCGCGTAACCTTGTCCAGGCTTTGGGGCTATGCTAGTAACATTCACGAATGTGACACAGGATAGTTATTGACACTAGAACTATTGTTCAGTGACCTTCTTAGGGATGGCATATGATTGCTTTTAGCACCAGTGTAATATGCATTTAAATAATATTTCATTTGGGAACAGCATTTCAGTTGATGACCTAGAAATCTTTCAGTTTAGATAACTTGGAATGCTTAATCTTAATGTTTTGTTTTGCATTTTGCATTTTGCAATTTAAGATAATGGATGAAGAAACAATTGTTATCACAGTGGATGATCCTACTTGCTTCGCGACGTTTGACGCGTATTTCTCTTAAAATTCAGTTGGATGTCTGGTTTCTACGACTAGCAGGATTATACTTCACGCCTTGATGCACCTATCAAGGTTGAGATTTAGATGCTATACTTTTGGTTGAAATTCAAGTTCTGTTATTAGTTTGAGTCTCTCATGAACAATTTACATTGTCTTGTAGAGATAAAGGCTTTGTCTATTCATGTTGTACCTCCAATTTTGAAGCCATTTGTTCATTTTAGCTTGTACAATCCAAACTATCATTGTTGTTAGAAAATGACCGATTACACGAAGCTTTTCGCATCTGGATGGAGTTTTCTCGTGTTTAGTAATCAGGAATTTGAAGGTTCATGCTGTTAAGTTGTGTACTTGGTTCCTTGAGGGTGCGTTTGGTACGCGGGAAGGGACATGACAAGGTAGGACAACTTGTTCTTGTCCCACGTTTGGCGCGACCTTAGCATGGGACATGACGGGATAAGGTGGGACAAAAATCACAAAAAATTATCCCACCCAAGACCTTAGGACAACTTGTCCCATGACATGGGACAAGTGTCAAAAAGACCAATTTACCCTTTAAATGTTCAAACAATTACAAACATATTCAATATATTATATTATATATATATATTAATAATATATATATAAATTATAATTACATATAATATATATATATATATATATATATATTATAAAAGTGTATATAATATATTAAATATATTATTATATATATAATAATATTTAATAATATATACTATATCATATATATATATAGGATATATATCATATATATATACATATATATTATATATTAATATATATATATATATAATATATTTTATATGATATATATATATATATATAATACATTATATATCATATATATCATATATATATATATATTATTAAATATCATTATACATATAATAATATATTTAATACATTATATATTAGTATATATAATTTTATAATATATATAATATTATATATGTAATTATAATTTATATTTATTATTAAATATTATTATATATAATAATAATATATTTAATATATTATATATTATTATATATAATATTATATATATAATTATAATTTATATATATATTATTAAATATTATTATATATAATAATATTATATTATATTTATATATATATATTATAATAATATATATATTATATTATTATATATATAGGATACATATATAATATACAATATATATTATTAATAATATATATATATATTATAATATATATATATAATATAAAATATTAATTAATATAATATTATTAAATAATTATAATATATTTCAATTACAATATTACTATTTGTGTTAAATATAATAATATTGTAATTGAAAACAAGAGGTCATTTGAACCTCTTGTTTTTGTTAAATATTATAATATATTTCAATTATAATATTTATTTAATATTGTTAAATACGATATATAAAAATTGTTTAATATATTTTTTAATATTAGACAGAACAAGGAGGGCACCCTGGTCATTTGAACCTCTTGTCCTGTCCTGTCCCAACCCTATCAAATGCATAACAGTACAGTCCACAGTCCACAGTCCTGTCCTAGACATTCCAAACACATCATGGAACAACTGTCTTGTCATGTCCAGTCCAGTCCAGTCTCGTCCCGTACCCGTACTAAACGCACCTTGAATAAACATACATACATACATATATAAACATACATACATACATATATATATATATATATATATATATATATATATATATATATATATAACTACATTATCAAATTCGTTGCCCTCTAAGGACACAATCATGGTTGCTATTGTCTTCTCTTTGTTTCAGAATTCAGACTCATTTGTTCAATACTTTGAATGATCAAATGGCTCGGAATCGATTTGATTTTACTTGAAATGCTTGTGTTTCTTCAATTGTGCAAATGAAATGAAGAATCACTTTCAAAAAAAAAAAAAAATGAAATGAAGAATCCTCTATCGTAATTGTTAGAATAGATGATGATCCTCAACATGCAGCAACTCCTTTTTAAAGTTTTGTAGGTTTAAAAGGTTGAAATCACGATCAAATCCCGATGGTTTTTCTTTTTTATTTTCAAAAGCACAATTACAAATATATATATATATATATATATATATATATATATATATATACACACACAATTTTATATCGGAACGAAAATTGTGGACCATTAGATTTACATACTTTGAGTCAAAGTGTATGCACTTGTCAAAACTTCTCCATAATCCGTGATCCACATTCTTCATCCTAACAGTAGAAAGATTATATATATATATATATATATATATATATATATATATATATTTATACATTTTTTCTATTATCAGTTCATCCTGATATAAAATATACCAGGACGAAGAATGAAGACTATTAAATTTAAATACTTTGATTCAAAGTGTATGCACTTGTTAAAACTTCTTCATAATATGTGGTCCACATTTTTCGTCATGATATATTTTATATATATATATATATTGATGATTATATATAAATCATAAACATAAGAAGAAAGAATCACAAATTGTTTACCTTTCTTCGGTTCTGGAACGAATACAGATTGTTTTACAGGTCAGGAAAGAGCCACCAAATTAATGGAACTCAAACTCTGATCACAGTGTAAGAATCCTCTCTTACTGTTTCTCTCTTTTCTGTATTATACGTAATACACACTGATTCACACACACTAATCCACTTGCACACACTTGTCTTATATATGACTATCTGTCCTATATTTTCTCACATAGTGTGTTAGTGAAGTCAGTAGAATAATTGCATAGGCAGTTATCTACAATAACTGTTGTAAACAGTTATTATTAAGTGTTGGTTTGGGCTTCATGGGTCAAGGCCATGTGATTGGGTTTTGGACCCATCTTGGGTGTACCCAATACCCATCTTGGGTGAGCCCAATTAATACTAACATCTCTCACTCGCACAAGTGGGTCCAACACAGCTCCGTCAGAGAGAACATAATTACGACATTATCATGAAGTCGTGTAAGAGTATTCATATGGATAAATATACCGTGTGACCTATGAACAATCAATTGTAAAAATAAGGAGCTTCGAAATCTCAATAGTAAATTTTTTTTTTTATTTACAATGGATATGATGATGTTCATTATTGTGTCCTAGATTTAATTTCATGATCTTTTTATCAGTCCAAAACATACTAAACCCCTCAAGAAGCTATGCTTGACTTTATCACATTTCATGTATTCACAATTGTATCTCCAAATACAATTGGCTAGCCGGTGAAAACACAAGTAAGATAAAAAGATATAAAATCTTCTCATTCTGTCTTAGTCTCTTAGTCTCCGAAACAGCTGCTACCTTAGACATGCCCCATAGGCTGCATTATCATAGCCATAGAAATAACACGCTAAAAGCGCTAACACTGTTTTGTCACTTTGAGACAAAGTGTATGGTCATAAGGACATCATTTGAAGTGTTATACAACTTCAAAGGAACTTACACAATGAGGAAGCAGGGATTCATTCTCTCATTTTCCAAATTGATCACAAATAGCACACGAGGTATGACACACGTGTTACAGTGTTTTTCATTCTAAACGAGAATGATTATGTCTTTCTTTTAATTCACTGTACAGATCTAAGTTCAGTCACATCTTGCAACTAACCCGAGTTCTTAAAAGCTTGCCATTCTCTAGCGCCACATTAAGTTCTCATATCTGGCTAAATTCTGTATCAATGATAGTGGGATCTATCATGATCGGTTCTAAAATATATGCATATTTGTTAAGAACCTCATCTTGATACAATAAATGCGACATTTTCATATATTTAAGCTCCTTTTAGAATATTTCTTACATATTCTGCATAATATATGTGTCTCATCTCAGCTTGTTCTCCCAAAACAACTGAGGCGACCGCACGTGTAAGAATGCCGGTCTCAACCTGACGACATTAAAAATAATGATTTATGTATGAAATATAACATTCTAATAAAAATTTCTAACAGAAAACTATTTTTATTTATAACTATAATAACATCATTTAGTACAATGATTCAGTCTATCATTTACAATTTACGCAACCCTAATGACTTAGCATGTGATTCAAAGACGTCTCTAGTCACAGCTTTAGTGAGAGGATCAGCTGCCATCTCATGGGTTGAAATGTATTGAATCATTACTTCCTTTTTGGATACGATGTCTCTGACAAAATTGTATTTTGTCTCTATGTGTTTGGATTTACTGTGATACTTGGAGTCTTTAGTGTAAGCAATCGCTGCTTGACTATCACAATAGACTATCACTAGCTTTCCCATGCCTTTATAGACATCCAGATCCTCTAAGAATCTCTTAAGCCAGACGGCTTCTTGTACTGCTGTCGAACATGCCACAAATTCGGCCTCCATTGTTGATAATGCAATACATGTCTGTTTCTTGCTACTCCAAGAGATAGCACCTTTACTGAGTAGGAATGCATATCCTGATGCAGATTTTCGCTCATCTAGATCGCCTCCCCAGTCGGCATCTGTATATCCAGTGAGACGTAAATCTCCACCTTGGTAACAAAGGGAGTAGTCGGCAGTACCTTTTAGATACGCCAAAATTCTCTTTACGACAATCCAATGTTTCCGTCCAGGATTGGATTGATATCTACTTATGAATCCTATCGCATAGCAGATATCTAGTACAGTACACAACATAGCATACATAAGACTGCCGATAGCACTGGAATAAGGAACATTTTTCATACTATCATGTTCTTGTGGAGTTTTAGGACACATGTCAAGACTGATATTCTGGCCTTTTGATATGGGTGTATCCATAGGCTTACAATCAACCATATTAAACCGTTGAAGAATCTTCCTTATATAAGTCTCTTGAGACAAAGCAAGTAGTTTCTTCTAACGATCTCTTGTAATTTTGACTCCTAATATATAGGCAGCCTCACCCATGTCCTTCATCTCAAAATTTGAAGACAGCCATTTCTTAATGGCCAACACATACTCTTTAGAGTTTCCAGCCAATAAAATATCGTCCACATACAAAGATAGCATCATATACTTATCTTTATCTCGTTTTATGTACATACAATGGTCTTCTTCAACCATTTGGAACCCATAAGACACAACAGCCTGATGGAACCGTAGGTACCATTGTCTGGATGATTGTTTCAAACCATATATTGACTTTTTGAGCTTGCACACTTTGCGCTCATGGCCTTTTGAAACAAAATTTACTAGATGTTCCATGTAAATTTCTTCATCCAGTTCTCCATTAAGAAATGTTGTTTTTACATCCATTTGATGTAATTCTATGTCCATATGTGCGATGATTGCCAAAATGAGGCGAATTGAAGCAAACCTAACCACAGGGGAAAAAGTTTCTTCATAGTCAATTCCCTCTTGTTGAGTATAACCTTTTGCGACTAAACGCGCCTTATGTCTCTCTACTATGCCATCAGCCTTTCGCTTGATTCGAAGGACCCATTTGTTTCCAATGGCTTTCCTTCCCAACGGTAAGTCAACCAAGTCCCAGACATGATTACTTTTCATTGAATCCATCTCATCTTCCATGGCTTTTATCCATAGTTCCTTGTCGGGTGATTTGAGAGCCTCATTCACATTTTTAGGCTCATCAGCATCATGTGAAGCAACCATAAACGCTTCCCCTTCAATCTCAAAGCGATGACGAGGAACATTTCCACAGTTACTTCTTCGAGAAGGTAAATCTAAAATTGTTGTTTCAACAACGTCAATGATCCCACTATGGACAGAAGGTCCAGGTAGATCTGTATTTACTTCAAGTGGAGTTTCACTCCCACTAGGGACAGAAGTCCATGATAGATCCATATTAATATCTAGTGTAGTATTTAGATTTGAATCCTCGATTAGATTATCCAATTCGTAGAATCGAATGTCTCTATCAACTTCACCTCTTTCAGGAAATTCATTTTCTAAAAAATTCACATCTCGTGAGTCTATCTCAGTCACACTTCCATCCGAGTTTTCACCTATTAGTACATATCCTTTTGAATGCTCAGAATATCTAATGAAAATACATTTCTTTCCTCTTGCACCCAATTTTCCATACTTGTTGGATAGATCATGTACGTAACCCGCGCACCCTTAAGGTCACAGATAAGTTAAGTTAGGTTTTCTACCTGTCCAGAACTCATAAGGTGTGGAAGTAACTGACTTAGAGGGAACTCGGTTAAGTACATAAGTGGCAGTCAACAAGGCATCTCCCCAGTAGTGTACTGGGAGACTTGCTTGAGCCATCATAGATCTAACCATTTCAAGTAATGTTCTAATCCTCCTTTCCGCCACACCATTTTGTTGTGGAGTTCTAGGAACAGTTAACTGTCTATGTATACCCTTTTCATCACACAATTCCTTGAATTGATCTGAAAGGTATTCACGTCCTCTGTCAGTACGTAATGCTTTAACCCTTTTATCTAATTGATTCTCTACTAAGTTCAAGTATAATTTGAAACAATCCAATGCTTTAGACTTATGAGAAATCAAATAGACATGACCAAAACGGGTAAAGTCATCTATGAATGTAATAAAATATGAGGCACCATGCCTTGCCTTTACACTCATTGGACCACAAATATCAGAGTGAATTAATTGTAATGGATTTTCAGCCCTAGTTCCTTTTCCAAATGGTTTTCTAGTTGCTTTTCCAGCTAGACAATTTTCACAGATAGGTAATTCTATCTTATTAAATGAACCTAAAAGACCTTCTCTAGCCAATCTGTTTATCCTATCTTGGCCAATATGACCCAGTCTAGCATGCCAAGTATTCACATCAACATTGATATTATTAGCGGAAGTCATTAATGAAAAACAACCATCACTGCAATTAAAATCGTCTAACTCGGTATTTAATACAATAAAACCATTTAACAAATATCCATTACCAACACAAACAGAATTTAGAATAATATCCATACAAACACCATAAAAGTTTAGTTCATAACCTAAACCTAGAAGGATAATAACTGAAACTAAATTTCATCGGATTCTAGGAGCATATAGAACATCATGGAGATGAAGTACTTGACCACCATGCATCATCAATTTGCAAGTGCCAATACCCTTCACTTCAACTCTAGAGTTGTTCCCCACGTAAATCCATCTAGTCCCCTGACTAATTCGACGATATTCTCCGAACGTTGCTCTGTCTCTAGCTACATGGTATGTGGCTCCTGAGTCTACAGTCCACAAAGGACGAGATTCAGTGAGTAAAACAGAACTAGAAACCAAAACATAGCTATCAGTTATTGAATTAGATCGTACCTTTTTCGACTCAGTGCACTCACGAGCAAAATGAACCTGTTTGCCTCAATTGTAACACTTCAATTTGGCTTTGTCCTTCTTGAATCCAGCACTCTTACCCCTTGTCTGGAATTTGGTCTCATTTTTCTTAGAGTTCTCTGCAGGACCCTTCCATTTTCCCTTCTGGGAATTACCCTTCTGGAAGTTCCTCTTCTTTCCTTTGCGCTTAAAACCCTTGGTTTTGCCCTTGCTGGTTTCAGCCATGTAAAGCTGACCTGAAGCCTTAGCTGCCTCTAGGCGCTCATCTTCCAGTTCAACATGACGTGATATATCATCAAAAGTTTTGATATTATCATTATGAGTCATGTTGATATTCATATTTTCCCAGCTGTTAGGAAGAGACAGGATCACTGCTTGGATTTGCTGCTCATCAGTTAAGGTATGACCTGCAGACTTTAATTCACGAATCATATTTGACATCTCTCTCAGGTGCTGCCTCATATTATGATTCCGGCGCTTCCTATAGGTGTCAAACTTAATTGTAAGTCTCCTAAGTTTGGTAGTAGAAGTACCACCAAACTTGTCTTTCAATGCAATCCACATGTCTTGTGCAGTGTCAAACCCCTCATTTTCACACATGAGAGCATCAGTCATATTACTCAGCATTGTTATGCGAGCCAGACTATTTTTCCTTTTCCAGGTTTGATATGTTTCCATATCTTTTCTGTGTTGGGCAGTGATACCATTTGGTGGTTCAACCATGGTGTTTGTCAGAGTTTCAAGAGCCTCTTGCTCTTCAAGGATCAGCTGAACCTTTCGGTGCCATATCTCATAGTTATCACCATTCAGCTTTTCTCCCTTGTTCAACTCAGCAACAATTGACTTAGATGCAGAACCCATTTCCTGACAAATTTATTTAACACATAGTGTAATTAATAGTTATTCTAGCATGTTTTTCTCACAATTTCATACTTAGCACAACGCTATGCAGCAAACTTACACATAAAGAATATAATAAGAGGAATATTTAGGATAGGAATCGAAATGAGAGTCAAAGCTCCCATTCACCATCCAAGTCCTTAACATTCGCAAGTTTATATTTATTAGTGTCTTTTTGCGCGGCACAGTTCTAACATTCTTTCTTACAATTTAGAACACCCAAAATAAGCACAAGTATTTAAAACTTTACATAATTATGTGCACAGAGCATCCCATTTCATTAATAATAAAGAGTTGTATTTACAAACTATGAGTATTTACAAAACAACATACTACCTAAGAATTACATTCTTAATCAGTAATTCTAAAACTCTCTGGGATATCATGCAGGATTCTCTCAAAAAGTGCATAGAGACTATGCTTGTCATCCTGAGATAGGTAGTGTTTCTCATCTACTAAATAGTTTTTGTAAGCACTATTTATGTACCACCCTGCCTTAGAATCATAATGTTTTTGTGTTCTCAAACTAGAACCCATACTCAAAGCCGCATGCTTTCTGAGATTTCTACGCACTCGATGATCATCATAATCTAATATGATTTCTAATGCTTCATTAAAAGTGGTAACTACATCTGCTTCTAGCAATGTAAGTGTTACATAATTATGTCGTCGTAGCTCCTCTGGTAAAACCTTAAGTAGGGCATGAATAATTTCTTTCCAAATTGATTCTAACCCACCATCACTCCAACGCCATTCAGAAACGATAAGATCCCCAAAATTTAATAACCGCCCATAAAGACTAGTGTTCAAATCCATTTTATGACTTTCTAGTTTGTTTATGAACTCAGTTAAAAGCTTTTCGAAATTCCTGTACTCTTCAATATAAGTCTCATCCATCTCAATCCTTGGAGAAAGTGGACTTTCATCGTCCTCAAGCGTCCCAGGTATATACTCTTCAATGGTATTTTCCTCTGTGGACATTTCATCCATCAATGGTGAATAATCTTCTACCGATTGTGGTGAATATTCCTCAACCGGCAGTGGTGAGTACTCTTCTTAAGGATTAGAATTATCCAACAATGGTGGATCATCTTCTACCGATTGTGATGAAAATTCCTCCACAGAGAGTTGTGAATTCTCCTCCTGAGGATCGAAGTCATCTGATGATGATGAATGATCTTCTACCGATTGTGGTAAATATTTCTCCACCGACATTGGCGAGTACTCCTCTTTAGGATCGGAATCAGATGAGCTATGGTTACACATTTCCTTTATCTATAGAGAAATGAAAAATAGACACTTATCAATTAATTTGTTAGTAAAGAAAATATGTATGAGAACTTAAAAATTTATTCGGGCTTAAAATCAACTCCCATTGGAGTGAAAACAATTAATGGAACAAATTTTTTTTTAATTACCGGAAAACCGCCATCGGTCGCCGGAAAACCGTTTTTGATTGCCGGAAAACCGCTTTTTAATGGTCGGAAGACTGTCTATAGGTCGTCGGAAAAATCGCTGGGAAATTTGTTGTTCGCCCGAAACGGCGCCGGAAAATCTTGTCGGTCACCGGAAACAGCGCCGGAAAAATTTGCCAGTGGTGAACCGGTACCGGAAAAAGGTCCGGAGCCGGTACTATTCCGGTGACCGGTAACCGTCAACGGAAACCGCTCTGATCACCGGAAACGGTAAACGGTTTCGGGTGTGACACGTCTTAGACACGTGGCATCATGGGATTGATACACATGTCACTGCTGATAGTTTATTGACATGTGTCACTCTCTGGTTTGACCACATTTCAACAGCACATAGCTGTTGTGATCATCTCACTCGCATTGGAGGAGAGTGTAGTCCACGCGCCGCCTTCCCGGATTCCCATGATCACCGGAATATCACCGTTCGACTCCAAATTACTTTATTATTCCATTAATGCCCTTGATTTTAAAAATTGGATTTGGGGTGGAGTACACTCGCCGCCCTAATGGCACATGGTACTATTCATCATCATCAACCTCCAAACAAAAATCTGGAAAAAAAATTTGTCCCTGACCCAATTTTCAATCGACTCGTTCTCACTCGTTTCTTAACCAAATTTTGCGATCGAAGTGTTTTTGGAAATATTGCGATCTCTAGTTTCTAATGGTACCAGAATCGCAGCCTATAACGACAATGTTGACCCTCTACCACTTACTCAAAGTTTCGGTTTTAGGGCTCTATTTCTTACTGTTCATATGCGAAATTTTAAATTTCATGGCATATAACATAAATAAAACAATTCATACTTAATCATAAGCATATATCATGTGATTTTAATGAATTCGAAAATGTAATAACATAATCTACACATATTAAAACTTGTAATTACAGTAAAACATGTGTATATGAATTCATTAATAGAAAAAAAAAATTCATAGCATTTTAATCACAAATGCACATATCATATGGTAATATAAGCATATACATTTGTTCATATGAAGAATTCGAACGATGGTTTACAAGTTTCACATGTTGTCACATAATCAACAATAAAACATAATTATTCAAAAAATATATATGCTACCATATGGGAGAAAAATATAATCCATATGCAGTAAATAGATTTTAAACAAAAAAAATGCTATAAATCTATAGCATTTTTTTTTGTTTTTTTTGTTTTTGCGTTTTGGAACCACTTAGACCAGAAAACAATCATCCAGGCTCTGATACCAATGATGATTATATATAAATCATAAACATAAGAAGAAAGAATCACGAATTGTTTACCTTTCTTCGGTTCTGGAACGAATACAGATTGTTTTACAGGTCAGGAAAGAGCCACCAAATTAATGGAACTCAAACTCTGATCACAGTATAAGAATCATCTCTTATTGTTTCTCTCTTTTTTGTATTATACGTAATACACACTGATTCACACACACTAATCCACTTGCACACACTTGTCTTATATAAGACTATCTGTCATATATTTTCTCACATAGTGCGTTAGTGGAGTCAGTAGAATAACTGCATAGGCAGTTTATCTACAATAACTGTTTACAACAGTTATTATTAAGTGTTGGTTTGGGCTTCATGGGTCAAGGCCATGTGATTGGGTTTTGGACCCATCTTGGGTGTACCCAATACCCATCTTGGATGAGCCCAATTAATACTTAACATATATATATATATATATATATGGGGCAAGATCGGTGGCCTCAAAATATTACACAATTTGTTACACCATTTGTGGACCATTAGATTATGATGTGTTGGATAGTAGAAATGCACTCATACCCATGCTCACCATCAGCTATATACACCTCATTCCATCTTCTTTTTCATTTTTAATTGGATTTAAAAAAAAGCACAAAAAAAAAAATGAAAAAAAATGATGGATTTGAGGATTTCCACCGCCATCTTATCTCCATATCATCCACCACCATCAGTACCAAACCCAGAATCATCCAACCCCAAACCAAAACTAGAATAATAAAAAATAAAAAAACACCACAATCTCATCTCCCTCAATCTCATCTCTCTCCATCCACCACCCCCATCACCACCAAATTAAATTCAACAACCAACTAAAACAAATCGAATCAACAAAAAACACAAATCTCAGAAAAATAATCCATATTAATCAATCAAAACCAAATAAAAAAAATCTTGAAAAAAAAAACACAGATTAAGTGTTAAGGTTTTGCATGGAATTCGGATGCCAAATCTAGCGTATCAATTAATTTTTCTCACCTTGGTCTACACTACATATAACCAAAACCAAAACTCCAATAGAAAAAGAACACTGAAATGACATATTATTCAATAAAAACCAAAAAAAAAAACAGTGGGTCAGCTTCTTCTTCAACTTCAATAAATCACCAGAAACCCAGATCTGTTTGTTTCTCCGACACAACAAAACCATGCTCTCAAAACCGAATCTTTCATAACTGTCCGATCAGATTCTCCCAATAGCGTCGTCGTCGTCGTCATCATCGGGCCTGCTTCTGATTCGTTTGCGGTCTTCTTCTGTTCGCGATCGAGACGTCGGATTCGTTTGCGGGTCTGCTTCTGTTCACGATCGGGTTTCTAACCAGCTACTTCTGATTCGTTCGTGGATTTTTTTCCAGATTTCTTTTGTTTCGATTGAATAATATGGATTATTTTTTCTGAGATTTGTGTTTTTTTTGTTGATTCGATTTGTTTTAGTTGTTTGTGGAATTTATTTTGGTGGCGATGGGAATGGTGGATGGAGAGAGATGAGATCGAGGGAGATAAGATTGTGGTTTTTTTTTATGAGGCCACCGATTTGGTTTGGGGTTGGATGATTCTGGGTTTGGTATAGCTGGTGGTGGATGATATGGAGATAAGATGGCGGTGGAGATCCTCAAATCCATCATTTTTTTTTTGTTTTGTGCTTTTTTTTAATCCAATTAAAAATGAAAGAGAAGATGGAGTGAGGTGTATAAAGCTGATGGTGATCATGGGTATGAGTGAACCTCTACCAATCAACACATCATAATCTAATGGTCCACAAATGGTGTAACAAATTGTGTAATAATTTGAGGCCACCGATCCTCCCCCTTATATACAGGGGCGGTATCGGTGGCCTCATTTTTTTTATACACAGGATATGACACATTTTTGTGTCTATTAGATCCTAGATGTTTAAATAGTTCAGATTTAATGGTCATTAATTCACATCTAAATTTTAATATTTCATTTCATTCTCTCCTCGTTTAAATTTCATCTTTTATTTCTTATCTATTATTTTTCCTTTACATCTCAAGTCTCAACAGACAACAGGTTTTTTTTTACAATAACATATTTATTATTTCAATTTTTTTTTCTCTTTTCACTTTGATTTATTTTTATTTTTATTTTTATTTATATACAAGTGTTTCCATTTCTTATTTTATATGTTTATCAATTGATAATGATATCTAAATTTCTAATAAAAATATTTCGTAATATTATATTAAAATTTAATTATAACGAAAATAAATTCATATTTTTAAATGATAAATTTAAATGATAAATTTAATTGATAAAAAAGTTTAAATAAAATAAAATCAATATTCCATTTAAATTTCTCTTAACATATAACTATTATTAAAATGTCACCCTTCCTTTTTTCTTCATATTTTTTAATATTTCATCATTATCAAAATGTCAAAAAAAAATATGAATTGAAAGTGCAATATGCTATGATTTTGTTAATTAGTTTTTTTTTCTGGATTTTTTAAATACTGAACAAGTTGTAGGACCAATTTGGTATTACTATAGCTTTTAAAATAATCACTGTTAGTTGTTATAAATTAATATTCCACATAATTTTAAGTTATCAAAAACAATAACAAACTGACCCTAAAACTTGTTAAGTATTCAAAAAAGTTAGAAAAAAAACTAGTTAACAAAATCATAGCATATGAAGAAAGAAGAAAGGGAAAAACATGGATTTAAGATAGTTAGGAAAGAAGTCATGTAGAGTGAAATGAGGGATGAAAAACACAGGAAAGATAATGAACTATAAAATTAAAATTTAGGAGAGAATGAAAAAAGAAGGAAGTCAATAAAAACATTAATGGAAGCAAAAGAAAGAAGATTGTGGAGTATTAAATAAATCTAGACCATTCAAACAGCTAGGATCTAATGGACACAAAAGTATGTTAAATCTTGTGTAAAACAATGGGATCATGGATCTTGTCCCCCATATATATATATATATATATATATATATATATATAATAATTTTCAGATAAATGCGCACCGATAGAATTATATAAGGACATTGAATGTGAGCCACTCATTTTACATATTTTGATTTGGTATGTATGCACTTGTCAAAACTCTTTTATAAATGAGTGGCTCACATTCAATGTCCTTATATAATTCTATCAGTGTGCACTGACAGGAAAATGACTGTATATATATATATATATATATATATATATATATATATATACACAATAATTTTCACATAAGTGCGCACTGATAGAATTATATAAAGACATTGAATGTGAGCCACTCATTTTACATATTTTGACTTGGCATGTATGCACTTGTCAAAACTCTTTTATAAATAAGTGGCTCAAATTCAATGTTCTTATATAATTCTATCAGTGCGCACCGACAGGAAAAGGACTGAATATATATATATATATATATATATATATATATATATATATAAGTAATGCTAGACTTCCCAATTGTCTTCCCAAATTCTTTTCCAAATGATGTTGGCACATGAGATGTCAACATCATACCACTCACCACATAATCTCATGATTTACAAGATATTGACACCTCACATGCCAATACCATTTGGGAAGAATTTTAGGAAAAAAAATTGGAAAACCTAGCATTACTTTATATATATAGTCATTTTCTCTCCGGTGTGCACTAATATAAAATACATCGGTGCATTGCATGCGGACCATAGATTATGGATAAGCACTAACAAGTACATGCAGACTATGTCAAAGCAATTGAATATAGTGGTCCATATACAAGGTACTGATATATATTTATCGGTACGTAATGAAGAGAAAAGTTATATAGATATATGGGACAGGATTTATAACTCCAATTTTTGACACAATTTCTTACACAGTTTATTGACCTTTAGATTGAATTCGTTTGAATGGTTGAGATTTATTCTCGAATACATTGTAAACTACACAATCTCATCCCATAATAACTTTATCTCTACCATTTGTTTTTTTTAATTTATTTTGTATTAACTTTCACAATCCTCTCTCATCTCTCCACCTTTTCTCTTCGCCTCTTTCTGTTTCTCTCCCCTCTTCCCTTTCACAGATCTCACTTATTCTCTCTCATCAGTCATCTAATACATTCAACATAACTGGATTTTTCTGATTATTCAAATACTAAAAATTCAGCTACTACTAAAATCAATTAAATCAACCAAATAAGTCTAACTTGGTAGCCTGTCTAACATTAACTTTCATTCTGTTGATCTTGAAGAACCAGATAAAATATATGTTCTCAAGTGGCAATCTTCTCAAAATATACAAAACTAACTCTAATCTTCCATTATATTATTGACTCATTTTTAAAATTTAACTAAAATCAGTATAATTTTCTTCCATAATATTATTGACTAAATAATTCAAGAAGCATCACAATTAAATAAAAAGAATGAAAAGAAGTCTTGAATCTTCAATCTAATTAACATCATCAATTTTCATCTATTTCCACTAGGGGATTTATAGCAATTTAGCCACAAAAAAGAAAACTATATGCTTATTTTCTATGAAACTAACAATATATAAAATACGAAGAATAAAACATGCTCCAAACTTCCGGTTTCCGGAGAAGTGAAGAGAAAGTTATAAAAAATTATATAGGTTTTTTCATTAAAGAATGCTGGATTATTGAGGCAATTGGGAAGAGAGAGGAGAGAGAGTGTATCTACGGAAGAAAGAAGAGAGATGAATTAATTAGCTGTAAATGATGTATGAAAGTTATTTTATTTAAAACTATAACTTCATCTCTACCATTCAAACCAATTCAATCTAAAGGTCAATTTAAGAAACTGTGTCAAAAATTGGGCCAATGGATTCTGCCCATATACTCATCTTATTCACAAATACGATGAACCAACTTCACCCACTCCTTTCCAAACCTTAACTGACAGTATCCCACCAGGACCTACTATCAGGACCATTTATACTATAGACTCTGACATCAACATCGACCATGATTACCTCTTAAAAGAATATCATGACCCTGTTAATCAACAACCAAGAGAGAAATACGAAACCAATTACACCCATAAGAAACGACAACAATTTCATACCAGATGGATATCCACTATTACAAAACTTAACAAAGAAATACCTTTCCTTTGAATGGTATGCTAATCGTAAACAATTAGAAGAACAATGTTTGGTTTTAACCCAAACTCATAATCGCACTTATAAAACAAAATATGGAGAACAAATTCAATTTCATCCTCCCCCACGAAATTTTGACATCGACATTATTAATGAAGATACTGATGCACTCACATCTACAACTACTAGTTGTACTCCTTTTGTCATCATGGATTCCGAGTTATCCAATAACATACCTTCTTCCTCAGCCCAACTTGGTGCTGTTATAAAACAAAACAATTACATAAATGTTTTCTTTAACACTCTAGGAGAACAACTTGACAAAATTGAACTCAACATGACTACATCATCCCCTGTCCTGATACCAAAACGTAGAACTAGTGTATACAACAAGCACTAGTGTATACAACAAGCACCACAAGATAATATATAGCAAATACTGAAACATTAATAAGAATAATAAGAATAAAGGAAATTCTTACTGAGCAAATTAGTCTGACAGCAAAGTAGTTTACAGGAATGTGTCACAATCTTTATTGCAATCCGTTGGATAATTTACAGCAAAAAGAGGAAAGATTTACAGTAGTGGGGAAAGATTACAAAAGAGGAAATTAAACACACTGAAAGCAAACTGAAAAGAAAAACTCTGCCTCTTCTAGGAAAACTGAGTTCCTTATATAGAAGAGGAAAAGGAAACCATGGTACTAATTAACCTTGGTAAACATGACCAGGGTAAACAAACATTATAGCAATATTAATAATTTTGTCATTGATAGAGAAAAGCAGATTCTTCAAGGATTGTCGTTTTCTGCCGACAGTTTGTCTATCATTTTCTACTGACACTTCATCTGTCTTTTTCTGCCGACACATTGTCTGGAAGGTGATAATAACGAGGGGATAAGATAAGTCTTGTGAACCTGATGAGGTTAAAGATGCTGTGACTCGGATTCGTCGTGGCAAAAGAATCTGGTGGGGTCATCGTCATCACTAAAGTCCCTGTCATCTTTTCCACTAGACTCTGTTTCCATTTGTGAAGAGATGGTAGACATAGCTTTTTTCATGTCATTAGCAATTAGTCGGAGTTCATCAGGAGTGCTGGCAGTAGCCAATCTGGAACTTGCAGCAGCTAATTGTGCTCGTGATTGTGATTTGGCCATAAGGAAGGGGGATTGATCAACCAGGGTTTTGCAGAGAGTAGGATTTTCATTGAACCAGTTGGCCACTCTCTGAGTACCTAAATCAGCAATGTTCATACCACTCCACCACTTGATTTTGGTCTGGCGGCCGAAATATAGCACATTAATATTTCCGATAAGTTTATCCATGATAACATATTCAAGCATCAAGATCCATGTGAGACTGAATTGTTTGAAATAAATTAATAAGTCGGGGATAAAATCTCAGACATAAGGTTTGTCAAAATGAGAGATCCAATATTGGTATCCTTCTTTAACATTGGGGGGAAGGATATCTGTAGTGGGGCCATATTTGTCCCACCATTCTAAGAACCAGAAGGGAATGTCAAGTTGAAATTTTTTGTCAAAATATATGAACCAAGAAAAAGAGTTACCAGGATTCTGCCCATATAATAAATAAGTCCAGGCGTTAATATAGTCCCAGTAATCGAAATCGGGGACAAGGAAACGTTGGGAAAAATGTTTCTTTGAATTAGGATTTTCCTATTGTTCTTGGGTCAGAATTTTACAAAGTTTGCTTTTACGAAAAAGAAGTTTGTCTTTATCAATTTTATCAAAAACATCGGAGATAAAGACAGAGTCTGTGTCAACTAAGATGAATTCATAAAAAATATGTCTTTTAGAATGGTCTTCAGGAAATCTAAAATACATGGGGTTGACGAGAGCATCAGCCAACCTTTTGGGTTTGTCAAAATATTGGTCCAAGAGGACTAGGATTTCCATAGTACAAAATCGGTCAAATAAGGGTTTGGCAATATATGGATAAGAGGAGGTAATGGGCAGAGGAGAAGTTTGGGTCGATGATTGATATATAATGGATTGAGCTTTGTCTTGTTTGATGGAATATGGACTTATACGAGAGGAAGTAACTGTCTTAAAAGAGGGAGAGTCTAGTTGTAATGGACTAAATTTGTTAGTCAAAGGAGGAGGGCTAAGCTCTGGGAAATCTGTAATAGCATATTTGTCTTTGTGATTGGGCCTGGATGAGGAGGAAGGACTGATAGATAAAGATAAATCGATTGATAAGTCAGTGGGTTGAAGATCTTCTAATAAGTCTGTCAGGCTGGGTTGAATACTTGGGCCTCTGCCACGACGGCTTCAGCCACGATCTCGAGGGCCACGTCCTCTAGTGCTGGCCATAACCCTGTAAAAATTCTCGAGTTAAAAAATCAGGTAAGTTATTATCAGATCCCTTAATATATTCGATAGAGAAATCAAAAGCAGATAAAAGGGCTTGCCATAGAGCAAAGATTTGCTTGGAAGCTAAATTCTTAACGTCATTTTTTAAGATAAATTTGGCAGATTGACAATCAACTTTGAGTAAAAAATGCTGATTAATCAGATCATCTTGGAACTTTTGAATGGTCAATACAATGGCCATAATTTCTTTTTTGACAGTAGAATATTTTAACTAGGTTTCGTTCCAAGCACCAGAAACATATCTGACTAAGCATTCTTTGTTGTTAATAACTTGTTTCAGGATTCCACCATACCCTAAATCAGAAGCATCAGTTTCAACAATTTTTGGAGCAGTAGGATGGCAGATATGTAAACAAGGAAGAGCCTGAACATGAGTTTTTATTTGTCGGACAGCTTGGGTATGAGTGTCAGTCCAAGGAAGAGGATTTTTCTTAAGGCGTTGGAAAATAGGTTTACAAATAAGACGGAGTTCTTGATAAAAATTAGCAATATAGTTCAAGCATCCTAAAAACCTTTGTAACTGGATTTTTTCTTTGATAATGTCTGGAAATTTGTTAGCAAAATCTAGGCTTCGTTGGATTGGGATGATGGTTCCTTTTGTGATGTGGTGGCCAAGGAATCTGACCTTGGTTTGAAATAGGGTAATTTTTGGAGCAGAAACTACAAGGCCATGTCGTTTAATGGTTTTGAGGAAGATATGCAAGTACTTCCAATGCTGGTCAATATTATTGCTATATAAAAGTACATCATCAATATAAACAATGGCTAAGTCAGAGTAAGGGTTAAAGATATCATTCATAATGCATTGAAATTCGCTGGGAGCATTTTTTAGGCCAAAGGGTATGACATTCTATTCATATTGCCCAAAAGGGACTGTGAATGCAGTTTTGTACATGTCCTGTTCTGCGATTTGAATTTGCCAAAAACTGATTTTATATCAAATTTAGAAAAAACTTTTGAATCATATACTCTTTTTAATAAATCAGATTTATTAGGAATGGGATACCGGATCCATTGGAGGGCCTCATTAAGAGATTTATAATTAATAACAAGGCGTTGAACCCCTCGTTCAATTTCAGCATTGTTTTGGACATAGAAGGCAGGACAACTCCAAAGAGATTTGAATGGTCTTATAAGACCTTTGTGCAACAGGTCATTGATTTCTTATTTACAATAGGCAACAAGGTCGGCATTCATTTGAATGGGACGAGCCTTTGTAGGTATACCTTTTTCAGAGAAATCAGTATTATAGGGTAAAGAGACAATATGCTTTTTCCGGTCCTAAAAAGCATTAGGAAAAGAGGAACATACTTCTCTTTCAATTTGAGTCTGAAATTGTTTGATCTTTTCTTGCATATGAGGATCAGCAAGGCGAATTACTTGTTTCTCAAAAACAAGGTCATCTTTTAGAAAAGATAATTGTTTCTGTTTAATGTTCAAATTAGCAATGCATTGGTCCAATGATGGAATGGGAGAAGGAGTATAATGGATGCTTTCTTTTTTGAGGGTGTCGAGATCACGTATAATCAGGGGATAAATAAAGGGGAAAAGAATTTCTTTATTAAGATATTCAGTAATAATTCCATCACTGGTCACCTTAAAATGAGAGATAAGATGGAGGAAAGGAAGACCGAGAATGACATTTTGGGATAGGGTTTTTACCATGACAAAGTCAGTGGTGTAACAAATACCTTGGTTACAAACTTTGGCATTAGCAAGTTTATACTGAATATCAAGCTGCTGCTTGTTAGCACCAAAAAGAGACTCGATGATTTTTTCCAAATACTTAGTAGGTATAAGAGCTTCTCTTATACAATTGAGGTCTGCTCCGGTGTCAACGAGAGCATTGACAATAAGATTATAGTCCTGGGAGATTCTTATGTCAATTTCAATGTACCATTTTTATATTTTATAAGTTCTGATTTGGCCAAGATGGCCAAGAGAACTGGGATGATTGAGGACAGTGGTCAAAACTGGTTTGTCAGCAATATTAGGATCATCTGAATCGCTGGAACTAGCGAAACTAGGATGTTTTGGAATGGGGGGTCCGGTGATCGTCTTTCATAATAGAAGAAGAATGCTCAAGTTTAGAAATGGCGGTCTTAATGATTTTGATCTCATCTTTGAGGTTTTGGATTTCTTTTTGTAAATCAAAAATAGTAAACTTTCTGGTTTTTGTTTGAAATCGTCCAATGACATTAGAATCAAAATCAGGGGCACTGAAAGGAACACTTGTAGAAGGAGGAGACGAAGGAATATTGGGTTGTTGGGTTTGTCCATTAGAAATTTTTTTGTTGTAATTCTCTAAGGTATTTAGCTTTTAAAGAAGGATCTTTAATACTGTCAATCATACCGATAATCATAGTATAATCGTGTTGGTCAAGAACATTTATTTCCTTGCATATACAGGGTTGTTTTGCAGGATAGTGGTCAGATAAGCAAGGAGAAGAGGTTGTGTCGGAATCAGAGGTGTGGTCGATGGCTAAAATAATATTGTCAGAGGAATGAAAAATTTCATGTTCAGAACATGAATCGGAAGTATCAGAAGAGAAATCATTATAGAGAAGTTGAACAAGTTTGTCTTTGAGTTCATCGGTGATATCAAGGGTTCTGATTTTATTTTTTACTTCAGGACATCTATTAGCATAATATCTTTCTTGCCCACAGTTAAAACATTTAGTAGACTTGGGAGTTTTTTTATGGTTTCGTTTTTGGGAAGCAGACCTGGGCTTAGCCCGAGTAGTAGAAGGTTTTGATTGTTTTGGAGAAGGCTGCTGAGAATACCATCGTTGGTATTTATTGTAAGCCTTATTGTTGGGTTTGGGCCCTCTGAACATTTTTTTAAGATTGTTCCTGTGATGTTTTCTTTTGGGTACAGATAACCTATCAAACCCAAATTGTTCACACCAAGAGCCATTCTTTTTTGGTGGTGAGCTTTTGTTTTTTAAGTTGACTTTTAAGTCTGATATCAGTACATAATTGTATGGCAACAATGTTTATAGTACTGATGATCTCACCATAAGTCCATGTGTTTAAGTCGATTTGTGACCAGTAAGAACTGGCGATTTGTTCTATCATTTTATCCCTGACTTTAGTAGAGAAAAGGGTAGGTAGACCAGAAATAAATTTTTCTTTCCAATAAGAATTAGCATTGTCAGGTCTTTGGAGGACTCTGGTTAAAAATATGTCTTTGTACCATTTGAAGTCACTCAATTTTTTGCATTTAAGATTTTGTAGCTTTGAAAATTCTTTTCCTTGGAAACGATTCGGGTTTCCGACAAAATGCATTAGTATGGTATAACAAAGAACATCGATGCCATCAGGTTGTGAATTAGTGGTTGTAGTAGTTGATGTGGAAGGTATAAAGGTGGTAGGAGGAGTAGTGGTTGTGATAATTTCTTTGGTATGGTTGATGATAGTTTCTCTGGCAGAAGGACTCATAGTATGAGTCCACCAACCAAATAGTTGTCCTTCAAAGCCAGTGGCTAGGGAAGTGACAGCATCAGCATGGGTCATATTTTGTTTTTTGATATAAATATAACCTATAGTATGCATTTGTCTGAGGACAGTCATGGTTTGATATTCAGACAGGCCATCAATATTAAACTGGTAACAAGCATTACTAGTGTAAGCTCTGTATGGAACAGTCTCTTCATATTGGAGGTCTGGAGGAGTAGGTCGTGGATATTAAGATTTTGTATTATGATAATATCGATCATAATTATAACTGTCTACTTTGTCTGTAGTAGTTATTTTATTAATCATTTGTTCGATGTCGTCAACCTCTCAAAGAGAAATAGCTTCATCCAGGGTATGTATTTCTGGTTTGGGAAGATTTTTGAGTCTTGCTTCGAGGGATTTAAGGAGTTCTTCTTCATTTAGAAAATGGTCAAAACATTTTTCAATCCCAGTGGGATCAGGAAATAGTACAACGTTAGAAGTGAACAGATCAATTTTGTGAGTAGGTTTAATAGGATGACTAGTGGATGATTGGGGAACAAAGACTTGAGGATTGTCAGATCTGGAAGTGGTA
Source organism: Dipteronia sinensis (assembly GCA_033220585.1). Classification (NCBI taxonomy): domain Eukaryota; kingdom Viridiplantae; phylum Streptophyta; class Magnoliopsida; order Sapindales; family Sapindaceae; genus Dipteronia; species Dipteronia sinensis. The sequence goes on from CM065636.1 coordinate 23,586,067, forward strand.
CTGAGGACAGGGGAGGATGTAGTCATGTTGAGTTCAATTTTATCGAGTTGTTCTCCTAGAGTGTTAAGGAAAACATTTGTGTACTTGTTTTGTTTTATAACAACACCAAGTTGGGCTGAGGAAGAATGTATGTTATTGGATAACTCGGAATCCATGATGACAAAAGGAGTACAACTAGTAGTTGTAGATGTGAGTGCATCAGTATCTTCATTAATAATGTCAATGTCAAAATTTCGTGGGGGAGGATGAAATTGAATTTGTTCTCCATATTTTGTTTTATAAGTGCGATTATGAGTTTGGGTTAAAACCAAACATTGTTCTTCTAATTGTTTACGATTAGCATACCATTCAAAGAAAGGTATTTCTTTGTTAAGTTTTGTAATAGTGGATATCCATTTGGTATGAAATTGTTGTCGTTTCTTATGGGTGTAATTGGTTTCGTATTTCTCTTTTGGTTGTTGATTAACAGGGTCATGATATTCTTTTAAGAGGTAATCATGGTCGATGTTGATGTCAAAGTCTATAGTATCAATGGTCCTAATAGTAGGTCCTGGTGGGATACTGTCAGTTAAGGCTAGGGAAGGAGTGGGTGAAGTTGGTTCATCGTATTTGTGAATAGGATGAGCAGTTTGGTTAGGAGTTTTAAGGATATTGGTCACACGTGTGGGTATGTCAATGTTGATGGGTGGTTTTCTACGTCTGGGAATGAGGTTGACATGTTTATCGGTATCACTTGAACCTGGTCTGTATTGGTCATTTGAGATAGGATTGATAGGGGACGAGGATTTTAGTTTGTCAGCTTGGTTAAGTATTAAGCTAGGGATTTGGCTGACTATATGGTCTCTGGATAGGCTGGACAAAGAGTGCCTAGCAGTTTGAAAACTACTATTACTGGGTATGGCAGAGATGTTGGGATGTCTATAAGAGTTGCCCCTTCGGAAGGATATCTTAAGGGTACCATCTTGGTCAGTAATACAGTCATGTAAGTTTCGTGATGGTGGTTGGTATAAAGGTTGGTCAACTTTTTCTTTAATCCATTCTTCAGGGAAAGCAATGTTTTCCCATCTGACTGGAGCAGGGACCATGACATAAACAGAGGGTGAAGCAATGAAACATATGGTTTGTCCTGCTGAAATTGTAGGAGGAATAAAACTGGGGATGAGACCAGAGGTAAGGACACGGAAATGGACAAGATAAACAAGTATATAAGGACTTGATCGTTCAATGAACTTGTAATTGTGTGTTTGGATGTCAATAACAAGGCATTTCTATTTATGTTCATCTGTGTTTAGGGCAATAGTAAAATTGGGATAGCACTGAAAATAAATAGGTTCATAAGTCAAAGTTGTTTCAGTCATACCAAGTATAGATTCTTTATAATCAGTTATTCTTTTGTCTCGAAGAACAACAAGTAAAGAGTTATTGAGACCAATCTTTGATAAAGATTTGATTCCAATTTGAACACTACCAATATGCAAGTCATTATAACCAATTTTGCAATAATGATTAAGACTATTTTTGTTTAACAAATTAGCAGAAAAAGTATTATGCTGGAATTTGACATTAATCTCTTTAGTCTTTTGTCCTAAGAGAGTCCTGAAATCTAGAATATTCTTCTTCTTATAGATGCTGGACTTTTGTATGTCAGGTAATTGCCAGTTATTAAGATCCTCATCATTCCAATTAGTCTCGTAATTAGCTATAGATTGTCCTGTAGCACTATTGTCATCATCAGGTTCTATGCCAGGTCTGGAACTACTTGTAGACATGATAAAGAGAATAATTAAACAGAAAATCTTAGGTTTTAACTCACAGCCTGTCTAAGAGGGGAGCACAGCCTAACGTCGTCCTGACTAACGACCAAAACCCTACAAGACTACTGACTCTTGCACCTAGAATAAACAGCCTAATATTCCTCTTCAACAAGTCGCAAGGCTCTGATACCAAAACGTGTATATATATATATATATATATTTCAATTAAAGGATATTTTGTAATTAGGATTCACTGATGCTAGACAATCCAAATAATTAGTTTAAAAATCAATCCATCCAAATGATGTGATTTATCTTTACAATGTTATTCGCCGCATCATCTCATGATTTGTGTGGAATGACAACTCACTTGCCAATTTAATTGTTTTTGTCAAATTTTATTGACCTAGAGGGAAAAAAACATCACATACGGTCATATGTTGAAAAACCCCAGGCAAAACCATATGTGTGTGTGTGTGTATATATATATATATAAGTAAGAACAATTAAGGGAAAAGAAAATCGAAAGTGAGGGGCGCGTAGGCCCTAAAACATTAATCTAAATAGATACGCAGGCCTCAACCGATGGTAAAGAAACATGAACTAAGTTAACTAACCAATATATCAAGACTAGCGGATACCGAACAACACTGTCAGAGATAATCATTAGAGAAAGATGACTTAAGTGATATTCTTTAAATCATTCCCTTCTGCATCAACCTGAGCGGCCCAATTAGCAACAAGGCTTAATTCAGCTTGGGTCGCGAAAGCTGTAGAATTAGAGCAAATCTTAGTCTACGATGTAGGGAGAGGAGTATCTAATCTCACCGTAGGGGTGGAAGATTTGGCAGCAAAGCGAAGTTTATCCTGAAGCTTGGAAAGTGGAATCTGCAATCTGGCCTTGGGCTCCGACACAACCTTTACATAAGCCGAGAAGAGGTAATATTAGTCAAACCCCGCTGAGCAGAAGGGACTGCAGTAGTGACATCAATCTTAGGAATTGAAATCGTCCCTTTAACCAGCAAAGAAAAAGCAATATGAGACCTAGAACCATCGATCAAAACCCTCTGGTCAATCGAACCTTGCTGATCAATTGGATCTTGCAGAGGAGAAGTGGCTACAGTAGCTGCAGGAAAATCAGAAATAACCAGCACTAAGGAACTAACCGATCTAAAAATATATCCATCAATAGAAACTCGTTGGTCATTTAAGTCCCGCTGATCAATCAAATTCGTTCTAGGAATAGAACTCATCCACTTAATCGGCACATAATCCATAGAAGAATGAACCACAACCGAATCTTGAACGGAAATATTTAGATCAGGAACAGAGCTCGTCACATCAACTTTAGGACGATATTCTTGCCTAGCCTTTGAGCGATCACGAGATTGCCGTGAAGGTTTCTGTTTTTTATGATCAGAATCATCCAGAGGTGGTATATTCCAACGACAATTGGCAGGTGTATGCTCAATAGAGCTGCACGAATTACAAAAATCAAGAAAATTCTCATAATGAACAAAAATAAATAAACAAGCATTGTCTCATTCGAGCATAAGAGAATCCGACAAGTTGGAAGAAAGGTCCACATCTACAAGCACCCTAGCGTGATGACCCATGTCTCCTTCAAGGGTTGTCTTATCAATTTTTAGTGGAACTCTTATACCCCGAGCAATGTTAGTTAAAATTTGGGGGTGCCAATATTCCCAACCAAGTTCGTAAAAACGAACTCAAACTTGTGAATTTGTTGCCTTTTGCTTATAAGGATTAAACTCAAGTTGCCATTGATGCCATCTTTGAATTCCTAACTTCAACATAATCGAGTCAAAATACCAGACTTTTTCTTTATCATGAATGTTAGAAAACAACTTGTTATAATATCCTCTACCCAAAGATATCAGCCGTCATGTCGAAGAGATTGACCAAAGTTGATGCAGTTTCAATTTCAAATCATGGATTTTCCAAGGAGTATCCTCTTTATATAAAATAACTCTAGCAATAACTGCTGATGTGCACATTGCAATATGTTCCAAGTATATCGATTCATTAATGCGAATAGCCATAAATTCTTCTTTTTTAGTTGACATGTTAGGAGAAGAGTGCATGGAAAAGGAGATTGAATGAGATTTTTTTAGCACGTTCATAAAGGAAGGCTTCACCAGCAAGTCAAAGACATTGGAAGCAGTTGCAATGGACGCTGGCGGAAGCGAATCAATCGGCGCTGCAACAGATTGTTGCATCATGATACCATGGAAACTCAAGACAAGTGATAGTTGATGAGACAAGACAATTACAATAAAAAGTGATGTGGGGATCTAAGTCGTCGCAAGAAGTGGATCAGAGGGTAGCATGCATGGTACGTTAGTGGCCATAGATGTTGATGGTGTCTTCGGCAAAAAGTTGTGCAACTTAGGCAATTGAGATGAAGGGGAGAAAAGCAATGGCCGGAGCTGGAGATAAGATGAGCCACCATGTCGGGGAGAGATCCTACCTGCGGCAGCGGTGCCACCATGACGACAGCCCTAAAGCCTAAAAAGAAAAGCGGCTAGGGTTTTCTCATATCCAAAAGTTAACATAAAATAGCAAATTCAGACATGTACCAACACATGTTAAAGTTTTAAATAAAATAAAATAAATAAATCACTTGCCACATCATTTGGGTTGGTTTGAACTTTCAATTTTTTATTAATTAATATAAAACCAACGATTTAAAAAAAATAACAATAATAGAAAATTCAAACTTCAACCGTGGACATTTTTTTTATAAACGATGGACCATTTTGTAATAATAATAATAATAGAGTAAAGCTACTTAGTTCCTAATATCAATGAAAATGTGTTTATCTGCTAATTTATTAACATAAATAAAATATAATTAAATATTTGGAATTTTGTTATTCTTTGTAGTTTGTACTGCGCTTCTGGTTGGACTTAGTGGTATGAGGAGATGAGTGCATGTGTTTCTCATTCCACACACAGTTTCAAGGTTGCTTGTGATTGCCTTATTTCGACGGCTAAATGGTATTGCTTTTTTACAATTTATGTTTAATATTTGATAACTTTAGGGGTGCATCATGTTAGTGTTTTTCAGTTGCTATTTTTCAAAAAGAAAAATAAAAGTGAAAATAGTATTTTTGGTTAAATTTTGTAATTCGAAAACGCGTCTGGTAAGATATGACGCAGAACGGAAGTTTTAGGATCACAAGCATAACCCTAACAGAACATAAATTGAAATCCACCAGAAAAAAAGAACTGAAACCAAATTGTAAAATTTATTGAATACCTCGAAACTGATAACAAAAGCCTTAAATAGGCTCAGAAAACTCTAAAAACAGAAAAGACTAAAATATCCTCATCTAAATAAAAAAACAGAAAACAAATAAAAACATAAAAATCTAAAACGGAAAACAAATAAAAACATAAAAATCTTCGGATGCCCGATAACCTAACTTAAACAGCTCCGTTGAGGGAGTAAATGTCGTCAACCGGGCAAGCCCGGTTGTATCGCTATGGAGCTCTGAAAACCCTTTCCGAAAACCTATTATAATAGGAAATCTGTCAACCGAGCGAAAAATTATGCCCGTTTCTTTGAAACACCTCTTTTGGACAATTTTCTATCCATCTCTTCTTCAAAGTCCAAAGCCAATTGTCCTACATCAGTCTCTCCCACCTGTGAAGAACTCGACCTCGAGTTATAATCTGGATAGAGCGGAACATCATCAAAAAACTCATAAAGGTCAGCTACGTTGAAAGTTCGGGAAATGTTCATATCAGTAGGCAAGTCGATCACATAGGCATTATTGTTGATCTTCTTGACCACCTTGTACGGTCCATACTTCCTTGGCTTCAACTTATTATAGGTACCAACCGGGAACCTCTCCTTACGCAAAAACACCATAACCTGGTCTCCCTCAGCAAACAACTTCTCAAGCCTTTTAACATCTGTTGCAGCCTTATACTTTGCATTCTTCTCCTCTAACCGTGCCTTCACTTCAGCCTGAACATCACGAACCTGCTCAGCCATAGTCTCAGCAGCAACACTCATACCAGTGACCTTGGGAAGCTTTGCCAGATCCAACGCGTGCTTAGGAGATTGTCGATACACTAAAGCGAATGGAGACTTACCCGTAGCAGTATGAACAGCATTGTTATATGCAAACTCAGCTTGTGCCAGAGCCACGTCCCACTGTTTTGGCTTATCCCCACAGATACTCCGAATTAAATTCCCTAGTGTTCGGTTTAGATTCTCTGTCTGTCCGTCAGTTTGTGGATACGCAGTGCTACTGAACTTCAGAGTGGTATCCATCCGTCGCCACAATGTCACCCAAAAATGGCTAAGAAACTTCGAGTCCCTATCAGATGTGATTGACTGGGGTACACCATGTAAACGAACTACCTCCCGAAAGAACAACTGAGCCACATGTGATGCATCAGATGTCTTCCGACAAGGTATAAAATGCCCCATTTTTGAGAACCTGTCAACCACAACAAACAAGGAATCTACCCCACGCTGAGTTCGTGGAAGACCCAAAACGAAGTCCATTGCTAAATCCTCCCATATGGCATTCGGAACAGGTAGTGGCATGTACAATCCCGTATTTTGAGCTTGTCCTTTAGAAGTTTGACAGACGTAACACTTACGAACATAGTTACCGACATCGCGTTTCAACTGCGGCAAGTAATAACGTTCGGACACCCCACTAATAGTTTTGTCACGTCCCAAGTGACCAGCCAAACCACCACCATGCAACTCTCGAATCAGTTTCTCTCTCAGAGAGCTCCGCTGGATGCATAACTGATTGCCACATAACAAATAGCCCTCGGTCATATGAAACTCCCGTCAGTCTGTTTCAGAACACACTTTCCCCATATCTCTCCAAAGTCCTCATCATCAGGATACAATTCTTTCAGAAACTCAAACCCAATAATCTCTTGCTGCATAGTCACCAATAAGCTTGCACGCCGACTCAGCGCGTCAGCCACCTTATTTAACATCCCAGACTTGTGCTTCAAAACAAACGGAAACTTCTGCAAGTAAGTTGCCCACCGAGCATGCATATTACTTAAGCTTCTCTGGCTGTTCAGGTACTTCAGAGCTTGATGATCAGTGTAAAGAATAAACTCGCGCTGAATTAGATAATGCTCCCAATTCTTTAGAGCACGAATAATTGCATAGAATTATTGATCATAGGTACTCCATTTTCGCCGCGCATCACTCAGCTTTTCACTAAAAAACGCCACTGATTTCTTCTCTTGTGACAACACTGCTCCAATCCCAACTTCACTAGCGTCATATTCCACTTCGAATAACTTCTCAAAACTGGGTAGAGCAAGAACATGAGTGGTGCACAGTTTTTCTTTGATGACTGCGAAGGCTGTTTCGGCTGCCTCACTCCACTGAAACTTTTCCTTTTTCAGACACTCTGTAATAGGGGCCACAATACTACTAAAATCCCTCACAAATAGATGGTAAAACGTCGCCAACCCATGAAAACTCCTCACCTCTCCAACTGTCTTCGGTGTAGGCCAATCACGAATGGCTCTAATATTTTCTTCATCCACCAAAATTCCGTCCAAACTGACCACATATCCAAGGAATAGTAACCGCGCTGTCATCCAACTGCATTTTTTAAAGTTGATAAACAATTTGTTGTTTAACAATACCTCTAACACAGCTCGCAGATGCTCCATGTGGTCTTCCTCCCTACGGCTGTAAATCAATATATCGTCGAAATAAACGACTACATATTTTCCAATGAAATGCCGCAATACCTGGTTCATAAGCCACATAAAAGTGCTCGGCGTATTGGATAGTCCGAAAGGCATCACCAACCACTCATACAGCCCATCCTTAGTTTTGAAAGTTGTCTTCCATTCATCCCCAGGTTTGACACGAATCTGATGATACCCGCTCCTCAGGTCAATTTTGGAGAAAAATTTCGACCCCTCCAACATATCTAGCATGTCATCCAATCTCGGAATGGGAAAGCTGTACCTGACAGTTATCTTGTTAATCGCGCGACTATCCACGCACATCCTCCAACTGCCATCTTTCTTAGGAACAAGTAATGTGGGAACAGCGCATGGACTCATGCTCTCTCGAATGAATCCCTTCTTCATTAACTCCTCCACTTTTTCCTGTAAAATCTGATTCTCCTTAGGACTCATCCGATAGTGTGGTAAATTCGGTAAGCTTGCTCCCGGAACTAAATCAATCTGGTGCTGAATATCTCTCAACGGTGGAAGGTCATCAGGTAAGTCTTCTGTCACCAAATCACTAAATTCAATAAGCAGGGTCTGCACCTTCTCGGGCACTACAATTCTTTGCTCTTCTCTGCCTTCTGTCACTAAAGCCCGTACCACTACAACATGTACCTCTTGTGCCTCCTTAATCTCAGCTTCTAAATCAGTTACAAACGTTATTAAAGTGACCAAAGACAGCTCATTTACCGTGGCTTTAGTTGAACTCCCTACTGAACTCCGTTTCGGAACCATCGCAATTCTCCTGCCACCCCAATTGAAAACACAAACATTGTCACGTCCTCTGTAGGTTATGTCCACATCAAACTGCCAAGGACATCCCAGTAATACGTGACCAGCATCCATGTCGACTACATCACATGCCACATCTTCCCGGTAGTATTGCCCAATCAAAATTGGAACTTTGCACAACTCTGTCACGTTCGCCTTGGGTCCCTTTTGAATCCACCCAATCCCATAAGGCTTGGGATGTTTCTCTGTACGCAGATTTAGATGTTCTACCAATTTTTTGGACACAAAATTCTCACAACTCCAGCTATCGACAATCACATCACAAACCTTTCCTTGCACACTGCAACAAGTCTTGAAAATACTGTTTCGTTGCGTTAAACCCTCCAATTTTGTTGCACACATGACTCGCTGAATCACACAGTTTACCGGCTCCCCTTGTTCCTCCGCAATTTCTGCACCTTCCAAGAACTCGTCCATGTTTCCCTCATCTTCAAAATTCTGTTCTTCTTCGTCTTCAGCATCTACGAAATTCACCGGTTTTCGGGCTGGGCATTCATTCGAACGGTGGCCAGGTTGGCCGCACCTGTAACACTTCATACCGCCTGGTCGGTAAGTTATGCTGAAAGCTGTATTCTGAAAATAAAAGCACGTCTGGTAGATTAACCTAAAAATAACAAAATTTGACAATAATTCATCCCAAATAATTATCAACTAAGTCAAAAAAACATTTCTTCATATTATGACCTAAAAATAATTTGGTTAAACATTTTATTTATCATTAATTTTTTAAAAGGAAAATCATATTAATTACAAATTATAAATTATAATTTTTTTATTAAATACAAATTATCTGAAAAGGCTTTAAGGCCCTGTTTGATGCTCGAGATAGGATAGGATTATTTTCATAGAATATGATATAATTGGATTGGAAGTGATATGATGGGACTAAATTTAGTGTTATCCTGTGTTTGGTGCAACATAGGATATAATTAAAAATAAAGTAATCTTGTGCAACATATGATAGGATTAAAAATTCACAAATCAAGAAATAGGGTGGCCGATATGGCCGTTTAGTTTTTTCAGTTTGTTGTGTTTTGTTATCTACTGTACTCAGTTTTGTTTTGTCAAAAAAAAATCGCATATCAATTCCAAAAACATAAATCAATAATTCATATCTTCTTCCTTCTTCTTCAATCAATTCCAAAAGCAAAATACAAATCAATAATCACAAAAATAAAATCCACAAATCTCGTCCAACAATTCCAAATCAAAATAAAAAATCATCCAAAATCAAAATATAATTCGATGAACTTCACCTTCTTATCATCTTCCTCGATCAACTCCAAAATCCACTTCATCTTCTTCGATCAACTCCAAAATCAACTTCTCTCTCCTCCAAAAAATGGTGGAATCATCCGATCATCCAAACACACACTTTCTCTCTCCTCTCATCTCTTTCTCTTATTTATCTATTACAACAAATTGTGTTTTTTTGTTTTGGTATGGTTGTTTTGTTGGTTGTTTTGTTGGCATCAAGTCTGGTGCCTCTCTTTGTTCATTGTTTTTCTTTGTTTCATGGGTGTTTGTTGGGTCTGTGTAAAAGGTGGGTTTGTTTCTTTGCTTGTTGGGTCTGTGTGAGTGGTGGGTTTGTTTCTTTGCTTGTTTTTGGGTTGTTCTCTACCCTTGTTTAATAAATTTTTGCCGTTAAAAAAAACAAGGGTGGAAAAAAAATCCTAAATCTACTATGGTGAGAGGAGATCACACCATTACGTATCAAAGCTGGTGGTCGCGACGACGGTCGGGGCAACAACAGTGAGAGCTGTGTGGCGGCTAGCGGAAGCTACGGCAAGAACCGGAGCTCATCGTCGATGAAAGAAGAAAGAAGATGTGACTAATTTGAATCACATCTATTTGGTTGGGATTGTTTTATCCCGTTGAGATGGGATAAAAAAATTTGATGAGATTATTTTATCTCATCCCATCACCAAACCAAACATGGGAAATGGACTAAAAATAGTCTCAATCCCATCATATCACAGCTGCCAAACGTGGCCTAAATCTTTTAAAAAGAAAAATATATATATAAAAAAGACATGAGAGTATGGATCTGCTCTTGAATGAGAAAGTGGAGTTGTAATATGAAATGGAGATTTGGCCTGTTGACGAAAAAAACTAGACTTCATAGAGAGAGAATTGAGAGCTTAACAAATCTAAAAATTGAGAGCATAGCAAATCGGCTTCCAAATCGGCTTCCTGGGAAAGATAGTAAGAAGAAGAAGAGAAGAAGAGAAGAAGAAGAAGAAGAAGAAGAAATACCTGATATATTTTTATTTTTAAAAAAATGAAAAACAAGGAAAACATGTTTAACGTGTTTTCTATGATTTTCAATTTTAACACTGGATTTGTTTTTTATTTTGTTTTTATTTTTAAAAAACAAAATAAAAAATAGTTAACAAACACGAATTTAAAATCGTTTTTGGAAAATAAAAACGAAAATTGACTGAAAAACAGTTGCATGATAGACCCTAGAATTGTCTATGTTTTATACCTTTCTTTTTCGGTTTAATGCTTTGTTTTGAGTTAAACTTTTGTGTTTTATGTTTATTTTGCTAGTTTTTAGTTTGTCAAGTCCTAAGAGCTAAATTGAAGCAAGATGTAAGGTTTTCAATCAAGCTCTAGAAAACTACATTTGCATATGGGTCAATTTCGCTTATTCTGTATTTGCCCGTAATGAACTAGGTGTCAAGTCTTATATAGTTGGAAAGTTCTGGAAGTTAGCTTTTTGAAGAATTCTACGGTTCGCAATTCTACGATCAGTTTAGAATTTTTATGTGGGAATTCGAGAAATCATTCCTTACGGGTTGTCAATCTTCAAAAGAAGGCCTTATAGAAATTCTTGGTGTTTTGCACGGTTTAATGAAAGCTTAATATTCACTTTAATCCATTTGTTAATTATTAATTTATATGTTTACCCTTGTGATAGTTAATTTTGTCAACCCTTAATTAATAAAAGGACACATGTCAACTGTGGGGATGGGGGGTGTGTCTTTTTGTTAATTATTAATTTACATGTTTACCCTTGTGATAATTAATTTTATCAACGCTTAATTAATAAATGAACACATGTCAACATGTGGGGAGGGGGTGTCTATTTGTTAATTATTAATTTACATGTTTACCCTTGTGATAGTTAATTTTGTCAACCCTTAATTAATAAATGGACATATGTCAACATGTGGGGAGGGGGGTGTATCCATTTGTTAATTATTAATTTTCATGTTTACCCTTGTGATAGTTAATTTTGTCAACCCTTAATTAATAAATAGATACATGTCAACATGTGGGGAGGGGGTAATGCTCACCCCTTTCAAGGGGGTGAGCAAAAATGAACTCGATGTCCTAAGGATTAATTTATAAGAATACTTTTAATGTAATCAAATGCCATGACCATTAAAAATCTAAGGGAAAATTGATCATCAATAAGGGGAATTAAATGGAATTTGTTGTGATTTAATGAAGATAACATATAAATAAAATATGAGAGAGAGAGAGACGAGTATCAGAAAAAAAAAGATGAGGAAGAGAGAGGATTAGCAATAGTCTTTTATTGAAATTTTCTGGAACGTTTACAAATGGTGAGACAAATATATATATATATATATATATATATATATATATATAGGCAAGTACTAACCCACTTGCATCACTATTGTATCCATATCTTAATGGTGAAGTTAAGTGGAGAGGTCAAGTGGATTGGTATTATAGGCGGTGGAAAGCCAAAGTCATTTAATTACAACACTCCCCCTTGGATTTCCATCTCTTGTAGTTCAATTTGCCAGGTAAAACCCAATGAGACAAAAAACCTCGGCAAACAATATATAAAATTATATCTGGATCTTGTGGTGTTGGATGTTCTTAAAACTATCTGGTTAAAAACCTTGTTAGGAAAACTCAGTGGGATAAAACATGATCGAAAGGAAAAAGAGTATAGTGATTATTGTTTTCTTCAAAATATTTCTCACATTTATACTTTGTTAGGGAAAAACCTTGTGGAATAAAAACCTAAACAAAGATATTCATTGATCTGTCGAATCAAAGTAATATTTATGATGATCTTCTGGATTAAGGTAATATATATACGATGATTAGCAAGATCAAAATAATATTTACAATAATCTTTTGATCAAGACAACATTTATAAGATGATCTATTGGTTCAATGTAATATTTATGATTATTTGTATGGATCAAATGATTTTTAGGTGTGCTTAGAGAATTGCCTCATTAAAACCTTATCAGGAAAACCCAATGAGACAAAAACCTGATTGAAAAGAAAAAGAGCACAATGCACATACGTCCCAAATAATTAATATACTTTATTTGATATGCTCCTCTTGATGGGATGCTCCCCCTGATAAAAGTTCTTTTGAAGCAATCTTCTAGATTGTTGAACTGAAGCACACTGATATTTATTTCATGAAATGCAATAATATCATAAATGATTGGGGAGAGTATGAACAAATACTTGCTTTATGGAGTAATATTCATATGGAATCTTTTTGGAATCTTTTCAACATATTATGATTGATGGACAAGCATCCCATTTTGATCTATGTTCGATCTTCAGGCCGAAACAATATTTTTTTCTCATTTCTTTATGAAGACACATAAGTATATAATATGATTTATTATATCCTTATCTTATCGAATATTAACTGAGATGGTTATACCATATTCGTTCATATTGTTTTTAATCCATCTAAGGATTTTTGTATGCTCATCAAATACAGATTACGAGATATCGATTTACATGCTTCTGGCATTTTGAATCCTTCAGGATTTATAATTATACGCATTGAGTGAATCATATAGATAAATGATTAATACATTTAGAAGACATATTTCAAGCCTTTAAAGGCAACTAAATTTTATCAAAAACATAATCGTATTTATCAGTAGTGAATACCAAGTTTTTGTAAGAAACCTCGCACTACGAGTCGTGCCTCATATCTCACGATCTCGTTTTTCTCATTACGTTTCCGTATAGAGATCCATTAATATCCAACTAGTTTGACATCTCCATGTGTCTGGAGTACTATTGATCTAAACACTTTATATTTGACTTATGAAATCAATTCTTCTTGAATTGCTTCTTTCATCTAGGCCAATCATGTCTCTTGTCTACAATCATTGATATTATGAATATCATAATTATCATTTATAATTTCAGTAGCTCTACTGTGTATAAAAATACATCATCAACGATTGTTTCCTTATGATTCCACATTTCTCTCATATGATTTATAGAATTTTTCTCAATTTCTATATTTTTGTATCTCTATTGAGATTTCTTCCATTTCAATGATTTAGTCATTTCATAAACTTGTGTATCTTTAGATATATCATACTCTTATAGAGTTGATTTAGAGAAGTGGATTTATTTATAACTCGAGTTTTGTTTACTTTTGGGATCCCAATAACAATACTTTTCAAAAAAGGTTCATAAGCTTATGATATGCATTAAATGATTTATTTGTTGCCCTTTTTTCTCTGATCGTTCTTCAAGAACAATCACTCGATTAATAATTATCTGATGATCAATTATCTTTCATATTTGAGAGATACAAAGATTGAAATGAGACACACACACACACACACACACACATATATATATATATATATAAACGATATGGTATCTCTATTTTGTATAAAAGTAACTTTTCATTTACTCTTCTTCTCGAGAAACTTTCTATTTGGAAATTAATCAATATAATAATATGCAGATTGTACGTATAAACTATCAGAAGTTTAAATGATATGATAGCAGATTAATCAAAATCATTATTAATCTCACAATGATATAGAAGTATTATCTTAGATCATGCCAAAGATTCAATATGGAGATATATAACACAATTAAATATCTTGAAAAATGAGTAAGTCCCTATATAGAATTTAGTAACTATATCGAAACAATGAAGTTCTAGCAATTACATGGAGACGCTTGATAAGTGATTCCCCTGATCCATTTTGATTATGAGTATACCTGAAAAACTAATAATCAGTGCAAGTAATATGGAGATGTTTGATAATAAATAAACATGTGATCATCTCGTAGAGGCATCAGTTAGAACCATATAATAATGAAAGAGATCATTTGGTAGATGAATATGTCCATATATATCCCCTTGAATTATTTGTAAGAATGATAAGGATTCAAAACAAACTTTTAGAATAAGATAGTTTTACTGCTAGTTTCCCATATGAGCATGCAGTACATAAGTTCTCATTGGATAAATAATCTTTCGGTTCATTAATGGATATCCATGAGAATTTTCAATGATTATACGCATCATTGTAGATCCTGGTGACCGATACAGTCACAGCCAAAGTAAAAACATTTTTGGATCTGGGAACTTTTGATTCATAACTGTATAATCATCTACACTCTTTATAATAGTGTAATATAATCCAGATGATAAAGCACGCACCTTTTCTATAATGAGTTTTTGTCCTGGATTATGAGAAGTAATGCATATATATTAAACATTCTCATTACTCATAGTTTCAATATGATATACATTCATCAGTATATCTTTGAAACTAAGCATATTCCTTTATATTCTGTTTGGATGATATAAAGTATCATCGACACACAATTTAATACCATATGGTAATAAGATTGCAGCTCATCTAGAGTCTTTAATCAGATCCGCTAGATCTGATATGGTTTTAACCTTATATGCTTTGAACTAAGCATATCTCTTTCTGCTTGAATAAATCAAGTATCATTGATACATAATTTAGTATTGTTTGATAACAATATCCTGACTCTTCCAGAGCTTTCTATCAGATCCGTTGAACCTGATACAGTATTAATATTTACTCAGAGCAAAGTCAAATTCATAAAATATATCTGACTCTGCAAAATTGTATGAGTTATTGCACTTTCGGCAAAACATATATTTCCCTGAACTTTAAGTTCTGGTTTGTAGGTCTAGCTGATCTCATATATTACGTATAAATAAATAATACTAATATTTTAAAAAACATAATGAATTAAACAATTTATCTGGAGACACAGTATAAGCCAGTCCCGAGACACAACATAAGTCAGTCTCATATATTGCATAAAAATAAATGTTTTCAGGGTCATGAGATCACCTTTCAGGGTCACGAGATCACCTAATATATACATAAGAATAAATGATTTTAGGGTCATGAGATTATCTGATATGTGCATAAAAATAAATACATAACTATAATATATAGGTTTCATTGACGGCATATGTCATCTTGTTATTTGGAACTATATATATAGATCCAGAATGTTGAGATGTAAGTAAATCACCCATCAGTGGATCATTTTTACTTATAAGCAATTGTGCTGGAGATCAGGATCTTCCATTGTGCTTGAACATAGAGTTAATAAAGCTTGAATAAGTCAAAACAGTACTTACAAGCGAAATTAGCTGAAACCGATGACACGGTTGCATCCGGAACGGTCTAAATAGCTGGAAGCAGGTTCGACTCGGTCGAAAACAGGCGAAAATTGCATTGAGTTAGACAAAAAAAAATTCTGGACCGAGTTGATCCGGGAATATTCTGTTAAGACTAATATAATATTCTGACGGTAACAGAATATTCTCTGATGGCAATGGAATATTCCCTGCTTTGCCACATGGAGCTGACAAGGCGCACTGTTGACATGGCACTGACCACTGCTGACTGGACGACGTCGTGTCGGCTGACGTGGTCGTCTTCTTCCTTGGGAAAAACTGCAGAAAATTTTCTGGGGAAAAAAATTGACGTTAACCGGACTTTGACAGGAGATATAGAGTTCGTTAGAGCTTCGTTTGAGATGCGTTCAGTGGTGTTGGAATCGTATTTCTTAGAGGAACACAACTGTATCCTTTGAAAAGCAATTCAAGCACTTCAAAATTTCTGAGTTTTTCGAAAACCAAATATCTAGGGATGCTTTTTACATAATTGCAATCGTGCTGATAACGTGTTGTGAATTAATGAAGATAACATATAAATAAAATATGAGAGAGAGACGAGTATCAGAGAAAGAGAGATGAGGAAGAGAGAGGATTAACAATAGTCTTTTATTGAAATATTCTGGAACGTTTACAAATGGTGAGACAAATATATATATATATATATATATATACATATATATATATATATATATACAGTCTTTTTCATGTCAGTGCGCCGCACTGATAGGAATTATATAAGGACATTGAATGTGAGTCACTCATTTATAAAAGAGTTTTGACAACTGTATACATACCAAGTTAAAATATGTAAAATGAGTTATTCATATTCAATGTCCTTATATAATTTTATCAGTGCATACTTATTTGAAAATTATTATATAAATATATATATATATATAGAGAGAGAGAGAGAGAGAGAGAGAGAGAGAGAGAGAGAGAGAGAGAGGCATGACTAACCCACTTGCATCACTATTGTATCCATATCTTAATGGTGAAGTTAAGTGGAGAGGTCAAATGGATTGGGTCAAGTGGATTGGTGTTATAGGCGGTGGGAAGCTAAAGTCATTTAATTACAACAGAATTTACATGCTAAAGGAGTTAAGTAGGATTGGTTATGGTGAAATAGCAAGCTCTTGTATTTTGCTTATTTGATTTTCAACTCTACAATGCTGCGAACTTTTATTTTCAGAATTTAAATTTCTTTCTTTAATTTTCAGTTTTCTTTTGTTCAAAAATTCATAATCAACTTTCATCCAATAAAGCTTTCCAATTAAAATTTAGTGTCAATTTAATGTGTAAGAATTCCATGATTAATTTAGTCACCATAGGACGATATTGCTAGCTTCACACTCTTGATCGTACACTCACGAGCATTAAAATTTAGAGATAATTTGATTTTTTTTATAAAAAAAAAACTTGTGCAAAAGTTATGATCATCAAATCATCTCCAAATTTTAATGTTTGCAAGTGTACGAATAAATATATAGTATAGTTAGCAAACAAAGAACGGATATCATCCCACATAGACCGAATTAATTATAGAATTCTTACAAATTAAATCGACACTAAATCCTAATTTGTGAACTTTGATGAATGAGAGTGAATTGTGGATTTTTAAATAAAAGAAAGAAATTTTTAATTCTAAAAAGAAAAGTTCCAGCAAGGTAAAGTCGAAAATCAAGTAGATAGAATACTGGAATATCGAATTTCAACATAACCAATCATACTTAACTCATTTAACATGTTAATTCCAGTTAATTTCCCTTATTTAGGGGCGGAAAATTGTGATCGTGATCCATAAAAAAGAAAAATAATATTCGATTTTTTTTGTTTTAGATTAATAAAATAAGATAAATGAGAAATTAATCATTAAAAAATGAAAAAAGAGATAGATGATCTGGTATGTACAAAATGAAAACTTCATTCTCTATTCTATAAGAATTTTTATGAAAGCTTTTCATTTTCTTCTCTTTGGTGGAAGTTTTATTTTCCCATAATGTATCCTAATTTTTAGCCTAATTATTCTTCTGTTGATCGATTCAACCTCTGATCAAAAAGATATACCTTGGTTCTATTTTATCTCTTCAACAAGTTTAGTAATTAGCATAACAACCCTATTGTTTCGATGGAGAAAAGAACCTATGATTAGCTTTTCGGGAAATTTCCAAACGAACAATTTCAACGAAATCTTTCAATTTCTTATGTTACTATGTTCAACTCTATGTATTCCTCTATCCGTGGAGTGCATTGAATGTACAAAAATGACTATAAATCATTGATAATAATAGAAACTGAATCGTTATGGCAAAGAAAAGTTTGATTCATAGGGAGAAGAAAAGGCAACAATTAGAACAAAAATATCATTTGATTCGGCGATCCTCAAAAAAAGAAATAAACAAAGTTCCGTCGTTGAGTGAAAAATGGAAAATTCATGGAAAGTTACAATCCCCACCGCGTAATAGTGCACCTACGCGTCTTCATCGACGTTGTTTTTCGACCGGAAAACCGAGAGCTAACTATCGAGACTTTGGACTATCCGGACACATACAGCATGTTCTTTTTTTTTTATAAAAATTATTAAAGAAAATTCTTAAAAGTATATGCATGAGACATAACCTACTAATTTATCTATTTTATTTAAATACTATCACTATCTCACGGTCTCATATTATAATACCTCATGTGCTAATGAAACTATTTTAGTAAAATTTAACTGCCAGCTTTCATTTTATCTTTTCTCCCACCGTCAGAAGAATAACATAAAAGAAAAGCATTTCTACTATAGTTGTAATTTTCTGAAAGGTACTTATCTCGGTTTCGTCTAAAAATTTATATAGAATCTTTGAAAAACTCTTTTCTTCCTAAGAAAGAAAAGACTTACTGTGTTTGGGATCTGAAAAAAAAAATTAATTTTTTTTATAAAAAATAAATTTTACATTTTAGTACTATAATTTTTAAGTTTTTATCATTTGCCCCCACCCCCCCAAAAAAAATATGCTACTCCGGTACCACCCCTGCCCTTATTGATGATCAATTTTCTCTTCAATATTTAATGGCCATGAGATCTTGTTACTTTAAAAGTATTCTTGCAAATTAATCCTCTATGGCTGTATGGCATCTAGATGAATTATATTCATAAAAACCCAATAAGTTCTATGGAAATTGTTAAACGTCGCATGTCATCTACAATTAAACGTTCATAGTATCAATTGCAACTTGCAAGAAGAAAAATCCTAGTAAAGTATGTCATCTAGTATCTGTTTGGGAGAATTTCTCTACTAGCTAAAAGAGCATTTTTAATTAAAAAGCTCTTTTTAAAAAAAATTGCGTCGTTTGGTTGTCACCCAATAGAGTTTTTGAATGATTAAGTTGTACATCTATTTGGAAAAGCTCAAATTTTAGGAATTTCCAAGCAGATATTTTTAAGTTTTTTTAATAACACTAAAATATCTAATATAATTCTATCACTAAAATAGTTTTTGAATATTTTGATAAGCATGCCATTTAAAAAAGTTTTTTCTAATTGACAACGAAACGATCAACAACTTCCTATTAAAAGTTCTATTTTTAAAAGATCTCTCATTCAAAGTTAGCCCTACTATTATTATTTGGGGTATTATCACTAAAGTCCCTATTTTTTCATGAATTGTCACTTTTTTAAACGTCTTTGCCATAGTAGTCACTTTAGTCCCTTGTTTTTTCAAAATACATCACTTTAGTCCATTTGACCAAAAACTAAGGGTCAACTATAATATAATATATAAAAATACAATTTTACCCTTTATTGTTATTTAAAAAAAATTTCATTTTAGTCCCTCTAATTTCAATAATAGCCGGTCAATCTCTGAAAAAATAAAATGCTTTTATCAAAGATTGAACCTTCAGCCTAGTGATTAAAAGCAACTACCTCTAACCAGTTGAGCTACTCTAGTTTATTGTTGAGGATTTGTTGATTTTAATGTATATATATCTAATATGTTTATATAATTTAAAATAAACTTATATTTAATAATAATAATAATATATAAAAACATATTTATGAAAATGAAAAAGAAAATAACAAAATAAATAGAAATCCAAAAAATCTAAAAAATCAAAGCCTGTAATTTTTTTTCTTTCTTTTTTTTGGATTTTTTTTTCTTTTCAAAAAATATATTATTTCAATTTGATAAAAAAAAACCCAGAAAATCAAAGACCCGTAAATTGAAAAGGGAAAAAAATCAACAACAAAGAAGAAAAATAAATAAAAATTCCTTTTTTCCTTTTTTTACTTTTATTTTGTTATTTTCTTTTTCATTTTCATAAATATGTTTTTATATATTATTATTATTATTATTATTAAATATAAGTTTATTTTAAATTATATAAACAGATTTAAATTAGTTTAAACAAATTATATAAATATATATATATATATATATATATTTAAATCAACAAATTCTCAACAACAAACTAGAATAGCTCAATTGGTTAGAGGTTGTGGCTTTTAATCACAAGGTTAAAGGTTCAATCCTTGATAAAAGCATTTTATTTTTTCAGGGATTGACCAGCTATTATTGAAATTAGAGGGACTAAAAAGAAAATTTTGACCCTTAGTTTTTGGTCAAATGGACTAAAGTGATGTATTTTGAAAAAAAACAAGGGACTAAAGTGACTAATATGATAAAGACGTTTAAAAAGGTGACAATGCATGAAAGTGATAATACCCCATTATTATTTATAAAATTGGGGTGCCTTTAGGCAACTGTTGGGGGATATGTAGGTTTAATAATTGAATCTAATTTCTTTATACTTTCCTTCGACAACTCCAACAACGTGTGATCCAAGTAAAATAAAAGAAAAAACTAGTAATATCTCGAAACGACATCGTTCAATACTCCGTCGTC
This sequence comes from Dipteronia sinensis, assembly GCA_033220585.1. NCBI lineage: Eukaryota > Viridiplantae > Streptophyta > Magnoliopsida > Sapindales > Sapindaceae > Dipteronia > Dipteronia sinensis. The sequence continues at coordinate 23,606,700 of CM065636.1, forward strand.
GTCGTCGTCGTAGTCGTCGTAGTAGTTGTCTGCTAGGGTTTTAACCTGATCTATTCACTTGTTGTCTTTCCACGACGTTTTCTTCGTTTTTCGGTTGCTAATCCTTGTATGATTCCTCATTAATTCCCTTTTTGGTGTTGATTTGGAGATAGAAATCAATTTGGAAAAATATTAACGAACTTTAAAACGTAAGATTTGATTTTTCTAACTCTGATCAAATTGATTTTTTATTTTGTTGAATTTGGGCAGGAGGTAGGGAGGAGAAATGGCGGAGGACAGAGGGATTACAGAAGGCGAGAAGGGAGACTCCGGTCCTCCTCCTCCGCCTCCGGTGGCCGTGAAAAAGAAGCAAAAGGGTTTCGTCTCTCGAATTTGGAACGGGATATTCAGTCGCAGAGGGGACGATTTCGAGAAGAGGTTGCAGTACATTTTCAAGGAAGAAGCTCTTGTTCTTGCCAGAATTAAAAGGAGAACGATTACTTTGAAGAGGGTCACCTGGCACCTTGTTACTTTCTCCCTCGTTTTCGAGGTATTCGAATTGTTTACTTAAGATTAGATACATTTCCAACTACTCATATATGTTCCTTTGTGAATTGTGACTGATAAAAACAGTCTCTGATGAGCAGTTCTAGTTTCTTTAATGATCCAATGGGAAAGAATGTTGTCTTGATCACCTTTTTTTTTTTTTTTTGGTAAATGAACTTGGGGTACACAGCTTTTGATTTTAACATTGTATCATACTATTATGCGTTAAGACTCCTCTCATTTCTGTGATTATATTTCCTTTCGGCAGTTTACAGTTTTTGATTGGCAAATGAACTTGGGGTACAGAGTTGAAAGGCAATGGGTTGATTTTAATGTTCTATCATACTATAGGTCTTTTGACTGACCAATGTGTGGTCTATTATGCCTTTAAGACTCGTCTCATTTCTGTGATTATATTTCCTTTCGGCTCCTGCTAAGATCTTGTTTATTCATCATCTAAAAACTTAAGTAGTGTGAAGGAAGATTGCAAAAGTAATCTTGTTTCATCTTTGTCTCCTTTTCATAAAAAAGGTTGGCGTAACCCTTTAAACTTGACACTTCTTACTGTCATCACTTTATTTCAGGTTATCGCAATTGGTTATGCTATTATGACAACAAGATCAGTGGACTTAGATTGGAAGATGAGGGCATTTCGAGTTTTGCCAATGTTTCTTTTGCCCTGTTTATCTTTTGGTGTCTATTCAGCATTTATGAGATTTTCAAAGATGCGTAAGTGCTTACAACATCAGAACTGTTCATATATATATATATATATATATATATATATATATATATATAAATATAGCATTTTTTTTGGTTCATATTAGAATGCCGTCAATATGTTATGGCTTATGGGTTTCACATGTCTCTTATTTGGTCTGCTTAAAATGTTATGTGATGCACATTATTCTGCTCAAAATGTTATATGCTGCACATTATGGCTACACTTGTTCTCACTATTGATTACATTTGGATAATGACTGTCATGTCTACATGTTTCTTAAGATCTATTCTTAATTTGGTGATTTTGTTAGACAGATGTATTAAGCTACCTAAATTTATTTGATGATTACAGGTGATCGTAAGGACCATAAAACTCTGGAAAGGCTTCGGGAGGAGAGACAAGCAAAAATTGACGAACTTAAAGAGAAGACAAATTATTACACCACTCAACAGCTCATTCAGGTATCAGTTAGAAATTAGAATGTTTCCATAGAAAAGCTAATCTGTAAGCCGTGACATCATTCTACCTTTTCATGTTGATTGAATTGGTATCTTTGTCTTATTGAGGTAATCGTAGAACTTTGTGGTACCCAAATTGAGCTTAAGAGTCTTATCACTATCTGTTATATAAAAGATTAAGGACATTGTTAATTAAGGCCTAGTAGGAATGGCTACTACCTGGTAAAAAAATTGTAAAAATTGCCCTTTTTTAAGTTGCATTTTGTCTAAAACAATCAAAACTTATTTGTCAAAGGAAATATGTGGTAGAAGTAACGGATCATCTTTTCAATTGTATGAAATTTCATTTAAGCTATTAGCATTTTGTTAAGTGTGCTCCATTATGCAGAGATATGATCCTGACCCAGCAGCAAAGGCTGCTGCTGCAAGTGTCTTGGCATCTAAGCTGGGTGCAGATACGGGCATGAAAGTGTATCTAGGAGATGAATCTAAGCTCAATAATCCAACAGGGAAGAGCAATGATGCTGAGGTTGTGCCATCTAGCAATCTTCGAAATCGAAAGCATACCAGATCCAGTAGTTTGGGAAGCATGCCATTGCTTTCTGAAGAGGATGCCTCTCAACCCATTGAGAGTGCGAGTCCTCAATCTGATCAGAATCATCTGGTTGTCAATCATCACTATCCTGATGGCTCTACCATGCATGACGGAGGGTGGATTGCTCGAATCGCAGCACTACTTGTTGGAGACGATCCTACACAATCCTATGCTCTCATATGTGGCAACTGCCATATGCATAATGGTGAGCTGATTTCTACTGATCAGAAATATGATTTTAATTTTGACCTCTCTATTGCCAGAACTCATTGTACATCTATGACAGTCAATTGAGTTCTTTGTGAAATACAGTTACTTGAGGAAAATAAATTGGTTTGTTATTGTTTCCGTGCAGGACTTGCCAGGAAGGAGGACTTCCTGTATATTACTTACTACTGCCCACACTGCCATGCCCTGAATGCACCAAAACAATCAGAAGAGCATGTTGCTGGTCCTAATTCTAGTTCTCCCACTGTGAAGTCCTTGACAACCGGGGGCAGAGGAGTTCCGATTCCTAATTCTCCCAGTACAAGTACCTTGGCAACCGAGGGCAATGGAGATCAGACTCCTAATTCTCCCAATACAAGTACATTGGCAACCGAGGACAATGCCAGTGATAATACTGTGAGTGAAAACGTAAAGCCAAGTGATAGCCCTGTTAAAGGAGGTTCAGAAATCGTCGAGGAAGTTGAAAAGGTAACATGATTTGTCACAGTTAAAAAGGCTGGCTTGTGTGTGGCAACGTATTGGAGTGAAAGTTTTGGTCCTTTAGGTATTGTTTGTAAAATGTTTTAATCTTTTGATCCAATATATTTGTAAAATGAGGATGTATTTTACATGTAAGAGATTTTGTGTGCCAAATATCAGTCATATTTTTCTTTTTTGTAAACTATTCTTTAAATTTAGTGTTTTCGTTTCTTTTCACAAGTAATTATCGGATTGTATGTGTCGTACGATTTAACAGTTGCTATTAGATATTTTGGATCAATAACCTTATCGAAATTCTATTAAAGGTTTTGTATTGCAGGAAGGGATCTATAAACTTGGAGATCAAGTTGATATCCGGTAGCCAGTAAAACCCAATCGGTGACTCTTATAGGTATTGTTATCAATTAATATGAACTCCATTGAAACAAACGCTTTGCCATTAATACTTCTTCTCATTAATGCTGCTTTGCTTCTAATAATAATCCATTCTTTTAGTACACAATTTTAGCTGAGCTTCTCATGGAATGAATCCACACTTCTTGACCGTGACTCTCGATGCATTCATTTGTTTGTTCTTTAATCAAGTTCTTTGGCAGAGAGGGAAAAAACCTATGATCTTGGTAATTGACAGAACAGCTTTAATCTGGTGTCATCAACCAGCACGCAATTGTAATCTGCCTGTTTCTTTCCTGTTGTGGACTTGAGTTACCCAAGAACGAACTGGCTCCATCTCCACGTCAGATTTAAAGAAGTTGACTGTAAAAAGGGAAATGTGTAAGGCAATAAAGCAATAGACCAAATTACAATTTCCCATGAAATGTTTCTCTTACAAAATCAAATGCCCTTATTCATTTGACTCTAAATTAGGATACTGATACTGGACCTTACACGCTTGGTAGTCAGAAAACTCATGAAATGATATCATAAAGTGACTCCAAGACGATCTAAACCCACAAACTCATGGTTTGAAACCAAAGGGTTTTTTTTTTTTACACCCCCAGCGGTTGCTTTCATTGATAACGAGTAGGCTTGGAAGAATGAGATTCACAAATACATACCGAACAGATTGCATCGTAGTAAATGCTGAAAATGAAATTATGAAGACTAGCATAGCAAAAGATTGTTTTAAAGAAAAAGAGAAATGCAATGATACAATTATATTTCTTTTAGTATTTGCAAGGCAATTTTGGAATGTCCCACATAATAAATGGCAGAAGATTTAACTGACCTGGTCTGTATACAATTGAATGCCATCTGAGACTGATATCTCATGTAACTCCCATCCATAGAAGCAGGCAGCTTTGGCCCCCCATGGGACTGAGAAGTCAACAAACAAACACCACCCATACTACAAGTAGCCTATAGTATAGTAGTTGGCCTAACCCACACGCCACGACAACAGAAAATTACCCTTATGAGCCTGCTTACCAGTCAAAGAGGCTGAGAATAAGTGTAAGCTCAAAGATTGGAACGGACAAATTTCCACTGGGGGAGTTAGGTAGTTCATCAATTTGAAGTGTTGTCGTCAACTATATGTATCGCTCATGTATTTCCCAATCCCTCAGCAAGTATGTTGCTAACACTATCTTGCATGGTGGAAATTTCATCAGAGAATCTTCTGTTATCTGTTTCTTCCGTAGCAGACGAGCCAACCAATAATCTGTGGGTTGTGGCATCAGGTACCCAACCCTTTTCCAACATTAGATCCAACAACCGAGAAGCCTCACTTTTAAAACCTTCTTTCCAGAGGCCGTTGATTAGTATGTTGTACATTGCTGAATCCAAAATTTCACTGTTAGAAACAAGTTTAACAATCCCAGTTGAAATTATGTGCAACTGAGAATGGTTAGCCAAACAATTCAACAGGCTAAACATTGTTTCGGAGTCAGGCACCAAACCCTCATTAACCATCAAGTTGAAAAACAAGGCACAATCCCTTATTTGATTCTGTGAACTCATACTTTGTATGAGAATGCAATATGCTTCCGCGTCAAGTGTGCAACCATCTACTAGCATTTGTGAGAGTACTACCAACAGATGTTTAGCTTTGTTCAATTTAGACAATCCAAGCATGATTGTTGAGTAAGTCAAATTAGTATATGGGGTACCAGAATTATGAGCCAACGACCGTATCCTGATTGCTTTATCCACTTTTCCCATTCCACACATACCATTGATCAACATATTGAACGATGAAGAACAAAGGGAGAAACCATTCTCTGACATGTAGTGAAATACCTCAGCAGCTTCTGTAATATTCTCTTCCCGGCAAAGGCATTCCACTAGCTCTGAATAAGAAATTGAATCCAAAACCCAAAAATTGGAACAAACTTGACGAAATACCTTTAGAGCATCCTCGTATTTACTAAATTTACAATTGCCTAAAACAAGAGCCGAGTATGTGGCACAGTCAGGGACTACTGAAGATACAATCATTCTACCTAGAAGTTCATTTGCTTTCCTGAATTCCATATTCTCACAAAGCCATCTGATTGGAATGTTCCAAGAATCACAATCAGTTATGTTTCTGTTGGCCATTTTCTCAAGGATACGTTTTGCCAGAGAAAATTTACCAGCACAGCAACAACTTTCAAGCATAGCATTATGCGGAAAAGTTATGTGACCACATTTGTCTTCCAATAAATCCAGAGACTTTTCAAAGTTTCCTACTTCACAGAACCCTATTACTATATCTGCAAAGACATTGTCTGCTGGTGTTAAACCAATCTCTATCATCTCTTCTAGAATATTATATGCATCATATAATCTAAGGTTCTCGCACAAACACCTTACCAATTCCTCATAAGTCGACTCATCTGGCACATAATTCAAATCTCTCATCGTTTTAAACAAGCGAATTGCCTCCTCTAGTTTATTTTCCCTACAAAACAATGGTATTGCACTGGTATAGAAACTCAACTCTGGCTGAAATCCAAGATTAAACATCTCACCTAAAATGGTAACGGAATCATCCACTCGGTTGTTTGCAATAAGGCCTCTTATTACTATCTCAAAGGTCCTACTATTAGGGCTACAATCTTTCATTTTCATTCTCCTAAACTGATCCAAAGCAGACTCAATCCTATCAGTTTCAAACAAAACCTCCAATAAATGGTTCAAAGTATCAACATTAGGCACAACTGCACTTTTCACCATCTCCTTATAAACAAACAACACATCTTGAAAACCTCTCTTCTGTTTCACAAGAGCACCCAATACAACATTAAATACATCAACTGAGGGTCTAAAACCATCCAAATTACTATTCACAAGAACCCTTACAGCTTCATTAACCCTAGAATGTTCAATAAAACAATGAACCAATGAAACAAGAGCTTCTATCGCATCCGGGCACCTATCTTTCAGCATATTTTGACAAAACCTCTCCATTTCTTCAACATTTCCAGCCAAACCCACCTTCAAAATCATCTTATGATAAGTATCAGCAGTGTGTTGGAACCGTTTCTGGAGAGATACCCAATTGAATATCTTGACAGCAGAATTCAAATCACTGGTGTTATCCAAAACCCGGATCAAATTATCCGGGTACAAACTATTCCTTAAAGATTGAATTTTTGCATCAAAATCAGCAGTATTTGTTGTGTTCTTATCGGTTTCAGGGGAAACTGGGATGATATTGGCACATGATAGTGAAGAAATCCAAGCAGTTAAATGAAGTTTATCAAACACTTTGATGGAAAATGTTAAAGACGCAAACTTTGTAGCCATTGAAAGAGGTCATGAGCAGCTATGACAATTTTTGTATGACCCAGACGAAAAAATAAATGCTATAAAATTAAAGATAAATCAATAGAAAGGAAGATCAAACACTGACCTGAGAAGTGATACACTGAAAACATCGACTAGTAGAAACTAGAAAGAGTGATGGAGTTGAATTCAAGCTTTGTTCTTGTTGTTGTTTCCGGGCCAGAGAAAGGGAGGTGGGCCCCGCCCAACAAGCTAGATTGGGCTCCATGTCTTTTTTTTTTTTATAAAAAAAATCACTTTATGAAATAATTACAAAAGTAATTTCTGGATATAATTAAACGGTCATTTTCTCCTCGGTGCGCATTAATATAACTTATATCAGTACGTTACATGTAGACCACTGATTGTGGAGAAGTTTTGATAAGTGCATACACTTTGAGTCAAAATATATAAATCTAATGGTCCACATCCAACGCACTGATGAAGTTATATCAGTGCGTACTGATTTGAAAATTTCTGTATAATTCAATCTACAAATGAAGTTAAATTTGAAAATACACTCTAAGCGTGTGTATACAACCTATAGGGGGGGTGAATAGGTTTTAATCAAGTTAATTACCATTTTTTCTTGATAAGTCAATATTAAAAATTCACCGTATAAACAAACATACAAAATCAAATGTAAAGAACGGAATAATAAATAACACTTGATTTTTACGTGGAAACCCTTCAACAAGAAAAAAAACCACGGGCTATCCTTCTAGCCACACACGATCCTCAAATCCACTATTGTAATGATGTTTACAACCTAGGTTGACCTCTAGTCACACCATTCTCGATCACTAACCCACCACTACTACCCAACGGGCCTTTATAGTGAATCCTTGATCACTTTGCTTGTGCACTACACCTTGGTTGCAAGACTTCACTTGCTTGTGCACTACACCTTGTAGTCACAAGACTTAACTCTCAAGGAGAGATTAACAACCTAAGTGAATATATGAATATTCAAAATGCAAACAATGCTAGGCAACACTAAATGCTTATCTAGGGATTAAAGATGGCACTAAGTACAAATCCTAGATATCAATGTCTATATGAATTCTCATAAAGATCTAATTAGATATAGATATGCAAGTCTAAGATCTAGTCATCCAACAAAGCCATATCAACACATGTTGTCACATAAAATGACAAGGACAATAAATGCAATTAACAAATGCAATCAATGAGTCCTAATTAGCTAGAGGGCAAACATGTCCTAAGTATTAGCTATCACAATACAAACCCCAAACATGTCATAACTTCAATTGATATACAATAAATATGAAGATTTGCAAACCTAAGCAATAAATGACATGTCTTGATAAGCTAGAACAATAAATAAGCAAGGATGTGAGTTCTACTTACCAAGTAAAGATATTAATGAAGACCCATGCTTGAATGATGCTCTATATGCAAGATGATGATGGGTTATTGGGGTTTGGAGAGTCAAATAACAAAGCTTGAGGCTTTATCTCTCTTAAAAAATGGGTTCTTAAAGCTCTCTCTCTCTCTCTCTCTCTTGGAGTCACTTTCTCTCACTAAGGATGTAAATTTCTGAGCTCTAGGGTTAAATGGTGGAGAAGATGAAGTATTGATAGAGACCAAATACGAGCTGGTGTGAAATACCCGAAATGCCCAGTTCGGGTGACAGAGGCGACATGCAAGGCAACATGACCAAGTCGCCTTGTAAGTCGCCTAACACACTGGAAAGAAAACACGTTGCCTGAGGCGACATGTAAGGCGACATACCCAAGTCGCCTATGAAGTCGCCTAACACACTGGAGGAAAAATGTCAAGACTAAGGCGACATCTGAGGCGACATGCACAAGTGGCCTTGCATGTCGCTTAACACACTGTGGAAAAATTTAAGTCTAAGACGACTTGTCAGGCTACATGCACAAGTGGCCTTGCATGTCGCCTTACCCACTGTGCAGCACATCAACTCCAAAATGCAAGAAGTGTGTGTGTGTGCAATAATACATGCATGTCAATACAAATGCATAAGATGTGAGTGTGTGCAACTAAAACCTCTTCAAGGAGAATTAAGCACAAGTGAACTACCTCTTGAAGCTCATGAGATGACCGGAAGCATGTCTTCGAGAACCTATGCTACCCGTTACATAAACATCCCCAATGTGATTTGTCATGAAACAAGCCAATCATAAAAATGAGGTTCTTACAATCTCCCTCTTTAGCTATTTCATGACAAAATCACCACTCACAAAATAATCCTTACAAAACAAAAAAATAAAGCTATTGGTCAACAAAATATATTCTACGTACACTAAGAGAAACCTAAGATCTAAGTCTTCAAGATCATCAATCTCTTCGTAGATCATCATACCTACATACAACAGCAAGAAAGCACTTTCCAAGAACAAATGCAAGTGAGGTGAACAAATATTAAAATCAATTGCACGCAATAAAGCAATATAAAGAAATGCATGTGCAATGCTCCCCTTAAATGGTTACTCTCTCTCAAGGCTTCTCCCCCAAAGCATAACCAATGCTCCCCCTATATCTCTCAAGACTTCTCCCCTTTTTTATCATGAGATAGGCAAAGGAGCTCCCCCTATCGGGTTGCTTTAGCAAAGAGAGATATAGTGGTGGCAATTTGGGCCGAGCCCCCTTTGAAAAATACAGGGCCAGGCAAAGTAAGGCTCGCCAAGCCCGCAATTGGAAAAAAAAAAATTTCTTGGTTGGCCTTGACCGGCGGCCCGTCAAGGCCTGCCAATTTTTTTTTTCAATTTTCTAACGGGCCGTGCGTGGGCCCGGCCCATGGGCTGCTCGTCAAGGCCCGCCAAAAAAAAAATTTCAATTTTTTTCGAATTTGAATTTTTTTAAAAAATTTTGAATTGAAGGGTGGCTTTTATAATTAGCCAGGTGACCGTTAGGGAGGAAAAAATATTCAAAACTTTTAAAAATTACATTTTTTTTAAATTTTTTACAATTTAAAAAAAAAATTCGAAGCCCGACGGGCCGGCCCGTTAAGGCCCGGCTCGGCCTGCCCCCACACGGGCCTTGGGCCCGGGCCGGCCTTCCTCTTTCGCCTGGCGGGCCGGCCCGGCCAGGCCCGTTTTCCATGCCGGGCCGGGCCTGGCCCTGCCCGTTTAGCATACGGGCCTAACGGGCTGGGCCGGCCCGTTTTTGCCACCACTAGAGAGATATTCGCACAAAAGATGATTGCATAATCATGTACATAAACTTTATGCAACTCGATTAAGTAAGAGAGAATCATGAGGTTTTATTTTTAAGAAAAAAAATGTGTGACTTAGTTGCTTTGGATGTAAGACACGTAACATCATAGTTCAAGCAAATGGTATTTGGTAAAGTGAACATCAAAAGGGTTCCAAAGGAATTCAAACCAATTTATACCATTTTTTCATAAATAAACAAGATATAGTTTTTTTTCGAAGAATTGTCAACACACAAATAACAATATCAATCCTTAAAGGCCAACCAAGACATTGGATCAAGAGATCCTATTAGATTTTCAGGATAAATATCTGTATGATAGTAGTCTTGTTTAACCATTAAGAAGAGAGAGAAGACTAATTTGGATATAAAATCCTTATTGATTTCATGGATACAAGATCCTTATTGATTAGTCTTCTCATTTGAATTCACACACATTCGCATTAAAGTAATCAAAAACCATTTCATGCATATCATTTTAAGCATGTCATAATCAAGTTCACATGTCATGGAGATAAATTATAGGTCATTCAAATGTACTTCCAAATCAATTCTCCTAATCCAAAAATGCATGTTTGAACATATAGGTGACATGGATTACAAATCAAGCAAGGCACACTTATTGAATAAAAAGCCATATAAGAATATATATATATATATATATATATATATATATATATATACAACCTAGTATCTCAAGCAATTAATAAAGAAGCATAAAGTATATCAAATTTTTACACATTTCAAAAATGCAAGTTTGCTCTCTTTGCTTGAGCTCCCCAAATGGGATCAATTCCAACCAAGTCAATGAGAGGCAAGAGCCCCTATAGACCTACCAAGTCCATTAGACCTAGTTGAGTCTATGGGTGACATATTAGCACAATAGCATGTGGGTTCATCTTTTCTAATCCACTTAGGTGACACGTTTTCATTCCTAGTAGTCATAGTCAACATATTACTAGATTTCCTAGGATCATTTCTCGAACATACCTAGGCACATGCTATTAGCTCTTTTAAGTCTATTCCTCTCCATCATTCTCTCAACCCTACATATTTTAATGTACCTATGACAATTTGGCCTAATATGTCCATCAACACCACAAAAATGACAAGTTGGTATAAAATGAGGAGTCATACCATATCCTTTTGAGGTCATTTGAGACTTGTCATGCATTTGATGTTGTCTTTGGTGTTGAGCCGGTTCTCTCCTTCTTTGTTGTTGAACCAGATTTCCATGTTTCCTTGGTTGAGTTTCCTTAACTTGCCTTCTTGGTTGGGGAAATATTGGTTGATGAAAGCTTGAAGGTGGAGCTCTTGGTTGTTGAAGTTGTGCTCAATTCTTCATAGGCATCTTTACTTGGCCATATTGGTTGTTGAAAGCTTGGAGGTGGAGCTCTTGGTTGTTGAAGTTGTGCTCCATTCTTCGTAGGCATCTTTACTTGGCCATTCTTGGATGACTCTCCAAGTTCAATATTCCTCCTAGGTTGTTGAGGCGGTAAGACTTCATTTATGTTATTTCCCTTGATAAACACCGTTTTGATCGAGGAGGAGGCTTCCTTGTCATCAACATATCCAAGGCCCTTTTTGTCATCTGACTTCTTTCCAATGCTTAGCATATGGTCAAGCTTTTCGGTGCCAGAGGTCATTTTGGCAATCAACTTCTTAGCTTCCTCAAGCTCCTTCTTCATCTTGTCTTCACTTTCCTTGACTCTCCTCACTTCTTCATTCAAATGAGTCACCTTGGTTGAAAGCTTGAAATTCACCTCCTTCAATTTTTGAATCTTTCTTTTCTTCTTCAACCTAGAGTCTTCAAAGTGCTTAATAAAGTCTTCAAGTTTCATGCTTTCATATATTCCTCTAGAGTGAGATTAGGACTTCTCATCACTGGAGTTACTTCCTACACTTAAGGATGAGGCACTATCTTCCTTTTGCCTCTCATCAATAAGGTCAACTTCCTCATCAAGACTTTTGCCTTGGTCACTTGTTGTAGTGCCAACAACATCACTGTGTGTAGCTACATCAATCACACCTCTAGATACCACTTCATCTATTCATTCTTCAAGGTCACAATTCAATGCACTCTTCTCTTCTTTTTCAACTCCCACATAGGAGGCTCCAAAAGATGTGTAGTTAAGTGCAAGCTCTTCATCACCCGAAGACTCTTCTTCACTCTCACTATTACTACACGAGGCGGTCATCGTCTTTCCTTTTCTCTTGTCCTTCAAGTTGCCACAATCCGTGGAGATGTGTTCGAATCCTCCACATTCAAAGCATTGAATCCAATTTCTTGAATGTTTCTCTTGACTTGGCTCAATCTTCTTGAAGTGGGTTTTCTTCTTGAAGTCATTTCCCTTAGAGCCATGGCCACTCTTTTGTAGCTTCAAGAATTTCTTGAATCTCTTCACCATTAGAGCAATGTCTTCATCCGAGTCATCATCCCCCTTCCCAATCTTGGAGGTCTTCAAGGCTAACCCCTTTTGCTTCTTGGGATGTGTAGAGGTAGGACCCCATCTAGACTCATAGGCAAGTAGCCTTCCAATCACTTCACTCGGCTTCATAGTCTTGAAGTCCTTGTTTTCTTCAAGAGCCGTCACTTTGGATTCGAATCTAGCGGGAAGTGACCTCATGATCTTTTGCTTAATCCTCCTTTCCGAATACAGGTCACCTAGTTGATGGCTTTGATTCACAATGTCCATCAACTTCACTTGGAAGTCATTAAAGCACTCATGCTCCTCCATCTTGATCGTCTCAAATTGTGCTTGAAGAACTTGGAGCTTGGAATTCTTAACCACTTCGGTTCCCTCATGCGCCGTCTCTAGGATCTTCCAAGCTTTATGTGCATTTTTGGTGATTTGGATGAGTTTGTATTGGCTCTCATCCATTGCACAAAACAAAGCATGCATTGCTTTGTTGTTCCAATTTGAAGCTTCAAATTCTTGTGTGCTCCATTGAGACTTAGGCTTGGAGACTTCATTTCCATCTTCGGTGGTCATCGTTGGAAGAGTGTAACCATCTTCAATTGCCATCCAAGCTCGGTCACTTATTTGGCAAATATAGGACTCCATCTTGCCTTTCCATGAGGCATAATTGTCACCATTGAGCAAAGGAGGTCGTATGCTCGATGCTCCCTCATTACTCATCCAAAAATCACTCATAGTGTTTGGGTAATATGAATGCAAGTGAATGCAACCAACAAAATGCACACAAATGCAAGACACACAAACAAGAGCAAGGATCACCTAAGTATGTCTAGGAACCCGTTCTGATACCAATTGAAAATACACTCTAAGTGTGTGTCTACAACCTAGAAAAGGGGTGAATAGGTTTTAATCAAGTTAATTACCAATTTTTCTTGATTAGTCAATATTAGAAATTCACCTTATAAACAAACATACAAAATCAAATGTAAAGAACGGAATAATAAATAACACTTGATTTTTACGTGGAAACCCTTCAACAAGGGAAAAACCACGGGCTATCCTTCTAGCCACACACGATCCTCAAATCCACTATTGTAATGATGTTTACAACCTAGGTTGACCTCTAGTCACACCATTCTCGGTCACTAACCCACCACTACTACCCAACCGGCCTTTATAGTGAATCCTTGATCACTTTGCTTGCCAACCACACCTTAGTTGCAAGACTTCACTTGCTTGTGCACTACACCTTGTAGTTACAAGACTTAACTCTCAAGAAGAGATTAACAACCTAAGTGAATATATGAATATTCAAAATGCAAATAAGGCTAGGCAATACTAAATGCTTATCTAGGGATTAAAGATGGCACTAAGTACAAATCCTAGATATCAATGTCTATATGAATTCTCATAAAGACCTAACTAGATATAGATATGCAAGTCTAAGATCTAGTCATCAAACAAAGCCATATCAACACATGTTGTCACATAAAATGGCAAGGACAATAAATGCAATTAACAAATGCAATCAATGAGTCCTAATTAGCTAGAGGGCAAACATGTCCTAAGTATTAGCTATCACAATACAAACCCCAAACATGTCATAACTTCAATTGATATACAATAAATATGAAGATTTGCAAACCTAAGCAATAAATGACATGTCTTGATAAGCTAGAACAATAAATGAGCAAGGATATGAGTTCTACTTACCAATTAAAGTCATTAATGAAGACCCATGCTTGAATGATGCTCTATATGCAAGATGATGATGGGTTATTGGGGTTTGGAGAGTCAAATAACAAAGGTTGAAGCTTTCTCTCTCTTAAAAAATGGGTTCTTGAAGCTCTCTCTCTTGGAGTCACTTTCTCTCACTAAGGATGTAAATTTCTGAGCTCTAGGGTTAAATGGTGGAGAAGATGAAGTATTTATAGAGACCAAATACGAGCTGGTGTGAAATACCCGAAATGCCTAGTTCGGGTGACAGAGGCGACATGCAAAGCAACATGACCAAGTCGCCTTGTAAGTCGCCTAACACATTGGAAAGAAAACACGTTGCCTGAGGCGACATACCCAAGTCGCCTAACACTCTGGGGGAAAAATGTCAAGACTAAGGCGACGTCTGAGGCGACATGCACAAGTGGCCTTGCATGTCGCCTTACCCACTGTGCAGCCCATCAACTCCAAAATGCAAGAAGTGTGTGTGTGCAATAATACATGCATGTCAATACAAATGCATAAGATGTGAGTGTGTGCAACTAAAACCTCTTCAAGGAGAATTAAGCACAAGTGAACTACCTCTTGAAGCTTATGAGATGACTGGAAGCATGTCTTCGAGAACCTATGTTACCCGTTACATAAACATCCCCAATGTGATTTGTCATGAAACAAGCCAATCATAAAAATGAGGTTCTTACAAAATTAAAATTAATTACCAAAGATTTTTTAAAGTACAAACGTGAAGAAAAGAGAAGGTGGTAGTTTAAACAAGTATAGACTATATCAACTTTAACTTTCAACTTAATTTTATGACTTTAACTTCGAAATCGAATCAGGGGTCTGTCGATACTTACCGTATCAAATGTTAGTAGTACAAATCGAATAAGAGCAATGATAGGTTGTCCATCATTGGGAGCATAAATATAAACAAAGTTTTTGGATAGTCTACTCTTAGAATAATTACTCTCACATTACAGGATATAAGTCTTCTTACATTTCTTTTTTATAAGCAAATTGTGATTTGAACCCTAAATCCCTCAACACAAATATAGACAGATAAATGAAGGATAATAAAGTCATAAATTTAAATAACAAACTTAAGTTGATATAATCTAAAAATTTAAAATATAAATCAATGTGAAATCTACAATACAAAATTAAATGTAAATAATAATAATAATAATAACAATAATAATAATAATAATAATAATAATAATAACACGAGATCTTTAAAAACTCAATAGATTTCAAATCAAAATCCTAATTTCATGCCAAAGGTGTATTTTAGTACTTTGTTCTTGCTATAGTTACGATGATGGTTTTGTTAGTCGCAATTAATACCAATAATTGCTTCAAAAAATGATACTATCGTAACAAACAAAAATAAATAAATAAATCAAGGCCTAATTCATTCAATAGTTGAATAATTGAATGAAAATGAGTTGGTTATCATCTATATAATACCTTAAAATCAAGGGCGAAGCTAGAAATTTAAGATTGGGGGGCCAATATATAAAAAACGAAACAATTAGGGGGATCAAAGTGAAACAAAGTTAAAATTTTATAATCGGCGTTCGAAAAAACGGTCCAGACGGCCGCCTGGATGCTAGGCGGCACCTATATAATACCTTAAAATCAAGGGCGAAGCTAGAAATTTAAGATTGGGGGGCCAATATATAAAAAACGAAACAATTAGGGGGATCAAAGTGAAACAAAGTTAAAATTTTATAATCAGCGTTCGAAAAAACGGTCCAGACGGCCGCCTGGATGCTAGGCGGCACCTGGCAATTCCGAAACAGGTAAATTCGGCCAATCTAGGCGGTTGGATAAAAAGTCGGCTGAGTTGACAGATTTTTTGGAGCTAGGCGGGTCAAAGTCGTTGACCCCCACATAGCCGTTTTTTTATATATAAAATTCGGTCCAAAACGGCACCGTTTTTGCACTGATATATTTTGAATTTTTGATATTTTCTCTTCTGATTCTCACCCAAATTCCCAATTCACAAATCACGACAACCCTTTACCAAAACCAATAGCCACTCTTGTCGCCGACCACCACATCTCGTCGCCGTCGGAAGTCAACTCAGAAGCAGGCATCGTCGCTGGTCGTCACTTGCCAACCCTACTCGCCAAATAGAAACGCAAAGCTCGTTCTATAGCAGAATCTCCATTTGTCGTCGCCACTCGCCGGTCATCACTTGTTGGCGCTATTCACCACTCATCGTCGGTCATCCGAAGAAGCACATAACTCTCTCAATTGTGACTTAAACCAAGTACCAAACAAATTAGTTGAAATTTGAAGGTAAATTACTCAAGCTCGTACTTTATCAATTTATCTTCATTTTAATTAGTCTGCAACTTGTCTGTGAGTCAACAATGGTGAACCATTTGCATAAATTTAGAACATATATCCTCAAATTGGTTTGTTCTAATTTGTTTGAAAACCACATTAGATCATCAAAAAGACAAAAACCTGATTTCAACTAATTGGGTTATTTTACATTGCCCAATAGAAATTGTTTTACAATTGACTTCACTGGAATACATTTCCAATCTGTCTTTATTTCTCTTTGATACATTTACGGATATACCTGGTATTTGATCAAATGCATTTTAATATTTTATTAGTTATTTACTTATTTGATAATAATTATTTTCATGGGATACATTTTTAATTTTTTACAATAAGAGTTTAGTTTCCAGTTGTCATCTTTGTAAGATTCAATGAATTCATTGAATTGTGTCTCGTATTTATAATTGGCTTTGTTTCTGGTCTCGTTTTTATATGTGGTGGTTCTGGTTTGTTGTGGCTTTTAGCTTGTTATCATGTTCATGACCTGGGTTATGTTTTTCTTTTCTTTTTGCTTTGCTGGTGGCAAATTGGGTTTGCCTTGTTGTTTTGCTTTTCTTTGTCGTGCTCAGTTTTTCTCAGCTCTCTGTTTTGTGTTGTATGCATTTTGCCTCTATTCTCTTTTCTCAATAAATTAAAACTGTTCAAAAAAATTGACAGTATGACAGTATGTGTGTTGAGTGTTAATGATGTGTATTAAATTTTTATTATTTCAGAATTTATCTAGACATGACTTCTTTGTCCGATAGTAGTGTCGCTCATGATACCGCTGGTGATGTTAATGTATCTTGGGGTGCCTCTAATGCCACTTCAGTTCCACTTGAAAGGAAATGGAAATCCAATGATGTTGGGTGGGAGTTTGGAATTTTTATTGATGAGAAGAATCAAGATATATGTGAAAAATATGTTTTTTTGGGTTGGGTTGGGAGGGGGGGTGTTTACCATTTGAAAGAACATGTTGCCAACATACAGAGAAATGTTGCTATGTGTCAGAAGGCATCAATGGATAATCAACTGAGGTGTAAACAAACAATTACGGATGCAAAAAGCAAGAAAAAAATTAAGAAAAAAGAAGAAGAAGAGGTAAGAGCTACGGTGAGTATTGGTGGTGAAGAAGATTTAGAAGAAATTGAAGGGTTAGGACGAAGGAAACCTCTAAGCTTCTTGGCCCTATGGATAGCTTTGCTAAGCCTATCAACCCTGATTCCTTCGTCTCTAGAAAGACTATGAAGCAACAGTCCCTCAACGATACCATTCTTAAAGAGATGACACATGCTACTCAAAGATATATGGCCAAATGGGTGTATCAAGCGGGCATTCCTTTTAATGCCATTAATAATGACTGTTTCTTGCAAATGGTAGAGGCGATTGGTCAATTTGGACTGAGCTTCAAACCTCCGAGTCAATGGCAATTGAGGGAACCACTACTGAATGAGGAGTTTGAAACAACCAAAGAGGCACTCAAAGAACAAGAACAATCATGGAAAGTTAATGAGTGCTCAATTATGACGGACGCTTAGACGGATAGTAAAAGGATGAGCACTATGAATTTGTGTGTGAATTGCAAGGAATGCACCATTTGCCTTTCCTCCGAAGATAGCTCCGTTGTGGCACATAAAGGCGAAAACATTTTTCAATATGTGTTATGTGCAATTGAAGAAGTTGGCCATGAAAATGTTGTTCAAGTGGTGACCGACAATGCCTCCAACAATATGGTGGCGGCGAAGATGTTGAAGATGAAGATGCCATATATTTTTTGGAGCTCGTGTGCTACTCACACCATTAACCTCGTGCTTGGAGGTATTGACAAGCTATCAAAGTTTAAAAATACACTTGAGGAAGCCAAGAGTTTCACTATCTTCATTTATGCCCACCACACGACATTGGTGTTAATGAGGGCATTTACAAGGAATAGGGACATAGTGAGGCCGGGAGTTACTAGGTTTGCTTCTGCTTTTTTAACATTGGCATCTTCGTTGGAGAAAAAAATAAGTTGAGGGCAATGTTTACTAGCACCGATTGGGAGAAATGCAAATGGTCGAAGAGTGTTAAGGAAAGCGGCCTACAAAACTGTATTGAGTACAGTGTTTTAGAATGGTGTGAAATATAGCTTGACGGTTTTTTCTCCTTTAGTGAGGGTGCTTTGACTAGTTGATGGTGATCGAAAGCCATCAATGGGATTTTTATATAGGGAGCTAAAAAAAGATAAGGAAGAGATTAGATAGGGGTTGAAAAATGCTGAGAGTAATTATCGGCCAATCTTTGAGATTATTGATGAGATATCTAAATGTCGTCTTGATTCTCTATTGCACTTGGTGGCCTATGTATTAAATCCCTACTATTTCTTCAATGGGCCAACTTCAAGCATTTATACTAATGAAGTTTCTAGTGGGTTTTGTACTTTTATGGAGATTTTATATCTCAATGGCCTTAAAAAGCAAAACCTCTTCGTGAATATTGAGTTCGGGAGGTATTTGAACAAAAAAGGTCTTTTCGGAAGACCATTGGTGTTGAAAGGATGTGAGAAGAATGATGAGTTCTACAATCCAGGTAAACGAAGTAAATTTTAAGTGTTTCATACTTTCATTTGTTTTTACTTTTCAGTAGTTAGTATTTTTTTTTTTTATAAGCTTATGTATTTTACTATTTTTGATGTAGTAACTTGGTGGACTAACTATGGATCTCAAACACCAAACTTGCAAACAATAGCAAAAAGGATCATCGTCTTAACTATTAGTTCATCCGGTTGTGAAAGAAATTGGAGCACGATTGAAGGGGTAAGTTACTATATTAGATTTATAGAGTATTAGTATACTGAATATTGAGAAAATGATAACTTCTTAACTAAGAAGTTACTTTTAATTTTAAATATCTATTTATTATTTCATTTTACTTTGATGTAGATACATAAAAAGAAAAGAAATCGACTAGATACAAATCGGTTGAACAATCTAGTGTACGTCCAATTTAATTCTAGATTGATGGACAACTGGACAAGAGAAAAAAGGGGGATCGATAAAAATGTAGATATACTACTACCAAATGATGCTAGTAATGCACAAGGATGGATTGTTAATGATGGTGATAATAAAGTCGAGCCCGATTCGGGGCTAGATGATGGTGAAATAAAAGATCTTTAAGATGATTTTCAATCCGACAATGGGGCGATCGAAGAAAATATTGAGTTTGAATCTGATGATGACGTTGTCTTTCAAATGGAAGAACATGTAGTAGAAGATGAATCATTAGAAACTCATTCTTAGATAGTTTGATTTGATTTTGATTTTTGTTTGAAACTTTGAATGTTAGATACTTTTTGATTGGATTTCATTCGGTTTTTATGGATTTGGACTATATTTATTATTTTGTTGTTGGAATATTGGATTTGTGAAATTGACAATTTGTGATTGGATTCCATTTGGTTTTTGTGGATTTGGACTAGATTTTGATGATTTTGTTGTTGGAATATTGTATTATGAAATGTGACATCGACAATTGGTGTTTGGATTTCATTTGATTTTTGTGGATTTGGACTAGATGTTGATGATTTTGATTGAATTTGGTCAAAAGATGAGTACTTTTATTAGTTTTATAGGTATGAAAAAAATAAAAAAATAAAAAATCATGCCGCTTAGACCACCTAGGCACTAGGCGCTGGTCTACCGCTCGACTAGCGCCTAGTGCCTAACATTTACTAAAACACTAATAAATATAAACACAATAAAAATATTATTTAATCAGTTTGACCATGCCTATTTTTGTAGGCATTTTCTATTACTTTCTTCAAGGAATGGGTGACAAGAGTCCATGCAGATGAGAACCCATAGGTCAAAGAAAAATTTTCCTTTAAAGTATCTCTCAGCCAAATTCTTATGTACTTATTTTTTATTAATGCAGGTTGGATCTATAATAGAAGGTCAAATGTTGGAAATAAGATTTTTTGTAATATCATTAAGAACGAGTGATGGGAAAGCTCTGGCCACAGTTCTAAATTAAGTGTTGTTAACTGATCAAGTGGATTCTCTTTTCCCTATTCTTTCCTTTTAATCATTTTTGATGATGTGCATATCTACTAGTATGTAGTTAATTAACTGTGAGTATTTTATTTATTATTTTTTTTCCTTATTCTTAATTAATTGGCAGCATTCTAAAGAAATCTGGAGAACATGAGACTAGAACTTTTAATCTTGAAGGTGATGTTCAGATATTTAACTCTTACGGGTAAATATCTTTCTTTGATAAGGAATAGATTCTAATGTTGAACATAGGGTCCATGTCGAAAGGCTCTAGAGTTGTTGCTGTAATGGTGCGTTTAGTACGCAGAACGGGCCGGGACAACGTGGGACAACTTTCTATTGTCCCACGTTTGGCACACTATTAGCATGGGACGAGAAGGGACAACATGAGACAAAAACCATAAAAATTGTCTCACCCCAGACCCTCGGCCAAACTTGTCTCATACATGGGACAAGTCTCAAAAAGATCTTTTTGCCCTCAAAACTTCTAAATATTACAAAAATACCAGATATACAATAAACCCAATTCTTTTCTCTTTCTCTCTCGCTCATTTTCAATATTTTTACTTCTTCTTCTTGTTCAACCAAAAACCAGGATCTTCGTTTCCTTTTTATTCATCATATATCTATATCATGATGCTTATTCTTCTTTTTCCTGATGTTCTTGTGCAAAATCGTCAGTTGCTTCTTCTTCTTAATCATGATGTTCTTTTGGCCGCCGAACTCCTTCTTTCAATGGCTCTTGCTCTCGAAATGAATTTCTAGTTAGATCTCCTTGGGTTCTCTTCCTTTTGATGAAAACTAATTTCTAATCAAAGATTAAATTTTGGGTGTGCAAAATACTTGATGAATAAATTTATTGTTGTATATAAATGTAAATTGGAAATAAAATTATAAATATTGGAGAGTTATATTGATTCGGGCATTTCCCCTTTGTCCAGAATAATTGTTGGTGTGAGTGTGGCCGTGGGTGTTGGTGGTTATGTTTGACAGTGGACGATGGTGGGTTAAATTTGGGGGTGTATGTGGTTGGAGATGGTGATGCTTTCTAGAAAATTGATGATGATGATGTGTTTTTGGTGGGTGTTGATGATGGCCAACACCTTCAATTGCAGTCCAAGGATCCATATCTCTCTTAGGCATAAAGTCAAAAACTTAGCTTGCATATTTCGTGTGATCGAGTGTTGCATAGAAGTTGATCAGAGTGGATGAACCACATCTCTCTCAGGCATAAAGTTGAATTTGAATTTTGAGAAGAGAAGCAGAGAAGCGGTTTGTGAGTGAATTGAATGAGTTTAATTTGAGCTTGTTTATAGTGCAAGCTTTGGTTTCAATCGTTGAACTAGTCTTTTGTAAACTGTTTGGTTTTTATGGTTTCTTTTTTGCCATTTGTGACTTGTGAGGCCTTGAAAAGCTCTGGTTTTGGTCCAATTTTCTGCTAGAAAATTCTGGTCCACTTTTTATAAAATCATATAAACATTTCTGTTATTTATAAACAAACCCAAAAAGAAATATAAACCCAAATCATATAAACATCAGCAACATATTTGTAAAATCAAATCTACAAAAAAAAAATTTTTTTTGTTAACAAAGACACTTTGGTCATTTGAACATCTTGTCATATTCTGTCATAGTCATATCAAATGCATAACAGTACAGTTAACAGTTCTGTCCCAAACATTTCAAACCTAATACGGAACAACTGTCTCGTCCTGTCCTGTCCAGTCCCGTCCCACATTGTTCTGTCCTATCCCCGTGTCAAAAGCACCCTAAAGAACGATTTGGACAAATGTAGCTGGCATCTTCGGTGTGAACAGCAAATGGGAGAAGATTGCACTAAGTCGATGAGTTGAGAAACACTTGCGCCTGATTGGATGTGGCCAGATTTCTCTTGATGTCTCTGCCTGCCCCCATTGGAGTGAATTGCAGGTAATAAAGAAGAGAAGAACAAGTAAAACAATGATAATAGTAATAGGAGGTAAGATACAGAAATGTTGCCTTATTATAGTATATATTTTCTTTTTTGTATTTTACTGTTGTTGGCTGTTGATTAGATGTGATGTTTTTAAGTTTAGGTTAATTTGTTGTAGGGATGAAAATGTTGAATTGTTTTTTTTTTATAATACAGATGGATCCCAAGTTTTTGGGGAACCAAAGATATGCAAGAAGGCATTTACAACCAGAGTTAATTATCATAAATTTGCGACTAATAAAATTTTCATTTGTTTTTTTTTTAGTTTTTTTTTAAATATGTATTTTTAAGTCTTTACACGGTGTTCATCTAAGAATATAGGTTGATGATGAACATCAGTATACTTTTCAATATAACAATTGGCCAATATTGAAGGGAATATTAATATAACAAGATCAAAGAGTATGTTTTCTTTTGTTTTTTTTTTTAAATCAAAGAGTAAGATAAATTCATTTTAATCATCCACCGTTCAATGTAGAAACAATTTTCTATCTTCATATTTATATTATATATATATATATAGAACATTGTTCATATTTGATATTCATCCACAAGAATCAAAGTCACAAATATTTATGAATTTTTGTTTTGTTCATATAATGTTAGAATGTATTTTTCTTATGGAAGGTGGAAAAAGAATCCTCATTGTTGATCCATGAATGTCCATACACATTTTCCAAATTCATTAAGGGCCTATTTGACAAGGCTTTTGATAAAAGAGCTTCTTAAGCCTAAAACCCACTTTTGAGAATGTTTGGATTATTTTATGAAAGAGCTTATGGAACCCCATAAGCTCTTTCACCATAAGCCAAGGTCTACTTGCTTTCTCTAAAAGAGCTTTGGATAAAGACCGGGAAGCCAAATTTGGTTTAATGAATTTTTTTTATATCAACACTTTTACCCTTATTACAATGAACCGCTGAATTATAATCTCAATTGTCTCTTTCCATCTCATATAGATTTTTCCCTTTTAAAGAGACACGCAACTCACGCCAACAATCCAAAGCAGACCTAGAGACACATCTGGGTTCCCATTTTCGATCATTAACGATGCAGATTGGAGACCCAATTGGGTCTCCATCACCGATGAGCGACAAGTCTCAAAGTTATATGTTGAATGAAGACCCAACGATGGGCGAAGGGTCTTAAAGCCGAAAACCCAGCGATGGAGACCCATACCATCATTGTTGATTTACGATGATGGTCTTATTGTGTAATGATGGTCTTATTTGGATTGTCATCCAATATCTAATTGAAGCAGGGAAAGTTACAGAGACTACAAAAGAAAAGAAAGAGGTTTAATGGTTCCAATTCTAGATAACAAAGTAAAAATTAATGAATTTGTTTTAAATTAGAAATTAATTATAATCAGATTTTAAGCCATTACCTTGATGAACTTCATAAAAGTTTGATATTGGTGGTATTGCCATATTTGAGGCGGTGGGGGTTGTAGCTGGTTTGGAACGTTGAAGACCCACATCCACTCCTTTTATGTATATAAATATATATATATATATATATATATATATATATATTAATTTATTAATATTTGTTTTTCTTAATTTTCTTGTCAGTGGTGTTTGTTGTTTTTTCCTTAAAATTTTAAATGTCTAATTATTTATTTATATATATTAAATATAGTATCCCATATGAACTATTTCTTTTTCTTTTTTTAAAAGAATATTCTTCATATAATATATATATATATATATATATATATATATTACTCCAATTAAGTTACAAATGAATTATTATTGTTACAAAAAAATTATAAAATATTTCAACCAAACATACTCAAAATGAAAGGGTATAAATGTTATATCATGGTCAGTAGAGATTTTAAAATGTTCCAACCAAACACTCTCAAAAGCACTTATAGATATAAAAACTATTCTGAAATAGACTATCCAAACACTAACTGAAAAACTCGGGCTTTTACTTTTCTTTTTCTACTGTCAAAAGCCAAAAATAAAAGTTATCCTAAACGAACCCTAATTCTAGTTCGAAAGACATAAAAATTAACACATCAAATGTACATATCAATGTTATTTTCCCCAAATTTTTGAATTCATCTACATCAAATGCACATAATTAAATGGTCTAATTAATAATTAAAAAACAATACTATTAATTAAAATGGCAAGAAAGTCTAAGGGACAACACTTGAAGATCATAATAGACATCAATTAGCATTCATACAATGAAACAAGTATATATTGAATCTCTAAATAACTATATATACCTTCTTGGAATTTTCAGGAGCTGTACCATCTCATTATTTTGATATACAAGCAATAATAGTCTTAGTAAATGTGGTATGACGGGTAAATATGCTAATGCAATTAATGCCGTATTAAAATTTAATTCTTATATAACGAAAATTAGTACAAGTTATGGTAGCAATTTAAAAAAAAACATATTGTGTTGGTTGAATGCTGGGGATGACAAAGAAGTAAATATAGATAAATGCCATATGACTGTTCTTCATCTAAAATGAATCCAATATCTTAGACTTATAAGTTTATTTAAATTATTATTGTATTATATTTGACAATGCATACATATCGTACAGGCGATAAACTAGTTTGAATATAACAGTGAATGTTTGTTATTTAATTCCCTTATTAAATAAAGGAAATTCGCTAAAATCTTAAATAGTTTTGCTATATACTTATCAGTCATTTTAATTTCATGTTTATTGGGGTGCCAAAGATAGGGAAAAAAAGAAGCAAATAAGGACAATTGAATTATATAGTCCAAAATTAAGGATATGGTCATATATTATTATAGATTTTGTTTTTGAAGAAATCAATTATTATATATTTACTTACCTAATTTTCTTACTAGCTAAATATAGTAGAATTTCCATAAATTAATAATATTAATCTCTACAATATAATAACAATTTGGATAAATTGATAAGATAATACTTTTCAAAAAAACCCTATATAAATATGTGGTCTCATTCATATTATAAATTAATAGTTTGGTTGAAATTACAAATATAATGTATTATCCTATTATTTAATTAAATTGATAGATACAATAGATTTAGTTTTTTTTATTAATTTAATATATTTTTAGTTGATTAATGAATATTTAATTAATTAGATTAGTTTTAAATTTATTAGTGAATACAATTATAATGAATTTTAATTAATTAAATAGATAAATACAATAGAATTAGTTTTTTATTGACTTAATGTATTTTTAGTTGATTAATGACATTTAATTAATTAGATTAGTTGAATCTTTAATCGGTTATATATATATATATATATAGAATCATAAATGCATTCTATAAATTAATAAATTATTAATTTATTGATTAATTAATAAATTTTGAATGTCCTAACATTATTAATCTATATAGGTTTTAATATTTTCTACTGATCACACATTTCATATAAAATCCAAACATTTTTTTAAGGAAAATAAAATATCCAAACACGGAAAAAAAAAGGAAAAAAAGAAGAAGAAAATGGCTCACTTATTGATGTTTATAATTTTAGCTCAATTTATGGACCGTCTTCAATCACAAATGTATTCAACTTATCTTCCATGCAGGGATGAAACCAAAATAGAAAAATTATAACATCTCCAATATAAATATGTATTTTTGAGTTTCTAATTGAGTCCATTTTTGCTCACCCTCCTTCAAGGGGATGAGCATTACCCCTCTCCCCAATACATGCCACGTGTCTAGGGAGAGGGTAGTTTTGTCCGAACACATGAGAGTTTTTGGACAAAAATATCCCTCTTTGGACACATGTCATTTATTAGGGAGAGGGGTAATGCTCACCCTCCTTGAAGGGGGAAAGCAAAAGTCTTCTCTTTCTAATTAGTGCCACATCAACATTTCTATTCACTATAAGCCCACTTTTGAATTTTTTTTAGAGAAATGTATATTCACATCTCCAATGCAATTATCTAAAGTCAAATATGTATGTATTTTATAACTAATCATAATAAAACAATTATTACATTATCTCCCCTCGTTTATTTTCCCATTAAATGAGCTTTAATATTATTGGTGGAAATAGTTAGAAATCCTAGTCAGCATTTATAAGAGAGTTTCTAGAATTAGAAACTCAACTCCATATTCTCTAACTTTTTTTTTGCCACATCATCTCTATATTCAACTTAGATAATTACATTGGAGAGATTTTTTCTAACTTTTTTAGTATCCATCCTATGTGGCACTCTATTTTCTCCAAATGCATAATAGCATTGGAGATGCTTTTAGGGGGCTAAATGAAAAAAACTTAAAAATTATAGTTCTAAAATGTAAAATTTATTTTTTGTAAAACAAATTTACAAAAATTTTAACTATATATTTTTTTTCCAATGGGCCCCCCGGCCTCCATTGTGGTCCGCCCCTGGTATAATTTCTATAGCATGTTACATCTTCCACTTTGATTTCACTATATTGTAAAATGCACCATGAATCCATGATTCATAAATCATAATGTGAATTGCCACTTCACATGTCTAAGTATTCACATGAAAATGTACGAAACAATCATACGTGGCAGAATCCTATTGGGCTGCCCTCAAAAATTTGAATTGCCGCGCTTAAAGTCAAATGTAGAATCTGAAGTGAACTGTGTAGGTTCGGGTTTTGTCATCTTATAATCCCGAGGTTCGGATTCCCACTTACTCGCATACAACCTAAATCCGAACCTAAACCCACTTTCTATCTCCTCTTGTCTTGTCTCTCTCACGTCCCATGTTAAACCAAAAAATCAAAACTCGTCTTAAAATACCCAAAAAAGCCCCCTTAAATCAATCTCCATTCAAGTTTTTTGGGTCCATTTCAGGCGGTCTGATCACTGTTGCAGTGTTTCTCTACACAACCGGGAAGCTAGACCTCACTCATTTGTGGTCACATACATGCAAGTTTGCAACTTTTTTTTTTCTTAAATTTTTATAGACAAACATGTTTTGTTTCCTTTGGTTTGGATTAATTTTTACTAGAACATTCAACTGCCAGGTGGGGTTCCAGGAAATCAGCTCAAAGATTGATTATTTTTTGTTTAATTAATCTCTCTAAGTGTCATTTTCTCTCTCTACATCTCTCTCCCTCATGTTTTATATGGACATTTATTTATTAGCTGAAGTGGACAGACCATTTACGTGTTTATTTGTTTCTCTTTCTTCATTATAATTTTGTTAGGTTGAGAGAGTAGAGTAGTCTTTTTTTTTTGTTTTTTTTGAAAATATTACAATAATTCGGTCTCTCATGAGCCAGAAAAAATCAAGTTTTTATTTTTATTTCCTTGAACCAGATTTTCCCAATAAAATGTTTTGTTAAAAAGACTGGCAAGTTTTGAACTTAGAAGTTGAAATTCTGCAAACCCTCTCCTTTACAGTGCTTTTTAAGTAATTTTTTTATTTTTTATTTTGTGCATCAGAGAGGAGACCCTTTTAAATTAAATGCACAACTACTCTCTGTCACATGCAGATATGGAGGAGGAGGCTGTGATAGCTTTCACTTCAAGAGCCGTGAACCACTGAAAAATCCACTCAATTTCAGGGTCTTAGATCTCTGATCAATTTATTTTTTTGATCTCTGATGTCTGTTTCTGATAAGCCTTCCATGTCATCATCATCATCATCTTCAGCTTCTGCTAGAGAGATTGATCCACTGTTGAAAGATTTGAATGAGAAGAAACAGAGTTTTAGAAGAAATGTTGTGTCTATGGCAGCAGAGTTGAAGGAAGTGAGGAACCGTTTGGCATCACAGGAGCAGTCTTTTGTTAAAGAAACCCTAACACGACAGGTTTTTGATTCTTGATTATAGCTCTTATATTTTTTGGTAGTTTGAAAGTAGGAAATTTTAGTGAGTTCTTTTTGTTCAAATCTTAAGAGTCAATCATTTTGTCTTTTGGGGGTTCGCTTTGTATGTGGGGTCATGCATGTGATGTGGGTTTGTTTATTAAAATTTCTTTTGGTTTTTGGTTTTCTCAGGATGCAGAGATGAAGGCAAAGAACATGGAGGAGGAGATTTGTATTTTAGAGAAGAAATTGGAGGAGAGGAATGGGCAGCTTCAGGCTTCAGCTACTTCAGCTGAGAAGGTTGACTCTCAATTTTTTTTTTTTATGTTAATTTTTTTGTATTAGGCATAAAATCTTGTGATTGTGGTTTTGCGTTTGATTAATCATTTCAATGAATCGGGAACATGATTGACTAAAATAAGGTTATGTGTCATGTTGGCTGGGTTGATCTTGAATTATGATGGTGTTTTATACTTTTATTGCATCTTGATGTTTTTGGAGTTTATTGCACAATCTTTGCATCTCCTCCTCATCTTTTTAGGATGCTTTTATTTTTTTGTCTTTGTTTTTTGGGTTGGGGAGCCCATTAGAGAAAAGGTGACCTAGTGTTTCCACATTATAATATTGTCCTACTTTAGAATGTAGCTTGATTGGTTCAAGAAATTTTTGTTTTGTTACATATGCTTGGTGGGAAAGTGGGGAAATAGAATTTAATCCAGAAATCCAAAAAATTTGTAGCCATATATATATATATATATATATTTCCTCTTCGATTGATGACATAGTTGATGCAATTATTCAACTATTGTTGGCATCTTCTTGGTTCTTCTTCTTTCTTTGTTATTCTATTCGTTGTGTTTTTCGTGTTGCATGGAGACTATTTCCTTTAGATGAGACATAATGGGTTATACATGACAAAAAATGGTATAAATAGTTTCCCCACTTCTTTCTTTAGGATGAATTTGAATGTTTCTTGTACTTTTAGAAATGGGAATGTAGTAGTTTTATCGATAGCCTCAACTGCCGTTAGCCAATAATCAGCTTTGTTTAATGAGGCATACATTAAAACTTATATTGTCCATTAAAAATATACTCAATTTATAGGAATAATAAGATTTCATGAGTTGTTTTACTTGTTAACTGTATGTAACCTGTCAATAAGATAAATTCTAGGAATCATAAATTGTCATTAAGATCCAAGAAGATTATTCCTCAGAGGCGATCTCCCCCCCCACCACCACCACCAATCGAGTAAGTAATAATTCATAACTCAACTTCTCTGCCTCATCATTATGAAGAATGTTATTGTATTGGAGGCTTTAATAAGAGTCCTGAAACTACCTCACCTCTTTAACAAACCATCAATTAAGAGAAACAGAATAGGTTTGCTATTTATTGCAAACATGTCATAATTGCTAATTTGAAGAACCTTGGATTCTAGTACATCCTTATTATTACAACATATAATTTAGTTGTTTTAGTGGAATTTATTGGTGCAGCATGCAATAATTATGACGAGCTGATTTCTTGGGGAATTAGATAAAAGTTTTCCATATGGTCATATCATGTCTTCAATGCCCCTGCAAAGAATTGAGATTACTCAACTATGTAACTTCACGGTAGAATTGGAAAACAATTTGCCAATATAACCATTTGGATGGTTGTTCAATGAAGCACATATGACATATGTATTCCTCATGCCCCTACTTGATTTCTATTTCGTGCAATATATTAAGATCTTTTTGTTGCAAGTGTGTTTTGTATGTCTTTGGCTATTGTAAGCTATGTTATTATCATGTTGAAACTAATGTTAATCTGATCGTAATTTTATTTGATACAGTACCTCAAGCAGTTGGATGATCTTAGATCACAGCTTTCAGCCACTCAAGCAACTGCAGATGCAAGTGCTACATCTGCTCAGTCAGCTGAGTTGCACTGTTTAGCATTGGTAAAAGAATTAGATGAGAAAAAGAATTCATTAAAAGAGCATGAGGATCGCGTAACTAGACTAGGAGAGCAGTTGGATAATTTGCAAAAGGATCTTCAAGCAAGGGAATCTTCCCAAAAGCAACTGAAAGATGAAGTTTTGAGAATTGAACATGATATTATGCAAGCTGTTGCCAAGGCTGGAGTTAACAAGGATTGTGAATTGAGGAAATTGTTGGATGAGGTTTCTCCGAAGAATTTTGAGAGGATCAATAAACTTCTGGTTGTTAAGGATGACGAAATAGCCAAACTGAAAGATGAAATAAGGATTATGTCTGCTCACTGGAAGCTCAAAACTAAAGAATTGGAGTCTCAGGTATATTCAATCTTGAGTTAAAGCATACCCTTTTTAAGAACCGTCTCATCTTAAAATTACATTTCTTCTGTGGATGATCTGTGATACTTGTTTACTAACAATCTTCATCCTGTTTTCTGAAACAGTTAGAGAAGCAGCGACGAGCTGATCAGGAACTGAAAAAGAGAGTTCTAAAGTTGGAATTCTGCCTCCAGGAAGCCCGTGCTCAGACACGAAAGCTCCAAAGGGTAATGTCTACTTCTTTAATCTTGTATAAAACAGATGATGACATTGATAGCTGCTAATAAAATTTTCATTGATGTGGTTTATTATTCTCACTCTACATTTGAAAGTAGATAGTATGTGTGCAAATTATTTTGAAAATCAGCTGCATGGCATTTAGCTCTTCAATCAGTTAGTTGGACCACATAAATATGTTCTACGAGTACAAGTGGTCACGTTCTATTTTACCGAGCCTTTCATGCATTCGTAAACTAAATGGTCCTTCAATTATACCATTAACGTGGTCCATGATCCTGGTACAAATTCCTAGGTTGAATGCTAAGGATGAAAGAGTTATGTTATAGTGTCCCGCATACCAAATAGACAGTTCAAAACCACAATTGCTCAACTGTTTAGAATTGAAACCACGGGCAGAACTATTCTATCTGCCTAATCATTTGTGCCTGCGAATCAGCTTCCATATTCCATAAGTACTGCCCATCTGCAGTATCCGGTTGGCGGACTAATTGCATGTATTCATGATTAAGGCCTCATTACTGTTTCACCTGTCTACCATTCTCCATATGATATACTGGATTTAAAGTCCATCGGATGCTTGTCTTAGATTTATTTTGTTCATTGTGACAGATGGGAGAGCGGAGGGACAAAGCACTGAAAGAGCTGAGAGAGCAGATGGCAGCTAAACAAGGTGGTGGACCTGTGGATAGTGAGAAAAATAATTTTTGGGAAACATCAGGTTTCAAGATTGTAGTTTCCATGTCCATGTTGATCTTGGTGGTATTCTCGAAGCGATGAATTACTGGGCTATTTAGCTATCCTTGTGTAAAATTATGTTAGTACCTTAAACTCTTAAAGTTTATGTGAAGAGCTGTAGGAAAAACTTCAGAGCCATTTTGCTTGTAGAAATGCTGGATGTAGTGTAAAATCTCCTTACACAATGTCAAATGGAGAATGTCTTTTTGTTAAATTCTCACAATTAGAATTACATTGTAATAGTCTATGATAATGTTAAACAATACTTAAATGGCAGTATGGCTTATCATTTCTGAAAAATCTTTAAATCTGTTAATTGTTCTTGATGACCAAACATACACAACTTTGTCAGTTGAGGTTACTTCCTGGAAGGTCACACTTTCTCCTTTCATTTAGCAGCTCAGATAACTGACGTCAACAATCAAGCAATATACATTATTTTCGGTATCTGCTTTATTTCTGTAGCATATAAGAGGATTATTAATAATTCTCAGTCATGACTGATTAGATATTGTTTATCTTATATGATACTTAGTAAAAAGTGCTAAAAAAAAACACTGATGAGTGATGATCAATAAATCTATAAATAAAATAAAAAAATCAAATCGGTCCTGGGTAAAGAAAGACTCGGAAGATTATTACACTAGGGGGTATTATCACTAAAGTCCCTATTTTTTCATGAATTGTCACCTTTTTAAACGTCATTGCCATATTAGTCACTTTAGTCCCTTGTTTTTTCAAAATACATCACTTTAGTCCTTTGTTTTTTCAAAATACATCACTTTAGTCCATTTGACCAAAAATTAGGGGTCAACTATAATATAATACATAAAAATACAATTTTACCCTTTATTGTTATTTTTAAAATTTTTCCTTTTAGTCCTTCTAATTTCAATAATAGCTGGTCAATCCCTGAAAAAATAAAATGATTTTATCAAGGATTGAACATTCAACCTTGTGATTAAAAACCACAACCTCTAACCAATTGAGCTACTCTAGTTTGTTGTTGAGAATTTGTTGATTTAAATATATATATATATATATATATATATATATTTATATAATTTATTTAAACTAATTTAAATCTGTTTATATAATTTAAAATAAACTTATATATAATAATAATAATAATAATATATAAAAACATATTTATGAAAATGAAAAAGAAAATAACAAAATAAAAGTAAAAAAAGGAAAAAAAAAGGAATTTTTATTTATTTTTCTTCTCATTTGTTGATTTTTTTTCCCTTTTCAATTTACGGGTCTTTGATTTTCTGGGTTTTTTTTTTTATCAAATTGAAATAATATATTTTTTGAAAAGCAAAAAAAATCCAAAAAAATAGAAAAAAAAATTACAGGCTTTGATTTTTTAGATTTTTTGGATTTCCTTTTATTTTGTTATTTTTTTTTTTCATTTTCATAAATATGTTTTTATATATTATTATTATTATTAAATATAAGTTTATTTTAAATTATATAAACAGATTAGATATATATATATATATATACATTTAAATCAACAAATCCTCAACAATAAACTATAGCTCAATTGGTTAGAGGTAGTTGTTTTTAATAACTAGGTTGAAGGTTCAATCCTTGATAAAAACATTTTATTTTTTCAATATTTTAAAAAAATAAGGGACTAAAGTGACTAATATGACAAAGTCGTTTAAAAATGTGACAATTCATGAAAAAAAGTCGTTTATCGATCATCACTCATCAGTGTTTTTTTTAGCACTTTTTACTAAGTATCACATAAGATACTTAGTAAAATTCAATGAATTGCTGATAAATTTGGCTGGCATGGCATCCAATGCAATACATTAACAGGTCTCTAAAAGTGGGTCTAATTACAGTTAGGAGAATCCTCTTCCTATAAGACAACAATCTTTTATGATTGGATTTAGTCTATAGGTTCTATTTTCAACCACTTTGATAAACTTTTTGACTTATTTGTGTTTTTTTGTGCCTGCTGGAGTCAGCATTTTCCATCTCTCCCGGCGAATGAAAATGAAATGATGAATGATCATCAGTGGAGTCCAGTAAATTTAGAATATGACATGACAATTGACAAATAGAAGATGCTTTGAAACACATAGGTTTTGCTTTATATGCTTTTTTATGCTTTAGGCACATGCCGTGTCTCTCTTTTTGTCTTCCAAGATCCTAATTTAACTAAATTTAACCAATCTGTGCCAACTTTACTACTTGAGTGCAAACATAAAAACTGTGTATTCTACTAACATGTATACATCCATTTTTGTTTTTGCTTGCAATCCAGTAAGCACCTGGGGCAGATTAAGGCATATGCTATGGATATTGAACCTCTCTTTTGACAATGGTATGAGCTAAGTTAGTTCATTTTTAAGGTGGGTTATTGTAGAAAGCATTTGTGAACAAAAACTGTTTCTAGAAAAGCACTTTTAAATGTTCTATGAACTTAAAAACTGCTTCTTCTTTTTTTGTCTATAAATGTATATATATTAAGTGCTTCTTAGTAAAACACTTCAAATGTAATTTTAAATCCAAAAAAAAAACCCAAAAACATTTTAATCTAAAAGTGTTTTATGTGCCAAATACACTCCCAAAAGTTTTATAATTAGTCTCTCTTACAATGATTCCTTTACAAGTATAATTATTATATGCACTTCACAATAATGAACATCACCATTCAAAACTACTGCAAGAATTATAGTTGAGTGGCCTACTGCACATCAAGATATGTTTCAAGTAAGAAATTCATCCATTAGACATAATTCTTTCCAAAAACCTTATCTTCAGTATTATTATAAGGTATTAGGATGGTCCTGAAGTTTTTCGTGCTAATTGAGTTCCCGCACGAAAAATGTTAGGACTGTCCTAACTAGAGAATTTTCTATTAGTATAGCACTATTCCCCTTTGTAAGCAACACTCAAGTCACTACGACTCACTAGATTTCTAAATGAATTTGATCACTCAAAAATTAGAAATAAGCAAGGCTGCACATAGAACTACTTAAACTCCATAACATATGAAAGATATACAATACCAAAATTTCCTATTGTACCATCCAAATTCAACCATAAAATTGTAAATAGTAGCCTACTACTATTGAACACATTAATGTATGTTTCAACTGGAAATTAACTTGTACCTTAAAGCAGTAAACATCTCTACAACTCCAACAAGCTCATGGAGGCCTGCCAATGAACATCTATCTAATCAGGATCTCTTGATGTGTGCTTTTTTTTTTCAGTCAGCCTAGTGGAATTTCTTGTTTGTTTCCTGCAGAATTGGGTTCTATACAATGCCTGGACTGCTGCAATTCCTGATACTTTTGGTCAAAACATGAGCTGATCTTCAATGTACATATGTGACAAGTGCTTGATTTTACATTTCCAGGATGAGTATTATTCCAGCAACAAATGATGTTACCAAAGTGAAGCAACCAATGAAGGATGGTTGTTTCCAAGCAGCTGACACTGATGATGAAGTGTTGGTAACTGGAGGGCCATCGTACCCGAAAACTGTTGTGGGGTTGCTTGAATTCAGCACAGATGGTGGAGTAACAGAGCTGCCAATACATTACATACAAGGTTAATTGAATTTCTCCAAGTTGAAACATAAGAGGTACCAAAACCATATTGAGAAGGTCCACTTTACTTACCCTGATGCCCCTGCAGGTCCTGGTGATGTTATTGTAGTAGGTGGAGGTTGAATTGTAGTTGGTGTTGGAGTTAATGGTGTTGGTGTTAATGGTGTTAATGGTGTTGGTGTTTGTGTTGTTGGTGGTGTTGTTGATGATGGTTGTGATGTTGTCGACGAAGCCGATGATGGGTAAATACAAGTACCAGTGCCTGCATATATCAAAAATCATTTGAAGATGTAAAAAATTATGTATATATCAAACAACAAAATTGACTAAAAAAAAAAATTCTTACTTGGATTGGTGTTAACAATAGTAGCAGTGCCTCCAAAGTCACAACTAGTTGGTGATGGATTCTTTTGATAATAGATATTGAAAGCAAAAGAGGCATGGTTTTGAAGGGTGGTGGGATTATAACAACTCCCACCTTGTTGAATGAGAGAACAATCAGCACCACCAAGTCCACAAGCATAGTCTAGTGCTGATTGGAGAGCAGTCTCTAAAGCTCCAGTCTTGGCCACACACCAGCTTTGTCCTGGAATTGCTGGTGCATTATTTGTGGTGGGTGCAGGCGGCGCCAACACCGGAACATTCCCTGTTGTTGGAGCAGGGTATGTTGTGACTGGATTGGTTATTGGTTGTTGTCCTCCTCCAGGCACTGTGATTGGTGCTGCTGGTGGGTTGTTGATTGGCAATGGTGTTGAAGCTGCTGGATTGGTGGTGGGGGTCACAGTCACCGGATTAGTCGCCGGAACTGTGACAATTGTTGGTGTTGGATTGTATGTAGGGAGTGTGACTGGTGATGGAAAAATTGTGTCATGTGAAAGTGTTCTAAGATTGTTTCCTGTACAAGAAAACAAATGATCATCAAGTATACCATATAACAAGAAAACTTGAAAATTAGTGAAGCATGGAAGGGAAATTGAGTAGTCAAGTGTGTAGTGTAACACTTACCATAAGATGAGATAGTGAGAGTTGATAAGATGAATAGGAGGAACAAGTAGTTGCAAGTAGAAGCTGATCCAGCCATTTAATTAATGAGAGAGAGAGAGAGAGAGAGAGAGAGGTGTCTGTGTGTGTTTTTTTCTGGTTAAGGGAGAGTGACGCTAGATGGATATTTAATGAGATCCATACAAACATAGTGAAATTACTTAAAAAAACATTTGATCAATTACCGGTATAACAAGGTTATGATATCAAAAGTTTAAGCCTATAGAAAAATATGGAAAATAGTAATTAATTATCTGACAAAACTCTTATATATATATATATATATATATATATATATATATATATATAAGAGAGAGAATGTAAAAAAGTGTGTGAAGATAAAAGTGGAGGAGAGAAAAGAAAAGAAAAGAAAAGAAAAGAAAGTAAAAGAAGTTTTCTTTGTGATGAAGGATGAAGGATGAAGGATGGGGGTGGAAAGAAAGGAAGAAAGAATCAACCATGCTTTTGTGCTGCTTTATAAAGCAACATGACTTGGCAAGATTTTCTATTTTCTATTTTCTAT
Source organism: Dipteronia sinensis (assembly GCA_033220585.1). Taxonomy (NCBI): domain Eukaryota; kingdom Viridiplantae; phylum Streptophyta; class Magnoliopsida; order Sapindales; family Sapindaceae; genus Dipteronia; species Dipteronia sinensis. The sequence continues at coordinate 23,643,328 of CM065636.1, forward strand.
ACCCACCCACATGGCCACATGGCCACATGCATGTATACACTACACACATGTGAAAATAAGTTTTGTACAAATGGAATTAAGCTAAGATTTGTGGGAATCAATATAGGGTGGTTACTTTGTCAAGATCATTATCAAAAAAGAACAAAGTGAAATGTTGTTCTCCCTTTTAACTTCTTTTATACCTATTGTGACAAATGTTGGCCCCCATCCATGCCTTCACAGAATTTAGAATACGGTCCTTATAATTTAGGTCATTTCATTTTACTTTATTTAGGATATAACACCTTTTCATATCTAACTGGGGGTACTGTGATATTTTAAGCCTTAATCTCACTACCCCATATGGTTTTCCTGTTAATATTTATAAAGATATCAATTTTAATCTAATTTATATCTTAATTTATGATGTGACAGTTTCATTCAACTGAAATTAATAAAGAAAATATCATATTAAAAAAAGAAGAAGATATTTACTCTTTCCTGATCTTGGTACTTGTGGGTGTTTTAATACCTCATTCATCCTGTTTTTTTTTTTTGTGCTTTAAATTGTGGATATTTATTATATTGCAAAAGTAGAAAACGTTGCCAATTTGTTCTGATGCATTTAATTATGTGTTAATCCAAAAAAAAAAAAAAAAAAAGGTTGTGATGACAGGATATGAAATTTGTTTGGACAAGGTTAAAAGAGGATTTATAGATGGATAGAGATATATATGAAGTCAATTTTGGCTTAGCTCAGCAAAAAAAACATATCAAGAATTAATAGAAACACAAAAAGCAAAGGAAAAAAAGACAATGCCTTTCTGGGTTTGGGGCTCGATATCTCTAATCTCTTTCAAAAGTTTTGTGGCAGCTTCTGCCTTGTTGGGGTTTTCTTGGATAAGCCCTCAAATTATGCAAAACCCTAATAGCCTAGGCCCATCACTACAAATATAAAGCCTACTTGCAGGACCTCTGACTTTACTCAAAGTGAGCATCAGACGTTAGATTCAGCCGATAGATTCATTTTCTTTTATTTATTTAATGAGCATTAGGGGTCTGCTTGGACCGACAAGATTAGATCATGGTGTGAAATGTAACTTCCTCTCAAAGGGAGGGTTATCCCACACTTTAGGAGGTGGACATACATTTACAAATACCAAGATTCAATGGTGGAGCTTCATTTTGAATGTCTAACCACCAAAAGCCAATGGCCCCCCTTGGTGATCTAAATTCTTTTTTGTTGAGCTTTTGATAATCTTATGACCTATGACATCATTATTGATAAGCGTTCGGCTATTATAAGGGTACTGTATAGGTATTGGATTAGTATATAGTTATTGGATTTCAATCCAATCAGATGGTCTATCAAAATCAAAGATTTAAAAATTACAAATATAATAATAATAATAATAAAACAAAAAGTTACTAATTCCCTATCATATTTTTTTTTGAAATATTATAATAATTCAGATATTTTTTGAGATGAGGAAGGGGCTCGAACCCACAACCTCATGGTATAGGTGTGAAGGGTTTAACTACCGGGTCAATCTCATCTTGTCAACTAATTCTCTCTCAGATAACTACCCACAAACTATATTATTCATGAAATCCTAATTATAAAGAATTGGATGTTCTACTGATCTTTTTTCTGACCTAAATAGATCTGGTAACTTGTGTAATTAATGTCTAGATTTACTTCTTTTATTTATTTTACTTTTATTAATTTTACTTTTATTATCCATAAATGCATAGTATTTTTGTGAAGTGTTTTACCTCAGAAAAAAGATCAAATTAATACAGGATCCAAATCAATTTATAAAAGTGTGATTCAATTCAAATTGCACTTTTATTCCGTTTCTTTTTTATAGTAATCAATTACAAGTATTATATGCGTTTAGATAAAAGTCATATCATCATATCATATGATTCAAATGCCTTTTCAATGATTAAGAAAAATCAATATCTTATGTTGATATGAGTTCTTGTTGAGCTTAAAAAATAATGAGTGCTTATAGGATTTATATCTTTCATTGTTATTTTCGTTCTCAACAACTAACTACAAATGATAGGATGAGGTTTATCCGGTGGTTTGCCACTCAGTCCAACATCATGAGGTTGTGGGTTAAAGTCTATCAATCTCCCTAAATTCTGAATTATTGTAATATTTCAATAAAAAAAGTAATAATAAAAAACTAACCACAAATATATTAAATGTGTTCGGATCACCATATAAAACAAATTGAGCAAATTGTACTAAACCTCCATGAAGTTTGACCTCTTGCAACCATAAATAACATTATCATAAATGACACACACATCCCTTCCCCCTGTTAGTCAAGCTTGGTCAAACTTACCCGTTGACCAAGTTTGAACGTCCAAATACTAAAATACTCATGATTCCTAAATTAAATTATATATATATATATATATATATATATATAATTAAATGGATCTCCACCATCAAATAAAATTTTAAAACATTGAATTAAAAAAATCTAAAATTCAAAAACAAAGAAATTTTTCTAAAAAAAAATTAAAAAAAAAATCTTTTTTAAATGGATCTCCACAATCCATGTGGAGATCAAATAAAATTTTAAAAAATTGAATTAAAAAAAGTCTAAAATTCATAAACAAAAAAATATTAAAAACCATCCATCTCAAAGATGGATGGTGGAGATTAAATAGATTATTTTTTTTCAAAAAAGACGAAAAAAAAGGGAGAGATCCAGATTGGATCTCCACAGGGATCCATGGAGATCTCTATGGACATCCTCCCCTGCCGTGAATGGGGCGGTGCAGCGGGGGAGGTCTTGCCTCCTTCGGTTTGTGCTGGGGAGACGATGGAGAAGAAGATGAAAGAGGACGACAACGTACGAAGAATGACGAAAACCTCTCGTTTGACTCTAACGACAACAGATGATGAAGAATGATCGGAAATGACGAGGAACACCACTAGATTCCGGAGCTCAACCGATCAGCAAGTACAACATTGTAATCGATGCGCTTCCCTGCAGCACCATTAATGATCTGAAGGAGATCTCGTAACGGATGGTGACATCAGGATTCGGAAAGAAATGCTCGCACATGTACAACAACTACAAAAGAGATCCATAGAGATCTCCATTGATAGAGATCTCCATTGATGGAGACCTCCATGGATCGATGTAGATTGGATTTCCACCATCCATCTATCTTGATGGACGGTGGAAATTCAATTTGTCTCCACCTCTCTCTTCTTTTTTGTTTTTTGATTTTTTAATCTATTTAATTTCCACCATCCATCTTAAAGATGGATAGTGGAGATCCATTTTTATTTTTTTAATATATTTTTTTGTTCAATTAAGTTGTACTTTTAACATTTTTTGTTTAATTTTTAATACCTTCGTTAAATGTTTGAAAGGTCAAAAATACCCATATCTTTAATAGTAAACAGTTAAGTTTGACTAACGATAGAGGATGTACGTGTCAATTTATAATAAAGTTGTTTCTAGATGCAAGAGGGCAAACCATATGGAGTTTCAGTTCAATTTACTCAAACAAGCTCCCATAAAAAATTAAAAAACAAAATAAAATAAAAATCCTTTTTATATATACCATTCATTAAAAATTCACCTTAAAATAGACAATATTAGGTTGGTTTAGTAGTTTACCCCTTATACCTACACCATAAAGGTTGTAGGTTCAGCATGTCTCCCTCCTTAAATCCCGAATTATTGTTATATTTTAAAAAAATTCCACTTAAAATTCATCAGAAATACGTTACAGTACAAAAAAAATGCCTATTAGTGACGAACTATTTCCGACGGCTCTAATTGCCTTCAGAAATGAGTCAAAATATAATACCATATTTCTGACGGCCCAATAACCGTCAGAAATTGTCGAATAAGCCGTCAATATTATTCACATTTTCGACGGCGCAAAACGTGCCGTCGGAAATGAGAAAAAATGTAATATCACATTTTCGACGGCATTTTTTGTACCGTCGGAAATGATAAAATTTAATTCGAATTAATTTTAAGGGCAATTACGCTATTTAAAATGTAGTACTATTTCCTACATTATTTGTTATGGCTTTGTCATGGGAAAAATAATTAATTTATTATTATTATATTAATTAATAAATTATAATGGAATGTATGTGATAATTTATACACTACAAAAAAAATGTGACTTCTAGGTCAATATTTTAAATGTATCACTATATGTGTTTTTTTTATCATTGTTTTTTTTTAGCAAAATCACTCTATTAAATTTTTCATCAAATATTTTGATTTAATTTTCAAATTTTCAAATAATATATAATGTAAAAAAATTAAAATTTATGGTGATTACTGCAAGAAAATTAGATAATAGGGACCAGACTTTAGGGACAAAAAATGGTACTAATAAGAAGTCTACTTTATGTGTACATCTGACTAAATTAAATAAATATAAAATATAGCAGAATTATTAGTAATTATTAAAATTGGTTTAAATTATTAATTATTAAAAATTATTAATTTTTTAGTAAAATGTTGATTATAAAAAATAAAATCAACAAGGATATAATATACGTATCCTATTTCAAGATAAAGTAGCCGTAAAATGTAATTTCCTATCAATAGCTTATATGTAAATAGTATGCAAAAAATATTAGATATAAAGTTATAACAAAATGGTAAGAGCAACATTTACTATCAATCGTCCAGATCACCGGTTCGAACCACATAAAATGCATGGAATTTAGGGTGGGTGATGTGGCGCTATAAAGTCGAAGGCGCATCATTTTTTTTTAATCATCGAACTTTTTTCCGACGGTCCTGACCGTCGGAAATGGTAGTATTTGTGACAGCTCGTTGGTAAGGGTGCGTCTGGTACGGGGACGGGACATGACAACGTGGGACTGGACTGGACTGGACAGTTGTTCCGTATTGTGTTTGGAATGTCTGAGACAGAACTATGGACTGTACTATTATAAGTTTGGTATGGCTGAGACATGACTGGACAAGAGGTTCAAATGACCAGAGGTTCAAATGACCAGAGTGCCCTCATTATATATAATAGTATACATTATAATATTATATATTAATATATAATAGTATTAAATAATAATATATATAATATATAATAATATGTTACATATTATTATATTATATATATATTATTTAATATACAATAATATTATATATATATAATAATATGATATATGATATTATTATATATATAATAATATATATAAGATATATATAGATATAGATATATATATAATATTAAATATTACTAGATATAAAAAATAATATATATATATATTATATAATGTATATAATATATATATATATATTATATAATGTATATATATATATATTATATAATGTATATATATATATATTACAATATAATATATATTATATATTTTAATCTATATTATATATTTATATATATATATATTATATTTATATATATATATTATATATCCTATATATATAATAATATGATATATTAAATATTATTATATATATATAATATATAAGATATATAATAATAATATATATATATATGATATATGATATATTAATTATTATTATTATGATTATATATAAGATATATATATATATATATACAATATTACATATTATTATAATATATATACTTATATACATATTATTATGATATATATATATATCATATATATTATGTATTAATATATATATATATATATATATTTATCATATATATAATAATAATGTTTGATATATTATATATATTATAATATATTAAAGATTATAATATATATATATATATGATATATTAAATATTATTATTAAATAATATTATATATATATAATATATATAATATTCTATTATATTATATATGTAATTATAATATATATATATTATTGAAATATATAATAATATATATATATATATATATATATATATATATATAATACATTGGACATGATTGTAATTTTTTGAACATATGAAGGGTAAATTGGTCTTTTTAACATTTGTCCCATGCCATGGGACAAGTAGTCCCATGGTATGAGATGGGACAGTTTTTTCCGATTTTTGTCCCACATTGTCCCGTGCTGTCCTATGCTAATGTCGTGCCAAACGTGGGACAAGAGGAAACTGTCCCACGTTGTCCTGTCATGTACCACGTACCAAACGCACCCTAAACGGTTATTTGCGACAAGCGTATTTGTACTGCTTCCGACGGCTTTTTCCTGTCGAAAAAGCGTATTTCCGACGGCATTTAGCCGTCAGAAAAGACCATTTTTTTGTAGTGTTATAATAACAAAAGACATAAATCAGTAGGATCCGTCTGCATTTTAACCAAAAATCAATATGCATAAATGGTGAACTACATGCACACATTGAAAGGCCTTTATAGAGTGAAGTTAGTGTAGTTTTGTAATTTCTACTTGGATTAATTATCAATGTTATTACTACTTTATGTTTTTCTCTGGGTTTTGTAGTAATGAAGAAAGAGTGGGGACTAGCCAAGTGAGATTATAATCTATATTGTGATTCTCTGCTTTCAAATTGGTGAATCAAAAGCAGCTTGTCTGACTCAGTCACCAGCCGAAAGCAAACGATAGAGAGAGATAAGGTTTTTAATTTTTATATATAGACTTTAATTGGAAGATCAAAAAGTGTCCTTTTTTGAACATGAAGAAATAAAAATAAAAGATAGGGATATATAATGTCATCCAACTCATTTATGGACTTATGGGGTCGGTTTATATTCAAATTTAGTAAATATTTGTACTTGCAATGTTATCTTGAACTTATATATATACATTTTCAAGTTAGTACATACTGATATAACTTTATCAATACGTTGAATGTAGACCATTAGATTTATATACTTTGACTCAAAGTGTATGCATTTGTGAAAATATCTCCATAATTAGTGGTTCACATGCAACGCACTGACATAAGTTATATCAGTACGCAGTGAGGAGAAAATGATTGATTAAGAGTACATGAGTTATTGAGATATTGAAGTCAAAATTTTAAGTTACAAATTTAAGTTAATTTAGCTTGATCCTTTTTCAAATCATTTCAACAAGGGTTACATACACTGAGATCCCCTTAAATTTGACATAAATGTAGTTAAAGAGAAAATATACGTGTATCTACTCAAAACCCCATGCTCTTGAATTTGACTAACAAACTTCCTAGCAGATATTAAATTTTAAAAATGAAGATTAAATTTTAAAAATGAACACAAAACAAAAAAGACTAGAAAAAATAATTTAAAATTTTAGACATCGCTTGCTCTTATATATTGATAAGTTGATGAAGGGGATTTTCGAAATTTTCAATGGGATATAAATTAAAAAAGAATTTATAATAGAAAAAAAAAACTATTTTTAAAATTTTAAATTATCTTCATTTTAATTAATTTATTTAATATTTTTAATAAAAAAACTGTTTTAATCTTTTAAAGTATCTTCTTTTTTAAATTTGAATTCTTTTTACTGTTTTTAAAAATTAAATTTTTTAATATAGTGTTGCTTATAAATTTTTAAATTATTTGTACTAGCCTTTACTTCTTTTTTTTTTAATAATTATGGACAATTTAATCTTTTTATTTGTCAATTTCAAAAAGAAAAAGGAATATCCGAATAGATAAATATATAAATGGTAAATGCATTTACTGTTTTCGATAATAAAAGCCTCACCGGTGTATAAAATTGCAACAATAGATCGAAGGGAATTGGTGAGAAGGTTAGAAATGAATGATGTGCAAAAACTTTTGGAACATATCATGTGATTTTCAAGACAGAAAGTAGTCTGATTCCTTTTTCTAATTTTTTTTAAAAAAAGGTCTGTCCACTGTCCTTGCTATTTTCAAAGTAAATATAGTTTAGATGACAAACAAAAAGAGATGTTGAATTCCAAGAAGATTCTCTCAACTTCTGCATTTGCAGAATTTTTTTGACAAGCACAATGTTATGGGTTTTGTTGGGGTCACTGATTTAAAATAATTCTCTCTCGTGATTTACAAAAGTTGGCCTATAATAGATTTTGTATTTAGAATCATAAATATAATGTTTTAACTTCTAATATGGCTTGGTTGTAAAATCCGATGATCATTCGATAGTTATAATATTTTGTGTTTGAGTTGTTACCACCGTATGTGATATCTAACAAATTAACTTAGGGTTTTAGATGTTATAGAACTCGCATCAAAACTCTATTAACTTTGAAATGAAAATCATAAATTTGAGTACTAATTCCTTAACAAGATCGTACTAAAACCCTTATGTTAGGTGCTGTATTATGTATATGACTAAACATTATCAATTGATGGAGAATTATACATAGTTATAATCAAGAGTTTCATTAATTTTTTTTAACAAAATTTGCAGATTTTTTTTTTTTTTAACACGATCTAATATAACTTTGTAAATATCATGAAATAATATACTAGTTACAACTTATTTACTCTATTTTTTTGGACACTAATTCTGCATATATTTTGAACCATAACTCAAAAAGATATAATATTGCAGCCCAAGATTTATGACTTCTAAGCCACAAAAACCAAAATGAACCAGATAAGACAGGATCATGAGTCCCATTAATTAAACCTTTTCAAACTAGGATAAGAACTTTTGGGCAAGAACCCTAGAACCCGAAATCAAAACCATACAGACTATTTATCACAAATAGACCAATAAATCATACCATATTTTTTCGACTCAAGATTTAAGACGCATTAACTATTGGAGAAAGAAAATAAATGGGAATCAACTTATATTGGAAAGGGAATTAGAAAAGGGAGTTTGATTCCTTAGATAAAATGGGGGAATTAAGTTCCTTTTTCAGTTAGATTCGAGAATTTAAATTCTGATGTGTGTGGGATCCATGAAAGTTGATTCCAGCAGCAAGTAAACACTTTAATCACGAATCAATAATTAAGTTTCTCTTCTTTCATAAGGATTCCCAATTAGTAAGCATAATAAATGAGTATTTACAATATGAACTTGAGATCCATCAGAACTTGGCAAAATAAGTTAGAATTTCCACTACAACTAGTTAGTAGTGCCAAAAAGCCTCACATGATCAATTCCATGTACTGTACAAGGACTTACCTGCTGTTCATTTTTCTTTCACAATGGCATGGTCTAGTAGCAAGTCACTGAAGAAAGGATCAAAAATGGCTTCTTTTGTTGATTGATACTTATCCATACGTTTCTTAAATGAGCGTAAATCTCTCTCATTCTTTGAAGAACGCTCCTGCAATATCATTGATAGTAGAATGGGTAAAGAATAGATTGAACAAGAATCTCCGTTAACAATTCACCCTACTAACATAAACTGATTAGAAATCAGTTTCCTAGTTTATAAAAAAATGACCTTGATCCTCTCGTCACCTCTGTAATCTATTGCCACGTATCTAATATAATAAATCAATGGTCTGGATTATTTCTGTTAATTTTTATGTTTTTACTCTACCAAAAATAGAATTAATCAAGGCCATTAATTTAGATGAGGACAAGGTGGGGAAGACAAAGAACTTACAAATGATTTCTTCAGGAGTAAGGTATCCACCAAGTAAATCAACCATAACACATTTGTTCGAGGAAAACTGCATAAAAATGAAAATCAACGTTGTCAGCATCAATGCAATCTTGAAGGATAAAAAAAAATGAGGTTTATAGATTAATGAAATGGAGGGTGAAGAAATCAACAATTATACCTTCCTTCCCAGTAATCTTCTGCTACCTCCTTCATCTTTCGATATGTTTCTGACTGCAAACAATATTAACAATCATTCCAGTGATGTGTGAACAATAAAATAAAAATGCTAAAAGGCATCTAAAAGAATTAATAGTATTTCTTACCTGTTTATCTCCTTTCGGACCTTTAAAGAGGTAAGGGTCTGAGGATAGGTCCAGAAAGAGTATGTCTTCTCCTGTCCGCATAGTATGTTAATTCTGCTGAAACAAACAAATTTAACCCCCAATGTAGAAAACATGTGATAGGAATAGAAAATTTTCACCGGTATTGATTCTTGACAGAGTAAAATCGATTATGGATATTGACACGCCAAATGTTTTAACAAACATATGCTTCCCCTCAAGAATAAAATGCTGTGTCATAGAGTCATTTCTACTTAGAAGTACGTTTCCCCTGTAACAAACAAATTTTCCTGAAATCAGAAATTGAGCAGAAAAATGCAATATACTACAAAAGAAAGAGTTAGTAACAGGACCAGTGGAGATCACGATGTTCAAACTCATATGCAGCTTCAGCCACAGCCAGGGCAGCTGTAACCTGCAAAGCATAACAAATTCTGAGTTAAACAACAGATCAAAGCTTCAAAAATGAACTAGAAAAACCTAGAAAAAGAATCTCTAGTTTACCTGAACCAATAGACTCCGTGCTTCATCATAGTTCAAGAGCACAAATCCTTCGAGATCCTTACCACCATGTTGTAAAACAAACACGACATAGCACTGAATGCAAATTCATTGAATATAATTAATATACCAAAATAAAGAACATTTTAACTTGTAAGATATCCATGAATTGTAATTAGGACCATTGTTATGTCATATATTTGAAAATTTATGCATATATTTAAGCTCCAAGCTTCATTCACACAGAAAAACCAATGTATAAACCTGATTCTCTGGAAACTGCTTGGGGTGATCATTTTCTGAACCATGCTTTTCGTCCCAGTCTTCCCAAGCTTTGATTAGTACAGCATCATAAGGACCTTGACATACCTTTAAACTGTGAATAAAGGCATCATTATATATAATTGACCATGGAAAAGCTTCTATTTATTGACAGGTATAAATCATATATCAAAAACAAGCATGCTTGCTTTCTGTTGGCATCAAGTACATCCATCCGTGGTAAATTCAAGTCTAGATATAGCATAAATTCAATATCATGATTCACAAACTGAAGTTGATCATGAGGTTCATGACCGAGCCAACCAGTCCACTAAATTGTTGATCTAAATTCTTACAAGGAAAAAATAAAATGACCCAACATAACATGTACAACCGTGCATGCATTATTAGCAGACACCTCACTCTTATGGATTCTGCACACATATAGTAAGACCATATGATGATATGAATAAAAATTTGGATTTAAAGGCAGTTTGTTGTTTCAATAAGATCCTAACATAGAACGTCATTAAGAGGAATACATACTCTAGAGTGTCTATAAATGTTGTGCATGCATTATGAGCATCGCCCTCATTTCTTAAATGGTTGAGAGTTCGAGAAAGTACAACCTCTTCCAGCAATTCTTCTGATCTCTGGAGAACAATAAACCACACTGTTCAGTACTTAAACGAGGCATGTGAACTTCAACAAAAAGAAAATTAGGGAAATAAGGGGCTCATTATAGGAGAAAACAAGAAGGGAAAGATTCTCTCACAAATCCATCTTAAGCACTTAACAAATTTGAACAAGTAAATTTCAATCCACAGCAGGAAAACACCCAGTATATCAACAATTTCCTTCCCATAAATAAATTATTATAATTTCAATGACAGGTCCTTATCATCTAAAACGGAAGATGTTCAAATCATTATTCAGTGTCTTGACAACCTAGAGAATCTGATCTACGTTACTGGTTGGACCAGATATACACACTACAACCTACCTAACTTGCTCACAGATAGTTCACTTGCCCAAAGTCTTAATAGAAAAGGAGATGTGATTACAATATGTACCTTTTGCACTTCCCCGTTCACTTTTAAGTCCCCATCGATTGGAACTATTTTGCAAACAGCATTCCCAGCTTTAAATGCTTCTCCATAAGTACCTTCACCAATTTTGGCAATACTATCCGGGTCACTGAGTCAAGAAAGTTCCAGTTAATTCAGACCAAGGGAATAGGAACCACAGTCAAATGGAACTTCTTATTGCAAAAGGAAACAGAAAGAAAATGCAGCAGTGCAAAAGATAACCAGTGCAAAAATGAGTTTTGATACATGTGCTGATACCTGGACCAGTTAAGTGACTAAAACCCAGGACACGACTATGTGTCTTGCAATATGTGCATAAGATATGTAAAGTTAGTCATCCAGAAAAGAAAAAAAATACACAATTATAGAGGGGATAAGGAACTAACCAATACTTGGATAAAACATCCAGTAGCTCTGCAGGAGCTAACTGATCGCAAACTTTTAACAGCATAGCAAATGGATTCACATGATCAAGATCCAACGAAGCTGATGTTGATGCAAGAGAGAGTTCCTTTACTGGAACTTCTATATTTTCACAGCTCTCCTCTTTCACACTCACCAGCAATTCATTACTTAGTGAAATGTAATCTCTTTGAGGTACATCTTTGTTGGTTATATTTTTATCAGGTCTGCTTTGGATAGACTGCAAACCTGTAGTAATTTTGGGAGAAGATTTTTCTGGGGTTCTCAAAATTGAAGCATCAAAATCCTCCCTTTTTATAGGTTTCAAAGTCGTTGATGGGGTTTCTAATATCCTTGACAGTGTACTAGAAGACCCACAACTATAGTTTAACTTCTTGGAAATTAGCCATTTTTCTAGTCTTGAGCACAAATGTGTAATGGTAACATTATCACTTTGGTTGCCCATGGTCCATGTACCAAAACGCTTTGGTGAGGGGCTCTCCTCAAGTAACTCAAAGGCATCAACTTCTTCAAAGTACTCACGCTCCTTCTCAAAGCTTGCAGGTTGTACAACCTTCCCGGTAAATACCAGAAATATAAAACCGCAGGAATTCATTATAAAGAAGCAAAAAAGAAAAGAAAAAAAAATGCTGTCTTCTCTTTAATATATCGAAAAAAAATAGTGCATTCAAGATGTAAAATACATACAAATACAAACACACACACCCAAAAAAAAAATGAGAATAACGATAATGATGATACAAGTTGAAGAATATCACTTAATTTCAGGTAAATAACTAGAAATTATAAACGCAGCCAAGGAAAAGCTATAAATAACACTTAAATACACTTCATAGAGACATACCTTTGGAAGAGGTGGTTTTCCTTTTTTTCTTGGTTGCTTCTGCTTTGGCCAAATGTCAATACAAGCACCAACTGCAATACTTGTCCTCCCTCTATGTAAATAAAAAAATTAAACTACAGTTGAAAGATTAAACTTAGCTAACCTCAAAGCCAACAAAAAACAACCAGAAGGCATCTATCAAATTTTGAGAAAAAAATTATGAATATACTGAATCCACATCAAACAATAAAAAAATGCACTACTAGTAATAACCACCTAGCAAAAGGTAATTTCCCAAAAATGCAAAAAGTAAAGAGAAAAGGTTATTATGTGGTATCCACATAAAGTTAATTTTTATGGAAAAATGCCTTATACTCAGAAACGAAAAACCACTATATTCAATTACAACAAAGTCGCAATATCGAAACCAGCCGGCAGCCACATAGGCGAATTCTACCACTAAATGAAACTGGATAATATATTTGTTAGCATGGGATTAGACACTCAAATAGAGTAAACTGTCAGATGTCACCACCTTTTCCCCTTTTTCTAATGTTTTATTACTCTCCTTCATCTCACATTTTATCATAATGTCTCTTCACCATCTCACAAAAGTATAATAGGAAGCCTTGGCTTACTTGGGATAAATATGCACCATACATACAAGAGAAAGTGTGTATGCGAGGTCACTATGAGCTAGCCCTCTTATGGTGGTGGTGCATGTATGAGTGTAAGAAAACACACAAAGTCACCATATGTTCAAGAGAGCAAACCGTAAAAGGCTGCTATTTTTTAGAGTTGTATTCATATTTCAAATGTATATGGGTGTCTCTCTCTCTTGAGTACTGTGTATGCAACATATAGATAAACATTCCAGTGAACTTAAAGTTTTTCCTAAACACTTGTTGACGGCTTGACGCCCAAATTTGGAACCCATTTCTGGACAACAATTATGAGCAACAAAAACCAATATCAGATGGAATTACCCCAACCTAAGAATCCGAATAATCATGCTAACAACATTGATATAAGAGAGCTAGATATCAAATCAAACATATACTTTACCTACTTCATTTCCCATTAAGACTTTTTCCAACTCTAAGGTCAGACTCCAAAATGCTAACCTTAAAACTATTATTTTCATCTTTCTTCTTTTTCCTTATAGCTGCTAACTTCAGCTTCCATATTAGTTGTTGTTTACACCAATTTGTATTCACTTTCTCATAATTATCAAAAAGCGTGCATGACACACAAATGAATTATTTCAACATACATAGAGTGAGGCCTCATTTAAACAAACCATCAAACACTTACCCTAACCTCTAATAAACAATCAACCAAACTCAGAATTATCCCAAAATTAATATTTCACAACCCAAATTTCCAAACAAACTACAATAAAAAAGAGAAACAGAAACAGAACATAGAAAAAGCAAGTATAGACAAAAGATTAGAACCTGGTGGACAATGACCGGTTCCAACTGACCCGCTTCTTGTCGATATTAGCAGCAGCAAAACTCAACCTATTTGGATCACTCGAACCCACCTGGTTCCTGAAAAAACACAGTGTACAAAACCCATGTTTTCAAAAACACAAATAAATTAACAAGCTAAAAGCTTTCAAAAACATACAAGACTACGTCTTTATGTGTCTGGTGAGGTCGTCTTCTTCGATAAATCACATCAAATTTCGTCTGGTTTTGTTGTTCATCAGACGCGACGATTTCTGACCAGAGATCCACACCAATTTCATCTGAAATTCGATCATGTATGCATGTTATCTTACACCACATTAAGAAAAAACAAAAAAGATTATGTTTTTGTAAATGATTTCTCTACCTGCTTTGGAACCCATGAAGCACACTAATTTTTACAGATCGAGAGATTTGACAAGACTGGAGAATTTTCAAATGGATACCAAAAGGCGGGATTTGGGTGTCAGAACGGAATACGATGTCGTTTTGGTTGATAAGGAATGCCAAATATGATTTTTTTTTTAAGATTTATTTTCTTGAAATTGAAATTTAAGATATATTACGAAAGCAATCCTTTTTTTTTTTGAAGTACAAAATAATCCAAAATTTACAATTACAAAATATCATTATTGTTTTTGAAAGTTTTTTTTATTAACATTCACAAAGTTTTTTTTAAAAAAAAAAAATTAAAAGGGTCAACTAATTTAGTTTATATTTATTGTAATAAAAAAGATATAATATGATAAACTAAATTACAAGAATTTTTTTCTTGAAACACAAATTACAAGATATTTAAATTTCACTTTTTCAGGTAAAGTGACATTTCAACTTTCAAGGTTGAAATGGTTGTATAATTCTCTTATATATATATTCTATAAATTTGATATAATAATTGCATTATTGTACTACATATTTATATATTCCGTATTTCCGTTTTCAATTGTTTAAAAACTATTTTGTAGACCATTTGATAATTTGGTGATCGATGTTTTAATTGCAATTCATTTACCATGTAATTTGAATAAATAATTTAGACAATCTTCTCCTAATACCCCAAAAAAAAAAAAAAAAAAACCTAATCTTGCATAAAGTTACATGTGAACAATCAACTTCTAAGTTTGAAATCACTACTTATATAGGTGGTATTAAGACCATAATTCACATGAACATTTTATAATCTTAATAAGACAAGCGAGGGAGAATAATTGCATCAATATCGTTTTTAACTTTTAAAATCTTGAACTTTAATTTTCAGTCATTAGATATATCTAACTTGTGGAATATGTTTATCGTTTAAGATAAATAAACACAATCATATAAACTTTCAAAAACAATACAAATCTATAAAATATTATGGTTATAAATGCAAACATATCAAAATATTCAATTAATTGAAAAAATTGTACCATAAACAAAAACACAAAGCCAAAAAAACTATCTCCAATCCATAAACAGAACTATAGAATGACTAGGTAGTAGCATTTTTCTTTTCTTTTTGTTCATATCCTGTTTAGGGCAACAATTCCCAGAAGATTGAAGCATTTCCTAATAACTATTAATGTTGCTTCACACAGTAAAAGTCTGCTGGTTTCCTCTGCTGACCCAACAACCTGCCCAAATTATACAACAATATTAGGTTTATATACTACATTTCACAATTCTTGTCTATCTTTTCACTACATTTTACTGTAAATGTAAAAATTTATCAAGTACGAAATCTTTTTTTTTTTTTTTGTGCGGGATTCTGGTTCTGTAAATTTAGATTTCTGAAATGGAAAACAATGTAGACAAGTTTGGTATTGTTTTGAAAATAAAAAATAGGTAAAATAATTGTTTGATATTGTTTAGAAAAACGGTGGAAAACAATACTTTGTAGTTCTAAATTTGAAAACATTGTTTTTCATTTCCAAAAACACGTAAATAAACATCTTTTCACACACCATTGAATCTCCTCTCTTAGACTCTCACCGTCTTATTACAACATGAGAGAAAAAGCATTTGACTTTACGATATGTAATGTTTATTCCTTCTCTTTCGTCACGTGTATTATAAAAATCTGATTATATTTTCTAACATACCTTACAATTGTCGTAAAAATGGCGGAAGTATTCAGACAGATTGAAAAGGTAGTCACACAACGTATGTGGCATCAGATTAGAACAGGACTCCTCCACAGCCTGGTAAATCACGACAAATGAATCCGTTATAACTCACTACAAGAAAAACATGATTTTATGAAAGATAAAAAACATCACAAAAGCGTGTGTTTATGACGATTTTCAAGTCGTCGTATTCTGATACGTCATAAACGATTTACGACGATTCATAAAACTGTCATTATCTCATGACATTGGAACTAAGATCAAGTTGATGGGGAGAGAATGTCTTACCTCCGAAAATCGGAGCAAATGAAGCCCTAATGCGCGTTCGTTCGCATGATCCAACACTATAGACCCGGTCTGTAACAAGCAAGTATTTATACCATGTCCAGTAATTATTTTTTAGATAAACTCTCACATAGATGATGCACTGAAAGTATACATACATTCATGTAATCAATGATAATTAACAAAACAATGACAATAGTAAAATTTGAGTCATCTACTGATGTAATTGAAAGTTAAAACAGTATGTACCAAGCAAAAAATATGAGACCGAACTCTGAGAACCAAAACTTGATCAAAGTGCATGGAAACTTACTTTCTTCAACTCCTGAATGTTTTGTTCAGATTTCTCTATCATTGCAAAGATCCGTGCATGCGCATACAGCAATGAAACAGCAGTGTTACCCTGCTCGTAAATTGTAAAAGACAAAACAACACAATCTTATAAGAACTCTGATCAGATTATTACACTAGTTGTAAAGAGCTAATATTGCACATTTGCACAAGATAATATTCAGATACAAATTGATTAAAAGGCAATAATTAGTAGTAGTAGTATAAAAATCACCCTAGTATTAAGCATTTGCTGGAAACTAAATGTGTAATTGGTCAATCTGTTGCTCTTCAGGTCTGCATACCTGCCAAGACAAATTGATCAAACAATATTGTAGACCATATCTTCAATTGCACTTTGCTGCATTGAGAGATAATAGTTATACATTAAAGTTCACAATCATGGGTAATGTTTTAACTGAATGCTCTAATAATTGAACAATAAAATTGGTATGTATGTACTTTTTATTTGCACACTATAATAGTTATACATTAACTTACTTGATAGCAGCAATACCAACTGGCTCGGAAATTTGCTCAAGCTCCTCATCTGTCCAAAGTATACCACCTGAACAGCATAAAAAGTTTAAATTCTTCAAGCTTGTTAGTAACCGCTCAATCAAAAACTTATGCTGTCAGATAACAGCCCAAACAAAGATATAAATATGATAAAACTGACTGAATAAAAACAAACAATAGAGATCCAGACCAAATCTAAACTGATTAAAATGGGATCATTAGATTTTATACCATAATTCATACGCTTATCCTGATTTTTCTTGGATTCCTTAAGCATGCGACTCTTGGCTTCATCAAGTAAGTCAACTAATCGGACCACCTCACTGCTTCGAGTTCGAAAGCGCTTTCCATCTTCTCCAAGAACAAGGCCAAAACCAACATGGCTAGCTTTAGGGTATGCTCTATTATCACCTGAAAGCCAACCAGCACGTTTGGCAGCCTGAAATATAAAATCAATCCATTAGTTATAACTTATAGCACGCAGAAATGTAACTAAAGTATATCTGAAATGGAAATTTGATGACACACAAACCAAATAGAGGACAAGGCATTAGGATATATATATACATACACTGAAGACCTTATCAAAGTGTTCCTGCTGACCAACATCAGTAACATAGATGATCCAATCAGCTTGCTCTTCATTAAGGCGATACCTAAGCAATCAAGCAGTACAATCAATACTTATAGGTTAGTTCATTGTAAACCCTAATCGTAGAACGATGAGAAGAAAAAATGAAACACCAAAAAAACTAACCAAAGAGCAGCAAGATCAGACGATGAGAGGTGTGCTAAACCCTTCAATCCAGATCACACGAGCACCTTCATTTTCTTCAACTAATCCTTGGTTGGTCAAGGCCTCAATAACCCTAGGAATGTATGGATTATAAAAGCTCTCACCCTATCAACAATGTCAAAAATAAATACATTCAAATAACAATTTCCATTTCAAAAGTGTAGATAGAGTTAATCTTCTGATAAAGTTCACTTCAAAACTCCTTCCCACCCCAAACCCATCAAAATTTTCATTTATATATATATATATATATACATACGCGCACACTTGCACATTGAAAGAAGAAAATAAGTGAAAAAATTTCCAGTCCTCCCATAAGCTACCAATAAAAAAAACCTAGTGGACATGGTAAATACAAGCCATATATAATGGCAATTCAATGAAAGCTAAAAAAATTTACCTTCTCCTCTAGCTCAACTCCAAGGCGATTATAGACCTTATCAAACTCTTTTCGACTAATATCGCAGATCTGCATCCATACTTGTCGATACTTGGGTTCCCCACCCTGTGACAATTCAAATAGACCTTACTATGATCTTGCACTATCAATATTAGATCAACCTAACATAAGTCTTAAATTACAAGGAGAAACAAACTCACCTGGAGCCGAACCACTGCTTGTTGTGCCCTTGCTTTAAAGGCAGGATCTTCATCAAATCTCTGCTTGGATTCTTTATAGAAAGCCTAACAATATACCATACAAGTTATAATGAAAATAAAGTGCTACATATAAACTCACATTTTGTGTTTGTTTTTTTTTATTTTAAAATGCGCATGTTATGAATATCCAAAGACATTAATAGTTTACTCTCACCTGTAGATCACCGATGGCTGTTTCGTTAAAATCTTCAACACTTGGAAACTTGTCGAAGAGGTTTTCAATCAACATACCAAACTGCAAAATACATATGAAATTAATGTTTAAGCTTGGTCTAATGACAAAAAAAAAAAATGATAACAAATTTTCAGAAACCATATGATCATCTACCTGTGTACCCCAATCACCAACATGATTACGACGAAGAACTTCAACGCTGGAAAACTCAAGCATTCGGGCTATACAGTGTCCGATGACAGTAGACCTCAAGTGACCGACGTGCATTTCTTTCGCTATATTGGGAGAGGAGAAATCAACAACTGCCTTTCTGACATGAAGCCGCGGTGCCCATGTTTCGATACCATTGACTAGCATCTTCTGAATGTTCTGTATCATCAATAACAACATATAAACCAACCACGAAAAACAATTGCAAGTACAATTAAACGCATATAATAGTTAGTATGCAAGAACCTCAGCTATCCAATTGTTTGATAACACGACATTCACAAATCCAGGTCCTCCTATGGAGCTTGATTCAATCATTTCAGATTCAGGAAGATTTCTCAAGATGGCCTACCACAAAAAATAAAAAATCATTTGATGCCCCTATCATGTGAGAAAAAATGTCAACTTCATGAGTACCTGTCCAACAGATGCAACATTTTGATATTCAACATATTTTCCTTGGATTTTAGAGAAAATCCCCATGGCATTGTTGCTACATCACAAGCAAAAAAAAAAATAATTCACAATTAAGATTCTTGAAGAAAACCAGTAATGAAAATAAAAATAAAAAAGATACATTTTCCATGTACGTAATCACATTATAATTATCATACCATTGGTAATCACTATGTCTTGTAGAAGAAGCAACAACCAAAGGCTCTGTAACTGGCTCATTAGGGAATGTTTCTCTAATCGATGCATCAAAGAGATTTGCTAATTGTTGCTTTATATTGCCTAAGTTTTCTTCTTCCTGTATCATCATAACACGATCAGTATTATAAGATCAATTTATCGGTTTTCAGTCGTTAGATTCATATATTTCTACTTAGTCAACATCATTAAAATCAGTGTGTAGTGAAAAGAAAACTCTAAAACATTCTTATATATAGAAATTCAAACTAAACTTATTTGCACATAAAAACATAGAAAACAAAATATAATTGACTGTTATATTATAAATATATAACGTCTGAGGAGATACCATTATATATATATATATATATATATATATATATATATATATGTTAACTTACATTATTCATGCTTGTTATATATTTTGCTGCCAATGCAAGTCTTCTAAATGTTCCTCGCTCTTAATATGTGTCTCTGTTTCACAATGAAACAATAATTATGTTTTCTTCAACCAAATCAATATTCAATCATGATATTTGAATTTAGAAAAAAAATTAACTAGATGATTATTGACACAGGAGATTACTCTGAAGTGAGAATCCAGCAGCAAACTGAAATAAAATATTAATTAAGGTTTATTTATAGAGATAATAATACTACGCTACCTGACAAAGAAAAAAAAAATCCTGATAAAATCAAAATTAATATCTCCTAAAAAAAGAGGAAAAAAAAATCCGTTCTTGTAGTTGGTTTTCTTCTTGCATCAATTAAACACTTCATAAAATATAAAAATATATTAATTAACTACAATAAAATAAACTATATGAAAAACCCATGGACAAATGGAAACCTACAAAATTAAAAACCGACTTACAAAGTATAGTGCAGATCAAGTAGTGATGCTGCTGAGTTTGAAACTTTTCCTGGGAAAGTGATAGAAATTTTCCAGTCTATTGCCTATTTTTGAATGAGAAGATGCTTGAAATATAGTAGAATTAGGAAAATTAATTATGTATACACATATGAGGTTAAATTATTAATTAAAATCTCAAATACTTATTTCAATTCATAAATACAGTATATTCTTAAAAACAGTATGGCAAATTGCACAAATTTATTCTGCCTATATGCATAATTGCATTAAACTAGGAAAAATACCACAATTACACAGACACACTACCACTGATTAACGGTTTCTGTTACAAATAAGGGATAATATCACTTTTGCCCTTAGAGAAATAATAATATTTTAAAATTTTGAGAAAATAAAATAATGAATTATCACTTCTTCTTCACTGACAAATCATAATACACATTATGGGTGCGTTTGGCACCTGGATGGGACAGGACAGGACGAGACTGTAAGGAACGGGACAGGACATGACAGGATAGTTGTTTCGTATTGTGTTTGGAATGCTTGGGACAGAACTATTAACTGTACTGTTATGCGTTTGGTATGCTTGGGACATGACATGACATGACAAGAGGTTCAAATGACCAAAGTGCCCCTATTGTGATTGATAAATATTCTTAATCAATAATTTTATAAGATTATTTAATATGGATATTTGGGATCAAATTAATAAATTTTAAAATATTAAATATTTAAAATATTCAAGAAGTTAAAAATAATGTAATTTAAAAAACTGAAAAACAAATTATATTTTTTTAAATTTATCTCCACCATTCATATTCGTGATGGATGGTGAAGATTAAATGGAAATTACCAAAAAAAAAACACACAAACTGAAAAATGAAAAAATATATATAAATTGAGGTGAAGATCCAATCTAGGATTGGTCTCCATTCTCCACCAATATGTTCAAAATCCTTGTCCAGCAAACAGCTCAAGAACATCCAGAGATTTAATCTCCAGCAAAACAACTCAAACCTCATCAATAATTAGATTTAATCTCCAACAATTTTGCCCTTAACTTGCCCTCAACAGATCTCCATAATAATTTTATTTGATTAATAAAAAAATTAAAAAAATTAGATTCAGTACATTCATTCAAACCCAGATTCAACAAACCATCCACCACCACTAGCAGATTCGACATCACCCTCAACCCATATTCAATCAAACCTAGCTTCAATCAAAATCGACATCACCCCCAACCCATATTCAATCAAACCTAGCTTCAATCAAAACCCAGATCCAATCCTTCAAATCCAAAGAACAAAAAAATACAAAAAAAATTCCATCTTTGGATTCGGTGGATAGCTAACCAAATCCAGAACCATCATCCACAACCCATCATCAATAACCAAACCCATATTCTCTCTCTCTCTCTCTCTCTCTCTCTCTCTCTCTCTCTCTCTCTTTCTCTCTCTCTTCTCTAATTCTCTCTTCAATCAAACGCATAACCATTCATCACCACATCAACCACCGGATTCAATTAAACTCAGCCACGACCTCACAAACCCCCACAAACCTCGTCACCGACAAAATCGATTTCTCACAAATCGAGATCAACAAAAGCCACCATCTCCAAAATCAAAAGGATCGAACGGAGAGAGAGAGAGAGAGACAAGTGGGAGAAACTGAGGCCTTTGCTCCTCGCTGGCGATCAAAGAAGAGAGAGAGAGAGAGAAGCTCGCCGGCAATCAAAAAAGAGCGAGAGAGAGAGAGAAGCGTGAGAATGGCTGGATTTTATTTTATATTTGGTATATTTGTAATTTTTAAAATATTTGAGGGTAAAAAAGTCTTTTCATGACTTGTCACATGCATGGGACAAGTCTGGCAGAGCTATTTGGGTGGGACATTTTTTTGGGTTTTTTGTCTCATCGCGTCCCGTCCCGTCCCGTCCCATGTTAAGGACGTGCCAAACGTGGGACAAGAAAAAATTGTCCCGTCCTGTCCCGTCCCGTCCCACGTACCAAACACACCCTATATGCACCCACACTTAAGATGGTAAAAATCCCCAACCCGTCCCATATCGGCGGGGCTCCGATCAGGAGATCCGTTCAGATTGGGTTTGGAGCATTTAAAATAGGGATCGGGTCAGATTTTGGTCAAACCTTTTTGACCCATTTTTTATCGAGTTGGGTATGGGTCAACCTTTTGTACCCCGCCCATCCATATTTGATCCAATATTTATATAGTTATTTTTTTAAATATAAAAATATAAATTGAAAAACAAATTTCTAATCTCTTTGGTATTTTATATTTGAATTTAAAGTTTATTAAATTTAGATGTTGTGTTCTATTAAATTTAAGTTTATATATGAATTTTAATTGTATATTAAAATGTTTTTTATAGTGTATGTTTGTATTTAAGTGTATATTTAAATTTCCATTCAAAAATGAAAAAAAAAAAATTCCAATGGCCTATTGCCTTGGTGGTTGGAATCTCCCAAGTGTGGTTCCACCACCAAGGTTCAAGCCTTGGTATGTACATAATTATTGTCCCACCTTTGGCTATTAAATCCCAAAATGTGGGGAGCTCTCTCCTGATATAATGAGAGCAGTCATCTCTCCAGTTGATTGTGAGAGTTGTAGTCCGGTTGTAAACTCTCTCCGATAGTGGGAGTAGTATTCCGGGATGTACTTATAGAGTCTATT
Organism: Dipteronia sinensis; assembly: GCA_033220585.1. Classification (NCBI taxonomy): domain Eukaryota; kingdom Viridiplantae; phylum Streptophyta; class Magnoliopsida; order Sapindales; family Sapindaceae; genus Dipteronia; species Dipteronia sinensis. The sequence continues at coordinate 23,667,013 of CM065636.1, forward strand.
CTCGCTAGATCCCGGTTGTAATTGTACTTCAAAAAAAATTTATATATATATATATATTTGCTAATTAAATGTATTTAATTAATGTTAAAATTTAAGTCAATATCCTAAAATTTAATTATATGGTAAAATAATTTATATATTTTATGGTTGGATCATTTCGGATCGGATATGGAGCACCCCTTATTATTTCGGATAAGGTTTAGAGTAGAAAATGAAAACTCATTCGGGACACGGGTTGAGTTTGGGATAACTCGTACAAATCTAGTATCGGGTATGAGACACCTCATATCCGATCTGATCCAACCCGACCCGACATCCCTGCCCACTCTCACACACCAAATCACTTAAAACAGAAAGCTTATCTACGTCACTGATAAAAGAGAAAACAAACGGAAGGAAAAAAGAAGCAGAACGCTCCATCTGGTCTGCTCCGTCGCGAGGTGTAGATACTCTTCCGTGAGAGGCAGACCGCTCCTTCGCAACCGAATCGGACTCACCAAACTCAACGTAGTCCCAACCTAGCTAACGATGGTCAAATCGGGTGACTCGGTGATTCGGGTTGTTGATTCAGGTTGGGATGTTGAAGGATAACGAGTTGGACACATACAAGTTTGGATGTTTGGGGAAGATGAATATTTAAACTTTGTTTTGTTTTTATTAGCTGTTTAGTTATAACTAATTTTAGTTTTTAGGGATGACGTGGCTAGATGTGATTGGACAAATGATTTTTTCTTTGAGTACTGTATACATATAATAAAGGTAAATTAATGTAATTTGCTCTTAAATATCACTCTTTCTTGCTTCTCAAGTCAAGATTTGCTATATTATTAAAAAAAATAAGTCAAATTTAATTCCAAATCATTATATATTCTTATGTAACTACAATCTAAAATGGATAGTCCAAAATTTGAAAATCTAAAAAGTTTATTTGTGTTGTTTTTTTGATAGTTTGGAGGATAAATTATAATTTTTTTTTTAAAAAAAATCAATTGGAAATATTTGAACTATAAAAAATATAAATGTAAAAAATAATTAGATAAAAATTAGATAAAATTACCGATATTTAAAAATTAAAATAAAATTTGGCTTAGGCCTTTGAGTTTAGATTTCAATCCATATGCTTTCTCTTCTTTTTTTTTTCTTTTTTTTGATAAAAAACACAATAAGTTACAGAGAAAGGCTGCAGTCCAACCAAAGACGTTCCCTAAGGGAAGAGGAGGCCATAGTTGCCAGCTTACGTGCCAAGGCATTATCCGATTTGGGAATGGCAAAACACTTACAAATACCAACCTCTAAAAAGAGGGAAACAATATCATTAAAATGAAACTGGCATCACCCGAAGCAGGAACTGACGAGTTCAGGGAAGATGCAAAAAGGGAGGAGTCAACTTCTGCAGTTTGAACAAGGATGCTATGATATTTGGCCAGCAGAAGACCCTCACGAAGAGCAAGAAAATCACCAATCACAGAGCTGAAATTTTCGCCCAGGGGTTTGGACAAGGCCGCAATCACTTTCCCTTTGACATCTCTGATAGCAACACCCACACCAACAGACCCCGCCCCTCCATGAAGAGCAACATCAGAGTTAAGTTTTAACTGACCTGGAGGAGGGGCTATCCAGTCATTGCAGGGCACATTGGAGGAAGACGAGACGTGAGGAGTCATTGCCTTTTAAGAACACTGGAACTCAGAAAGGAAATTCTCTGCCCAAGCAGTCAGGGCTTCAAGTTCCTTTGGCTTGACCCCATGGAGAGAGGTGTTACGATTCTCCTATATAACCTAGATAATGATGCAAAAGGAGGCCATATCATCATTACTAACCTGAGAGAGGAGGCTGGAAAGAACCTCCTTGACTGGAAGCTCGATGAGGTTATCCAAGAAGCTGTTGAAATAGGTGCAACCCTACACCTTCCTCGCTTCTAAGCACCAGAACAGGGAATGCTCCGGGGTGTCCACACCAGAATTGCAACTGACACACCAAAGCTAGTCCACAATTTTCCGTTTCTACAAATTAAAGCCGGAAGGGATGGCATTGAGGCAAGCCCTCCACACAAAAATCTTGACTTTTGGAGCAAGATTGAGCTTCCGAAGGGATGACCACCAGTTACGCACCAGAGTGGAGTTGGACATGGATTCAAGAAGTTTCTCGCTCAAGGCCAACCTGTAGTCACTCTTGACAGAATACACCCCTGAATTCTCGAAATGCCAAGTAGAGCTATCAAGACCACCAGAGAGGCTAATAAATAATAGAAAGGATTATCTCCCTGTCAACTGGAAGGAAAGTCTAGTCCAACAACTCCAAATTCCAGCCCGGAATATCAAGATCAATGAGAATTGCCACACGCATATCAGTAACATGATATGGAGTGATAGGTTTGAAAGTACTAGGTCTAGGGAGCCATTGATCCCTAAAGATTCTGATACTATTACCGCCCCCTACTTTCCAGTGTAGCCCTTTCATCAAAAGGGACCCCCCCCCCAAACAATACTCCTCCAAATGTGGGAACATCCAGAATTGAGGGGGGCCTGGAGAAAATCAACGTTTTTGAAGTATTTCGCTTTGCAAAGGCGGTCAACCAGCGAGTCCTGACCCGAGAGCACCTTCTAAGCCAATTTCGCCAAGAGAGACTGATTGAAAAGGGAGAGGTCCTTGAAACCTAGACTGTAGGGAAAAACTGTTCAAAACGCGGCGGAAGCGAAAAACTTGGTTGGTATATTTCAAAACTTTTCCTTTAAAAGAAAGAACCTTAACCCTTGATTAATTAACATATAATAAAAGTATCGTACCTTTTTCACGTGACGATTGATATTGCATCGATTTGAATCCGCTTGCCTCGAATTGAATCCGTAAGATCTTCCAATCCAATCACGAAAGTGAATCACCTAGGAGTGTGAGCTCCCTTTCTTTAAATTGTAAACCTGAGGATGGAAACAAAAATCTTTTTCTTTTTGTTAGTCATAATAATCCTCGTAGAGAAAATAAAGAACGTTTTTTCACTTGTGAATTCTCAATCTTTTAATCGAAAACTCACTTGAACCCTAATTCGATCTTGTACATTAAGTTTTTTGATGTAAAAGCTTCTAATGTACTATCGAAAATAAAACGCTCCTTATTGTTCTTCTCTAAGGCCGAATTCTACACCCCTTTCTTGAGTTGAAAGTTTTTTTTTATTCAAAAGTAAGAGAATAAAAATTCTTTCTTTAAAAAAAAAACTTTTTTTGTTAAATCACCTTATTAATTCCGAATTTAATAATATATATATATATATATATATATATATATATATATGGTGGCCAAAATTCTCACTAAAGTAGGATTTCTACCTTGTAGTCAAATCCTCACACAAGTAGGATTACTTCTTCTCCAAGTCTCCTATCAATTTTGAGTTTTAACCCTATTCCAACTTATGACTGTATTATCTAATATTAAATTATTGAATATTAAAATTGTGACTATATCAAAAACTTCCTAATTTGACTAGATAAATAAAATACTTATATTTATCTACTTATCAAATATAGTCTTTGATATTTACCATACTACCAACAATAGTATGACACTAAGAGTCATACGCCTAGTTAGAAAAAGATTTTAACTTTCAATCAAACAATTAATTAATTACTTAATTAATTTCCATTTGATTAATTAATAAAATAAAACAATATATTAGACTAATAATTAGCCTTGCCGCCCAAGTATATACTTGTACAATATATTATTTTTCCATTTTATTAAATCCATTGGACTTTAATAAAAAGTCCACATGTGAACTAGGCTCATTCTTACTATAAAAGAAATAAGTCAACATGCCTTAAATTAATAAATTAATATAATTTAGCAATCCATTTATTTAAAATATGCAAATTATATTCTTAATGTATTAATGGAATGCTGAATACACCGCATTGGGGCCACCCTAGGATTCCTACATCCTTGGCCACCCATTCCAGGCTTTTTTAAAGAGTTACCGCATGTCTTGATCACATAAGACCACACCTCTCCAAAAATTTTGGATTTCGAAATCCAAAAATAATTCTAGATGGACCCAGAATTGGTCCGGTAGAATATATCAAGTGATCCATGCAAGTTCGTGCGGATTGGGGATCTTGGCGGACTATCTAATTTAAGCTTCACTAGACATAACCTAATCACAATCAACAAATGATTCACTTATGTCCGATCTATTAATTTTAGCTCATTTCACTAAAGAGCTAAAATTGAACTCTTAAATAAAGATAGAATAAGATAATATTTCTCATTCATACCCTAGAAAATCTTAATGGAGATAGTGTATCCTCGTGAAGAATACCAGTAATCGCCAAGAGCTCATAGACCATATATAGCTCTTCAAGTTAACATATTTACACATATGACCACATTTTGAACTTGGATATTTTGACTTGTCCAGAAGCCATATTTCAATAGACACTATTGAAAACTTAACGTTAAGATTTAATATCCAATACCTCAAAACATCCATATGATGATATTCTACTCTCATTTAATAAATAGAGCCACGATGTCCATATCTATAAATGAAGTCCTCTATCGATTAACAAATGAATACCACCAAACTATCGATGATAGACTATACTATATAATCGTACTTATTGATAGCTCAAATGATAACACTTGCAACCATAAGTCCATCATTTATCACAGGATTGAGATAGACTCTCTGATTGTCTTCAAGTGAAAACTTTTATCCATTGACGGTTCTGGATAAAGTATTTCACTATGATCATATTCAGTGCACCCAGTGCACTAGATTCTTTTGCCCACTTTGATGATTTTAGACTCATCATAACATATTTGATCCCACTCAAATACTAGCAAAAGAATCTACAACTTTAACAAGATAAAGACGCTCAACCTTTATCTTAAGTTATGAATATTATTCAAGACTAACTAAAGAATTGTGTCTACCTCATACATATCCAGATGTATGTACAATTATTCTTTTCTCATAGTCTTTTGATCTTATGATTATTTACTTTTGACAATTATAATAATTAAACTATAAATGCTATAAGATTTGTTAAACTAGAAATCACTTTATTGATATGAAAAGATTGTCAAATACATTATTATACTCTTGCTATTGAGCATAATCCTAACAATCTCCCACTTGCTCTATAGCAAATGTGTCATATCTCTCATCCTCATGTTCTCTAAATGCCGATCAAAACTCTTCTGTGGAAGAGCCTTTGTGAAGAGATCCGTTAGATTTTCTGCTGACGCGATCTTGGTAATTCTCACCTCACCCCTATGCACAATTTCCCTCAGAAGATGGTACTTTCTTTCAATGTGTTTTCCTCTCTTATGACTTCTTGGTTCTCTCGAATTAGCCACTACTCCACTATTGTCACAATAGATAGTGATCTGCTTATTCGCATCAGGAACCACTTCCAAGTCAATCAAGAATTGGCGGAGCCAAACAGCCTCTTTAGCAACTTCGCATGCGGCCACATACTCAGCTTCCATGGTGGAATCAACAATACAAGATTGCTTGATACTCCTCCATATGACTGCCTCTTTTCCAAGTGTAAACACAGATCCTGATGTTGATCTTCTGGAGTCAGAATCCGATTGGAGATCGAAATCTGTATACCCAACGGGAATTAAATCCCCTACAGAGTATACAAGCATATAATCATTCGTTCTCCTGAGATACTTGAAAATATGTTTGACTGCCGTCCAGTGATCAAGACCAGGTTTCGATTGAAATCTGCTAACTATGCCAACATCAAAACAAATATATGGTACAGTGCAAAGCATTGCATACATGAGACTTACAACTGCCGAGGCATATGGAACTCGACTCATGAATTGCTTTTCATGCTCATTCTTAGGAACTTGTTCCTTAGAAAGTTTGATTCCATGTCTGAAAGGTAACATACCTTTCTTGGAATCTTGTATGGAAAATCTAGACAAGATTTTATCTATGTATGAAGCTTGGGATAATGCAATCGTTCTATTCATTCTATCCCTTATGACTTGGATACCAAGAATATAACTTACCTCTCCTAAGTCCTTCATATCAAATTGTTTTGCTAACCATTCTTTTATTGATGTCAATACACCTACATCGTTTCCAATCTCAACGTAAATAACTAGGAAAACCAACTTGTCACCTTTAATCCTTTTGTATACATAGGGTTCGTCAAGGTTTTGAATAAATCCAAAACTTTTCATGGCTTGATCGAACCTTATGTTCTAGGATCTGGATGCTTGCTTCAATCCATATATGGATCTTTGCAACTTGCATACCCTTTCCTCTTGGCTCTTTTCAATGAATCCTTCTGGTTGCATCATATAGATGCTTTCATCAAGACTTCCATTAAGGAAAGTTGTCTTGACGTCCATTTGCCAAATCTCTAGGTGTAGAGATGCCGCAATGGATAAGAGTATCATAATGGATTTAAGCATGGCCACATGGGAGAAGGTTTCCTCATAATAGATACCTTCCTTCTGTGTGTAACCTTTAGCTACCAATCTAGCTTTAAAGGTTTCCACCTTTCGATCCATTCCTCTCTTCCTCTTGTATACCCACTTGCACCCAATGGGTTTTATCCCTTTAGGCATGTCCACAAGAGACCAGACTTTATTTTTGAACATAGATTCAATTTTGGATTGCATTGCCTTTTGCCAATGGCGACAATCAACATTTTCCATGGCTTCCTTGTACGTGTAGGGATCATCGTCATCCGAGAGATTCTCTACAGATTCTCCTAGACTGACGTATCTCTCAGGTTGTTTATTAACCCTCCCACTACGACGAGGTATGGTAAATTGTTGATCTTGTGTTGGTGCGGAACTTACAATTAGGCTAGGTTGTGAAACCTCTTGTGGAATTGTATCTCCTGAAAGCTCATTCAGGACAATTCTACTTTTAGGCACAAAATTATTCATATAGCCATCTTCCAGAAATTTAGCATTTGTCGAAACAAATACTTTAAGATCTAAAGGGCTATAGAAATAATATCATTTGGATCCTTTTGGATACCCTACAAATATGCATGTTTCTGAACGGGACTCCATCATTTCTGTCTTTCCTTTTAACACGTGCGCAGGACATCAAAATATCCTTAAGTGTTGTAAACTAGGCTTTCGCCCAGTCCATAACTCATGTGGTGTTTTAGGAACTGACTTAGATGGTACATCGTTTAAAATGTACATAGCGGTTTGTAAAGCATATCCCCAAAAAGAATTAGGGAGCGTTGAATAACTCAACATAGACCTAACCATGTCCAAAAGAGTTATATTTCTCCTTTCTGCCATCCCATTTTGTTGAGGCGTACCTGGCGCAGAAAACTGAGAAATTATCCCATTATCAATAAGATATTGCTGAAACTCACCAGATAGATATTCTCCACCACGATCAAACCTCAAGATTTTTCTGTGTTTCTCTAGCTGATTTTCTACTTCAGCTTTAAATGCTTTGAATATGTCAAAAGCATCTGACTTATGTCTCATGAGATACACATAGCCAAATCTTAAGTAATAATCCGTGAAAGTGATGAAGTACTCATATCCACCTCTAGCTTGAAATGTTCATAGGACCACACACATCAGTGTGTATTAATCCTAAACATTCAGTGGCTCTTGTCCCTTTGGTCGTGAACGACCTTTTGGTCATCTTACCTTCCAGACAAGATTCACAAGTTGGTAGATCATCAAAATTTTAAGTCACTTAAAGGTACATCACTAACCAATCTTTTAATCCTATCAAGGTTAATATGACCTAGGCGCAAATGCCATAGGTAAGTTTCATCTTTTGATAATTTTATTCTTTTATGATTAGGTTCCATTGATTCTGTGTCTAATAAGTGAGAGATATTTCTATGCAAATAGAATAAGCCGTTTTCCAATGTACCTTTGCAAACAAATTTGTCATTCTTACTAATAATAAATTTTTTATTAAAAGTAATCTAATATCCAAATTTATTTAAACAAGAAACTGAAATTAAATTCCTCTTGAATTGATGTACATAATAAACGTCTATTAAATCTAAATGTCTACTAGAATCTAAATTAACTCTAATATCTCCCACTGCACATGCAGACACCAACGCTTTGTTGCCTAAGAGCAATTTGAATTCATTATCATTCAGCCTTTTCCTTTCCTGAAACCCCTGTAAGGAATAATAAACATGATTAGTGGCTCCAGAGTCTATGATCCAAGAATCAATAGAATCTACTAGGAAGCATGTTTCAAGATAATTAATATTACCTTCTTCCTTCTTGTTTTGAGACTTTGGGCAATTTCTTTTCTAATGTCCTTTTTTCACCATAAAGGAAACACTTCCCTTTGATCTTGGTTCCTTTCTAGGTCTCCTTCTTGGCATGCCCAAGTTTTTTTTTTCTTCTGTTGTTTCTTGACCTTCTTACAGGTCTTAACAATAGAAACTTTACCAACCGTATGAATTTCTTGACCCTTACCTTTTACAAGGATCTTCTCAACGCTTTGAACATCTTGCATCAGGCCCTACAAGGTGTATTCCTTATTGTTCAAGGTGTATTCCAACTTGAACTGATCAAAGGAATCTGATAGTGAGTTGACAATCATGTCAATTTTCGTCTCACCATCTATCTCAGCACTATTGAGTTCAGCAGTGTTGAGATATGCTATGACCTTCATCATATGATCCTTTACAGTCTGTCCAGGTTTCATCCTAAGATTCATGAAAGCAGTCACTGCCTCTCTCTTAGTCGTCCTAGACCTCATAGCAAACATCTTCTCTAGAGACATCATTATATCGGTAGCGGAACTCATTCCTTCATGTTGCTGTTGCAACACGTCGGAGATGGTGGTCATAATGTAACATTTTGCCATCTCATCTGAGGTCACCCACTGCTTATACTCGATTTTTTGTTGCTCAGTAGATTCATTAGTAAGAGCAGGTGGTTTAGGAGTGGACAAAACGAACTTATGCTTTTCAAATTGCAACAATAGCCCAATTTTCCTTTTCCATGTGACATAATTATCTCCAGTTAAAGTATTATCTTTTAGGATGTTGATTAGGGATGGGGTCATGATTTTTGAATAAAACAAAACTTATATAAGCAAACAATCATGATAAAGCACTTTCGAATATTTATCTTGAATTAAATAAAATAATTCAATCATTAAATTCAACGGTGATCCAACATCCATAGATGTCACCCCTCCTTTGGGAGTTCGCACCATTTACTAGTTGGACTAGGTTCCACCTAATTGTTAACATAACAACCAACATTTTAAATTTAGCCTTGCGATTTATATTGACAAGAACTCTTGGGAGGATATCAATAAAACCACATTGAGTGTATTACCAAGTTATCGACCTTCAATATATTCCCTCATGAAAATCCTTCATTTGAGAGTAGATATCGTTTGAGTCAATTGTCTAGTCTATCCTTGTAAGGAAGTGTCTTGCTAAATTCCATTCATGGATACCCCTTTGGGGGTTATCACACGAAACATAAAGCTCAATTTATCTTGGAGGCCATAGGTGTTCAAAACACCTTCTCCCACTCAATTGTTTAAGGCGTGTGTCAGAATTTCATAGAATGATTTACCAAGTTATCTAGATGCCAATTAAATACCTAAACCATTCAATGCATGTTCATACCAAAAGAGATATATGAGTGGCACTCCTATTCTAAATGACATGTTCTTAGACAATAACAAACATTGTAATATTTACGAAAAATAAATAGTCATAATTTTGGTCCATCATAGGAAAAACAAGTAAATTACATTTGTTTGAAATACAAGAAACCCTAACTTGGCGATCAAGTCATCAAGCGGCGGTCCATCAAAACTCTTGCGTGCCAAAATCCATACGCAACTGCCCCATGCGCAGCACCACGCACGCACCCGAAGGCTTGCACAACTGCCTTGCGGGCACGGGCTACTACGGCCTTCCTCTGTTGCTTCTTTTTCTGCTTCCAATTCTTCAATTCTTTGAATTTTCGAAACTTGAATATATTATAGCAGTTTTTTTATTACAACGATAAAATAAAAAAAAAACTTAACAATTATCAAGAAGGAAATTATGGCGATGATAGGCCACCCTTCTTGTTACAATCCCAAAACAAAAAATACATTGAAATTCTATGACCAAAATTGAGCAATAACACTCATATTATAAAACATATATATCCATACATTCTCATGTAATTATATATGCAAATACCTAGAGTGACATCTCTTTCTAAAACATGCATATTTACAATAAAAAGAAATAGATTCACGAATATATACATCAATTAATCAAGGGTACAACCAGGCTCTGATACCAATTGTAGGGAAAAACGGTTCAAAACACGGCGGAAGCGAAAAACTTGGCTGGTATATTCCAAAAATTTCCTTTAAAAGAAAGAACCTTAACCCTTGATTAATTAACATTTAATAAAAGTATCGTACATTTTTCACTTGACGATTGATATTGCGTCGATTTGAATCCGCTTGCTTGGAATTGAATCCGCAAGATCTTCCAATCCAATCACGAACGTGAATCACCTAAGACTGTGGGCTCCCTTTCTTTGAATTGTAAACCTGAGGATGAAAACAAAAATCTTTTTCTTTTTGTTAGTCACAATGATCCTCGTAGAGAAAATAAAGAACGTTTGGTCACTTGTGAATTCTCAATCGAAAACTCGCGTGAACCCTAATACGATCTTGTACATTAAGCCTTTTGATGTAAAAGCTTCTAATGAATTATCGAAAATAAAACGTTCCTTATTTTTCTTTTCTATGGCCGAAATCTACACCTCTTTCTTGAGTTGGAAGTTTTTATTATTATTCAAAAGCAAGAGAATAAAAATTCTTTCTTTCAAAAAAAAAAACTTGTTTTAACTCACCTTATTAATTCCGAATTTAATAATATATATATATATATAGGGTGGCCAAAATTATCACTCAAGTAGGATTTCTACCTTGTAGTCAAATCCTCACACAAGTAGGATTACTTCTTCTCTAAGTCTCCTATCAATTTTGAGTTTTAACCATATTCCAACTCATGAGTGTATTATACAATAATAAATTATTGAATATTAAAATTGTGATTATATCAAAAATTTCCTAATTTGACTAGATAAATAAAATACTTTTATTTATTTACTTATCAAATATAGTCTTTAATATTTACCATACTACCAACAATAGTATGACATTAAGAGTCCTACTCCTAGTTAGAAAAAGATTTTAACTTTTAATCAAACAATTAATTAATTTCTATTTGATTAATTAATAAAATAAAACAATATATTGGACTAATTAATTAGCCTTGCCGCCCAAGTATATACTTGTGAAATATATTATTTTTCCATTTTATTAAATCCATTGGACTTTAATAAAAATTCCACATGTGAACTAGGCTCATTCTTACTTTAAAAGAAACAAGTCCACATGCCTTAAATTAATACATTAATATAATTTAGCAGCCCAAATATGTAAATTATATTCTTAATGTATTAATGGAATGCTGAACGCACCCCATTGGGGCCACCCTAGGATTCCTACATCCTTGGCCACCCATTTCAGGCCTTTTTGAAGAGTTACTGCATGTCTTGATCACATAAGACCGCACCTCTCCAAAAATTTTGGATTTCGAAATCCAAAAACAATTCTAGATGGACCCAGAATTGGTCCGGTAGAATATATCAAGTGATCCATGCAAGTTCGTGCGAATTGGGGATCTTAGCGGACTATCTAATTTAAGCTTCAATAGACATAACATAATCACAATCAACAAATAATTCACTTAGGTCCGATCTATTAATTTTAGATCATTCCACTAAAGAGCTAAATTGAACTCTTAAATAAAGATAGAATAAGATAATATTGCTCATTGCTCATTGCTCCTTCATACCCTAGACAATCTTAATGGAGATAGTGTATCCTCGTGAAGAATACCAGTAATCGCCAAAAGCTCATAGACCGCCTATAGCTCTCCAAGTTACCATATTTACCCATATGACCACATTTTGAACTTGGATATTTTGACTTGTCCGGAAGCCATATTTTAATAGACATTATTGAAAACTTAACGTTAAGATTTAATATCCAATACCTTAAAACATCCATATGATGATATTCTACTCTCATTTAATAAATAGAGCCACGATGTCCATATCTATAAATGAAGTCCTCTATCGATTAACAAATGAATACCACCAAACTATTGAGGATAGACTATGCTATATAATCGTACTCGATAGCTCAAATGATAACACTTGCAACCATAAGTCCATCATTTATCTCAGGATTGAGATAGACTCTCCGATTGTCTTCAAGTGAAAACTTTTATCCATTGACGGTTCTGGATAAAGTATTTCACTATGATCCTATTCAATGCACCCGGTGCACTAGATTCTTTTGCCCAAAAACACCACACTTTGATGATTTTAGACTCATCATAACACATTTGATCCCACTCAAATGCTAGCAAAAGAATCTACAACTTTAACAAGATAAATGCGCCCAACCTTTATCTTAAGTTGTGAATATTATTCAAGACTAACTAAAGAATTGTGTCTACCTCATATATATCCAGATGTATGAACAATTCTTCTTTTCTAGTAGTCTTTTGACCTTATGATTATTTACTTTTAACAATTATAATAATTAAACTATAAATGCTATAAGATTGGTTAAACTAGAAATCACTTTATTAATATGAAAAGATTGTCAAATACATCATTACACTCTTGCTATTGAGCATAATCCTAACAGAGACCCCCTTGATCCTTAGGGCGACACAGGTTCTGCCACTTAACCCAGATTATCTTCCTCTTCCCGTATCTAGATCCCCACCAAAACTTGGAAATCATAGCACTCAAGTCCTTACACAACCCCTAGGAAGCCGGAAAATGCTCATAGTATAGGTTGGTACCGCTTGGGCTACCACTTTTATGAGAACCTATTTACCCCCTAAAGGAAAACATATTGCCTTTCCAGCCGTGAACCTTTCTCCAGACATGGTCTTTAATCTCATTAAAAGCAAGCCGGTTGTTTATGCCAACGAGGGTTGGAAGGCCGAGGTATTTATCTTTCACATTGCAGTCCTCAATATCAAAAATAACCAGAATGCTTCTTCTAGTCTCCGGAACGACAATAGGACTGAAAGTGATATTTGACTTCCGGAGGTTCACTTGCTGACCTGAACCCCACTCATAGATACCGAGAATGTGACGAATACGAAGACTACTGTCGTAGAACGCCTTGCTGAAGAGGAGACTATCATCTATGAAAGATATATGGCTAATAAGGGGACTTCCCCTACATCATCTGGCCTCTAAAACAATACCATTTTTCTTAGAAGTCGCAATGAGGTCGGAGAGCGCTTCGGCACACAGGAAGAAGAGGTAAGGCGAGAGGGGACAACCCTATCTGAGACCCCTCGAAAGAACCACTGAGCAGATATTGTCGCCGTTAAGAACAAAAGACAGCCTAGAGGTCGAGATGCAATCCATAACAAGCTTGATCCAGTTATGAGGGAAGAGCATTCTTTCCATAACAACCCGGAGAAAGCCCCACTCGACCATGTCGTAGGCTTTGCTCATATCGAGTTTCAAGGCTATCAAACCTCTCTTCCCGGACTTCTTTCTAGCAATGGAGTAGAGAGTTTCAAAAGAGGCCACCATGTTGTCAAATATCTGGCAACCCGGGATGAAAGCGGATTAACTGAAGGAGATGATAGCTGGGAGGCAGGGCTTTCGTCATCGTTTTGTAAACAACGGTTCAAAAGGATATAGGCCAGAAATCTTTTAGAGAAAGAGGGCTTTGAATTTTGGAATAAGTGTCGTATTGGTGTGGTTGAAATCCGCTATAGACGACTCACCATTCAGCACATGTAGACAGACATTCGTAAGCTAAGCCCCCACTACGTTCTATAATTTCTCAAAAAATATGGCCTGGAAACCGTTGGGCCTGGAAGCCTTGGTCGGACTCATGTCAAAAATAGCTCTTTTGATTTCGTCTGCTGAAAACGCCATGTTCAAGTCCCCAATCATATCACAATTTAGATTACAGCCAATACCTTCAGTTGCTTTTACGATATCACGAGGATAGGGATCCGAGGATTGAAAAAGGGATGAGAAATAGCTATGGATCACCTGTGCAAGCCTAGCTTCCGAATCCTGCAGATGGACATTATCATCAAAAGGCTTCGAGATAGAGTTTTTCATTTTCCTGGCTGTAGCTTTCGCATTAAAATACTTTGAATTATGATCACCCACAGACAACCAATCGACCCTAGACCTCTGTTTCCAATAGATTTCATCACGATACAAGAGACCCTATATCTCTTTTTCCAGAATCCTTATTTTATGCATGATCCCCTCCTCATTACACTTTTTGTAGAGGGATTCGATTTCATTCTGTTTGTCTCTAATCAACTTTCGAAGAGAGCCAAATCGATTTGAACTCCACACGGATAGTTTTGCTGCACACCAACTAAATTTAGATTTGAGCTCTGTTGTCAAATTTGACCTACCTTTCTCACCCCAAACACCCGCAACAATGCTCTCAATGTCATCCTCCTATAGCCAGAATGGCTCGAATTTAAAACTTTTCTATCTGCCCCTATTACTGTGAATAACATAATCAAACCCCAAGAGGAGCGATCAGTGGTCAGAGGAATGGAAACCCAAGTGCTCAACTTTGGCCTGAAGAAATCTATCCCTCCGCTAAAAATCTGCCATGAAGCGGTCCAACCTCTCTTGAATGTTATTTCTGCCCTCACGTTTTTTGTTCCATGTAAACCTTGGTCCCAAAAAACCCCAGGTCTATGAGATCACAATACTCCACAGCATGTCTAAAAGCCAACATATCTGAGCTGGATTTATCGGAACCGCCACCTTTCTCCTTCACACTAAGCAGTTCATTGAAGTCTCCCCCAATAACCTATAGAAGCCCGTCAACCTCTTTGAGGCGTCAAAGGTGTTAGGATTATGCTCAATAGCAAGAGTGTAATCATGTATTTGACAATCTTTTCATATTAATAAAGTGATTTCTAGTTTAACAAATCTTATAGCATTTATAGTTTAATTATTATAATTGTCAAAAGTAAATAATCATAAAGTCAAAAGACTATGAGAGATGAAGAATTGTTCGTACATCTGGATATGTATGAGGTAGACACAATTCTTTAGTTAGTCTTGAACAATATTCACAACTTAAAATAAAGGTTGGGCGTCTTTACCTTGTTAAAGTTGTAGAGTCTTTTGCTAGCATTTGAGTGGGATCAAATGTGTTATGATGAGTCTAAAATCATCAAAGTGTAGTGTCTTTGGGCAAAAGAATCTAGTGCACTGGGTGCATTGAATATGATCACAGTGAAATACTTTATCCAGAACCGTCAATGGATAAAAATTTTCACTTGAGGACAATCGGAGAGTCTATCTCAATCCTGAGATAAATGATGGACTTATGGTTACAAGTGTTATCATTTGAGTTATCAATGAGTACGATTATATAGCATAGTCTATCCTTGATAGTTTGGTGGTATTCGTTTGTTAATCGATAAATGACTTCATTTATAGATATGGACATCGTGGCTCTATTTATTAAATATGAATAGAATATCATCATATGGATATTTTGAGGTATTGGATATTAAATCTTAATGTTAAGTTTTCAATAGTGTCTATTGAAACATGGCTTCTGGACAAGTCAACATATCCAAGTTCAAAATATGGTCATATGAGCAAATATGGTAACTAGGAGAGCTATAGGCGGTCTATGAGCTCTTGGTGATTACTGATATTCTTCACGAGGATACACTATCTTCAATAAGATTGTCTAGGGTACGAATGAGAAATATTATATTATTCTATCTTTATTTAAGAGTTCAATTTTAGTTCTTCAGTGGAATGAGCTAAAATTAATAGATCGGACCTAAGTGAATCATTTGTTGATTATGATTAGGTTATGTCTATTGAAACTTAAATTAGATAGCCCGCCAAGATCCTCAATTCACAAGAACTTGCATGGATCACTTGATATATTCTACATGACCAATTTCTGGGTCCATCTAGAATTGTTTTTGGATTTCGGAATCCAAAAGTTTTGGAGAGGTGTGGTCATGTGTGATCAAGATACACAGTAACTCTTCAAAAAGGCCTGGAATGGGCGGCCAAGGATGCAGGAATCCTAGGGTGGCCCTAATAGGGTGCGTTTAGAACTCCATTAATACATTAAGAATAGATCTAATTTGCACATTTTAATTAAATGGGCTGCTAGATTATATTAATGTATTAAATTTAAGGAATGTGGACTTGTTTCTTTTATAGTAAGAATAGATCTAGTTCACATGTGGACTTTTTATTAAAGTCCAATGGATTTAATAAAATGAAAAAATAATATATTGCACAAGTATTTACTTGGGCGGCAAGGCTAAATTAATTAGTCTAATATATTGTTTTGTTTTATTTTATTAATCAAATGGAAATTAAATAATTTATTAATTAATTAATTGTTTGATTAAAAGTCAAAATATTTTTCTAACTAAGAGAAGGATTCCTAGTGTCATACTATTGTTGGTAGTATGATAAGTATCAAAGACTATATTTGATAAGTAGATAAATAAAAGTATTTTATTTATCTAATCAAAATAGGAAGTTTTTGATATAGTCATAATATTATATTCAATAATTTATTATTGGATAATACACTCATGAGTTAGAATATGGTTAAAACTCAAAGTTAATATGAGACTTGGTGAAAAAGTAATCCTACTTGTGTGAGGATTTGACTATAAGGTAGAAATCCTACTTTTGTAAGAATTTGACTACAATGTAGAAATCCTACTTGAGTAGGGATTAGGCTATCACCTATATATATATATATTATATTAAATTCAGAATTAATAATGGTAGTTCAAAAAAGAAGTTTTTTTTTGAAAATTTTTATTCTCTTGCTTTTGAATAAAAAAAAACTTCAAACTCAAAAAAGGAGTGTAGAATTCGGCCAAAGAGAAGAAGAATAAGAAGTGTTTTATTTTTGACAGTGCACTAGAAGTTTTTACATCAAAAGGCTTTATGTACAAGATCGAATTAGGGTTCACGCGAGTTCTTGATTAAAAGGATTAAGAATTCACAAGTGACCAAACGTTCTTTATTTTCTCTTGAAGGACTATTGTGACTAACAAAATAATAAGGTTTGTTTTTCCATCCTCAGGTTTACAATTCAAAGAAAAGGGAGCTCACACTCCTAGGTGATTCACGTTCGTGATTGGATTGGAAGATCTTACGGATTCAAATCAACGCAAAATCAATCGTCACGTGAAAAATGTACGATAATTTTACTATATATTAATTAATCAGTGATTAAGGTTCTTTCTTTTAAAAGAAAAAATGTTTAAAATATATAAACCTAATTTTTCGTTTCCGCCGAGTGTTTTTTCCTATAGCAAGAACCCCCAAGACTTTCTGCATTGGCCCCGATTAAGGTTGCCATAGAGACCCGGGAAACGCCAATGAAAACCATCCTCTAGACGAATCCGGGCGTCGATGTGACTAGACGAGAAGGAGAGGACTGTAACCACAAGACAATCTTTCCATAAAAACATAAGGCCACCACTATTACCATAGCTATCCACACTAATGCCACTTGCCAAACCCAGAAGATTTTTTATTTTCTCAGTCCGAGGACCGTTAAGCTTAGTTTCAAAAAGAAACACAAAATCTGGAGAATGTTTTCGGAGCAGCCTCTGCAAGGCCGCGAACGCCCGGGGATTCCCCAAACCCCAAACATTTCAACAGACACCTATCACTGTTCCCAGCGGGCATGATTAGCAGACTCCACCGATACTAAGTCCATTTCTGCTTCAAAGGAATTCTTACTTTACTTGGATTCCCTGACTTTCTCTGTTAAAACAAAATCAACTTTTTGCTTGCATTTCTGACTCGCTGCTCCCATTGCAGAAGCAGAGGGGAGATGAACCTGAGAGGCTTTAAGGACTATATTTGCTGCTGGGAGATTTGAATCTTGGAGAAAGGGAGTTTCTTTTAGAGTTTTTACGGGCCATTTGACTCACATACAACATCTTGTGAAGAGGGCTGAAGGCCTTCCTAGAAATTTGCCTTTGGGGATTCAAGACAATTCTGCCCTCACCATCTCCACGTCTTCTACACAGTCTATCAACTTTATTGTTTGGGTTTGGGCTTGGGCTTGGGCTTAGGGGAGAAAACTGTGGGACACAGCCCAAAACCACTAACTCACTCTTGGGTCCCGAAGTAGGCCCATTGACACTCATTGGGCCCAAAGTCGGGGGCCCCCTGCCCTAGCATTTCTTGAATTCCCATCGCCGTCATCGTCTTCTTTAACACAACAGTCTTCCCAGAAACGACTTGTCTGTTATGGACGATTCCCCTTCAACAGAACCTTCCACCGATTTGCCTGTTATGGACGATACCCTAGATTCCGTTTGACGAGACCTAGGCTTTGTTCTATCTGGAGCAGCAACTCGCAACCATGCCCCATATTTAGGAGTAGATCCTTCCAGAGCATTCGTTCTTGCATCATCGGCACGAAGACCATGTCAAAGTTTACCACACGCATAAGTAATCTTTCATATTTTAGAGCTACCACAACAATATAGTCTGATCTATCAAGCTTTAGGCGAAGCCACCGTTTCAGAGGTCTAGAAATGTCAATGTGGATCTTCACTAGTAGAAACTTCTCTTTTTCAAAAAAATAATGGAGTATATAATTTGTTTTAGTTTGCCCCAAAACAAACTATGATAATTGCGATAAATGGTTATAAACTTATAATCGTCATGAGTTATCATAAACAAGCTATCAATATCTTCCTAAAACCTTGCACAACTCACAATTATATCCTGATCAATTGAAAATCAAATTTGTATACCGGTTTGTTTGGTTGATTTAGGAAGAAAATCTTCAATGCCGATTAGTTCATCCATTTACTGAATATTTTGTAAAAATCACACTCACACTTATCACATCTTCAGTAGAAACCACACAGTTGGGACCTGAGAGTTTTATATATATTCAGCTTTTGTACTAAACTATCATAAAGAAAATTGCTAGTTACATGATTAATATGTTTTGATGTTCTTCATACACTATCAAGTATCAAAAAACACATATATCATATTTCACTTGTAGGTATGGTCGGAGTACGATCCAACAGTTAGAGATTTAACATCATGATTTTTAATGATTTAAGGATATGTTTGGGATTGTTTTGCCTAAAAATAATTCACTTATAGCTTCACTTTAGAAATAATCAACTTAACAAAAAAGTTGATAGATGTTTGGTAAACTAAATTTTAAAATTGTTTTGCTTTTGAAAATGTGGAAAATGTATTTAATGAAATGACAAAAGTACAAACTCTACCTGTGACTTCGATCCGGTTTGCTTGATACCCTACCTGCCGCCACCCCACGCCTAACCGATGCTCATTCAACCTTGTGCAGGTCCGCCGCTCGTCCCATGTCATCACTAGTCCCGTCTCCGTCAGCCGTCAGCCGTCGCCGCCCTCTGTTTTCTCAACTGATTCCTCTGTTTTCGTGAGGGATGTTTTGGGTGTTGCTTTCTGCCCCCTTCGATGTTGCGCGGAGGTGGATTGTTCTGGTTGTCGAAAGCATGAGCGGCTTTCTCAGCTAATTCGTAGGATCCCAACCTCAATCCCGGATTTTATGGAGGAGGCAACCTCGTCCAAAACTCAAAACGGAGGCCGACAGCGGAGGAGTAGGCTTCATCGAGTTCGACGGTGGCCACCAGTGGCCATCTGTTTATTTTTTAGTTTTTAGTTTCATTAAACTTAGGGGTAGTATTGTCTTTTAATAAAATGATGAGGATATTTTAGACATTTCTGAAGCAAAATTTCAGCTTCTAGCTCCAAAAGCAACTCCCACAATTTCACCAAACTTCTCAAAAGTTGATTATTGGATGAACAAATTGTAAAATTAATTGCTTTTAAGAAGTTTACTAAATAATCATTTGTTCAAAGCTTCTTAAACATAAGCAATCTCTAATATAGTCTAAATTAAGAATATTTTTGTGTCAAATGCTTTTAATGAATAAAAATTCGCTTATCTTTTTATCGTTTTGCATTAAATAAATGTTATTATATCTAAAATAACACGTGAAGAAAAGTCAACTACATGCAATTAATGATTAATGACTAAGAATTCAAGGTCTGAATTTTATTAAAATCTCGAATATGAATATATACATTATACTACCACAAAGGTTAATTTGAGCTTAGATGAATTGATTGAAGGCCAAATCCACCATCAATCTAAACAAAATCCAGTTTGTAGGGGCCAAAATCCTTGACATGATTTTAATGACGCACAATCTTCATCAATAAAGATGTAATTTACTTCTTTTTATTTTGTTTTATTAATTTTGATATTTTAATTGAAAGTTTTTGATTTTTAGCTATAAAATTGCTAATCAGTTTGATTAGACATGTTGATGCAATTGATTTGAGAATTTTATTTTGATTAATTAACATATAATATATATATATTTATAATCATTTGATAAGACACTCAAAATCCAACCCCACCTACCTTTAAAATTTGCATGGATTTTGGGAATTGCCATCTTAACTACTAATGCTTATTGTTAGGGGCACATTAGCATCTGTTTGGATATTGATAATGGTTATTTAATTATTTAATAGAGAAAAGTAAACAAAAACATAAAAAGCAGTGTTTGAAAATGAGTTTTGAGATTTTGAGGCACCTTTGGACAAAGATAACTTTATGAATTCGGCCTCAACATTAATATTAATTTTCAATCAAATTTGATTGATGCAATTAAAGTCATAAGATAATTATAATTAATCGGTGCACATTAATAGGCTTGGTTGTAAAGCTTGATTCATCATTTGAGTGAGAGGTGCTAATTTAAGATGAAGAATTAAGACTTGACAAAAAGGTTTTGACCAACAGGGACGTAGCCCAGCTGGTAGATGGACGAGTTTAAAATTTGGGTAAATGACTCACAGGTCAGCGGTTCGAATCCTACCAATAGCGAAAGCTTTTAAAAAAATATCTGAGTTAATAGATGTTGTCTCAAAAAAAAAGGTAACATGTCTATCATGTTAATATACTTATATACTTACTTGATATGATTATATATATATATATATATATATATATATATATATGATACACCAATTTGAACCTATAACGTTTCTTAGACTAAATGAACGTCGTTACTGGTTAGTTGATATGTTTATTTTCTCTTCATAAAATTGTCTCATATATATATATATAATTTGTAGCTAATAGTTTTTTTTTTTACAAAGCCATCTATAGTTAATTCAAAATTTTATTAAGAAATGTATGAATAATTTAATATACATGTACAATTTTTTATTTTAAAAAAATACATGTATGAT
Source organism: Dipteronia sinensis (assembly GCA_033220585.1). Taxonomy (NCBI): domain Eukaryota; kingdom Viridiplantae; phylum Streptophyta; class Magnoliopsida; order Sapindales; family Sapindaceae; genus Dipteronia; species Dipteronia sinensis. The sequence goes on from CM065636.1 coordinate 23,688,385, forward strand.
TTTACTACACTTAATTAAATATTGCATTTGAAAACGATTTTCAAGTTTTTTTTTTTCAATTCACGATTCACAAAAAAATGAATAATTAAATAAGAAAACAAAACAAATAATCATATAAATTTATTTATAATAATTCTCTTGTATAGGATGGGATGGTAATCTTTCCTATCACATAACATTTGTTAGGGTTTCCTTTTCATAAATTCAAGTATTTGACTAACCAACCTATTCTTATCTCTTTTTTTATATATAAAAAGATATATAACGTGATAATAAAAAATTTCCATTTTGTAAGAACATTTTATATGAAATAGTTCAAATTAACCACATGTTTGATTTATTTAACTAAATTATTCAATATGCTTGTGCATTACAATATTACATAAAAAAATTGACTATTGTATTATATATATATATATATATATATATATATATATTTTGTATGGGTCAAGCTAAATTAACTTAAATTTATGATTTAAAATTTTAACTTTAATATCTAATGGCTGAGATTTGAATACATTTATAACAATTGGATGAATATCACATGAGTGGTTAAAACGTTGAAATCAAAATTTTAAGTCACAAATTTAAGTTGATTTAGTTTGACCCATACTGTATATTGTATTAGTTTTGTCATTTTTCAAGCATCTAAGTTGCTCTCTTTTCATCATAAATAAAATTATTCAATTAATTATACCACAAATATGAACATTTATTTTTTCATATACAACTTCACTTTCACTGGAAACAAATGTTCTAAACTATCTAATAAAGCCAAAAAAAAATTTTGAGAAGAATTTTTTTTACACGGTTATGATACATTAATTAGATATTGGATATATCTTTTAAACATAATGATGTAACACATCTGTCATATTATAGATAGGGCAGTGTTTTATTTTTTTTATATAGTATACACATACTTTAATGATTAGCTATTTTTGAGTAAATTATTCTAAAAAATAGTTAAATGCACCTTCCAAATTGGGAATAATAAAATAATAATATTATAACCATCAAATATGGTTTAGTGGTAAATTACACTCATTTAATTTAATAATGTTTGAAGTTCGAATCATGCATTGTAAATTGTATGTATAAAAAAAAATCAAAAAATATTATTTCACATGTAAAGAACGTAACTGTATCCAAATGGTAAGAGTGTATGACATTGTTTATTTAGGACCCTTATTTATTTGCATAGTTTTGTTCTTCGAATTATCAACTTAACAGTGCATTTTTCATATTAATTAGTTTGTGAAGGAAATACCAAATATATATATACACCCAGTGGCCAGTGCAATGTCATGACTCAAAGCTTATGCTGAACTCATGAGTTTGCATTGAACTCCAAAAGATCTGATGACTGAATTCGAATTCTCTTTATGGGATTTTTGCAAGTCTTTTTCTAATCAAATGACATTAAGCAAAAATATTGCATATATAGTAAATATTTGTTTCTTTTTACACACTCAAATCTCAATAGCCCAATAACAACAACAACAAAATAAATAAATAAATAAATAAGTCAGACAAAAGAGCTCTGATTTGCAAAACTGGTTGATCCATGCAATCATGAACCGGCACCGTTTTCCTTCTTCCAGTTTGTTTATTCTCCTTCCCCGAAATTAACGCATTAAATGACTTGTATAATATGAATTATGAAGGTCTATCATCTATATTAATTTGTATTCTTAAACAGACATTAATCATGGCATAAACTCACGTAAAACTTTTCATAATTAAGGATTTATTTTACAATCATATTCATTATTATCACCGGGATCTTAGAAATCCACTAAAAAAAAATATCAACATCTTTGTTCCGGGCTGTTTAATTTACTCCGAAGTCAAAGTAACCATTTTTTAAGCAAAATTTTAGGAGATTTTACAATGCACTATGCATCTTTGATTGAGATTAGGTTTCCTGAGTTACACTGAAACTCTTCTCACCAATCAAATATCCATGTTTCTAATATATATATTAGAAATTTTCAAATCAATACGTACTAATATAACCTCATCAGTGCGTTGGATGTTAACCATTAGATTTACATATTTTGATTCACAGTATATGTACTTGTCAAAACTTCTCCATAATCAGTGGTCCACATGCAACGTATTGATATAAGTTATATCAATACGCACTGAGAAGAAAATGACTGATATATATAGTCATTTTTCTATCGGTGCGAATTGATAAAATTATATAAGGATATTGAATGTGAGCCACTCATTTATAAAAAAGTTTTGACAAGTACATACATACCAAGTTAAAATATGTAAAACGAGTGGCTATCATTCAATATCCTTAAATAATTTTTCACTGATGTAAAATTTTTCATATATATATAAGTCAGATCCTGTGCAAGATTTTACAATTTTTTTTTTCAGGATTGACATTTATCAAAAGCGACTACAAAACGGTTTATGAAATACAATAAATCATAATGAAAAAAGAAAATGAAATGGCCGGATTCACACCTGATATCACTTTTCTTTTTGGCCACCCAATGCCAAAAAGAGTCCACCAAAAACTTTATTAATTTTATGTTAATAGTTTATGCCAAATCAACTTTATTTTAATGCCTTTTTTAATATATCCTGGTTTTATAAAAAGTGACGATCTTTCTTTCATTCTTTTTAGGGCTAAAAGGTGATAATATTTGTATCTTTAAATTCTGTTTTGCTTTCTAAGTTAATAATATTAATGATCTGCTGCTTTTATAAGTATTACATTATAAGTTAAGAGGGGGAAGACTCAAACCCATAAACTTATAGTGTGGTGCAGTTGTGAGGGTCTTACCACCGAACCAACCCATTTCATCATTAATAACATGCTTTACCATGACTGATTTATTTCTTGCTTTAGCAGATTATTATATTCCAAAGTTATACATACAAAAAAAAAATTCGAGAAAAACCAAAAGAAAGAATCTGTAAAAGGAGTTGTTAACTTTTCATATCTCTAACAATTAATTTTATCAAACAATATAAATATATATATATATATATATATATATATAGTCTTTCTACGGTTCGTCTTGACATAAAATTTATCAGGATATTGAATATGAGTCACTCATTTATGAAAGAGTTTTGACAAATACATACACACCAAGTTAAAGTATATAAAATGAGTGGCTCACATACAAGGAGCTGATAAATCTTTTGTCAGTTCGAACTGACAATAGAAAATTGTATATATATATATATATATATATATTAATTATAATAAAATGTTATGTATCATAAACTATTTTACATCTGTTTGCATTATTTTGCATTATTTTATCAATAAGAGCATCTCCAATGCTATTATACATTTGGAGAAAATTGAGTACCATATGGGAATATAAGATAGTTAGATGATAAGGTAGAAAAAACCTTTCAAATGCAATTATCTAACTTGATTATGGATATGGTGTGGCAAACTTTTTTTTTTAGAGAATATGGAGTTGGCCGTGTTTCTAAATTTAGAAACTCTCCTAGAAATGATTACTAGGATTTCTAATTTTGTCCCGCCAATAATAGTATACCCCATTTAATTATAAAATAAAAGAGGATAGAGAATGAGATAAATGATTGATCAAAAATGGATACATATTTGAGTTAAAATAAACGATGAGAGATAGTAAAATAAATGTTTTAAGATGATTTGTCAGAAATGGATACGTATTTGATTTAGATAATTGCGTTGGAGATGAGAATATGTATGGATTTCTTAAGATTTTCAGAAAAAGTGGATCCATATTCAATATATATACTGATGTGTTACTAGTTAGAAACCCAAAAATGCATATTTACATTGGAGATACTATAATACAATCAACAATGTTTATGGTATAACTGTAGACGCAAACTTAAAAAATAAAAATAATCTTTTGTCGTTGGTAAGATTCGAGCTGCTGACTTGGGAGTCATTTACCCAAACTTTAAGCTCGTCCATCTACGAGCTGAGCTACGTCTTGAGAGCTATAATAATCGATCAATGGTGTCATTAAAAACATTTTAGAATAAGTAATTTGTACTAACTACAGTAAAGATTTCTGATCAGTTATGTGTTATATGATCAGACATAATTAACAATAATTGTACCAAGATAATATTCAAAATTAATTAAAAGAATAATAAAATAATTTAATTAATTTTATAACATTAATGATAAGTTACAAATTAACAAGCAGACCAAGACAGATATAATTGGTCACAATAATATATAATTTAATAAGAGATAATGGGACCAAATTAATTTTCATGTCGGTTCAATAAACTTTCAGGGAGCAATTCACATGTATTTAATATTTTTAATTACTTTTTTTTCTATTAGTTATTTTTTTTGTCTATTAACTAGCTAATGGGCATACCAACAAGTTGATAAGGAATTGTCAGATTTTATTATATTTAAAAAATTAAAAAAAATTGACTACTTTGAGAAATAAAATTATAGAATCATACCTATTAAAAACATATATTAAATTAATTTGTATTTAGTTTAATTGTTGATATTATTGAAATTCTATATTTCCGAATAAAATACAAATAAAATTTAAAGATTTTTATATTTATCAAGATTTTTTCTCGAATTTTTAAAACTCAGTAGAAAATTAGCATCAAAGTTTTTGAATTTTAATAAACTTTGTGTAAGGACCTCTATTTTATGATTGACTTATTTCATGACAAACCACACCATATTGGGGATGATTTCATAATAGGTAGCTTAGGTCCTCATTGGCAAGCTTCCAAGCATCTCCGTGACTTCAAGAGCAAGAGCAAGAGCAAGAGCAAGAGCAAGAGAGAAAGGTATATTCACTTGACTTTATCTCTTGAAGAGCTTAGGTGCACACACACACTTCATGCATGCTTTGTTCATCTTGCATTTGTGTTCTAATTGTTTATATGTGTGCATACATTACACATTTCATACTTCCACCTCATTGTTAGATTTAAGTGTGGTTTTATGTGGTTTTGTGTGGGGTAATTCGTTTTCGTTTGTGTGATCGGAAACGTCCGTGCTTGCACGATGGTGTGCTTGTCTTAGCGCGATGTTGACCATTCAAAAAGGTCTCATTCTTCTCTTGGTTAAGTGTTAGTTTTGGTTTGGTTGTTTGGAGTAAAGTGTCTAGTTTCAAAAGAGTGGATTTTAATGATTTTAATGTTTTTCAAAACTGACCTTTGTATGGTCTTATGACCATAACGTTTTATGCAAAGCTTCAAATGAGTTTTGAAAATTTCTGTACAAACTAGACACCCATACCTTTCTAACGGTATATTATTCGTAATATTTCATAACCGTTTGGATTGGTTTTGAAATCTCCAAAGTGACCACCAAAACAGGGCAACTCTGTTATTGTCCGTCTCTGACCTTTGGTCACTCAAATGACCATATCTCTTTTTATAGACATCAAAATGTCATTCTGTAAAAAAGAATAGAAAGTAGACATCCATTAATTTGCAATGGTATATTATTTGATAAATTTCGATGTCGTTTGGTCATGTTTTGAGCCACTTGAAAATCAAGCTAATGTGCTGATTTGATAGTGCACGGGTCCGTACCCGCGCAGTCTTCTCGGGTGGTTTTCATGGTCCCAGTGCACTGGTAACTTTGCTGGTCCTACCATACCCGAGCACTGTGTTGTTTTTGTCTAGAAAATTATGTTTTAAACTTTCTCAAAACGACGTAGTTTCACTTGGACCTTATATATACTACATTTTCTTCCCCATTTTGACCTAGAGCTCATAAAATGAGAATATAGTGAGAGAAAGAACTCCCTTAGAGAGAGAAAGCTTCAAGCTTTGTTCTTTGACTCTCCAAACCCAAAACTCATGCATCCATGACATCCATTGCATCAATCACACATGTGTCTTCCTCAATCTTGACTTGGTAAGTAAGAACAAACATCTCATCTTCATTTATTGTTCTTTAAGTCTAAGATTTCGTTTTTAAGGCATAGGATTTGTAGAAATCATTTTTAAATGCATTATTGTGTTGATTGATAACATGATTGAGTTTGTATTTTGATAGCTTAATTGATTAGGTTATTTTTGCCTAAAAGCTAGGTCATAAACATTCATTTGTAATTTATTGATGACTAGGTTGATAGATTGTCTTTTAATCAACTAATTAAGCTTATTGAATGTTTATGTGTGTTTTGTGTAATAATTAGTTAGTTGGAAATTCTCTACACAACTAATTTAGTTTGTTTGTGATATAGCTAATGACTATATTGCTCTTCTAGCTAAGTCTTTATGCCTCGCATCTAGACTTTGATATTTATGCATCATTAATTGCATTTCTTATGAGTCCTTATGTATGGGCATGTAGGGATTGTTTGATAACTAGGTTGTTAAATTGCATTATAACATCTAGTTAAACATTTTGTGTGTGGTCTTACACATTATTGCATTTGAGCATATTATCTCGCATTCACTTAGACTTTATACTCTTCATGAGTCAAAGTCTTGTGGCTTGTAGGTGAAGTTGCACAAGCAAGTAAAGTCTTGCAACCAAAGGTTGGTTGGCAAGCATTAGTTGCCAAGAGCTACTGTAAAAGGCCTGCAGGTAGAGTAAGAGGTGCTCACGCCAAGAGTAGTGGATCAGGGGATATCACTAGGGACTAAATCAAGAGTGGTCAGTGGTAGTGTCCATAGCCTAAGGTTGTCGAGAGTAAGGGTCTGAGTATCACTTGAGGGTGTAACATTTTATTCATATAATGGATTTATGTGGCTCAAGTGGCTAGCGTGGCTAGTTCCGTGGGTTTTTCCCGTTTGGAGGGTTTCCACGTAAAAATCAACTATTCTTTAATTTCCGCACTGTACTTGATTTTTATTGTTTGATTGTTTGGGTTAATTGTGATTAATATTGACTAATCGAAAAAGTTTATAATAATCAATTAACAACCCATTCACCCCCCCCCCCCCCCCCCCCCCTCTCTAGCCCTCTAGCCCTCTAGGTCGTTTAGACGCACACTTGAGTTGTATTTTCACTTTGAAATAAATTATGACACCCAATGGCTGAGTTAGGGGTTTATCGGAACCTACATAGATTAAACAGTATACGTGCGATCCATATATCTACTCCCACAACATCGAAAAGAAAACTCTTCATACATATTTGTAAAATGTAAATAGTGGAACTCGAACCCTCCACCACTAATGTAGAAGAGGAGCAAAGGCGAAGCCATATTCATAAAACTTAAATGGTCTAAGTGACTATGACAAAAAAAAAATTTATATATATAGGGTTTTGTTGAAAACTAACCCTTTTGGGAGTCTTAAGTTAACAACTAACCTCTTTTTGAAAAACTTGTAAAACTAACTCTTTTTTCATGCGTAAGTACTATTATACCCTTACTTACTCACTTTTTCCTTTCTACTTTATCTACTCATTATATACCTATTATTCTCATTCTTTTCCTCTTATTTTCACCTCCCTCCACCACAACACACATGTGATTCGGTCTCTCTCTCTCTCTCTCTCTCTCTCTCTCCTCTCCCAAATTTTTTTCTTTTGTTCTTTCTTCCTTCATTTGTCTAATTTTCAGTAAATATTTACATTCTCCACCATTGAGCAACTTGAAATTATTCAAAAACCACAAGGGTTCCTTCTATTCAAGCTTTGAGGTGAGTTTGTTTTTGAACTTTTATACTTTATACCCATCTTCAATCTCCAATTTAATTGAATGTGTGTATTATTTTGGTGAAAATAGTTTACATATATATAGTAAAGCATGGATCTTGTGTGAATTTGATGTTGTTGTGATTGATTTAAAGTTTATACACAAATTTAGAGTTTATTTATTGTTTGAATATCTTATTTACTTTAATTTGTGCATTAAGGTTGTTTATTTTTGTGAAAATAGTTTACATGAATGTAATATAGCATGAGTCTTGTTTGAATTTGATGTTGGTGTAGTTAATTTTCCATTGTAGTATTGAATCTAGACAATTGATAGTTTTTTTTTTGAAAATGTGTCCAACAGTTTTTTCTCAACGGTGTTTGGAATTCTCAACTGAGTTATGGGAATTACAAACTGAGTTAGGAGTTTCTAACGCCGTTGGAAATTCCTAACTTCATTGGGAATTCCTAATGTCGTTGGGAATTACCAACCAAGTTAGAAATTCCAAACAGCGTATGTATTTCCTAACGAAGTTGGGAATTCCAAACACAGTTAGGATTCCCTAACTCCCTTTGGAATTCCCAATGCCATTCAGAATTCTAAATAATGTTTGGATTTAGAATATTTTGTAAATTCACTGTACCATGAGTTTAGAATATTTGTTTAGAAATTTAATCATTAATTTCTTATTCATTTGAAAGGTGGGTTGCATGGATAAAGTTTGGTTTGTTGTTTTATACAACGGTGAATGAAGTAAAAGTGGTGGGAAGTCCAAATATCAATCTGGAAAGTCAATTTCAGTTTCAAGAGAAACCTCGAATGAATCATTACATGACATCGTATCTCGTCTTGTTAATGTGAATCCAAACTAGTCCTCCATCAAAATGAAGTTCATGTTTATTTCACCAAAAGTTTTAGGACCGTTTGAAGTTGTGAATGATGATGATGTGCAAGTATTCTTGTGTGAAAATTCCCTTGTGAATACGAGAACCTCATTATCTGTCACAATGGAACGGAAAACAAGAATAATTTCAAACACACAAGATCATGATAATGAACGTGGCAAAGAAGACATTGCCAATGTTTGTGAAGCGGATAATGCCAATGGAGTTAGTCTTGATACAATACATGAAAGTCTATTCAGTCCAAATGACTTTCAAAATAATGATGTATTTGTTATAGGGGTGGACAATGAAGATGAAGTTGAAGGTAGTCGGTCATCCAACTTAGAGGTACCCTCAAGAAGTTCAAGGGTCACGAGTTCCTAGGGAATTGAGATAAAATCATCAACAATACATGGAAGTTATACCTCATTGGAGAATGTAGTCAACAATGTTAAAGAAGTTGGGGTTGGTGATTTATTTCCTAGTAAGGAAGAGTTACATATGAAGATTAGTTTGTTGGCAATTGCTAAACATTTTCAGTTCAAAGTGAAGTAGTCCACCAAAACTTTGTTGGTTTTGATATGCAGTGTCGAAGATTGCAAATGGAGTGTTCGTGCAACAAAGCTTAAGGATTGTGAATCATTTCGTGTTCGAAAATACGAGCATGATCACACATGCTCTCTTGACTCCCTCCATTTTGATCATCGACAAACAAGTAGCAAATTGCTTGGACATTGTATAAAATCAAAGTTTGAGGGAACTTCTCAGTGTTACTGACCGAATGACATAATTGAAGATATGAAAAAGCAGTGCTGAATGATTTTTAGTTATAACAAAGCATGGAGGGCTAGAGAGGTCGCCTTGGGTTTAGCTAAGGGTTTACCAGAAGACTCATTTAGTATTCTTCCTTTATATTGTCACATGCTTGAAATGAGAAATCCAGGGACATTCACATTCATTGACACTGACACTGTAAATCCTTTCAAGTATTTTTTTCATGGCATTAGAACCTTCCATTGAAGGGTTTAAATCTTGTATTCGTCCAGTGGTAGCTGTTGATGGAACTTTCTTGAAATCCAAGCATCAGGCTACCCTGTTTATTGCAACAAGTTTGGATGGGAATAACCAAGTCTAGCCATTGGCCTTTGGTTTTTTTACCAAGTTACATGGATTGATTGGTGAAATGAATGGTCTTGTATTTATCTCGGACCAAAACCCAAGCATTGCAAAAGCAGCAGCACGTGTGTTCCCTAATTCATTGCATGGTATATGTATTTATCACATTGGTCAAAACATAAAGGCAAAATTCAAAGGTGTTGAAGTCCATGATATATTTTACAGTTGTTCAAAAGCTTTTCGGGGTGGTTGAGTTTAATCAGATTATGGCTCAAATAAGGGGTACAGATGAGAGGGTTGCACAATATTTGATTGAGGCTGATCCTAGAAAGTTGGCAAGAAATCACTTTGACGGAAGAAGACATTGCATAATGACAACGAACATTGCAGAGTGTTTGAATGGCATTTTGAAGGACGAACAATAGCTGCCGATCACAAAATTAGTTGAACATATACGTGGTTTACTTCAAAAGTGGTTTTGGGAAATGCGTGAACCTGCTGCAAAAATGAGTACTCCAATGACAAAGTGGGCTAAAAAAAAGCTACATCGTAAGAGTAATAAATCATGTTGTTACCGTGTGCATCCTATCAATCTATACGAATACCATATGGTTGACGGATACTTAAATAGATTTGTTAACTTAATTGAGAAGACTTGTACTTACCGAAAATTCCTGTTGGACCAACTCCCTTGTAGACATGCACTTGCTGCATGTAACTTTCGTCGTTCCTCATGTTATGACTATTGCTCATATTATTACCACAAGGAAACATTGGCTACAGCTTATGCTAGTTCCGTTTACCCCGTTGGGCCTATGCATGAGAGGGATGTTTCCGATGATATGCAAAGTCTTGTTGTTCTACCACTAAAATGCCACTAACCTCGTGAATGTCCGTCAAAAAAACGTAAACCATCTCGAGGTGAAGAAATCATACACTGGAAGTGTGGTAGATGTGGTGGATTAGGACATAATAGGCAGAAATGTAAGGCACCAATTCCTTTATCCGATTAAAATGGAAACCCTTGAGGTATAATATACATGTTTCATTTTGTTGAGTGATTAACTATGTTGTTGAGTGTTGCTATTTAATTTTGTTAAATGATTAATGTTGACTATTTATTTTAATGTTCTATCTTTTTTATCTATTAATATTACATGTTTATTTGTAGGTACCTGGATAGCATGAGACGTTGTTTATATAGTATTCAAAGGTTACAGACCATGCGTTTATGAGTCATGGAATGTGTACGAAGAACGATCAACGAATTTGATGGAAGTTTGTGAAGTCTTATAACTCCCTATCGGAGACATATAAGGTGTATGCTTTATACCCTCCTCAGTGAAATAAGAAGCTTGTCAGCAGTCCATTACACAATGTTGACAGTATTGAGAGTGTTAACAGTGTTTAGAGAGCATGAAAAACAAAATGAAAGTGTTGGTCAGTTGTTGCGTAATGCAAGTGTTGTTTGACAGTGTTGTGTAATGTTGACAGTGTTGTGTAATGATAACTAAAGTGTTGCTAGGTAGTTTGTCTTGTGTTGTTTTATAAATTTGGTTTTGTTGCTTAAACATTTTGTTAAACAAAATGAAGAATTTGCGGTATTGTGAACTCTACTTAATTGCATAGGTGGCGACAGCAGTAGATATTGTATCAATTAGTATTATTTGTATTCTTTCTTGTTGTCAACTTGTTTGATAAACTTTACTTAATTGCATCTGAAGAAGCAGCAGCAGTATGTATATAAAATTGCATTGTATCAATTCACAATTCTATAGAAGAATATATTTACATGGCAGATGCTTCATTTATTATATGAAATTGGGACAGACTACACAACATGACATATAGTTTGTATCCTGGCATATAGCTTTATTTAATATATGAAATTGAAATATTATATGCCTACTAGGCAGAGAATTGGTAATTTAGCTTGTGTTGCTTGATACATTTGGTTGTGTTGCTTAAACATTTGGTTAAACAAAATGAAGAATTTGCAGTTTTGTGAACTCTAATTAATTGCATTGGTGGCAACATTAGTAGATATTGTATCAATTAGTATTATTTGTATTCTTGCTTGCTGTCAACTTGTTTGATAAACTTTACTTAATTGCATCTGAAGAAGCAGCAGTATTAGGTATACAAAATTGCATTGTATCAATTCACAAATCTATAGAAGAATATATTTACATGGCATATAGCTTCATTTAATATATGAAATTGAAATATTATATGCCTATTAGGCAGAAAATCATAAGCCTAACCAAGCTCCACAATCCGTATCAATTTACATCCATGAATGTAGTTTTATCCTACCTCCTGTGTAAATGTAGTCTTACACAGAAAAAATCACATATATATGCATTCATATGCATACAAAATTCACCACAACGCAGACACTAAAAGAGTAGATAGCAAGAGAGATAATGTTGTTCTCACATCTACATTACAATATTTTTTTTTCATAAAGTTATTCTAGATCGCCAAAGATTTAAACACATTTGCGTTCTGAAATACTTGACTTTTTCGGCTTGGATTGAGTCGATGAATTCACCATGTAAACTAAATGACAAAAACTCCGCAATCAGATTTTACCTGTTGCGTCACAAGCTCACAACGCTCCACTGGCTATGGTGTCATATTCTCACTATGGTCAATGTCTGGCCTTTTAGAGAAAAAATCAATCTTCTAAAGTAACAAAGGGAGCAAAGTAGATAACAGTTCCATGGATTTTTTGAATTTCCTCCCCTCTCCTTAGTAGTATTTGTTAGGATAGTACACAATTATCTTCCGAGCAATGAAGTCGATTTCAGCTAAGATCCAATGCTTGCTCGCATAATTCAAAGGGAGATACACCTATAACATTAAAACATTTGTCAAAATCATGGTAAACTTATTGGTTATTAAAAGCATACAAACAATAATAAACTTACTTTATCAACTCCTATCCATGGATTTGCTAAGTGTGGTGATGCGCCTTTCGAACCACAATCCTTCTTGTTTAGTAAACCGTTCAAACATTGCGTCTAAGTTTTGCTATTTATATGTAAACATTAAAAATAACACCGTAAATTTATTATTTGAATATATGACATCATACAAATAAGAAAATGAACAACTCGTTTTTACCTGGAATTATACATCCGTCTTGGTGCAAACCACTATTTTAGTTTTAGGAGATTTAAATTTGACTTTACGAATCCAGTAAAATGCAGAATCTATATGCTGATAAAGAAAGTGGAGGTTGTAACATATGGTACAGCAAAAAAAAAGACACTAACAATATGTTACAAGCACAAATAATCAGTTAGAATCAGTTTCAAGAGTCATTTTACTATAACATATCAAATAAAGGTTTGTACAGTAGAGCCTTGACATATCAGAATCAATTTCAACATAAGCACCATTGGTGTCATGAATTAATGCACAATTCATCTGTTTAAACTATTTTACGTTAATGCAAGCTAAGTTCCTATTTGTGTTGAAAGATCCATATTTAACAATGATGCCATAGTATTCCTACAAGTGCACTTCAACTGATCATAGTCTTAAGCCTAATAAAGATACTTAATCTATGATTCAAGGTAATAGCATTATGTTTGAACTGATTTAAAAGCAATAGTACACCATATTCAACACACAATAAATCGGGTAATAACTCTTCCAGAAATAAGGAATTTTGAGTAATATTAGTAATACAAACCTCGTCATTCAATCATTTGTCAGACATATAGAGGGTTTTGAACCAAGCACAATTAGCTGGACATCGTGATAGGTGTACAATATTTTTGCTGAAATATTGATTTGAAATGGTTGTTAGGTGCACACAGTGGCAGTCGCTAGCAATGTATCGGGTTCTTATAACAAAATTAAGAAAATAATATACCTGTCATCTTCAGATTCGTCTTCTTCTAGCCATGATTCGAATTCGTTCAACTCGGACTGAGGCAGCTTTGGAAATGATTTGAATTTGGGTAATTTTTTTGGCTTAAATACCTGCGTGTCTGTATAAGGAGACTTCAATGCAACAGCTTTTTTAGGGCATCTTTTGGGAATATTTGGTGGATGTTTTTCTTAAATAACGATACTCATCTCTGAGTTAAGGGGCGTCTCAAGAGTTGTGTTGCTTTTGTCCTCAACCTGTTATGCCAATTTCTCAAAAAGTAATCATTGTATATAGTTTAGTGGGAACATTATATTGTAGCATTCAATATAATGCCACATTAAACTGTAGCTTTCAATATACGAAGAAGAAATAGGGTATTCACCTTCTCAGCAGGCTTGTTTGCTTTATCATCACTTATATCATCCACATGCACTTGTGCTTCAAAGTGTTCATGGACACCTTTCTTTTCACCTTTCCAAACATCCACATTCACTTGTGCTTCAAAGTGTTCCTGGACACTTTTCTCTTCACCCTTACTAACAACCAGATGCACTGGTTCTTCCGCTAGATCCACGCCAACTTTCTCATCCATTTTTTCACCATCCACTTCCATAGGATCATCCAATTCTTCCTTAGAATTATATTGATCTTCTGTGGGTGCCTTTCCTTCACCGCCTAATAAAGTGATTATCAAATCCAACTTCATTTCCATTTGATCCATAGGCTTTCCAAGAGCATCTAATTTCCTCATGTTCTCCTCATTGTTGGCTTTACAATCCTGTGATTTACTTGAATATTAGATGAAATATATGAGTATTAAGTTAAAAAAAACAGACATTGAGTCATTAATTTTTGGCTCACCACACAAACACGTTTTGACTTTTGCTGATGCAATGCAGATGCATTTTCTAGACGGTTTTCAGCAGCCCCTGCACGTGCATCATTTTCAAACCCATTAGAGGCCAACATGTCCTCTTCATCTTCACCGCCAATCTCGGGGGGATCTAACTGGTATTCTTGGCTGAGAAAAAAATTTTCATACTCCTCTCCACTCTCTTAAGGAGTGGGTTGCAGCTTCTTAAAAGCGTGAGTCTACAATAAATGAATAGTAGTATGGGTTAGTGTGCATGAAATTTAGTGATTGAAATTAGTTGTGAAATTTAATACATTTTTAAGCTTACATTCTTTCGATCCAACAACTTAATAACATTTGTTGCATCTGGCGTTCCAGGAGTAATCCAATTAACAATCCTCGAGAGCAATGTACCATATTTATTAGCAATCTCAACTCCAATAGCGGGAATTGCCTCACATGCCCAAATCTAATTGTTAAAAAAGAAATTTGTGAATACAAGTATATAATTGCATAGTTTAAAGCTTAGATGCAATAACAAATCAAAGCATATAGTAAAAGTATATTACAAATCAAATAATTGCATAGTTTAAAGCTTAGATGCAATAACCTGAAATGCATAAGGAAACCCATGCAAGGCATATTGTCTGATACCATCATTTTCCTTGTTGGCCTGACGTTTCCTTTTCTTGTTTGATACCATCTTCATCGAGGTTGTATGACACTCTTGAGACATTTTTCTCAAATCCATCTGAAGACTATTCAAGGTTGTCTCATAACACTTTCAGCCCTACGGGTACTTGTTGAATGTTTCTAAATTTTCCAATAGTTTAACATGAAGGGCACCAATATGGATGTTCTAATCCTTGCCAAACAAAACCTTCTCCAAAATATAAAGTAAAGCTAGCTTCATCATGTCTTCATCACTATCTGAAGATGCAGCTTTGAATATTGTCTCCAAAGTTTTGTTATTGCAACGCACTTCATCATTCAACATGGACGACCGAAAACTGCCACTACCATCCTTTTTTTCCTTACCCAACACTGGTGGGTCAGGGCCACACTCTAAACATGCGATGAGACAAAATTCTTGAATAGAAAAACAGAATGTCTTCCCACCTACTGTAAACCACATCTCAGATTTATTACGAGACCATATTTGTCTAAGGAGTAAATGATGTACCAGATGCTCGGAAAAATTCAACTCATGCATCTCTAAAAGTTTCCCGAAGCATGTGGTGCTGAATAAAGCCAATTGCGCCTCCGTCAACTTTTCCTGAATCTACTTTATACCAACCATTGGCGAAGTGTTGTTTATCTTTGCCGGGAAATGTTCTGAAACCTTTACTAACAAATCAACCTCTTCTCACATTCTATTATCCTGAAATATAACTTAAAACCATTAAAAAAAATTTCAAATCAATACACATGTTATAACTGAAGTCTTCATAATCAAGTAAACCCCACTGGAGTTGAGCATTCCAAGCGCAACTAGGAATTCCTAACAGAGTTTGGAATTCCAAACTCATTTAGGAATTCCTAACGATGTTAGGCATTCCAAACATAGTTAGGTATTGGTATTGCAATTGAGATTTCAAACTACATAACCTAGTCAAGACCCAAACATTGTCATCACCAAACACCACACACAATCATAACAATCAGATTGTAAAAACATCAACCAGTAAACTGCATATAATATCATTACATGAACTATGAACCCAACAATATCGAAAATCAAACATAACTATGATAAAATTAAAACAAGATATGCATACAGTAAGCAAAGACCTAAAGAAAGACACAATTTGAGCTAACACAAAAGGGCCACGAGAAAGCTAAGACAAGAACAGAGCAAAACTGCACAAAAAGCAACCAATATAAACAACAGGCAAAACAATGCATGGCCAGACCAACAACGAAACCCAAGTTGTATTTTCTTCTAACCAGTCCAAACATAGCCAACTTTATCACCATACTTTTTCTTCAACTTCAAAATCATATACAGAACACAAATAATTTCAAAAACCTAGAAGCAACAAGTGAATTCAATCCACACCCACAAATGTGTGACATGAAACAAGAATTAGATAAGAACATAAACAAAGCAAAAAAACCATGTATAAAGAAAACGAGAGTAATATCTGAAAGCCTGGGAGGAGAGCTTTTTGGTAGTGTCTAGTTACTACACTACTGGCAACATACAACTCATATGCAAATTAATTAAGGGAAGAACCGCTAAAGACAGTGGCTAAATTGAAGGAATAAGTAATTCAATAAAGGATTTTTAGGGATTTTTAGTTCAATTTAGGGATTTTTCAAACTAAAAAAAAGTAGGGTTCTAATTAGATTATGATTTTTCAAACTACAAAAATTGAAGCATTCACCTTCAACACCACAAAAACTACATACGATTCCATGAAACAACACCACAAAAACTATCATATGTTTTTCAAACTATATACGATTTTACATATCACAAAACAACACCACAAAATAAAAATCAACGATTGACGAACGACCATTCACCTTCAAAAACAATAATTCAAAAATTCAAGAGGGATTCACCTTTTTCTTGAAGCCAAATGGAGTTGACGATGTGTTCAAGCTTCTGTCGCACTGTAGTCGTCTTCAACCTTTTGTCGCGTCGTCATCATCTTCAACCGCGGGCCTTGAATTGAAGTCAGAGACAGAATGAGAGATTTACTGAGAGAGGTTTGGTGAAATTTGAAAGAGATTAGGGATTTTGCAATTTGAGTGAGGTTTGGTCGATTTCAGTATTCAAAAGGATTTTGGAATTTTAGCTAGGTTTGGTCGATTTGAAGAGAAGAGGGATTTTGAGTGTTTTGATTGGAATGTAATTTTTAAATTTTAAAAGAGTAATATTGTTTTTCAACAACCCCAATTGAGTTAGTTTTGTAAGTTTTTCAAAAAATGTCAGTTGTTAACTTGAGCCTCCCAAATGGGTTAGTTTTCAATAAAACCCATATATTATATATGTATATGGCAGGATCTATGGCCTCATTTCTTAACACATTTTTTTTAAATACTTTTGTAACCTTAGGATTTAATGGAATTGGATGGTTTAGGTCGTGATAGGTGACACTTTTTTAATTAATGGGTTTTTGTTAATCTATTAATATCTTTTATTTTCTTCTCTTTCATCTCTCTTTATTTATCCATTTCTAATATCTATTTTACCATTTTCTCTCTCCACAACCCTCCATCCTCTTTTTCTTTTCTTTTCTTTTCTCTGCCAAAAAAACATGAAGAATATGAAGACTTAAAAGCTTGATAAAAAATCCAGCCAAATTTTTTGTTATTTCGAATAGTTGTTTTATGGCCATGTTTTATTTTCAAGTAAACGAACCTTTAAAAAAAAACTAGTAAATGCACCTCAATTCACGAAGAAGAACTTTAACATACCTTATTGCAATGAATCATGAAAATTACGTTATTTTTATTTTTATTTTATTTGAAATAATTTCTTTCTGTTTTTGGAATGCAAATAATTTTAAAGCATTTTAATGTCAAACCAAAAAATTGTCGTCTTACTTTTATTTTATTTTTTTGTAAATCCTCTTACTGATTTTAATATTATTGAAAAACATTCAGAGATTTTCCCAGAAAAAATCCTCAAAGTTATGGTTACATATTTTTTAACTTGTTATATTAGTTGTATGCAAAATAAATATTTATTATTGAAATGCATAGTGATTCATGATTCGGTAGAATTTTTTGTTTTGATGGTGGAAGTAATAAAGAAAAAAAAATAAGAAAGAAGATTAGGTGCGTGAGGACTAAAGAGTAAGTGTGTTTGGTATGGCTTTTCAAGTAGAGTTTCTAGAGTAGATCTTTTTGTAGTAGAGCTTCTAATGAGTAGAGCTTCTAACAAAAAAGGCTTTTGGTTGTGTAAATTACAAAAAAGGTGTTCACAATGTATTTTTTAAAATGGCTTTTGGATGTGTAAATTATAAAAAGGGTATTGACAATGTATTTATAATGAAAGAGTTGTATGGCATTTGAGACAATTCATATGTTTTAAAAAAGCTCAAAAAAAGCTTTTTGGAAAAACCTAAATTTTGGGCTTCTCCAAATAGACATAAAATAGCTTTTATAAAGGGTAATTAAGACAATTCATACATTAAAAAAGTTATTTTGAATTTTGCCAAACAACCAAAAAAAACTTCAAAATAGCTTTTAACATTAAAAAAATGCTTTTGATTTTTACAAAAGCCATACCAAACATACACTAAAAGAAAAAAATATGGAGAGAAAACATTTTGTTAGAATTAATGGGGAGAGGGGAGAGAGAGAGGGAGGATTTTAATTCAAGATTTAATTAATTAGGTACAAGTGAGAGAAATTTATTCAATATTTAATTAATTAAGGAGATAGAAGAGAGACTAAAATATCAAATCTTAACCGTCCAATTTCATTAGATCCTAAGGCCATAAAAATGTGTCAATAAATGGATATGAAGGGTCAACACCGAATAGGGTTGTACTACCGTTTGTGCTAACTGCTAATTGTTGTATTTGAAGAAGACTTAGGGGTCGTTTGTTTTTTTCACTTAAGACTTAATGGGTCTGAATTGAACTCATTAAGTTGTTTTTTTTTTAAGTGGTCAAACAACTTAAAAATATCAAAAAACAACTTAAAATAAAAAGTAAGAAATCCTGACTTTTAACTTAATTTCAAATCATTGGATTACAATTAAAATATTCTCTTACAAGTCTATCCTCCAAAAAAAGATATATTTCCAAATTTATATTAATTTAATATGGTATAAAAAAATTTCTTTTAACATATTTCTTATTTTAAACATGTTTTAGAAAAGAAAAGAAAAACCTAAATACTTTTCATAATGAAATTTTTCAGAGATTGAACAATTGAATTTCTCTCCTGCCAAATCCCGGTAAGAACTCTTTATTTATTTATTTTTATCTAACTATTCGTATAGTGCTCAATAAAGTTGTCTATCATATTAAGTAGATTTCGTGGCTTGAAAATGTTATAGAATTATTGTATATAAAAATTCAAGAACCTTTTTTTTTATTTGGTTTCCAGTGCATATGATCCAGGAAACAAAAAAAAACAAAAAAAGGTTTCATGAATTATATTCACCGGAAACGTGGACAACATATAAAATTGAACTTGAATTTGAACTTTTTTTTGACAATAAATTTAACTTAAACTTTGTTTACAGAACATGCAAATTTATATTCTTTGTTTAACTTTTTATTTTGTCAAATTAAACTTTGTTTGCAAAAAAAAAAAACCATACAAAATGTTATAAAGAATGGTGCATGTTAAATTACATATTTTAATTTGTATGGGTATAAATGTACAATTACTTATTTTCAGACAGTTTTATTTTTAAAAAATAAACATGTTAACAGCACATTCAGATGTGAGGAAAAAAACAAACAAACATGTCATTCAGATTCAGATTTCAGTCCATATTCAGTCTTCAGAAAAATTCAGAACTGTTCAGTGTTCAGACAAAAAAACAAACGACCCCTTAGATGCTTAATCTAGTGCTGAGAAATGACAGATGCATTTTGACGTTAAAATTGGCGCACGCGTTGGAGTCACTCAACTGCAACAAATTGGAGTTTGGTGCTACCATTGGGGATGCTCTAATCTCTTTGTCTCTTTACCTAATCATATTTTATGTTTGAATTTAAAGTTTATTAAACTTAGATGTTGTGTTCTATTAAATTTAAGCTAATATATGAATTTTAAGTGTATGTTAAAATATTTTTCTATGATGTATGTTTGTATTTAAGTGTATATTTAAATTTCCAATAAAAAAGAAAAAATTTTTTGAGTATATATATATTTTAATTTAATGTCAAAATTTAAGTCAATGTTCTAAAATCTAATCATTTGGTAAAATAATTTGTATATTTAGTGGTTTGAGAATTTTTTTTAAGGATAAAACGAATCGGATCATTTGGGCGGGTTGGGGCACCCTTGCCCCAATCGGATTGGGTTTGGGCGGAAATCAAAAACCCTTTCGGTTCA
The DNA here is from genome assembly GCA_033220585.1 of Dipteronia sinensis. Classification (NCBI taxonomy): domain Eukaryota; kingdom Viridiplantae; phylum Streptophyta; class Magnoliopsida; order Sapindales; family Sapindaceae; genus Dipteronia; species Dipteronia sinensis. The sequence goes on from CM065636.1 coordinate 23,708,773, forward strand.
CGAGTCGAGTTTGGGGCAACTTGTAAAAAACGGGTTTCGGGTTTGGGGTGGGCCGATCCGCCTTCGATCCGACCCGTTACCACCAGTATTCACACCAGCATCACGAGGTTATGGGTTCGAGTTTTCCCCTTCCTAAAAAAACCGTGAATTAATGTAATACTTATAAAATAAAATTTGAAAAGGTTTTTAATACGAAAGAGAATACCAAATCATTTGTAGAGGAATTATCAAGTGAGGTATCCCTAACTTGAATCTCGGTAAGGATTTTGATGAAATCATATCAATTTTTATAAATTTTGATATTTTTTTGTGGATGATTAGTTTATTGAAATCTACCTATAAATAAAATTTGAGAATTTTTCAAGTACTATAACTATTTTTTAGAATTTTCCTATATTTCTTCCATTTTCCGATGCCGTCATATTTAACAAAATCGAGATAAATAGTTCTAGTGCTTGAAAAATTCTCAAATTTTATTCATACGGAGATTTTATTAAACTTATCATTCATAAAAAATTCAAATCAAAATTTATAAAAATCGATGTGATTTCATCAATGTCCTTACCGAAATTAAAGGTATGGATACCTTATTTGATAATTCCTTAACATTTATATATCCCTTAAACTCATAGTATAAAATGATCCGATAATTCAAGGAATGATAACAAATTTTTCGGATCATATAAAATATAAAGATATAAAATGAGTTGACAAATATCGCGGGATTGGGATATGTTTTTTCTTTTGAAACAAATGTAGTATGACATGACATAATTAGAGAAAAAAGAGTACAAATATTGACATCCATAAAAATAATTAGTACATCCATTTTTATAAGTACATTCATGTCTAAAATTTAAAAAACAAATATTACTATAAGCACCCATAATAATGCCAATAGTACCCTTATTGAAATGAATATATTCATTTTATTTATAAACCCACTTAAATTATTAACACACCCATTTTTTTAAAAATCATATTATTTTTGGATCAAATCATCTTCTAATATTGATCCAATTTACTTTTGAAAATGTTAGAATGTAAAAGTCTTAAGAAAAGGGGAGATGTAGAAATGGATTGTATACGGAGATTTCAATTTAGAATTTTCTTATATATACAGTATCTTAAATAAAAAAACTCATTGATATCTACGGCTATCTTTAAAAAAAATTTATTTTGTTTATTGATAGAATTCATAGCTAGACATAAAAGAAAGACAAAAAAAAAGTAAGGAAATACCTACCTCTGTATGATCAGGGTCCTTTGAATTTTTTTTTTTTCCATTACTTTGTTATATGATAATCATGTAATGATGAGAAAGTTTGATATTTGAAATAAAATTAGAGTTTAATTAGGGTTTACCATAAAAATTAGGGTTTACCATAAGTTAGGATTTACCGTAAGTTAGGGTTTACGTAAGTTTTTTTTGTTGTTTAATAAACATATATAGTTGATGATATGTGTGTAATTAATGAGCGTATATAGTATTTGGTTTATTTTTAATTAAAGTAATTTGAGATATTTTTGTAATTCAATTTTTAAATAAAATATGGAGCGATGCTTATAACAATCCATAAAATATCTGTTTAAACTCTATTTTAATTTTTTAATTAATGACAATTTTAACCTGAATTAAAATTACTAAGAGCATCTCCAATGGTATAAGCAAATTTGGATCATCAAAAGTTGTTACCTCAGCATTTGATGATTGTTTTCAAGGATTGCTAAATTTGATGATTGTATAGTCCACAATGGTATAATTATCTATATCAAAAATCTACTTTATCTAAATCAAAAATCTACTCCCGCCAAATTGTTTTCACTGTTCCCACTCGGTTTTATTTCACTGTTCCCGTTCATTTTTATTTCATACAGTAAATACCAGTTGAAGGACCATATACTTGAATATATTGCTATTGAACAGGGTAAAAAAAAATAAAGAAATTATAAAAGACGAGAGAAAGTATATGATATAGGTATTGATCCATTCGTAATGAAGAGACGAATTTTACATAATTGAAATTTTTGAGATTAAAACAATGATGAGATATAAAGGTGATCAGAGAAAAAAAGAGAAAAAAAAAACCACATATGAGAGAGAAAGAATAAAATTACTACAACAATTATTTTGGATAAAGTTTGTATTTGATAATTGAAAGTCAATCATCAAATTTGATTATTGATAACTAAATTTGCTAAATTTTAGTGACTCTGTTGTTGAGTGTTTTTTGAATAAATAATCAAATTTTGATTATTCTACTACTTTTGATAATACCATTGGAGATGCTCTAAGCATGACAACAAATATTTCTAAGGACAATCCAAATTAGTTTTTTTTTTAGAAAACAATTTTTTTTCTCTTTAGTGGTGAAAATACACAAAGTGTGTTTAATACAACCTAGATGGGGGGGGGGGGGGGGGGGGTTGAATAGGTTTTAGTTGATTTATTACCAACTTTTCGACTTAATCAATTTTAATAATCCTACTCCATATTAACAATCAATCAATCCAACATAAATATGCGGAAAACAATAAAAACACAAGGATTGATTTACGTGAGAAACCCTCCAACTGGGCAAAACTCACGGGCTATCCTTCTAGCCACATACGGTCCTCAAATCCACTATTTGAACAAAAGTTTACAACCTAGGTTGACCTCAAGTCACACCTACTTGGTCACTAACCCTTTCACTCTACCCAACGGGCCTTTAATAGTGATTCTTGACCACAAACTTGTGCACTAACCCTCTTAGTCACAAAGCTTAACAATCAATGAAGAGGTTAAACAACCTAAGTGAATATGTAAAAGATATTCAAGTATGCAATTAATGCTAGGTAACAATAAATGCTTATCTAAGGATTTAAGGATGTCAATAAATGTAAATCCTAGATATCAATATCTAAATGCAAATGCATGAAGATTTAGCTAGAAGGGTAAAATCGTCCTAAATGCTAGCTATTAATGAACAAGGCTCTCAACCAACACACAACAACTCAATCATGTTATAAATGTCAATAAACATAAAGATATGTAATAAAATCACATAAAAGAGCTAACCCTAGGCAAACAAGAACATAAATAAATACAAAGAGATTTAGGGCATGTTCAAGTTACCTAGTCAATGAAAGCAAGAAGAATCCATGATGAGATAATGCTTGAAGAGGTTAAATGCACATGGATTTGTGTTTGGTTGAGTAAAGATGAGTTCTTGGGAGTTTCTCTCTCTAAGGGAAGCTTGGCCTATCAAAAATGGCTTCTTGAACTCATAAAAAAACGAGCAAGGAAGAAGATAGAGCATATATAAGGGAGCCCTAGTTGAAACAACGTCGTTTTGAACTTAGGGCACAAAATCCCGTCAATACCGCTAGATGGACCGCGTCGCAGGCAAGTGTCCAGACCGCGGTACACACAGCAGTGCACCGTCTGGACAACAACGCGGTGCAGGGCGCTGTGCATGCAGGTGCACAGGCCGCGGTATGGGCAACAGAGGCCTACTGGACAACACCGCGACTTGGGTCGCTTTGCGTGCAAGTGTACAGGAAGCGGTACAGGGAGCATGACCCTGCTGAGGTATACCGCTCTGTATGCCGCGGTGCAAGCATGTCTTGCCAAGCGGTCTAGGCCGCGCTAAGAGAAGAAATTCTCTTTTCTGGGCAAACTCAACACACTAAGAGATGTGCAAAATGTGCAAGTGTGGAGTGTGAAAAGAGGCATACAATACATCATTCAATTTCATGAAGATAGGAACATAATGCATGCAAGTGAGTGTGTGCAACTAGATCTCTTCAAAGAAAGTTAAACTAGTGAGATACATTTGAAGTGCTCTTTGAGAGAGATGATGTCCTTGAAGCTTGATCACACTCAAGAGGCCTAAAATACCCTTACAAAGAATAATCCCCAATGTGGTTTGTCAACGAAATAAGCCAATCAAAATATGAGGAACTTACAAGTGGTTTTTTTCCCTCAAAACTGTTTTACAAACATTAAAATGTCTTCTTCTCTTTTTTCATTATTATAAAGTTTTTTTTTTATTAAGAGTGATAGAGAATGATATGCAACCAGAAGAAAATCACGAATGATAGAGAGGCACCTTTCAACATTGTTTTCTTTTTCTGTCTTTCTTTCTATTTTTTTTTAAACATCCTTCTTCTTCTTCTTTTTTGAAAGTAATCATTCTTTCTATTTGGAGGTTGCATGAAGTTTTTTAATGGAAAATCTCTCAAACACGATGGTTTATAAGTTAGTGTGATTTTAAGCTTTAATTATTCTATACTAAAAATTTAATTTTATGGTGTAAAGAATTCAAAACTAAAATAAAATTACACAGGTTTCTTCTTTGTGTAGAGAATTTTATTTTTAAAAAACTTCATATATTGGTTAATAGAACTTTAATCCACAAGGTTAAAAATAATTTGAGTTAAAGGATCTTCAAAGAATCCAGATCGTAAATCCAAATATTCTTATTAGAGGTTTATGTATATTGCATAGGATTGAAGATGATTGATTCATCTTCTTATATTCAATAAGTTAAGAATTTGATTAATTGTTTAATTTCTTTGTATTAGAATGTGATGATTGATTTAAAAAAAAAAGAATTGGATGATCGAAATTATTGGGTTTTTAAGGTTTTAGATACAATTCCAAATTGTGAATTGTTTTAATTCAAGAAATATTCTGATTTGATCTTATAATTTATGTGTTGATTTAATTAATTAATTTTTTTTAAATGGAGTGTCAAAAGATAAAAAAGATAGTTTTGGAAAAAATGAATTGTCTTTAGAATTTTTAGAATTTTAAATTTTTATAATGAGTGTCTTTACAGAAGGAGTGTAAAAAGAAAATATTAATTTGTAAGGAGAAAATCTCTAAAATATGGATGTACTAATTAATTTTATGGATGACAACATAGATATCCGATAAGAAAATTACGTGCCATTGACTCATTGAGAGTCAAGTTTTGAATTAATACATAGAAGAGCTAACAACTTGAATGAGTAATCTTGCGATTTGAATAATCGACTCCATTTGAATTAAGAGTGAATCCACGTCCAATTTAATGAAAATCTAGTCTATAAACACCAAAATCCTTAATTCGATTTTGATGAGTGATGACCTTCAAAAGTACAATCCCAACCTAATTACAGTTTTGATCAATTTTGCAGCTAGCTGATATTAATTCAAATTGCTAACTAATTACAATATTTACTTATCATATTTTGATTAGACGATTTGATACAATTTAGAGTTTAATTAATCATTTTGATATGGCAAATAAAAATCCAACCTTACCTATCAATTAAACTTGATGGATTTTTGGAAAATTGCCATATTAACTACCAATGGTCTAATCTAATGCTCTTTGTTAAGGGCACAAAATATCTATTCGGATACTGATATATTTTTGTCTGTTATTAAAAGAAAAAAAAACAATTTTTTTTTGAGTTTAAGCACCTTTGGACAAATCCAATTTAAAGGATCAAAGTTCCAAAATTAGTTTTAATTTTCAAATATGATTGATGTGATTAAAGTAGTGAGTAGTGACTAGATAATTAAATTAATTAATTATTGCACACTTTAGACTTGATTGTAAAGCATGATTATGACTTGAGAGAGAGAGAGGGGAAGTTGAAACAATCACATCTATTTAATAATGTTTCAACTTATATGCATTAACATAAAATTTATACTTAAATGAAATATAATAAAAAATAAATAATTTTTAACTAATTATAGCATATCATATTTCTGTCATAATATTTTTCAAAGGTTGGTATGATTTAAATTACTATAGTATACAAGTCCCATGCATATATAGTAGTCTAGAAAATTAAAAAATTGAATATTAAAAAAAATTCTATACATGAAAGGGTTTTTTATTTATTTTTATTTTTTTATCAGACAGATGTACCAATTATGCAATAACCATACATCTCATACCTCATCTTTTTGATACTCAATTACCAACAAACAAAAAAAATGAAGAAATTAGAAGAAGAATATAATTAATCATTACATTACATATTTTTATTATTTAGTTTGCACATTTAAATTGTGAGTAATTGAAATGTTAATTGTCACCGATTGATATTTTTCCTTCCACGAGAGGGTGATCTTTAAAATCACATTTGTTAGAGTTTCTTTTTCCATAAACTCAATTACAAAAAGACTAACCAGCCTGCTTTAATTTCTCATTTATATATATATATATATATATATATATATTAGTCTTTCTACTGTTAGTTCGTTCTGATATAAAATATATCCGGACGAAGAATGTGGACCACAAATTATAGAGAAGTTTTAATAAATACATACACTTTGAATCAAAGTTTGTAAATTTAATGGTCTACATTCTTCGTCCTGATATATTTTATATCAGAACGAACTAACAGTAGAAAATTGATAAATTGATATATATATATATATATAAATATATATATTCTGAACATTGACTTTTTTTTTTACATTTTATAATTAACACGTTTATATTTTCCATACACTAATATTAGTCGACCCAAAAAATTAGTGTAAAAACCTATCTAAATGATGTGACAAATGATTTGTCCTTACCGTATTATTCACCACATCACCTTATGATTTGTGGGGTGATGATAATTCATTTACCACATCATTTGAGTTAATTTTTTGGATCGTATAATTTTACTTTTTCCTATAACATTGAATAAGAAATAGCATATTAATATACAGTTATTTTGCTGGGATGACAATCAGAAATACAACTTTCACTACAAGACAATCATCTAAGCTATGAAAACTAGCATATAATATACATGTTTTAGGTCACATGTAAGCTTTAAAAACTCACAAGACAATTAGCATCTAATGAATTTGGGTCAAAATTCACAAGACAATTAGCATCAAATGAATTTGGGTCCCCACCTCCCTAAATTTAAGGCATGAATTAGACTTAAACATAAGTTAATGATTACATAACTCACGAAATTTGTCACGATTAGCTATTCTTCGGTTAATTTCAAAATCATCGTTCCAAGTCAAAGTTAAAAAAATAAAAAATAATAATAATAATAAATTCTAACTCAACTCTCGTATTCATGTGACATTGATGTTTTCGTTTTCTAATGCAATATAATTTTATCAAGTAAGAATAGGGGTAACAATTTTATACGACCCATAAACATATCACATATATGAAACGATTTTAATAGGTTAATACTGTAATTTCAGACACAATTATAAATGAATATAATTGTAATAAAAGGAAATTATAGTTTAAGAACACTCGAAAATAATAATAATATGTCATGCAATTTTTGGAGTTATGTCCAAATGTCAAAATTGTACCAAAAACAATTCACAAGCTAATGTAACCTAAGATTACTAGGGCCTAATTCATCATCACACATGGATATTTACTAGTGCCCAAATTGATTCATTCTCATAAATTAGTAATCTTTCATGTACTTATATATAAAATTATACTCACATCACTATTCTCTATAAACTATACGAATGAATAAAAAAGTTCATACCGAAAAAGAAGACATATAGTTGTATAATCTTATTAGTGTATCAATTCATTAAAAAAAATCAATTTTCAAAATAAAATTATATAGTTTTAATTATATTTATTTTTAAAATATTATTGTACGTTTCATTGTCTATATGGTTGCTATGATAGCTAGATAGTTTATTTCTGAATTTTTTTATATATAAAATGTATATGTGCAATACAATATTTTATTGAATCAGAGTATCGCTTAATTATATAATGCATAGTAGTATATCTATAAAAAAACACACTTTTGGAATAAGTAATTTGTCTATGATTCAAGGTGTGTCATTAGGGCTATACATAATCACACAGAACAATGATAATAATATTGAAAAAATAAAAATAAAACAAGCATTGAAAATCTAATTAATTTTCTGAACAGAGAGTTACAAAACTAATTAAGCAGAACATGCCAAGCATACAAGGACACAAATTAAAGTATACCCGTTTGCATGTCTATAGAGGCGTGCGTATATATATAGTCTTTCTACTGTCAGTTCGTCCTGTTATTGGTATAATTTAAAGAAATAACACGTCAGCATAAACAACTATTGACGTGTCAACCAAAATCGAATCAACATAAAGTGATCAGAAAATAACCATATAATTCTGATCAGAGTTACTTAGATGGTCGGGTTTTGGATACCCGACCAAGGTAATTAGATTGATCGGGTTATCATGATAACGATCGGGGGAAAATTAACTAATCAGGATTAGTTACTTGATCGGGTGAAGATCCCTAGTTGGGGGTAAAAGAGATCTGGTCGAGTTTGGATGACGATCGGATAAGCGACACATGGACAATGTCTATATACGTTCAGATGCTTAGCATGTTGATAACATTATTACGACTCAAACACGTAAAGAAGAATCTTCCTCAAATAAGGTTGCAAGAAGCATACTCTGACAAGGAAATAGATTTCTATAAGAGTTATCAGAACACTAAATAGGCAAAGTCCTGATGCGATTAAAACGACTCCAACAAGTCAGGGTTTTATTAAATCACTACTATCTTTCTCTTACTTGTACTCTAAGAACTGGGGTTCTATGGGTGTATAAATAGACCTAATAAATACCCAACAGGGGTTAGCGAATCATTAAGGATTCAAGAGAGCAAGTAAGATTGTGTATGTAATCTTAATCATATAGTGATTTTACCTTCTCGCCGTTACCGGCAACCGTGTTTTTTTCCCTTTTGGGTTTTCCACGTAAAATCTTGCTTGCATGATATCTTTTTATTTCTTCTTGATTAGATTATACGATTGCAAACACTACGAGTTTTGTGTAACATGTGTGATTGAATTCGTACAATCCAAAAATCCCCGTCAACAATTGGCGCTAAAAGGAGGGGGTGTTGAACGAACTTTTGTTAAGTTAACCTTGAAGAATTTGTGAACAGCAATATGGTAGACAACAGGGATGGAAGTCGATCCCTACGTGATACCGGTACCCCGCACGATATCAACAGTTTTGATCTAGTGAACGCCAGTATCGCTGGAGGAAACTTACCTTCAGTGACTCCAACTTTGATTGGTCAAGCTGTGATAACCTCCACAAACACTCTCCCAGGAATCTCCCCGGATGCATTCCAACAGGTTCAAGAGTATCTACGGAGAGTCGTCGAGGACACCGCTAGATAGGGAATCAACATAACTGCCACCATAAATTTAACATCGCCATTCCAGTTACACACACCCGTAGTGGCACGGGATCCAAGAGTACAGTCTGAAATAGTAATTCCGACTTCAGAAGCCCCATCGAAAACTAGTAAAAAAGGCGAATCCCTACGAAAAGAGAGATCGATCCTAAAAGAATGATGGCCGGCGTGGTTATCAGGATCATAGGGGGAGTGGAGACCAGACCAGCCAGAGAAGGAGGGGGTGCAGTCCGTCTAATGACGCCATAAAAAGTCAAGAACGGGAAGTGAGTTATGACCGAGGTGATAGATATGACGGACACAAGAGGAGGTCTCAATCACCTTCAACTGATAAGGAGGAACCCCTAAGGAGGCGTAGAGAGACAACCCCCGCTCTCAGATACAATGTTCGAGATACTCAAATCACAGGGCGAACATCTAGAGACCTCTATGGTATCATCATCCGTCAGAAGTTTGATGAGCGTTGTGAGCTAGAAGGAGAGCGTGAAGTTCTACTAAGAAGGATATAAGTGCTGGAACGAAGGCAATGACAAGTAAATTTGCTGATAGGCAATTCCGGAAGTCCATTTACCTCATCCATAAGACATGCTCGTTTCTCAGAAAAGTTCAGGATGCCCATGTGGAGCAATTCAAGACCAACACCGACCTCCAGGAGCATGTCAGGAGATATCAGAGTGCGATGGAATAATATGATTATGATGGCGCGCTCTTATACAGGATGTTCCCCCAGACATTAGGGGATCAGGGGTCCAGATGGTTCGGTGGCCTTGCAAGCGGGTCAATCGGGAATTTCGAGGAGTTGATACAGGCCTTCACCAGACAGTTCATGGGAAATATCCAGCGGAGGAAGTCGATATCTGTCCTGTTAACCCTAAAACAAAGAAAGGACGAGAAATTGAAAGACTATTTCACCCGTTTTTTGCAAGAAGTCTCGGAGGTACATAATCCTAATGATGATGCGATTGTGGCTGCATTCGTTAATAGCTTGCAGCACAGCCAATTATCGCTCAGCTTAAGACAAAGGGGATCAATCACCTATGCTAACATGTGGACGATGTGTGAGGATATGCGATGGCTGAAGAGAAGCAAATAGCTAATGGAGGAGAGTACATACATGGCAGCCGACCAAATGAGGGTCAAAAGCCCAAAGATAATGGTTCGAAGGGGAACCCCAAAGGAGACCAAAAGAATAATTTTGGGAAAGGCAAAGAAGGCCCCAAAGAAGAAGATCAAAAGAATAACAAGACCTACAAAAGGCAGTACACGAATTACACCCCTCTGACTCAGAAACAAGAGGAAGTCCTGAACGTAATCGAGGATAAGAATTTATATAAGAAGCCTCCAAAGTAATCCAGTTTTGCTCTAACAGACACCTCGAAGTACTGCCGTTTCCATCTGGAAAATGGTAATGAAACCTCTAAGTGCTACCAATTGAGAGACTACATTGAAAAGTTAATTAGAGAAGGGCACCTAAAAGATGTAGTTCTCAAAGGAGATGATGATCGGCAAAACAATCCCACAAAACCCGACCAAGACAGAAAGGGTAGTCCAAAGGGAAGTTCAGATGCCGGAGCTATCAACACCATTTTCGGTGGTCCATATACGGGAAGAAGTAGCAGAGAGAGAATGTTAGAAGTTCGTGAAGCAATAGGTGTCCAGAGAAGCATGAAAGTAAATTTGGTAGGTCCCAATCAGAAAAAACTCAAACTAGGGTGGGATTCGATCACTTTCTCTGAAGCTGACGCTTACGGACTGGAAGTCAAGCCAAATGACGCAATCGTTGTGACGGTTCGTATCGGACACCGTGAGGTAAGAAGAATATTGATCAATAATGGAAGCTCGGCAGATATCCTGAGTGCAGGGGTGTTTGATCAGTTAGGACTTCATAGGAAGGATTTACAGCCACTGGCAGTCCCGCTCAGAGGATTTGGAGGAGCAGAAGTAAGATCTCTGGGAACGGTCAAACTCCCGGTCGAGGTATGAAATTTTCCATGTCAGAAGACAGTATTGCTCGATTTCGTAGTGGTAGACACCTAGAACTGGCCCTAAAACGCCTTGCTAGGCAGATCATTTTTGAATAAAACGAAGGCAGTTATAGCAACTTACGCCCTGACCTTCAAATTCACGACCGAGGCTGGAGTTGGAATACTGAAAGGTTCCCAAGAATGAGCAAGAAAGGCTAATTTGGCGGTTTATAAAGACAAGGCAGAGCCAAATGTTATGCAGATACACCCCGTTGAAGAAAAAGTGGAAACACCAACTCAGTTTGAGTTGGACCCGAAGGAGTCGTCTCCAGAAAATGGAAAGGGCTGGGAGGGGAAACCAACCATCGAAGTAGTAGTAGTAGACGATGGAATACCCGACCAGATAGTAAAATTAAGAGCACAACTGACTGAACAAGTATAACATCAATTAATCAACTTACTAAAGGAATATAAAGATGTGTTCGCTTGGAGGCATGAAGATATGCCAGAAATTGTCGCCAAAATAATTTCCCACGCTCTGACTGTAGGCCCAGAACACAAACGGTAATTCAGAAGAGGCGTCGGTTCAACCCGAAACGGAGTTGAGAAATTAAAGAAGAAGTCAGTAAGTTACTGGCAGCAGGATCAGTCAGGGAAGTCCAATACGCTGACTGGGTGGCAAATGTAGTACTTGCAAAAAAGAAAAATGGACACTGGAGAATGTGCGTAGACTTTACAGATCTGAACAAAGTATGCCCGAAGGATAGCTTTCCTCTGCCCCGAATAGATCAGTTGGTCGATGCGACTGCGGGGCACGAATTGCTGAGCTTCATGGATGCATATTCAGACTACAACCAGATCAGGATGTTCGGCCCAGATGAGGAAAAAACTGCTTTTGTACGGATCAAGGGCTATATTGCTATAAAGTGATGCCTTTTGGTCTCAAAAATGCATGGGCAACCTATCAAAGACTGGTAAACAAGATTTTCGTCTGATAGATCGACAGAAACATGGAAGTCTATATAGACGACATGTTAACAAAAAGTATCACTGCAGCTAGGCATGCAACCGACCTTGAGGAAACATTCAAAGTGCTAAGAAGATATGGGATGAAGCTGAACCCGAACAAGTGTGTCTTTGAGGTGCCATCCGGAAAGTTCCTCGGGTTCCAAGTGCACCAGAGAGCAATCGAGGCGAATCCTGAAAAAATAAGAGCCCTAAAAAAGATGAGATCACCGGTTACCTTGAAAGACATTCAAAGGTTGACGGGCTGCCTAGCATTATTAAACCGATTCATCAGCAAGTCGACCGACAGATGTCTACCTTTCTTTAGAGCAATAAGAAAAGGCAAGAGGGTAGAATGGAATGAAGAGTGTGAACAAGCATTCAAAAAGATCAAAGAATACTCAGGTAAGGCTCATATCTTATTAAAGCCCCGAATGCGAGAAACATTGTACCTATACCTGTCAGTCACAGCTGTAGCTACTGGCTTGGTATTAGTAAGAATGGAAGAATGAGTGCAGAAACCAGTGTACTACACTAGCAAGGCTCTGTTGCCAGTAGAAACAAGATACTCGACGGCTGAACATATGGCATTAGCATTAGTGACAGTTGCCTGAAAACTAAGACACTACTTCCAAGCCCATAAAATTGGGGTATACACAGATTGTATGTTCTATCCAAGCCAGAAGTGTCAGAAAGACTGATAAAATTGGCGGTTGAATTGAGCTAGTTCGACATTACTTACTTACCAATGACAGCAATAAAGGGTCAAGCAGTGGCGGATATGATCGCCGAGTTCACTGAACCTGACATGGAAGTGATCAGGGTGCTGGAAGAAAATGAAAGGAAGATTTTCAACTGGAAACTACATGTTGACGGGTCGTCAAATGCATAAGGCAGCGGGGCAGGCATAGTGGTGTCAACCTCCAAAGGTGATCAGGTAGAATGTGCCTTGCGATTTGACTTCAAGGCTACCAACAACATGGCTGAATATGAGGCATTGTTGGCAGGACTCAGAGTCTGCACGACACTGTGGGCAGATGAAGTAGAAATATTCAGTGATTCTCAGGTCGTGGTCAACTAGGTCTTGAATGAATACCAGGAAAAAAACTCTAATATGGTGGCATATTTAGAGATAGCTAAGGTACTCCTCGAGAGATTCAAGGATTATAGAATCACTCAGATTCCGAGAGAAAAGAATGAAAAAGCTGACGCATTATCAAGGCTGGCATCAGCAACCACTGGAATCTTGCTAAGAATATCCCAGTGGCTCATCTCGAAAAACCCAGTATTGGAGCAGAAGAAAAGCTGGCAGTAGAGACAATAGAAGCAGAGCAGGTCACTTGGATTACCCCGATCAGGCCATACCCATAAGACGGCACGCTTCCAGAAGATGCAACCGAAGAAAAATCGTATTAGATACAGGGTAACCCGTTATTCAATATTAGGAGGAGAACTCTACATAAGAGGGTTTTCCAAAGCCCTACAGAGATGTGTCAGTCAGGATGAGGGAGATAAGATTCTGGCTAGTGTACACGGAGGTGTATGTGGGAACCATACTAGAGAAAAATGTTTGGCCCATAAAACCCTCAGGCAGGGTTTTTCTTGGCCGACTTTGTTTAAAGTCGCCTTGTCCGACCAGAAAGAGGAGAGTTGCTCAGACCATGCAATGCTCAGTATTTGAAGATATTTTACCCTTAAGGGATTTCTCATTTCCGTTAAAATTAGAGTAGTTACAGATATATTTTTGTTGTCTAATTATTTGGTTGCTTTTTATAGTTTTGATTGAAGATATCAATAAAAACCCCTCGAGGGAAGCATAGTTCAGGATAAGGTGTTCTAACATTGCTTTTCTTTACAAAGCCAGTCTCAAAAACCCCGAACGGGTTCTCGAAGAGCGCAGTGATGGGGCCAAAAGCGTATGTTGCAAAGACAACATACTTTCACCGAAACTAACTGGGTGCATTAAAAGCACTGTTAGAGCGCCTTCAAGTGATCAGATACCTGATGAGATGCGCCAAAAGTTGGATGGGGTGATCAAAAACTCACGCTCGAATATCGATCAACCAAAAAGTTGGATGATATAAGCTAAGTTAGTGAGATAAGAAAAACCCTCATCACAGCGAATCTTGAGCAACAGACCGCTGGGAGACATCCCAGTAACTTAGTTGCCAGATAAAAGATAAGAGTCTATAAATTAGATATCATGCAAATGGCCCACTAAAAGAACACTACTTGAACCAATATACAAAGCAACTACAAACCAAATCAGAGCCGATCAGTTGATTAGATAACCGATCGGGTTCGTCAAAAGCTAATAGCCAAATTGGCCAAGCAGAATTCAACCAATCAAAAAGAGGATTGACTGAGTCGATAAACCAGCAGTTTAAAAGGTTATTGAACGAATTAAACATGATTGATAATAAATTGAACCAAGTTCGATCAGTTAAAATAGCTGGTCCGGTCAATGATCAATTAAATTCGATCAATTGAAAAACAATCAATCGGACCAATCATAACCAATCAATAAAGATGGTCGAATAAAGTAAAGAAGACCACAAGAGTAAATACAAAATTTGTATCATTAAAAGATGAACGGATTGTTTATTTAGTGTTACAAAAAATTACAAGGTATATGGTATAAAGGTGAAGGAGAGATCAGGTTCTATGAGTGCTTGAAGAGCCGCCGGGACCAGAGGTTCCAGGAAGATTACTTTCTTCTTCATAGCCCTTGGCCAGATCTCCAAAGTGTGGCCAACAAATGTCATCTTCAGGATCTTCAACCATGAAAGGAGAGTAATCGGTCTCAGGTAAAGGTCCAGTATCGATACCTTTGGATATTGCACGACCTTCCTTGACCGTATGAAAGGTCACCAGACAAGATTTGGAGGGAAGCTGTAGATGCATGTTATGAGGCTCCTTCCCGATAGATCTGTAATAAGCCTTCCATCTCATCCTCTGGTTCTTTATCTTACGGAGAGACTCAGCCTTGTGCTTTTCAATCGTTCGATCCCATTTATGGTGAGCCTCTCCAGTAGACCTTTCCTTGCCCCCGAAGAACATTCGAGCAGTAGCTAACCTTCGTTCCAATTCCTTTAGCATAACGGCCTCGAATGTTGGAGATCTTTTGTACCGATCGATGCTCTGGACTTCAAGGGCTACCCTGGCTTCTTGTGAGAGCACCTCCATACTGAACTTCTGTTGCTTTAGGTCTCGATCAGCCTCTCATAACGAAGCATGGCCTCCTCAGACCCCTACTGAGCCTCGAGCATGGATTGTTGAGAAGCAGCTAGAGTTTCCTTAACATTGCGAGCTTCTGCCTCTCGGCTAGCAGCAGCTTTTTCAGCCAGAGACAGCTTAGTTTCCAACTCTGTGTACCAATGGTCGGCCTTGGCCAGATTCGCTTCAAGTTCGGCATTCCTCACTGCAACCTTTGATAGGCTGGTCGTGGCATTGTCAGCTTTAGTTTCGGCAGCAGCAACAGACCTCCTCAAAGCCGCCTCCGTTACGTCACGGTGCTTCAATTTCTTTTCAAAAGACGCTTTCAGCTTCGATTCACTTGCTGGGGTCGAACTGACCGCTTTATTTCTCTTTTCAAGCTTCTTCTTCAGCTGAGAAATTTCGGCATCCTGTTTCTTCTGAACCATCATGGCCCTGGTCATCTAATCGACAACCTTGAAAAAAGGGAAGGGAAGGAAAACATGGTAAGTTTATATATAGACTCGAAGCGTAAAGAATGAGCGAAAGATTGGAAAATACATACATAAAAACCGTTATTATAGATAGCGCAGACTCTTTCCACATCACTAGCATTTCGGAAATCAGTCCAGTAGCCTGTGCCAACATAGCCCTTCCCTGCAGACATAGACTTCAGTATGTCTAGGTGGTCGGGTAATATGTCCTCCGAGCCAGAAGCTCTAGCCACACTAGGAGGTATTATCATCCATGGGGCAAGGGGTGGTTGATCCATCGGTTCAGGATGTGAAACTGGAATGGCTTCAGGAGTAGCCTCCGGGGTAGCAACAATAATTCGCTCTTGAGCTTGCTCTTGATCAGCGGTCCTCGACGGGCCTGCTTTAACACCACTTATGACAGGGGCAAGAGCAATATTAGGCAAGGGCTCAGATGGATGGCCCAATCGGAAAGATGCTTTGTCAACATGCTCCACCTCATGATTAGATAAGTTATCTTCAGGAGTGAGCGGATCAACTGATACTTTGTCAGGACTGGCCTACCCTTCATCAGAATCCGAGTCAGTAAAGACTATCTGACGCTTGACGAAAAATTGAATAGGGGCCTTGCCAGTACGATGAACTGGGAGATCAGAAGGAACTTGGCTGATTGGATGGCCGGTTTGAAGAAGAATTAGCTTAGTCGATCTCTGGGGTTGAACTTATTGGGATGCGGTTTGCCTGATAGCCCCGGTAGCGACTTGATCGTCCGACCCAAATCGATCAGATGGCAAGAGGGTAGAAGGAGCCGGAGCATGATCGTGTCCCCGTTTAGATCGGTGCTCCTTGCAGATTAGATCAGTCAGCGTATCCTGATCCTCCTCATCCTCTTCAGTGGTGACCGCTTTGACTCCAATCTGATGAGCTCCTGGTTCCAATGCTGATTCGAGTTTCCTCTTTCCACGAACGGCATTAGGAGCGGAAGAGTCAGCAGCAGTCTTGGTCACCTTGTTGACTGGATATTTCCCAGAATATTTGGTCAGACGTCGACCAACTGTTTTCTTAGTAAATTTCCTTTTTGAGCCTCTAGGAGATCTATCTTGCTCACCCCGATCAGAAGCTTGTCTCTCTCTCTCTCTCTCTCTCTCTCTCTCTTTCTCTCCCGGTCAGGAACATCTAAAGGATGTGTTGGGATCAGGCCATAAATATGTTCAACCATGATCTGTTGAGGATGAGCAATATCCTGAGCCAGCTGGGCAGCAGCTTCTGCACGATTGACCTTATCAAATTTTTTAATCTTCTCGGCTTGGTCCCCGACTACGATATCTATCTCATACACTGACAATTGAAGAAAGGAAAAACATCGGTAAATATATATATATATAATAATAATGGGAACAATTAAAGTAACGGGACTTACATCGTTTGCGTCGATTCGAAATCGGAGGAAACAATCCAAGGTCTTGAAGGGCCTTTTCAGCAAATAGCCCAAGCCGATCTCTGGCCTCCCACGATGTTTGAGCACCCTTGATAACATTTTTTGCTTGTTCTTCTGTTAGCATGGCAGGGGTCTTGTTTTACAGTTCGTGACTATAGAAGTGCCTAGGAACTTGATTCCTGGTCAGTACTTGTCGGGGATGAGCAACGACGGTTTCACCCCATTCTCCCAGAACAAAGAACCAGTTATTCTTCCAATATTTATTAGAAGAAGGAAAGCCCCAAATGAAGCCCTTGTGGTCTTTACTGGATGGAGGTGAGAGACGTTGATTATATCCTTCAGGAATCCAATGGTTGATCGAACTAGACTGAAGGTAAAATGTACCTCCATTTGTCTAACCGACCCAATGTGTAGAAGTTTCGAATTTCCTGTGGGGTCGGGGGGTACTTGGCACCGATTTTCTTCCACGGATGCCATAAACGTATAAGGACTTGATATGAGTTTGGTGAGAGCTGGGCGGGAGCGATCCCAGCATCGGTCAGGAATCTGGCAATAAAAGGTTGAAGGGGTAGTGTGACCCCAGAGGTGAGCATTGTCCTATAGATGGCCACTGAGCCCCGATGAGGGTTCTAAATTACACGCTAATTGCTTAGGAAAAGTTCAGCCGATCGGGGGAGATATAACCTTTCGCTGTATTTCACTATCTCTGGATCGTCCACCGCATTTATTTCTGAATCAAAGGCACATGGATGCTCTACCGGGAATTTCAGAAGAAAAGCTTGACGCACCCTGGGAATGTCTCCCATCTTCAGTAACTGAGAAGGAATCTTCAAGTCAACCGCGGAAGAATCCTTAGAACTTGGCCTGTTTCCCCGGCTGGATCTAGTTGTTTTCGACATATCTGGGTATGTATTGAGAGAAGAAGCAGCCGGGTTAGCAATGTTCGATTCAAAATAAGAAGGTTGAAACTCGGGAAGAGCCACCAAATAATTAATGTTAAGGGGTACATGATGAACTGGACGAGAAGAAAAATCTTCAAAAAATCCCCATAAAATGGATTCAATCCTAGCAATATTCTCCTTGTTGCCTATTGCAATATAGTGGATTAATAACTCAACATAACGATGACGAATAGCAGGATCCATACCTGATATTTGAAGAAGGTGAGAAGAAACTCTGACGATGATGAAGATCCAGTTGAAGCGAAGAACTTTGAGAGGATCGTTGATGGAGGACAGTAACACATACGATGAATAGTTGCGTAAATTAAAAGAAACAAATGCGTGAGAGGGAAAACGAAAGGGTTTAAAAGTATTTATAGGCAATAATGATGTCATGTGAGAGTGGTGGTTGGTATTCGAATCCCGAAGTTCAAGCGTCGTTTGAAATTTAAAACGCCGTTGTCAGTTGCGTCAAATCATCGATGCAAATCAACCGTTTGTGGCTGGGATTTAAAGTTAGCTGTCCATCATTATTACGCATTTAAGAGCTACACGACAAAAGGCTCCCTAGTTAAACATATCTCACCGAACGAATGGTTGTCGTTTAACCAAATGCTCGGTTTGAATGTTTAAGGGGGTATTGTTATTGGTATAATTTGAAGAAATAACACGTCAGCATAAACAACTATTGACGTGTCAACCAAAATCGAATCAACCTAAAGTGATCAGAAAATAACCCTATAATTCTGATCAGAGTTACTTAGATGGTCGGGTTTTGGATACCCGACCAAAGTAATTAGATTGATTGGGTTATCATGATAACGATCGTGGGAAAATTAACTGATCATGTTTAGTTACTTGATCAGGTGAAGATCCCTGGTCGGGGGTAAAAGAGATCTGGTCGGGTTTGGATGACGATGGGATAAGCGACACGTGGACAATGTCTAGATACGTTCAGATGCTTAGCATGTTGATAACATTATTATGACTCAAACACGTAAAGAAGAATCCTCCTTAGGTTGCAAGAAGCATACTCTGACAAGGAAACAGATTTCCGTAAGAGTTATCAGAACACGAAATAGGTAAAGTCTTAATGCGATTAAAACGACTCCAACAAGTCAGAGTTTTATTAAATCACTACTACATTTCTCTTACTTGTACTCCAAGAACTAGGGTTCTATGTGTGTATATATAGACCTAAAAATACCTAACAGGGGTAGCGAATCATTAAGGATTCAAGAGAGCAAGTAAGATTGTGTGTGTAATCTTAATCATATAGTGATTTTACCTTCTTGCCGTTACCGGCAACCGTGGTTTTTTCCCTTTTGGGGTTTCCACGTAAAATCTTGCTTGCATGATATCTTTTTATTTCTTCTTGATTAGATTATACGATTGCAAACACTACAAATTTTGTGTGACGTGTGATTAAATTCGTACAATCCAAAAATCGCCGTCAACACGTCTTGATATAAAATATATCAGGACAAAGAATGTGGACCACAAATTATGGAGAAGTTTTGACAAGAGCATACACTTTGAGTCAAAGTATGTAAATTTAATGGTCCTCATTTTTGGTCATAATATATTTTATATCAGGACGAACTGACAATAGAAAAATTGCATATATATATATATATATATATTAAATTTTTTTTTCTTCAATTTCTTATATAAATATAGACACGTGTCTCAATTTGGTTAGTTAGACACAAATTGAGGCAGAAAATTTGAATCCTATATAAATGGCTCTATTCTAATGGATCCTAATTTAAAGTAATGGTTTTCATGAAATTTATTGCTTTTAATAAAATTTGAAATTTGAATTAAAATAAAGAATTCAATAGGAGAGAACCGTACGTGGGAAGTACTTTTTTCTTTTTTTTACCTGATGTGTGTGAAGTTACAAGTGTGAGATTTCTACACATGATCAATTTAATAACATTATAAAGATTATTCTATAATGTATCAAAATAAAATGGTTAACTTTTGAGAAAGTGTGTAAATTTCATTATACAGTCCTTGTAATTTTATGTATATACATATTACAATATTTTACTAGTTAAAAGTTACTTGAAGCTTAAATTATCTTCGAATTTAAGCAGTGTTTTATTATTATTTTATTATTTCTTAAATTTCAAATTTCATTTTGATTCGTTATGGTTTCTTTGTCCATTAACACAAGCTACATAGACAATCCAACAAGTTCTGACAGGGAATTGGCAGATTATTTATTTATTTATTTCAAAATTACAGTTATGGTCTTTTAATGTAATTCAATTAATTACTAATTTACTATATCAAAGTATCGATGATATTCCTTGTGTCTAATGTCTTTAGTCAAATACATATTCAACCCAGCACCTTTACTATTTATCATAAATTCTCATAATTTTTCAATAATAAAATTTGTTAAAATTTTAAAAAACTCATAAAATAATATATATACATATATATATATAAATATATATTTTAAAAAATACCCTTCTTCAAATGAGTTTTTTTTAAAGAATTTTGAAACCATTTGAATAGGTCTGAAATTGCATATTTAGAGAAAAGACAAATTTGAAACGACCTTTATTGCCATGAGTTGTTTGTAAGGTTGTGTGAGTTGAGGGATTCTAAATTTGATGGGAATGAATTGAATCGATGTGAAATGTTTTTTTTTCCTCAAATAAAGATGAAATTGGAAAGTATCATCCATTTACAATTTTTATACTAAAAGACAAAAAATTTGTCCTTTTAAAAAAATAATAATAGAAATTTAGTATATGAATCTAGTACAAAACATCATTATTATTATTTTTTTTCTAATGCTGGTATCCACCCCTTTTGCCTGCCCATGTGCTTTTATTTATTTATTTTAAATAATTTTTCTATTTTCGATTCAAACTGATATATGATATATCAAATCAGTTACTTGTATGTTGATAATTGGATTTAAATGCGTTGACTTGATTGTATACATTTGTCAAAATATCTTTTAAATCCACTGACACATATATAAGGAACTGATATATCTCAGTTCGAACTGACAATAGAAAGACTGTTATTTTAAGTATTATATTATTATATAAATTCAAAAAATATTGGGAGAAAGTGTCGAACCCACAACCTCGTGATGTATGTGTAAAGAGTTTATAACCAGACAAACTTTGTAATATATGTATAAGAGGTTTACAACCAGACCAACTTCATTTCATCGCCTACTAAACACATGTTATGGGGTTTAGATAATGACATTTTTTTTCTTCCTTAATTAGAGTATGAATTAAATTTTTTGTTCAATAAAACACGTGTAACCACGTTGTATGTATAATTATTCATGACATATTAACACCATAGTGATCTTAAAACAAGATTTTAAAGGAGATTTAATATATAAAGTGAGTTGCTTTGTATAAATACGATACAAGTTGACCAAGTTTGATTGATAGTTCTAACATGACATGATCCAGAGACAATATAAATGAAACAAATAATTAAAATTTTCCAATATGACAAATATTTCTTTCTTTTTATATATACATTAACTTAATAATCAAAAATGCCTGTCTGTAAGAAGTTATAATATTAATACATTTTTGCCTTAAAACATTTATATCCTATAGATAATTTGAAATTTTTTTCATTGAGTTTGATTGAATTCAAAAATAACTTTGTGGTATTATATCAACCTCCATGGTTAGCAAAAGGACCTCTTACTACCTAATTTTAAAACGATAACATTGTTTATCAAATTTGATCAAACCTAATGGTCAAAGGTTTTTTGAATTCTTTCTGTAAATTATATTAGTGCGTGTCAAATTAGAAGTTTATTATTGTAAAAATTAATATTTTATATATAATATTTCAAGATAATAAATATTTTTTTATTACATTTTTATTTATAAAAATATTTTTCAAAATATGCTCTTGGTACCAATCATACCCATGTTATTAGGACATAATATTTTTATTAGTAAAATAGAGTAATAAAATGTTAGAAATTGAAATGACATCTTTTTTCTCTTTAATATGGTAGACCGCATCAAAAGATAAAAGAAAAGAAAAAGAAAAAGAAATCATAAATTTAAAAATTATGGTGATTCCCACAAAAAAAACAAAATCTGTTCATTTGATCAATCAAACAAAACCCTTTTTTTTTTCTAGATAAAAAAAAAAAAAATCAAACACCACCTTTGACCAATTGAATTACAAATCTGCAATGTTAATTCACATCACATTTATTTCCCCATCACTTCACCTCTTCACCATCATAATCGACCTCTTAATTTAACCTTAAAGGGGATGTTTGACCAACAAATTCATTAATAAATCTAAAAAAAATTACAACACCTTGCTAATTTCTTGATGCGGGTAAATATTTTTTTTCTTCAACAAATGTAAATTAATTATATTAACTATAAATATATATTAATACATATAGAAAGATAGATTTAGGTTAAACTAACTTAAATTTGTGATTTTAAATTTTGACTTTAATATCTCCACCATCAATATACTTTTTAGCGTGTGTTGGTATGACACTTGGATCAAAAACATTTTTTTAATGTTAGAAACTATTTTGAAGTTTTTTTTAGTTGTTTGGCAAAACTCAAAATAACTTTTTTAATATATGAATTGTCTCAATTACCCTTTAAAAAAGCCATTTTATGTCTGTTTGAAGAATCCTAAAATTTGGGCTTTTCTAAAAAGTTTTTTTTGAGCTTTTTAAAAATATATGAATTGTCTCAACTAACCTTTTATAAATTTTAGATATTCCACCATACAATTCTTTCATTACAAATACATTGTCAATACCCTTTTTGTAATTTACACAACCAAAAGCTATTTTTAAAAATACATTGTCAACACATTTTTTATAATTTACACAACAAAAAGTTTTTTTTGTTAGAAATTCTACTACAAAAAAATTTACTCTTGAAGCTCTACTTAAAAAGCCATATATCAAACACAAATCTTAATCTAAGAGTTGTAAATGCATTCAAATATTAACGATATGATTAAAAACATATTAATGATTAATATGATGAAGTTAAAATTTTAAGTTTGATTTAGTTTGAACTTCAAAATATAAAAAGAGAAACAGAGTGCGAGTTAATAGGTGATAAGCAGTCATATTCAAAGCAAATTCAATTGGAAGTCTGAAAGAAGAGAGCTTTTAACTTCTGTTTTTTTCTTTTTTTCCTTTTTTGCATTCCAAGCTTGTGTTTTACTGTATATAGATAGATAGATAGATTGTACAAAAAAAAAAAAAATGTAATGTAAAAATGGTTGTAATGTGTTGGAACTTGGAAGGCATCTAAACTCATCACCTACTACTGATAACTCCATCTCTTCTTCTTCCTCCTCTTATTATCCCACCACCACTCAAAAATATAAAAATATAAACTCAACACCAACTACTTACAATCCCAAACTTTTTCATTTTTTGCTAATATTTTCAACTCCATCTTCTTCTGTACTCTGGTACAAGTTTAAGACTTTTTTCTGTTCATTTTTGCTGCCTTAGGTTTTGGTTTTTATTTAAGGAGAGTCATCACTGATGCTGGTGCGAGAAAGCTCTTTCCCAGCTTAGATTTGGACTTACATTTGCTTTTTCACACACAACCCAGATACAAAATCCAGTCTTTTTGCTTTTGGCTGTATAAGGTAGCCTTTTTGTGAGGTGGGTTCATTTGGGTTCTCTGAATTTCTCATGGGTTTTTGCGACTGAGATCTGGGTTTTGTGGGGTTGGTTTCTTCATTTGAGGAGTGGTTATGGTGTAGAGAGTCTAAAGATCTGGGCTTTCAAGGCTGTTATTTGTGAATTCCATCACAGGGAGGTATGAGCTTCAACAATTTGGCTTTGTCTTACTTAATTTTTGTGCTAGTTTCCAAGTTTTTTTTGGTAATGTCTCATTTGCATATCTTATGTTGTTCCATTGTGCTGTCTGATCTGTCTGTTTGGAGACTGAAATGCTTATGTTGGGTTCTTTATCTCTATATTCATGCTTCTGAATTTTGCTAAATTTGTGCTTAGAAAGGTGGATTCCACTTAAAATTTTAGGATTTGAAACTAGTTCTGACACTGGTCATGTTGTGATTGATGGTCTAATATTAACCTTAATGTGAGATTCCACATTAATGAAATAGCATGTAATTCTCTTATTTCAATCTTGTAGGTTGTTGATATTTGAATTAGAGAAACATGGCGAATGATCTTAATACGGAATTATCGAAGACAACCGCCATTTTTAATCTTAAGGTTTGGGAAGTAATTGGAATTGCTGTTGCATTGTTCATCATAATCATCCTCTCTGTGTTGTCGTTTTGCTTAACTTCGCGGAAGAAATCTAGAAGAGCTAGGAACAACAAGCTCCCCTTTTCCCAAATCCCAACTGTTTCGAAGGAAATTAAAGAAGTTAGGGTAGAGCAAGTATCGACAAACGAATTTGTTCCTCGTGATGGTATTCTTCTCACCATTCATGATAAATCCAGTGACAAAGACTCGGATAAGGTTTTGGTTCATCTGGGTATGGGGAAAGTGAAGAATGGGGACAATAGTAGTCAGTCAGGTTCATTTCATCATTATGATAAAGACGGAGGGTCTCAATCAGGTGAAGAAGGGAGTTCAGGCACTGTAACTGTGTATAAGCCTTCTTCATCGTATCCAATTACCGCTCCTTCCCCTCTAACTGGTCTCCCTGAGTTTTCTCACTTGGGATGGGGTCACTGGTTTACATTAAGGGATCTTGAGCTTGCTACAAACAGGTTTTCAAAGGATAATGTCCTAGGTGAGGGTGGATACGGAGTTGTTTATCGGGGATATTTAATCAATGGGACTCCAGTGGCAGTCAAGAAGATTCTCAATAACGTGTGAGTTTATAATCCGTTCTGTCAAATGCATAACTCTATTAACTTTCATCTGTTATTCTTCCTGTGACTCAGAGTTTTTCTGTAATTAACTTCTTAAATTCTTCTCTTAGGGGTCAGGCAGAGAAAGAGTTCAGAGTAGAAGTTGAAGCCATTGGCCACGTACGCCACAAGAATTTGGTTCGTCTTCTGGGATACTGCGTAGAAGGGACTCACAGGTACCATTTAATTTTACTGTACGTTTTTATCTGCCTTAAATTGTAACCCATCAAATGATCTATTTTATGAACCAATCAGCAAAAGAAAAATGGAAAGAAACTTTTATTACTAAGTGATTATAGGAAGATCTGTTCTCATTAATAATAAATTAATAACTATAATCACAGGATACTGGTTTATGAATATGTCAACAATGGGAACTTAGAACAGTGGCTTCATGGAGCGATGCGCCAACATGGATATCTTACTTGGGAGGCTCGTATGAAGGTTCTACTTGGCACAGCTAAGGCGTAAGTCAATACATCTACATCTGTTTTCAGCACTATAGTTCTCATTTAATGTGGCATATCTTGTTGCAGTCTTGCTTACTTGCATGAGGCCATTGAGCCAAAAGTGGTTCACCGTGACATTAAATCAAGTAATATTTTGATTGATGATGACTTCAATTCAAAAGTTTCTGATTTTGGTTTGGCTAAGTTGTTGGGTGCTGGGAAAAGCCACGTTACTACTCGAGTTATGGGGACGTTTGGGTAAGAATTTTCTCAGATGCAGGAAGTTAGTTAATTAATTAATTATTTATTATTTTTGTTTCTGCCACCTCCTTTTATTTTGTTTCTTATTATTTGACAATAGGCTTGTGGCTCAACATTTTGCAGATATGTGGCTCCTGAGTATGCAAATACTGGCCTTTTAAATGAAAAGAGTGACGTTTATAGCTTTGGGGTTGTGCTTTTGGAATCAATAACCGGAAGAGACCCTGTGGACTATGGTCGTTCGGCCCATGAGGTATGCAATAATCACACTCGTGAAATTCATTTAACTGCTGAAACTATTGTTTTTAAATTATAGTTGTCCTGTAATCATCGAGAGGTTAATGCAACTTATGTTCACTATGATAGTTCCATATGGTGCACAACTGTCAGTTGATATAATGTAATTGAATCTCCGTAGTATATAATAAAACTTTAGTTTGTTCCTGGCCAATGATAGTTCCATATGGTGCACAACTGTCAGATGATATAATGTAATTGGATCTGCATAGTATATATTAAAACTTTAGTTTGTTACTGGCCAATCCAAGACCTTAATTAACTTGACTCCTTTATCTTGCTATGGTTCATTACTCGGGTTTACTTGAAATTTGGAATATTTAATCCTCAAGGCAACAATTAGACTAGTAGTTAAACCAAAAGGGAGCTGTTCACCCCCAAGAATTGTTGTTTTATGTGCTATGCACGGTGTTATATTGTATGGTAGACCCTGTGGTGTCTGGAAGGTAATTGTGAAGTATCCTGGAACTACTGCAGCCTCCAATGCCCTTGAGATAATTTTAGAAGATCTAATAACTTCAATATATGTCTTATTTATTTACATTTTTTAATGACATATCTCCCTACAATTTATTTGTTTTTACATCAACAGTGTCCTTAGTTCTGAACATGCAATCATTGTGCTTACAGGTAAACCTTGTGGATTGGCTGAAAATGATGGTTGGAAACAGGCGGTCGGAAGAAGTGGTAGACCCAAACATTGAGGTAAGGCCATCAACAAGAGCCCTAAAGCGTGCCCTTTTAACTGCGTTGAGATGTGTCGATCCAGATTCGGAGAAAAGACCCAAAATGAGCCAAGTTGTGCGCATGCTTGAGTCTGAGGAATATCCTATAGCAAGAGAGGTTAGTTTCTTTTAGATCATTATAGAGCTCAAATATATGTATGGTAATTAGTCTTTGCTTGATTGATTATGAACAGAGAAACTGCTTTATTAGATCATTAAATAGCTTATTACCGGTTGTGAACTGTGTTTTTTCATCAGTGCATTCATTATATTGTCTTTCTCATCCCCTATATATGTCATTTTAATATTAAAATCTTTCTGGTGATTCTGAAATTTGATTATTGAATTTAATGCTTATCACCACTTTTTACCTTGCAAATATAGTAGATCAAATTATTTGATTGATTTCGGCTTGCATTCTTTTAATCATTTCGTTTTGGCTTTGCATGTTGTTTATCTATAATCTGTCCTTGTGTAGTACATAATTTTCGATTTCTTCGCTATATCTTCAACTATAGTAGAGCTTACATGCTGCTTTAGTATCAAGCTCTTTTGACCAGTGCCCTTTTCTAAGTTCAAATGAAGCTGAATTCGAATTAAACTTTTTTGATTTCCAGGACCGAAGACACCGAAGGACTCAAGGAGGTGGCAGCATGGAGCTTGAATCTCAGAAAGGAAATTCTGACACAGAAAAGAGCGACTATCCGGGTTCAAGGTCAGAGAGCAGGCAGACGTAATCCGAACAGACAGACCATTTTCAGAACCCGTTGGGAGGGATTAATTCTTACAATTTTTTCAACTGCTTAAATTCTTGGGGTTTGCCTTTTATATTAGCTTGTCAATATCTCTAGGGGATGGGGGTTGGAAGGTGAGGAGGGAGATGATCTTTTATTCTTTTCTCCTTATTTTTATTTTTCTAAATCTGTAGATGGAGAGGTGATTTGTTTGTGTATGAAAAAAAAAATGATGTTGTGGAAAAAACCCAATTCATTTGGGGGTGTGTACAGAATTGAGTCTCTTCAAGATTGTTTGATGAAATTCCCTACTTATTAGATTGTGCACCTCCCCTATTAATAGCGGGAGTTTGCGTCTCATTATGCACATTTTATAAGTGTGTAGATAGTTTTCACTTTGATTTTGTGGGAGTAGTCAATCATATAGTGTTTGATCTTGACAGGTTACGGTAGATATTTGAATCGTTCAGCAAAGGAGGGATTTTCACTTTGGTCCATAAGTTTTCAAGAAATGTCATTTCTTTACATGAGTTTGGCATATTAGCTTCTTTGGTCTTTAAATTTTCATAAATACATCGAAATGATTAAAATAGTTTCTTTGATTAAAAGGTAAATTGACTATTTTACCTTTGAATTAAGTTTTTGATTGAAATAATTGTTTAGTCCCACTATCTTTATACATATTTACAATTTGGCCATGAAAAAAAGACTTGCACGGTATTATAAGTATTTCGATATTACGAAATATCCCATGTATTATTAAATTTAAAGAAATTGAGATAATTAATTTAATTTTTGTTCAATCCATAGAATAGATTGTTATTCCAATTATACCCTTACAATATATTGAATATTTGCATAAAAAAGTCTAATGATAGTCGGAAGATCTCTAACCGAATTCAATACACTACACCAAATTTTGATTCAAAACCACTAACAACACTAATAAGTCTAATGATAGTAGAAAGATCTCCAACCGGCAATCAACATCTGAATTGACGATTTCAGAGGGGTCACCGGAGTGGTGCCAACCAAGTGGACTTCAGCACTCAAGTTAGTCAAGTATAGAGAAGTAGATCGAAATGTAACAAGAAAGAAGGGATAAATGTTGTGCAATAAGGGAATAAATATTGAGCAAATCATGGGTCGCATTTGTTGTAGATCGGAGGATGGTATGACCTTGGTAGGTCAAGTGGGGAAGGTGAAGTTTGGCAGGCAAGTGTATGTAGGCCGCTCGTAGAGCCTTCGACAATGTCAATCGTTAAATAAGTGTATGAGTGATATAACTTAGATAACTCTCGTATAAGTTAAGAATCTGGAATCCCGTTGATTGCTAAGCGGCTTGCTATTTATAAGAGGGTCGCCAAAGATTGGGCCGATTGGCCCATTGTAGGATCCTTGAGATCTCGGGCCAAGATATCGTGGGGCTATCCCCCGATATTTCAAATCGTGGATTTGGGCCTAGGCTAGGGTGGGCTCAAAAATAGAAAATGTGTAGGAGTAGGATTATGTGGATTGCACAGTTATTTATAAAACATAATTGAAGGCTTTTTTCAATCATCAATTCATCACTGTTCACGAGACAACAACTGTTAGTTTTAATTTTTTATTTAATCATTGTTATCTCTCTCCTAGTCTCCCCCTTATCCAAATATACTTAAATTTGGTTCTATCTTATTATCAATATCAAAAATTTGATCTTCAAATTAGGTATGTTTTTATAAGTACTATGAATTTAAATATTCTGTTTTATATTGAAATTTTAGGTTTACTATAACTTTTAGTTTTTAAAATTTTATGAGTAATTTAATTATTAGTTATTCTAATTTTAAATTTATAAACTAACAATATTGTTCAATAAATTTCTTTTTGCTTTGGTTGAAATTTAGATGCATGCTTATTAAGTTAGTTTTTTTTTTAATTATTCTTTTATTTTTACATTTGTTTGTAAATAGTAATATAAGTGTATATTTATTTCCCTATGTGACACGAATGCTTCATCATAACTAAACTAATATAATATAAACTAAATTAGAATTTTTTAGAAAGTATACAAAATTAGATTTCTTTTAACATTGTATTTGTATATTTCGAATGAATCAAACTAATATTATAATCTAAGAGTAGTTGTATATGTAATAATGTAAATAATTTCTTATTTCCGATGAATATAAGATAGAAAATGATTTCTTAACAAACTTCATGGTTGTCTACATTGAAAGAGAAATTGATGGTGCTATTGATCATGATTTCATAATTGATAAGTTTGATCTTTTAAAAAAATCGTAGTATACCGTTTAATTTGTATTTGATTATATTTGTATTTTAATTTTTATTTTATAATTTGTTTTGACTTTATTTTTGTGTTAATATTTTAACGCATTTATTTAGAATATACATTTACAAGATAAACCTCATTATGTCTTTTTGATTAGGTATATCTTTATTTGTAATTAATACAATTTTCTCGTATTATTAATGATACATATTTATTATATATATATATATATATATATATATATTATAGTCCATCCTAATATTTAATTTTGATTACGTCCCTGTGGTGGATGATGACATGGAATTGGTTAGTGGTAGTTGTACTGTTTGCCTGATTGACTCGGTCTCATTTGAGTTGGTCAATTAAGGTATTGTGTTCTGACTCTTGATGGGCTTTAAGGCCCTATTTCATATTTGGGCATGCTTAAATCCCTTATGACTTGTTTGATGTGCCGTATCGTATTGTATTAGAATACAATGTTTAGATTATTTTGCATTGTTCACTATATTATATTAGCTAATACATTTTAAAGGTTGTATAAATATAAAATATCACCAAACACATGATTATATAAAAACAATACATTATATAAGAACAATATAGTACAATCCAATCCAATGTAATACAATTCAATACAAAATAATATGTCCAATCCAATGCAATACAATTCAATACAAAATAATAATCTGCCAAACGAGCCCTGTATTAGTTAATAGGCTTTTAGTTTAGCGTTGGGTTCAACTAATAGGCCTAAGATCTAATCTTGAATCCTGCAACTAATAACCCTTTTAACCAACCTAACTCTATTAAGATCTAATTTTGACTACCACAACTAATAACCCTGTTAACCAACCTAACTCTCACTTTAATTGAAGACTTTATGTCTAACAGGTCGTTTGTTTTTTTCACTTAAAACTTAATTGGTCTGAATTGAACACATTAAATTGTTTTGTTTATTTTTTTTAAGTGGTCAAACAACTTTAAAATATAAAAAAAAAACAACTAAAAAAATAAAGTAAAAAATCATGATTTTTAACTTAATTCAAAATTACTAAATTACAATTAAAATATTCTCTTCAAAACCAATAATTATGAGGGGATTGGTAGTTTTAAACACATGAATGCCATCTACGATATTCGTAATATTTTAAATCAATTTGGCAGCATTTTAGTTGTCTTCAACTCTAACTCATTTGCTGATAACTTAGCCAAGATAAGGTCTGGTATACAGTCCAATAGGGAGATATATGATATTAATCTCCAGTGTTGGTTCCCCTGTTTTGGTGCTGTGGTGGTTGCTGGGTAGTGTAGCTTTATCTTCAGATTACTGCTCTCTGTTTCTTCTCCTCTTGTTGCTTGGTCACGTTGCTTCTTGTTTCTTGGTAGGCAGCTGTTTGTTTTGTCTGTTTCCCTCTTTGGGTTGTTTTTCTTGGCCTGGTGGCTCTTTCAATAAAGATTGCAGTCAAAAAAAAATTATTATGTGAGAAAAAAAAACATGTCATACAGATTTAGATTTCAGTTCATATTCGGTCTTTAGAAAAATTCTGAATTATTCTGTTTTCAGAAAAAAATAAAAATGACCCTAACTCTAACTTCAACTCAAATCTATCCCTATTATTCAACAAGTTTGAAAGTGTAGATTTGTTGATGTCAAAAGTACAAATTATTACGATAGATTTAAGGGTTTTTTTATATTTTAAATAACTTATTATAATATAGGGTAAAATTTACATTGCCTTATTAAATTCTTATTAGGTTTGTTAGTCATTTTTTATTTATAAAGGGTAAAAACGACATTTCATTATAATATATATTTTTGGTTTTATTGTAATTATATTGGTAATTTGTAAATTGAGGGCCAAAAAATTGATGCATAAAAGTTAAAGAGAGTTTTTCCTTACTCCAATTTTTTCTTTTTACATTTTTTTTTCCTAAAAACACTCCATTTAAAAATTTAAAAATTTAAAAAAAATTCTAAAGACATTTCTTTCTACTCCAAATTAGCTATTTTATCTTTTGACACTCCATTAAAAAAGAGTGGTGCTATTGGCACACCACCTACTAATCTATTCATGCCCCATTTTTTAATTATATAATATTCTTTTTTTTTCCTTTATCAAAATTACTTAAAGAGACATACAATTTAGAAAAAAAATCTTCTACAAATTAAATCTATTAAAATCTCATATTTCTTTTCAAAAAAAAAAACCCTAGTAATTCGTTTCTTAAAAAAAAAATTTAACTCTTAAACCCTAAAATATGCTTCTTACATACATCTAAAATATTATGAAAGAGTTTGAGAATGATATCAAGAAAATTGAAGAATTGTCTAAGAACGATATCAAACATCTTGAAGAATTATCTGAGAATGATATAAATCAAGAATTGTCTGACAATGTTAGTAAGTATCTGGAAACAATTCATTCTTTGGAAATAAGTTTGAAGTTTATTTTTTCTTTAGAATGATATCAAGTTGTCGTTGTGTTGAAGTACCCTGTTATTTTTTATTTTTTCGTTTCCGATATAAGAAGGAAAAAAAACTAAAAATAAAGAAATAAGAAGAAAAAAAATAAATCAATCAATGGAGTTAGGAGAGATGTATACAGATACAGAGATAAGAGATAGAGAGATCATATATGGTATGTATTAAGTTTGAAAAATAAGTAAAATGGGTAGTTTTGGAAATAAATAAAAAAAATTAATAAAAACAATTATTTTATTTAATTAAATCAAGATTTTAAAAAGTGGGGTATGAACAGATCAGTAGGAGGTGTGCCAATAGCACCACTCATTAAAAAAATATATTTATGAAGACACTTTATTTTATTTTAATATTATCCATAATTATTTTGAATTTTAATTTTAATTTTTACTTTAACATATATACAACTATTGAGTATGTATACATGAACTATAAATAGCCTCTCTCTATATAGATAACAATTTTCTTTTATCAAAATCAATAACAAAAATTCAGTTTTATCTTGTTCAGATATTTCCAGATTGTTGTAAAAAATAAAAAATTCACACCAACATTGCAGAAAGAGTATGACGGGGATATGATATATTTAAACTTTGACAGCACCAATATTGTGTCAAAATTCTTGGAATTCACCAGGAAAACAAAAAATTATAAGTTTAAAAATAATTAAAAAATTACAAGTTTAAAAATAATTAAAAAATTACTTCTTCATTATTAATTGTTTCTTGTTGTATATCATTCTCCATCACTTCTGAATTTGCAGCTTCTTATTGCATATTTTTCACCTTCACTTTAGATTTTCTTCTGGTTGCATTTCATTCTCCATCACTTTCCAATCAAGAAAAACTCTAAAATATTAGAAAAAGGAAGAAGATATTTTAGGGTTTGTAAAACAGTAAAGACGAAAAAACCCACAAAAAAAAGAAAATAAATTAAAGATGGGAAAACACATTGTTTTCTAAAAAAAATTAGTTTAGAGTATCTTTAGAACTTTTTGTCTTGTTTAGTGATTTTAATTCAGGTTAAAATTGTCATTATATATATTTTAAATATAGATAATTTATGAATTCTTAACGGCATCTCTCAATATAAAAATGACTTTTCCTCAAATATGATAAATTAAGGGTATTAATGTACTTTTACCAAATCGTTAAAGTCAATTGAGCCTTAGAGGACCAATTAATCACTTTTAAAAACTGAGGGACTAATTTGATACTCGGAAAAAAAAATGAGGATCAATTTGGTCACTTTTGTAAAAGTCATAAATTACTTGAAATTAGGGGTGGGTGAGAGTCGGTTCGGTTCAGTTTTCAGTCAAAACCGTCCATAACTCATTTATACTTGGTTTTCATTTTTTTTGAATCGGATTGAATCGTTTCAATATGGTGACTCGACTTGACTTGAACCTGTTTTTTTCGGTTATAGTCGGTTCAGTTTAATACGGTTTTAGACCAAGTGGGCTGATGAGTTTTTTGGGCTTAATGAAAATTTTACCTACGTGTTTAATTGTATTGGCCTTTTGGACTATAATTCAACAACTCCAAATATTATATATATATATATATTTATTTATTTATTTAACTTCGTAATATAAACGAAATTCCAAATAATTCCTAATACATTTTATCATAATTCAAAGTATAGCCCATAGTAATAATAAGAATCAAGACTGAATATAAACGAAATTCCAAATAATTCCTAATACATTTTATCATAATTCAAAGTATAGCCCATAGTAATAATAAGAATCAAGACTGAATGTTAATAACATTCCGAATTGATACTTGAGCCGCATGCCAGGAGTTAGATTGCAGGGTGTTTTAGAATTTTAGTTAATACTTAATATATATATATATATATATATATATATATATATATATATATATATTACTTCTTAATATAAACGAAAGTCCAAATAATTCATAATATTTTTCATCATAATTCAAAGTATAGTCCATAATAATAATAATAATAACAATCACGAACTGAATATTAATAATATAGTCCAAATTGATACTTGAGCGGCGTGGGTGAGTGTGAGAGATACCAGGAGTTAGATGGCAAGGTATTTTAGAATTTTAGTTAATATATATATATATATATATATATATATAAATATATATATATATATATATATTTAACTTCTTAATATAAACGAAAGTCCAAATAATTCATAATACATTTTATCATAATTCAAAGTATAGTCCATAATAATAATAACAATCACGATTGAATGTTAACAGCATAGTCCAAATCGATAATTGAGCGGCGTGGGTGAGTACGAGAGATGTCAGGTGTTAAATTACAGGGTATTGTTAAATATGAAAGCACGGAAAATGGATGAAATATAGGAAAATTCAAGAAAAGTAGTTGTAGTGTTTGAAAAATTCTCAAGTTTTATTCATAGGTAGATCTCATTGAATATATCATCCACAAAAATATTCAGATCAAAATAAAGAAACCGACGTGATATCATCAAGGTTCTTACCAAAATTAAAATAAATGATTCCTTATGAGAGAACCAATATATATATATATATATATATATATATATCAGTCATTTTCCTGTCAGTGCGCACTGATATAATTATATAAGGACATTGAATGTGAGTCACTCATTTATAAAAGAGTTTTGACAAGTGCATACATACCAAGTCAAAATATGTAAAATGAGTGGCTCACATTCAATATCCTTATATAATTCTATCAGTGCGCACTTATATGAAAATTATTGTATATATATATATATATTTAACTTCTTAATATAAACGAAAGTCTAAATAATTTCTAATACATTTCATCATAATTCAAGTATAGTCCATAATAATAATAACAATCACAACTGAATATTAATAGCATAGTCCAAATCGATACTTGAAAGGTGTGGGTGAATACGAAAGATGTTAGGTGTTAGATTGTAGGGTATTTTAGAATTTTAATATATATATACATATATAAATATATCATATATCATAATATAATAACAACTTTTTTTAACTGGATGCCGCCATGTGGAAATTAAATAAATGCTTAGAAAATATTCAAATCAATAATATATAATAATCTTGGCAATTTAATAAATGCTTAGAAAATATTCAAATCAATAATATATAATAAATAATAATATAATAACATCATTTCATATCATGAATCATAATATAATAACAGTCCTTTTTTAACCGGAGGTTGTCACGTGGAAATTAAATAAATGTTTAGAAAATATTCAAATCTATAATATATAATAATCTTGGCAATTTAATAAATACTTAGAAAATATTCAAATAAATAATAATATATAATAATATACTAACAACCTTTTTTAACCGGAGGCCGCCATGTGGAAATTAAATAAATGCTTAGAAAATATTCAAATCAATAATATATAATAATCTTGACAATTTAATAAATGTTTAGAAAATATTCAAATCAATAATATATAATGTATAATATATAATAATAAAATATCATTTTTTTAACTAGAGACCTCCATATGGAAATTAAATAAATGCTTATAAAATATCCAGATCAATATTATATAATAATCTTGGCAATTTAATAAATGCTTAGAAAATATTCAAATCAATAATCTTATAAAATAATCAAATCGTATATCATATATAATCATATTTTATGAAATAGTTTATGTTATTAACAAATTTTTAATTTTTTGAAAGTATATTTTTTTGACAATATTATCATATTTTATCAAAGTATAGTCCATAATAATAATAACAATCACGACTGAATATTAATAGCATAGTCCAAATCGATACTTTAACGGCGTGGGTGAATACGAAAGATCTTAGGTGTTAGATTGTAGGGTATTTTAGAATTTTAGTTAGTATTTAATATATATACATATATATATATATATATATATATATAGTCATTTTCTCATAAGTTCACACTGATATAAAATTCATTAGGCATTGCATGTGGGCCATAGATTATGGTAAAGCACTGACAAGTGCATACAGACTTGATCAAAGCAATTAAATATAATAGTCCACATACAACACACTGATAAATTTATCAATATACACTGAGGTGAAAATTTTCCTTCATATATATATATATATATATATATATATATATATCATATATCATAATATAATAACAATTGTTTTTAACCACAGGCCACCATGTGGAAACTAAATAAATACTTAGAAAATGTTCAAATCAATAATATATAATATATAATAATATAATAACATCATTTCATATCATGTATCATAATATAATAACAACTTTTTTTTAACCGGAGGTCGCCATGTAGAAATTAAATAAATGTTTAGAAAATATTCAAATCTATAATATATAATATTCTTGAAAATTTAATAAATGCTTAAAAAATATTCAAATCAATAATATATAATATATAATAAATAATAATATAATAACATCATTTTTTAACCTGAGGTTGCCATGTGGAAATTAAATAAATGTTTAGAAAATATCCAAATCAATAATATATAATAATTTTGACAATTTAATAAATACTTAGAAATTATTCAAATCAATAATAATATATAATAATATACTAACAACCTTTTTTAACTGGAGGCCACCATGTGGAAATTAAATAATTGCTTAGAAAATATTCAAATAAATAATATATAATAATCTTGACAATTTGATAAATGCTTAGAAAATATTCAAATGAATAATATATAATAACATCATTTTTTAACTAGAGACCTCCATGTGGAAATTAAATAAATGCTTATAAAATATTCAGATTAATAATATATAATAATCTTGACAATTTAATAAATGCGTAGAAAATATTCAAATCAATAATCTTATAAAATAATCAAATTGTATATCATATATAATCATATTTTATGTTATTAACAAATATTTAATTTTTTGAAATATTTCTACGATGCAAAATTACCTTAATTTATTTTCCAAATAATCAATAATCCTAAAGCTAATCTTTCGTATGCAATTTAGTCAAAAAATAATTTAATAGAAAACCTTTCCTATTCAACTATAGCGGAATACATTGATTCTTAAATTGCCATATTAAAAATTCATGCAATTAAAACAATAATTATTATTTGATTAATTATAATGTTATGACTTATAAGGCTTTGATGGCTGTTATGTAGAATCAAGAGGCAATCCCAAAATAATTGCCCTTAAATTCTCTCTTTTTGATCCGAGCATCTCCAATGCTATTATGTATTTGGAGAAAATTGAATGCCACATAGCATAGTTAGATAATGAGGTAGAAAAAACATCTTCAATGCAATTATCTAACTTGATTATAGAGGTAATGTGACAAAAAAGAAGGTTAGAGAATATGGAGTTGGACTTCTAATTCTGGAAACTCTCATAGAAATGCTGACTAGGATTTCTAACTTTTTCCCACCAATAATATTATACATCATTTAATGGTAAAATAAAAGAGGAGAGAGAATGAGATAAATGTTGTAAGATGATTGGTGAAAAATTGATACATATTTAATTTAAACATAAAAGAGGAGAGGTAGTGAAATAAATGTTTTAAGATGATTGATCAAAATGGGATACATATTTGATTTCAGATAATTGCATTGGAGATGAGAATATACATTTCTTAAATTTTTTTGACAAAGTGGATCCATATTGAATATATAACTGCTGATGTGTCACTGGTTAGAAACCCAAAAATGCATATTTACATTGGAGATGCTCTAATGTTCTGTCTCAAAATTTGAAAGTCTCTTCTAGTTAATCCAACTCAACCATTTCAAATTTATGATTTTTTTCCCTTTTTAATTGAATTTTTTTGTATCTTATAATTCAACTAATCTGTTTCAAATATTAGGGGTTTTTTTTTCCCCTTTTTAATTAATTTATATATATATTTCAGGTTAAAAGGTTTTTTCGGAAAATAAAGCATCACTTTTTTTATTCAAATATCCCAAAACCCCATATAAAACATCACTTAAAATCATAAATAAAATCAGAAATGTTAAAGACTCTTGGATTTTTGATTTCACTATAAAGTGACTCTTGCATACAAAGATCCTAAATTTTTTCTTCAACTTCATATCTCTTTCTAACTTTTTTTTTTCTTCATAATTTTCACATTATTTTTATGATTTTCATTTTTTTTTTGTTAAGAAAATCTAATTTATTCACATTTTCTTCTATTTTTTCTTTCAGGTTGAAGATCCATATTATTCAAATATTTTATTGATCTATTAATTATCTCATTGTTGAGTAATTCAATTGCTGTTAAAATAGAGAATTGATTTTTTGGAATAGCAAGTGCAATTCACTGCAAATTTTATGTTCTTTTTTTGCATTTTCTGTAGATGTCGTGCAGATGTGGAGTTTGAAAATGCTGACAGATTCCTTCTTAAAAGTTAATTGCAAGCAGTTCAAAACTTATTTGATGTTAAATGACAGAGTTTATTGAAATTTTGTTCAAAATTTCAATTTAGTGACTAACAATCCAAATTCAATTTTGGCAATTTTTGATGACCTCAATCATCAAAGATATTTCATTATTATTAAATAATCCTAAGATATTGGCAATGAATTTATCAAGAAACTTACTTTATTTCTAAGTTTACATGTATATATTTCAACTTACATGTTATTTCTTTCTATATATTTCAATTGACGTAGAATCGTTTCTCTTTATTTTCATAACTAATATTTTATATTTATCAATAGTCAAAAACACATAAATAACATTCCCATTAAAGACTATTAAAATCCTCAGACTTTTCTCATTTCGCTTTTATGATGCCTTTGGAGTAGAATTTGAAACATCTCAATTATTATAATTATCATGTAATATTTATTGATGACTTTTGAGTAGAATTTGAAAATTATTATGTAATACTTATTGAAAGTCTTTATAAATTATCCTAAATTGAGCTAAATAACAATTTAAATAGCTAAATTATATTATGAAATTAGAAATTAGGAGGGAATTTAATTGAAAAGGTCCAATTGAGAAAAATAAAGGTAAATTTTAAATAGGTTTTTTATAACAAAGTCTGTACATCGTACATGTTGACACACACACATAGCATTAATATTAATAAAACAATATTATTCATCAACTTTAAATCAATTTAAATCTGAAATTTAATAAAATGTTATATAATATGTATAATTACTTACAATAAACCTTATATTTATTTATAGTTAGTTTTATAATATATATATATATATATTTAATATTTACACGGTTTGGTCGGATATGTTCGGTTTTTGGCAAGACAAAACCATCCATAACTCACTTAGTGCTTGTTTGATTGGGCTTGCTACTACCCCAAAAGGTCTACAAACATTTATTTGAGGTTTTTTTAGAGTTATTTGGTTGAGCTTTTGAGATTGTCTATTTTAAATTGAGGAGAGGCTAGTAGAGTTTAGTGGTGTCAATTTGGGCCGGGCCCAAACGGGCCGCCCAGCCTGGCCCGCCAGCTAAACGGGCCAGGCCCAAGCCCGTTTAGCTGGCGGGCCAGGCCGGGCCCCCATTTCAGAAAACCGGGCCGGGCCCGTGAAGCCCAAGCACCAAAAAAAATTTTGAATTTTTTTTTATTTTTTTTTTAAATTTGAATTGAAGGGTGACTTTTGTAATTAGCCAAGTTACCGTTGGTGACCGTTAGGGGGGGGGGGGGTATTCAAAACTTTTAAATATTACGTTTTTTTTTTAAATCTTTTACAATTTTTTCCAATTATACCCTCTTCTAACTTTTTCCTATAAATACCCCATCACCCCCTCACCTTATTCTCTACATTTTCTCTACTTCCCTACTCTCTTATTCTCTCTATTCTCTACAATCTCCAACATCTCTCACTCACTCTTTCAACTATTTTGTAATTTATTTTATTTATTTAATATATTATTTATATACTATATACTATTATACTAATATACTATACACCATACATTATATATTATATAATTACA
Organism: Dipteronia sinensis; assembly: GCA_033220585.1. Classification (NCBI taxonomy): domain Eukaryota; kingdom Viridiplantae; phylum Streptophyta; class Magnoliopsida; order Sapindales; family Sapindaceae; genus Dipteronia; species Dipteronia sinensis. The sequence continues at coordinate 23,749,028 of CM065636.1, forward strand.
TACCTTCCACTCTCTAGTTTCCACATATTCTAAGACTCTTAGTCTCTTACTCTAAGGTATTGTCTTGTTTATTTATTTTTTAATTAACTTTCATTTGTTATTTAATTTCATATTAAAATTATTATATTAATTACTCAAAATTATTACAATGTATAAAAAAAATATTGAATTAATAAAAAAAAATTTTGAAGCCCGACGGGCCCGAAACGGGCCGGCCCGCTAAGGCCCGGCCCGGCCTGCCCTCCCACCGGCCTTGGACCCGGGCCGGCCACCTTCAGCCATCTGCCGGGCCGGCCCGAATTGCATCCACTGGTAGAGTTTAAATCTCTACTAGGTAAAAGCTCATGGAGAGGTGCTTCTCAATATATATGTATATGTGTATATATATATATATATATATATATATATATATATATATTAAAAAGTCTACCAACTAAACAACTATAATTTTTTTTTCAAAAACTCTATTTACGTTAGAGATTTTTTAAAAGCTCAACCAAACAAGCTATTAAACTCGGTTTTCATTTTTTTGAATTACGTTAACTCGTCTCAACAAGATGACTCGATTCGTATTTTCGGTTAGGTTTGGTTCGGTTAACAGTAGACCGTAAACCTTACCCACCTTAAAATTTTAATACGTGACTTATTAACTACACTTGCATTCAAAGTTATAGATATATTCATTTTTCTCCCATTGGAGGAGATCGGCGTCGGACTTTGTTGGAACCCCATTCACTGGTAACGCAGCGGAAATATGTTTTAAAATTTTTAATACAGATCATAAACGATCTGGAACCAGTGAACTTGAGACCGTAATTATTTTTTCTAGAACTAATACATATAATATGTAAACACAGGAATTTGTAATCAATATATTAAAAGAAAATTTAGAACCTTACCAACGTTTGGAGGCTCCTTCACTTTACGATATGCTCTTGGTCTGTACCAATGATCTTCCTTGTTATTCTCGGAACTGGTAACTGCGTGTGAGCGCGTCACGTGCTCAGGAACTTAGGAGGATGTTGAGAAATGAAGAAGAAACTATTTCTTCCAAAGAGAAAACCAAAACTAGAACAATTCTAGTTGTTAAAAAAATATATCTTATATATATATATATATATATATATATATATATATATATATATATATATATATATATTTGTATCAAATTTTGCACCCACGCGCAACTCTTTTTTTTCTCTCTCTTTTTGTTGTATTCTCACGCATGCCACCAATTGCTCTCTATTGATGCATGTGTTTTTTTGTTTTGTTTTTAAATTCAAAATCAATTTTAATTAAAAAAACAAATCAATCTAATCTTTTAAGATATCAAATATCTTTAAAGATATTGATTAATATTTATTTTATTTAATATGATTTGAATTCAAACTATTTAAATTCAAAAATCAAAATATAATTTAATAAAATAAAATAATCATATTATCTTATTTTATTCAAAAACAAATATCAACAAACATCCTCCATTGAGTGATTAATAACATGATTAAATAATCTTATTATTTAATTTAATTAATCACCATTATTCATTAATCAAATAATCTCATTATTCAATTAATTCCCGAATAAATACGTGTCACTTTCGTAACACAATTAATTGGACAATCCAATTAATTAACCGTGACCCTTGTTACCTAAATCGATCGGGCTAGTAAGGGGACCTAATGGACCCACAGTATTTTGAGCTCCAATAATCATCTGAATCATTAATTAAACTCTTTAATTAATATTCCTTGATTATTAACTTCGGTGTTATTCCACTAAAAACCCGAAGCTGCACTCTCTCAACTGTAGACGCTTTTACACAGACCGATACAACTCGGTGTCCATCGATATAGCTATTACACATGGTGTGATCCTCCACAGTAGTTCATAATTAGAGCTGGGTCATAATGTCCGTTATACCCCTATAATTACATATATCCTTTAAGTACTGTTGATTCTCTAATGGACAATAAATCCTATTTCCTCACGGAATTAGGAGAGCGCTCATATTGTTCAAGCCCCGAATCAACCCTTAAGGGTGCGTTTGGTATGCGGGACGGGACGGGACAAGGTGGGACAACTTGTTCTTGTCCCACGTTTGGCGCGCCTTTAGCACGGGACAGGACGGGACAATGTGGGACAAAAATAACAAAAAATTGTCCCACCCAAGACCCTAGGACAACTTGTCCCATGGCATGGGACAAGTGTCAAAAAGACCACTTTACCCTTTAAATGTTCAAATAATTACAAACATATCCAATATATTATATTATATATATATTATTAATATATATAAATTATAATTACATATAATATATATATATATATATATTATAAAATTATATATAATAATATATAATATATTAAATATATATATATATATATATATTAATATTTAATAAAATTTAAAAATTATAATTACATATATAATATAATATAATATATATTATAAAATTATATATAACATATTAAAATATTATTTTATATATAATAATATTTAATAATATTACTAAATCATATATATATTATATATAATAATATATATATATTATATATATTATATAATATATATATATCCTATATATATATATATTATATATATAATATAATAATATATATTAATATATATATATATAATACATTATTATGATATATATATATATATATATTATATAATAATTATATATGATATATATATATCCTATATATATATTATATATAATGTGTATATATTATTATATATATAATATGTATAATTACATATATAATATTAATATATATAATAATATATTTAATATATTATATATTATTATATATAATTTTATAATATATATAATATTATATATGTAATTATAATTTATATATATTATTATATATAATAATAATATATTTAATATATTATATATTATTATATATAATTTTATAATATATGTAATTATAATATAAATATTTTTAAATATTATTATATATAATAAGATATTTAATATATTATATATATATTTAATATATATTATATATATTTTAATAATATATATCATATATATTATATTATTATATATATAGGATACATATATATAATATACAATATATATTATTAATATATATACATATATTATAATATATATAATATTATATTTTTTATATGTACAAATATTTAATATTATATAATAATATATCTTATATATTATTATATATAATGATATAATATATCATATTATTATATAATATTATTAAATAATTATAATATATTTCAATTACAATATTACTATTTGTGTAAAATATAATAATATTGTAATTGAAAACAAGAGGTCATTTGAACCCTTTTATTTTTGTTAAATATTATAATATATTTCAATTACAATATTTATTTAATATTGTTAAATACGATATATAAAAATTGTTTAATATTAGACAAAACAAGGAGGGCACTCTGGTCATTTGAATCTCTTGTCCCGTCCTGTCCCAGCCATACCAAACGTATAACAGTACAGTCCACTGTCCTGTCCCATACATTCCAAACACGTCATGGAACAACTGTCCTGTCCTGTCCTGTCCAGTCCAGTCCCGTCCCGTCCAGTCCAGTCCCGTCCACGTACCAAACGCACCCTAAGGGAACTACCATCTACTTCTCACAAAAAGGAGTGGATTCCACTATTGTGTACACACCTTCCCATCCACAAGCCAAACCGCAATCCCAACATACAGAGTATATTGATCAGGAACTGCATCTGACCTCACACATGATATATCAAAGACCACGATCTAACCTGAAGGAGTCGATAAGACACTCAGGATTAAGATCACCCACATATAGCCATCATTAGTTGATATATATGAATCTCATCAGTAAACGTATCTTGGTGAGAGATTCATATAGATCATGGCCCAGTCCTATATGATCACATCATACAAGGTGCCTCCATTCCCATATCTCATATGAATGATTCCGGATAGAATCACCGTACATTACGGAATGGACCGCAGCTATAGATTAACCACAAATAAAGTACCCAGCTTTATTTGCTATCTATGGACTCTTTAGATTGCACGTCTCTTACTGTATCCATCCGTATATGACACTCATATACACAGTTCGAGATTACATCCGGCAATCTAGGATGTTAATATGTGCACATGTTATAAAATAAACAACACAACAAGAATGAATTGGATTTTTCTTTTTATTTATTTCATAAAATCCATTTACAAATTACATCTTTAGGGCATAAACCCCAACAGACTTCTCCTCCAACAAACCAAATAGATCGAGCCGCTGATGGAGATCTCCTTTATCGGCGGTTGGATCTCCTTTGTTTTTGTTGTATAAGGTGGTGGTGGGTTGAAAAAATGATGGTTATGATGTGATGAAGAAGAGAGTGATGATGATGATGACGATGATGGAACAGAAGAAAAGAAAGTGATAATGATGGGGATTGATGAGATGATATGAAGTAACATTATTAAATTAATCAGTATGTTACAGATTCCATACCTTTAACAATGTCGGATAATATATATATATATATATATATATATATATATATATATATATATTGAAATAAATGCCATTTGATTTCAAAATTGATGAAACTAAGGGTGTATTCAATTAAGTTTTCAAAAGACTTTTAATGACTTTTAGTGGATGACTTTTACAAATTTCATGAACTTTTATAGACTTTACAGAATTATAAAAAACTTTCATAAACTTTCATTTTAAAAGACTTTCATTTCAAACAACTTTCAGAGACTTTCATTTTAAAAGACTTTCATAGACAATTATAAACATTTATTGATTTTTAAATATGATATATACTTTGTTTTAATAAAATTATATAGATTTCTCATATCAATAAAAATATATTTTTTTTAAAAAGAATAAAAAAATCGTTGTTAATTAAACTTGACAAAAAACATTCTTACCTATATATGTGATTTTAAAATTTTTATTTGTAATTTTATTATATTTGCATCATAAAGACATTATGCACCTAATTTGTTTTTTAATAATTAGTTAATTTTTTTATAATTAGTCAAAATATTAGAAATTTTCTTTTGAAATAAATGTAACAAATCGACAATAATATTAACGTTTACAGGTTTCTATGAAAGTATGATAATGAGTATAAAAAATCTACCCAAAATTAATTCAAGTTACTGAAGATAAAACATAAAAACTTCACATAGTTGTTGAACAAGATTCACGCCTAAAAGTGAGTGGTTTGATATTGATCATAATTACATGGAGTCACCCTCATACGCGACTTTGATTATGGCATATTGACATGATTGAGCAGTGGTTTTTATCTTTTATTATTTTTAATTAATATAAATGAAGTTCGTTTGATTTGTTTCGGTGTTGTTTAGTTGCTTTGAAAATAAAAGTAAAAAAATGTAATCTCTCGTCCCTAATTGCATAGCCTATAGAGAGTTGTTTTTTATTATTTTTTAGTTAATTTTTTTTTGTTATAGATCGTTAATGTTTGTATTTTTTATATAATGTTTATTTATTTTAAAAGTTATTTATTTTATTTTATTTGTAAAATTTGTTAAGAATGTGTGTTATTTTACTTGAAAATATAACATATGTTTGATGGTTAATGTTTTTCAAAGAAGCTTTTCTTCCAAAGTGAAATTCTTTTTATTTTAAAAAAAGTCATTCAAAGTCTGTAGTAGGAATGAAAAACAAATTGTGAGATTTGTTATAACGAAAAGTCATTAAGATTTTGAATACCTCATAACTTTCATAAAAGTCTACATTACATACACCCAAACTTTTTAATTCTATAAAAGTCATTAAAAGTTTTTTGAAATCCTAATTGAATACACCCTCCTAATATTAATATAGTTGTTCTTAAGTTAAAGTGTTTTGATTGTATTTGGTACAGAAGGTTGTCCATTTGTGCCTGTGACGTGTTTGAGGAAATGCCTGAACCGTTTTCTGGGTTTTTGTTCCATGATTTAATGATAGTTTTATCCAATGAATTCATAACAATTTGGGGGTGTAGTTGCAACAAATATTGAAGGAAATTCATAACAGTATGGAGGATGAGTATTGGGATTGTGAGGATGGGTATTGATAACAGTTTGCAAGCTGAATCATTGGGAGTGGTCCAAATGTAAATTACAGTTTTTTTTTTTTTTTTTTTTTACAAAGAATGAAAAACAGTTGCAATAATGTTTTTAAGGAACATATTAACATAATCTAATAAGAAAAATGGCCTCCTATCAATAGGAAAAACAGTAAGGAATATTGTCATGAACTTGTAATCTGCAAAACTAATTTAGTTGTGGGAACATGTTGATCATTTTTCATCAACACACAAACATCATGGTTGGCCAAGCCTTGAGAGAGACAGGCCTGAAATGTCTGATTCCAAAAACTATCATCTTGGTAACTATTAAAATTATCTGTACTGGTATTGAAATGCAATTAAGATGTTATATTCTCTTTGCCTTTTCTAGACTTAAATCTTTTTGTGTTGCTTACTTTTTCTTTTTCTATCTTGTTACGCATGCCAATTAGATTGATCGATGGTGGTTTATATTGTCCCTGACTAACTAGTTCAGCAAGTAAATAAAAATATATTTTGACAGTTATGGGGGCTGCTTTCTTATTGTATGACATGTTATTGTTTAATGTCAATTGAAATGGCCTTATTTTTCTTCAGGACACAAATGCACTGGATCTAGTAATGTGTCGGAGTCAACCTGTTCTTGTCATTATTAATATGTAATGATCAAGTTACAGTTCATCACATTTGATATCTTGTTAGTTGTATACTTGTATATAGAGATCTTATCGACCAAATCATATTTCTGTTATTAGAAATCATTACTTTCACTCTCTTAATTAATATATGTATAGCATATTTGGTATGACTGCTTCTTGTATCTTTCAATATATGTATATATTAATTAATTCTTGATTCAATATATGTATGGCTTTTCCATAATAAAACAAGTTTGAATGAACAATAATGGTATGCCATGATTTTCTTCCGTGTAGTCAGCCAAATGATCAATAGTTTTATAAACTATGTATGTAAGCATATGCATGATTCAGGACTGGGTCGACATCAGTAGTATATCTCATAATATTGACTGTTTCCATATTATCTTCCTCGAAAACTGTACAGATCTTGAAGTTCAATGGACAACTGTGCCTAGATATATTAGTTTATTGATTCTTCCCAAAACAAGCAATGTTTTTGATCTGATTATTGTCGCAGAAGGATAATAGTTTGCTTTGTTTAAAATATGAATAGCTGTTAGTTGTTGCTTGATCATGTCGGGACTAAACAAGGGCCATAATCCATTCACATGTTTTTTGTAATCATCCATGTCAATTACCATTTATTTTATTGGAAAAGGGTATGGGATGAATTAATTAACAATCGACACAACACATGTCTCTCTGTCTCTCATTTATGTGGGGGGGGGGGGGGGGGGGGGGGGGGGGGGGGGGGGTTGCGGTTTCTTAAATTATTTATCTTATACAGCATAGTCATTAGCCAACTTCCTTGGATAATAAGAATAAGAATGATGCATTACCTTACTTCATCAAGCTTCAAAATCAATTATGTAGCTCTCCGGACGTAAAATATGGCTCAGATGGTCAGTACAGATGAGACAGAGTCACTGAGAATTGAGTTGGCAGAGATTGGAAGAAGCTTCAGGTCGTCATTTAGGCGTCATAGCTTCAACAGCTCAATGAAGGATGATACTGATGTTGAACATGCATGCTTTGCAGTGGGCTGCAATTGAGAGATTACCTACTTTTGAACGGTTGAAATCATCTTTGTTTGATAAAGAAGATGAAGGAAACCTGGTTGATGGTAAAGGAAAGCGGGTGGAGCTGTAGAACAATATTTGTTCATGACAATCTTCAGTTGTTGCAGAAAATCAGAAAAAGAATAGACAAGTAAGTCTTCTGATTACCATTTGTCTATGAGTATATATATCAACACGTTTTAAGTACTAAGAGAAATGCATAGACAACTATTTAAGTATGAATACTCTGTTATTGCTTTAATATGGTTTTATTTTATAATGCTTAATGTTTTACTAATGAACGTGTTTATCGGATGATCTAATTCCATGTTGTAGAGTTGGTGTGAAGTTACCCACTGTAGAGGTGAGATATAAAAATTTGTGTGTGGTGAGGTTGTTCATGGAAAGCCACTCCCATCCCTATGGAATTCTACTAAATACATGCTTTCTGTAAGTTTCATCATTTTTTTTTTTGAAAGTTTTAACAGAACGACAAATATCTAATTGACATTTGAACTTACTGAATTTTTGTTCTTTATTTGAGTATTGAAAATGGTCAATTATTCTGCGGATAAAATTAGATAATTTAATAGATTTCCATCGTTTTTGGAATATTTATATTGCTAATCTAATAGATTTCTGTCGTTTTTGAATATTTATAGTGCTAGTCTGAATGTAGATGAGTACAAAACACAAGGCTGAAACATCAAGTTAATTATGAAGTCCAAAGATCTTTTGTATGGTAGCTTACTAGTAATTGAAATGATTTTATTAGCTAGTTAAAACTTGTTTTACAGGTTTTCAGAAAGCTTTCAAGTTCAAAGTCACATGAAGCCAAGATAAACATCATTAATGATGTCAGTGGCATCATCAAGCCTGGAAGGTATATACTTTATGTTAGTTAACTCAATTCAATTGATAGTATTTTTTGGGTCAATTATTCTGATCAGTTTCACCGTTCTACCTTTTTGTAGTATATATTTTGTTAAATTATAGTTTTTATTGTCTTTTTCTAGAGTTCAATTTCAAACTTTAAAACTTTCAATCATACTGTATCCCCTCATAGTTCAACCAAGTCATTTCCTAATTGCTGTGTATATACTTATGGAGCCAATCAGTGAATCATATGCGATGCTTATTAATCTTTGTTGAGCCTATTTCTACTCTCACGTTGACTTAATATCAATGGACTTTAATGCTTTCTAGGAGAACATACTTGTTTCTGTTTGAATTCAAAAAGTTTTTTTTTTTTTTTTGATCCTAGAAGAAGATTTTATGGAAGAGAATTTAAAGACGAAATCAGCAATAGGAAACCAGAATTGTGCTTAAGCTTAAACCTTAAACCTTAAACCTTTTGCAGGATGACTCTTCTGCTTGGTCCCCCAGGATGTGGGAAGACCACTCTCTTAAAGTCTCTCTCAGGAAATCAAGACCAATCTCTCAAGGTTTCACATTTTCTATTAAATATCAGTTACTTAAGTTCAAAGCTATAACTTAAAAAACAAAACCTGAAGAAAACATGATAGAATCAAAGTTCGAGACCAGCCGGTGATGATTTTAAAAGCTTTCTGAACATTTCAGTATCTGATATATACTGAAGTAACTTTACTGCTCTTTTATTCAACAGCTCACTGGGGAAGTTTCCTACAACGGATACAGGCTAGAAGAGTTCATTCCCCAGAAAACTTCAGCATATATAAGCCAAAATGATCAACACACAGCTGAAATGACAGTTAGGGAAACCCTTGATTTTTCTGCCTGTTGTCAAGGTGTTGGAAGCCGAGCAGGTGGATCATCTGTGAGCTTAATTAAATATTGCTTTAGTTTGTAGACACCTTATCAGTGCCCTGATACTTACAGTATTATCTGTTTTTTTTTTTCCTTGTGCAGAGATTATGATGGAGGTCAGTAAAAGGGAGAAGGAAGCAGGGATTTTTCCAGATCCAGATATAGATACTTACATGAAGGTACTTCCGAAACCAGGTCTATTTTTACTACATGTTTATGGACTAATTAGTATAGGTTAAAGTTGTATATAGCTAGCAGTACATGTATCAATACAAATCCATTTAATCTGAGTCACGAATTCACAATTGTTTATCATACATTCACTGCCATGGTTTGTTTTAACAGGCAATCTCTGTTACAGGAGCAAAAAGAACTCTTCAGACAGATTACATTTTAAAAGTAATTTCCTCTAACAGAACTATAACCATACTTCTTTGGGTTCTTTTGTATATATGCAAATGCTTCATTAGTTAATCTGTCTTTGGCTTCTCAGATTCTGGGACTTGAGATTTGTGCTGACACACTGGTTGGAGATGTCATGAGGAGAGGTATCTCTGGAGGTCAAAAAAAAGCGACTCACTACAGGTAATGTTAACACATATTTCCAGGTTAAAAATATTATAAAATGCACCCTCTCAATCTAGATGTCACTTTGTAGTAGTGTTATTGGGATGGCTGTTTGCCAGCATAGAGTTTATATTCAAAGGTTTAACATGAGTATTATGACAATATTTAATTGTTCATGGAATTATAGAGGAGAAATGATTATTGGTCCAACAAAAGCTCTATTCATGGATGAAATAGCAAATGGTTTAGACAGTTCAACAGCATATCAGATTGTTGCTTGTCTTCAGCAGGTGGTGCATATTACAGATTCTATTGCATTGGTTTCACTTCTTCAGCCAGCACCAGAAACCTTTGATCTCTTTGATGATATCATTCTGATGGCACAAGGGAAAATTGTTTATCATGGACCGCGAGATAATGTTCTAGATTTTTTTGAGGATTGTGGATTTAGATGTCCTCAAAGGAAAGGGGTTGCTGACTTCCTCCAGGAGGTAAGTGATTTGCAAACTCCTATCAATAGTTTTCCATGCTCAGGTTTTAGTAATTCACCTTTCTATCTTTCAATTTTCCTTTTGCAGGTGATATCTAGAAAGGATCAAGAACAATATTGGTTTCACATTGAAATTCCGTACGATTTTGTTTCGGCAGATATGTTCTCTAGGAAATTCAAGGAATCTCGTCTTGGTAAGAAGCTTAATGAGGATCTCTCAGAGGCATACGATAAGTCCAAGAGCCACGAGAATGCCCTTTCTTTTAGTGTGTATTCTCTTTCTAGATGGAATCTGTTCAAAGCTGGCATGTCAAGGGAACTTCTCCTCATGAAGAGGAATTCTTTTGTCTATGTATTCAAAAAAATTCAGGTCAGGATCTGTACTTGTATATCCTTTTAACATTATTGTTCAAATTACTTTCTATAGGGCGTGCAAAATATGAAACATGTGAAGTAACTTTTCGTTGCAGCTTATTATGGTGGCAATTATAACAATGACTGTCTTTCTTCGGGCTGAGCTGGATGTTGATGTTATTGATGCAAATTACTATATGGGTGCGCTGTACTTCGCGCTTATCATACTTCTTGTTGACGGTTTTCCAGAGTTGTCCATGACTATTGCTAGACTTGAAGTTTTCTATAAACAGAAGAAGTTGTGCTTTTATCCAGCTTGGGCTTATGCAATTCCTGCCACTATTCTGAAAGTTCCACTTTCAATAATTGAATCTCTGGCTTGGACATCTCTTACTTATTATGTCATCGGGTACAGCCCTGAGGTTTGGAGGTGAGTGTCACTTCAGAAGGCTTTCTTTTTACTAGTGCCTTATGTCCTCTGTCCAATCCCCTTATTGAGAACAATCTTTTGTTTAGCATGTCAAAATCTAAACAACATGCTTAGGATATAAATAAATTCACTTTTCAAATCATTCAAAAAAGGTAGTACACATGCTATCTCTTTGTATTGGCGGCGACTTTGAAATTTGATCAATTGCTGTGTTTTCAGGTTCTTCTGTCAGTTCATTCTACTTTTTGCTGTGCACTTTACATCGGTATCTATGTTCCGATTTCTAGCATCTGTCTTCCAGACTATGGTTATGTCTATGGCAGCTGGTAGTTTTTCCATACTATTTGTCCTATTATTTGGTGGCTTTGTTATCACTAAACGTAAGGCTGTTTATACCTTCTTCAATATGATTTTAGAATCATCAGCTAATTGGATAAAAACTTATGCCGTATTACTGGTTGCAGCCTCCATGCCAGTGTGGTTGAAGTGGGGATTTTGGGTTTCCCCAATTACATATGGGGAAATAGGCCTTTCAGTAAATGAATTTTTAGCTCCTCGGTGGCAAAAGGTGAGGCATAGAAAAGTTATTGGTTTCTGTAATTACTGTAATGTTGCCAACACCCTTGACAATTGGATACAACTATTAACTCCAGATACTTTCTGCTAGAATTTGTCAACAATAGTACTCCATTAAATAAATATATATGTGCTTTTTCATTCATCTTAACATCATCGTCTTATTGGTTTGATCAGTATCCAAAGTAGTTTGATTAATATATGGCTATTTTCAGTTGTCTGAGCAATTGCTTCACATATATGAAAAGTGTGTGGTTACAACAAGACTTCAAAGATTGCAGTCATTGTTTTCTTGATTTAACATCCAAAAACATTAATTCGTTCTCTATGCATCTTATATCATAGACACTGTCCACAAATACTACAATAGGGAGAGCAACTCTTGAAAGCCGTGGACTAAACTTTGATGGATATTTTTTCTGGATATCACTTGGGGCCTTGTTTGGATTTGCATTGGCTTTTAACATAGGCTTTACCTTGGCCTTAAGTTTTTTAAAGTGTAAGTTCATCTTTCTTGTTATCATATATTACGTTTAGAAAAATCAGAGCAATAAATTTTGTTTATCTAATTGAATACAAATACAGCTCCTGGATCAACTCGTGCTATGATTTCCCATGAAAATGTTTCCAAGATACAAGGAAGTGAAGATTCCTGTGATGGTAAACATGCAGAAAAGAAGTCCAGGAAATCTCCAGATATTAATAAAGAATCTTCTAAAGGTCAATCACCGATTATTGTTTCTTTATATTGTGTTTATTTATTATTTTAACATTTTATGTTGCTTCATCATTTTTATGGATGCATTGCCTTGTCAACAGGTAGGATGGGCATTGCTGGGGTCCAAAAGATTAAAGATAATTATAATCCTGCTACATGGATGTTAGATGCCACTTCTACATCAGCGGAAGCTGAACTTGGTGTAGATTTTGCTCAAATATACAGGGATTCTGTTTTATATGAGTAAGTTTAACTACCATAATTATGAAATGTGGTGATGTCCAAAGGTCAAGTGTGTGTTACCAGCTCAAATTCAATTGTAATGCAGAAAAAGCTCTGCCATATATGTATTCTCTTGCTCATTCCAAAATTAAAATTGCAGGAATAACAAAGAGCTTGTAAAGCAGTTGAGTACTCCACCACCTGGTTCAAGAGATTTGCATTTTCCAACCCGCTTCTCACAATGTGGTTGGGGGCAATTCAAGTCTTGCCTATGGAAACAGAACTTGTCTTATTGGAGAAGTCCTTCATACAACTTAATGCGTATCCTGCATACACTTGCATCATCTTTGTTTTTTGGTATACTGTTCTGGAAACAAGGAAAGAAATTGTAAGTGTATTTGTTAATTATGTCTTTATCATCAATCTAGCTCAATTAAAGTTAGCTTGCATCACCAAGTTAAGAACCTTTAGTAATAAATAGTGTAAGATTATTTCCATTTGGGTATTTTCAACCTTTTGTTTTTGATATAGATCCTGGTTAAGGCAGTGCACACAACTAGTTTGATCTGATGTAGTAACTATCTAGCTAGGGATGATATTTTGTTGGTTGTTTACACACGAGCAGCTACTGAAGGCAAAATCTTAGCAGAAAACTCATTGGTCCTAATATACGCATCAGTTTCTATCCCAACTTGTTACTTTGGTATGCGATATGCTTTAGTTTTCTGGAATTAACATTTTGTTTTTTTTACCTCCTTTTAATATTTCAGAGACAACCAGCAGAATTTATTCAATATACTTGGTTCAATATATGCTTCAGTAATATTCTTGGGGATAAATAACTGCTCATCTGTTTTACCATATGTGGCAATGGAGCGAACTGTCATGTATCCAGAAAAATTTGCAGGGATGTACTCTCCACGGGCTTATGCACTTGCACAGGTACAGTTTTCTTGAGAACTTAATTGGGTATTTAATTTCCCTGGTTTGCATGCATAGCAAGTCAAATTGAATTATCTTGAATTGAATTGTTCTTAGAAACCCTTGAGAGTATATACGTTGACATAATTTATTTATTGAAGACTGATCTCAGTAGACATGTAAACTCTACTTAATTGTTTTTTCCATATTGGGTTTTTATTCTTATCCAGATGTGCATACTGATTTTGTAGGTGACAGTTGAGATTCCCTATTTACTTATTCAAGCCGTTATATATGTGATCATCACCTATCCAATGATTGGATATTATGGATCGGCGTATAAGGTTTTCTGGAATTTCTATGGGATGTTCACTACGTTGTTATACTTCAATTATCTAGGAATGGTGCTAGTGTCATTGACACCAAATTTCATGATTGCTTCCATACTATCTTCTGTTTTCTACACCTTATTCAATCTTTTTTTCCGGATTTGTGATTCCTCAACCGGTAAGCTACTAAATCCTACCATGGAATGCACTTGATATATATTGATTTTAAATCTATATTTTTTTTTATAAAAACTTTAAAACAAACAACTGTGAAGTATACAATATATAGAAACTTTTGAGTATGATGTAATTGACAAATGATCTGTTTGTGTTGTTTTTGCAGAAAATTCTGAAGTGGTGGATTTGGTTGTATTATTTGACCCCTTCCTCTTGGGCACTAAACGGTATGCTCACTTCACAATATGGCGATGTAGTCATGGATATTACTGTATTCGGGGAAATGAAACAATTAGGTTCCTTCTTAGAAGACTATTTTGGGTTTTACCATGATCGTCTAGCTATTACAGCTGTCGTTCTTATCACCTTTCCTGTAGTTCTTGCTTCTCTTTTTGCATATTTTATTGGAAGGTTGAACTTTCAAAGAAGGTGAATTAGCGTAGAAGATACATTTGTACAGTATGTTTTGGCCATTGTTGTATATCTTGGATAATAATGATTATTAGAACTTTCCATTTTCTTTTAATATTATTTAAAATAAATTTCGTTAACAGATTTGGTTTGAACCTTGTGTCAGCCTTAATAGCGTTGAATATTTATGGTGAGTATAAGTACGTATATTAGCATTGTACTTGTTTTGATTTGTGATATTTTCACATACTGTATGTTAGATCGAAAACAAGAGTTTGTTGCATAGCGTTAAATGGTTCTTGGTCAAGTGTTAGAGATGAAATTGGAAGTTTCATTGTAGTGGGTTACAATGCATTAAATTTCAAAATTGGTGGAATCACTTGGCTTTTGGTGGCACTAATGAATCTATTACTCTAGAGTTTGCTAAGTGTAAGCAATCAGAATTTGAGATGAATATGGTTGGGGAACTCACTTTGGATGGAACCAAAAGTAGAACAAATCCCATGATTCAATTATTGGGATATTTTAAAACTAGAATCAAAGTTAGGTCTTAGACAAGGGAGATGGATATTTAATTCACCTTTAATTAGGTAGTGGCTTATCTTTTAGTTGACCTTTGTTTCTTCAACTTCAAGGAAAAAGCTCAGAGTATGCCTTCTCACCCAAGCTACCAGACTTGTTTAACATCTCTAAAGCTTTACATTGTTAGTATTATTGAAATAGTTAAAAAGAAAATTGAATAAAAAAAATAAAAAAATTGGAACAAACTCATAAACACTCTAATACTATGTAACTGTCTGCACTTCATGTACATGTAGAATTTGGAAAGAGTTTGTCTTTTTGCCATTGGTGGAGGAGATCAACTCTTTCATGGAGGTCAGAGTAGTCTTCCACTTAAAAATAACCTGGTTATCTCCAACCCAATATTTTGCAAATCTATTTCTTTCTTATTATCAGCTTCAAATTTTAACTTATATTATGCATCCATTTTCTTTCGATCCAATAGTATAGAAGTCTAATGAATTAAAGGCAGATGACTATCCTTAGATTGAAAGAAAATGGATATATGAATGTTGAAATAACATATTTAAATCAAAATTTGAAGTTAATATATTATATATTTTTATGATTCAAGACTCTCCTTGGTTATGTGGTTGTTATACTTCGTATTCTGTTTGATTAACTGGGTCAATTATTGTTACTAATATAAACAATCTTGACAATTATGGTGGTTGCTTTCTTGATTGCATGACATGTTCTTGTTAAAAGTTCATTGAGATGGCCTTATTTTCTTATATTTATAATTATCAACATATTTTGACACAGCTTATGGATTCTTATCTAGATGATTAAGTTACAGTTTGTCAACTGGGATTTAATTCTCACTTGTTACTTATATATAGTTTTACCATATGTATCAATAGTTGTCATTTCAGAAAATATCAGATGGTCATCATGTGAGATCATATCTGATAATTTTATATCTGATTATTCTTGTCAACCAAGTCATATTTTTCTAATCAGAAAATCATTATATTTTAATCTCTTTAGTATGTTTAATATATGGTCTGACCAGTTCTGCTTCTTGTATTTTTCTCATGGCATGTAATCGTGGCTTGACTTTTGAATCATTTCTCTGTAGATAAACAAAAGAGTTCAAGTGCTCTGTTACATTGACTTTGAACTTGCAGATAACCGAGATGGGAGTATGGGACCCGCTACTGATTTTCTATGATCTAATAGGTTTGAATCCATATTAATGACATACATGGTTTGCTCATGTGTAGTCAGCAAAATGATTGATAATTTAATACACCAGGTCATAGATATTGCCTTAATTGAGTTAATATTAGGTGCTTGGTTGATTTGAAGCATTATGTTGTCCTTATGCATGCATCAGGATTCTGTTGTCTGATGTTCATGTAAAACTTATACTTAAATAATTTTCTGTTCTTTTTCTTTTGAATTTATATTTGTGTGTGAATTTTTTGATTCTCTCTTGTTTGTGGTATTGTAAATTATTTGTATTATGCAGCATTGTCAACTTCCTTGAAAAGCAAGGAATTAGAATGACGCTTCACCTTACTTCATCAAACTTCATAATCTAATATATAAGCAGAATCTTGCATATCTACATATACGCCTTTCTCAACTGTTTTAATTTCAAAGTTTGAAGATCTACGGGTTATCAAATATGGCTCAAATGGTCAATACAGATGAGATTGAGTCACTGAAAATTGAGTTGGCAGAGATAGGAAGAAGCCAGAGGTCGTCATTTGGGCGTCATAATTCCAGCTTCAGAAGCAACTCAGGGAAAAACGATACTGATGTTGAACATGCTATGCAGTGGGCTGCAATTGAAAGATTACCTACTTTTGAACGACTGAAATCATCTTTGTTTTATAAAGACGATGATGGAAACATGGTTAACGGCATAGGAAAGCGGGTGGTTGATGTTACTAAGCTTGGAGCTCTAGAACGGCATTTGTTCATGGAGAAACTTATCAAACACATTGAGCATGACAACCTTCAGTTGTTGTGGAAAATCAGAAAAAGAATAGACAAGTGAGTCTTTTGTTTTTCGTTTATGTTTGAATATATCTACATGTTTATGCATAATTTACAGCATATTTCTTATATTTAATTTTCTAATCCTAAGATGTTTTAATGTTCTTACATTTTTTGCTTCCAAAGTCTGCATACACATACCTGACACCAGTTTCTCTGTAAATGCATCAACTAATGAATGTATTTTTTGGAAAATCTGAATTCAATTTTGTAGAGTTGGTGTGAAGTTGCCTACTGTAGAGGTGAGATATAAGAATTTTTGTGTGGAAGCTGAATGTGAGGTTGTTCATGGAAAGCCACTCCCAACTCTATGGAATTCACTTAAACACATGCTTTCTGTAAGTATCATCATCGTCTGAGAGTGTGTTTTAGCAAAATGAAGACTATCTCATTGGCATTTTGAACATACTAAATTTTTGGTCAAGATAAAATCAGATAGTCTATTAGATTTCTGTTTCTTGGCAAATCTGTAGTTCTGATCTGGCTGTAAATGAGAATAAGGCTGAAGATTGAAATGATTTTATGAACTTGTACAGGTTTTCACAAAGCTTTCAGGTTCCAACTCACATGAAGCCAAGATAAACATCATTAATGATGTCAGTGGCATCATTAAGCCTGGAAGGTATATAATTATATTTTAACATTTGTCAACTGATAATCCTTTTGGGGACAACTATATGGATCAGTTTTTCACCATATAGCTCTTACTGTATTTTCTCGTCGAACTTGGAATCTTTCAAAATGTATCCCCTCATAGTTCAATCAAGTCATTACTTAATTGCTAGGCATTATTTGAGTTTCCAATTATGCTGTGAATCTTATCATATGAATTGCTTACCAATCTTTGTTGAGAATATTTTGTTCTCAAGTTGATAAATATCAAAGAATCTTTATGGGCGAAAATTTAAAGGCTGTTATCGGCAATACAAAACCAGTGAATTGTACTTCAGTAAGCTTATACCTTTTGCAGGATGACTCTTTTGCTTGGGCCACCTGGATGTGGGAAGACCACTCTTTTAAAGTCTCTCTCAGGAAATCAAGACAAATCTCTCAAGGTTTCACATTTTCTTCATACTTATCTCCTTATGATTACCTCTAGAAATTGGACTATTACACTATCAAAGATCTGTTACTTAAATATAAAGCTATAACTTAAAATAAAATCTGCAGAAATATGAAATATGAAAAGATCAAAGGCAAATCATAGGACAGTGTGTCCTTTGCCTTGCTTTAAGTTTACTCAAATTCACAGTATCTGATTACACCTCTCTGTTATTTTCTACCATATCACTGTGTAAATATTTACTATTTAGTCTGAGATTCAAAGTTGGTGGGTTATTGGTTTTGATTTTGAAGCTGAATTTAAGGGCAATTCAAGGGACAATGTTCCCTATCCCTCTCTTGGTAATAGGTCTGTGCATTCCTAGTTTCATGTATGCATCTGAAAACAAGTACAAAAAATTTTCTGTCAACTTATTTATTCAAGGTGAGTTATCTTTTGTGTGTAATAACTTTAACTACTCTTTTCTTCAATAGGTGATTGGGGAAGTTTCCTACAATGGATACAGGCTAGATGAGTTTGTGCCCCAGAAAACTTCAGCTTATATAAGCCAAAATGACCTGCACATGGCTGATATGACAGTGAGGGAAACCCTTGATTTTTCTTCCCGTTGTCAGGGTGTTGGAAGCCGAGCAGGTTGGTCTTCCATAAGCTTAATTCAATGCCTGAAAGTAAAAGATAGTTACAGTATATGTTTTTTCTTACGCAGAGATTATGATGAAGGTCAGTAGAAGGGAGAAGGAAGCAGGAATCGTTCCAGACCCAGACATAGATACTTACATGAAGGTAATTTTGCTCTGCATCAATAATTCACTATCATACCATTCTGTTCCTGTGCTTTTGCTAAGGTTGTTTGTCATACAAGTCACTGCCGTGGTTTGTTTTTACAGGCAATCTCTGTTACAGGAGTAAAAAGAACCCTTCAAACAGATTACATTTTAA
Organism: Dipteronia sinensis; assembly: GCA_033220585.1. Taxonomy (NCBI): domain Eukaryota; kingdom Viridiplantae; phylum Streptophyta; class Magnoliopsida; order Sapindales; family Sapindaceae; genus Dipteronia; species Dipteronia sinensis. The sequence goes on from CM065636.1 coordinate 23,768,354, forward strand.
AAGTAATTCCCTCTAACCGAAATACAATCGTGCTTCATTTACTTGATGTGCATATATGAAATTGGTCTATTAGTTAATCTGTCAATTCTCCGCGGCTTCTCAGATTCTTGGACTTGATATTTGTGCTGATACATTGGTTGGAGATGTCATGAAAAGAGGTATCTCTGGAGGTCAAAAAAAGCGATTGACTACAGGTAATGTTGACACAAAAAATTTACAGATTAAACATGATTACAAAATGCAGGTTGACACAAAAATTTACAGATTAAACATGATTACAAAATGCAGCCTCTCTATCTTGATGCCACGTTGTAGTGGAGTTAATGAGATAACTGTTCACCAGCCTAGATTTTATATTCAAAGGATTAACATGAATAACTTGACAGGATTTATTGTGCATTGAAATATACAGGGGAAATGATTGTTGGTCCGACAAAAGCTCTATTCATGGATGAAGTAACAAATGGTTTAGACAGCTCCACAGCATATCAGATTGTTGCTTGTGTTCAGCAGCTGGTGCATATTACAGATTCTACTGCATTGGTTTCGCTTCTTCAACCAGCACCAGAAACCTTTGATCTCTTTGATGACATTATTTTGATGGCAGAAGGGAAAATTGTGTATCATGGACCGCGAGATAAGGTTCTAGAGTTTTTTGAGGATTGTGGATTTAGATGTCCTCAGAGGAAAGGGGTCGCTGACTTCCTCCAGGAGGTAAGTGCATTGCAAACTCGTATCAATAGTTTTCCATGCTCAGGTTTTAGTAATTCACCTTTCGATCTTTTGTTTTGCTTTTTTCAGGTGATATCTAGAAAGGACCAAGAACAATACTGGTTCCACACTGAACTCCCTTACAATTATGTTTCAGTAGATATGTTCTCTAGAAAATTCAAGGAATCTCGTCTTGGTAAGAAGCTTAATGAGGATCTCTCAGAGCCATACGATAAATCCAAGAGCCACAAGAATGCTCTTTCTTTTAGTATGTATTCTCTTTCAAGATGGGAGCTATTCAGAGCTTGCATGTCAAGGGAATTTCTACTCATGAAGAGAAATTCTTTTGTCTATGTATTCAAAACAACTCAGGTATTATCTGTACTTGTATATCCTTTTATCATTATATTCTCTACTCATGAATCTCTTGTTGTTTAAATTAGTTTGAGTAAGGTCTAAAGTAACTTATATAACTGCAGCTTATTATATCTGCAATTATCACGATGACTGTCTTTCTGCGGACTCGGCTGGATATTAATGTTTTTGATGCAAATTACTATATGGGTGCCCTGTTCTTTGCACTTATCTTACTTCTAGTTGACGGCATTCCAGAGATGGCGATGACTCTTGCTAGACTAGAAGTTTTCTATAAGCAGAAGGAGTTGCGGTTTTACCCAGCTTGGGCTTATGCAATTCCTGCCACTGTTTTGAAAATTCCACTTTCATTAATTGAATCTCTGGTCTGGACATCTCTTACTTATTATGTCATTGGGTACAGCCCTGAAGTCTGGAGGTGAGTTTCACTTAAGAAGGCATTCTCCTTATCATAAGGAATAATATTTAGTTTAGTTTTTCAATGTCCTAGCAAAAAACATACCCAGAAGGGAAGAAGGATATACTTAAATTCACTATTCAAAATTATTAAAAAGAGTGAAACACAAGCCCAAAGTTTGATCAATTGCTGTGTTTTTAGGTTCTTCCGTCACTTCGTTCTACTTTTTGCTATGCACTTTACATCAGTATCCATGTTTCGATTTGTGGCATCGGTCTTCCAGACTGTGGTTGCATCTACTACAGCTGGTAGTTTTGCAATATTATCAGTCTTGTTATTTGGTGGCTTCATGATCACACATCGTAAGGCTATTTATACCTTCTTCAATTCAATTTTAAAAGTCATCTTCTAAAAGGATGAAAACTTATGCAATATTATTGCCTGCAGCCTCCATGCCAGTGTGGATGAAGTGGGGCTTTTGGCTTTCCCCTCTTACATATGGGGAAATAGGCCTTTCAGTAAATGAATTTCTTGCTCCTCGGTGGCAAAAGGTGAGCTATATAGCATAAGTTATTGGTCGCTGTAACTAAGGCAATGTTAACATCATCATCATATTGGTGACTTTTATCAGTATCGAAAGTAGTTGTTTGCTTCACATAAATAACAAATGTGTGGTTACGACAAGACTTTAAAGGTTGCAGGCATTATTTTCTTCATCTAACATCTAAAGACAGTAATTCATTCTCTACGTGCTTCTTATATCATAGACACTGTCCACAAACATTACGATGGGGAGAGCAACTCTTGAAAGCCGTGGACTTAACTACGATGAATATTATTTCTGGATATCACTTGGGGCCTTATTTGGATTTGCTTTGGCTTTTAACATAGGCTTTACCTTGGCCTTAAGTTTCTTAAAGTGTAAGTTCGTCTTTCTCGTTATCATATATTAACTTTAGAAGAATCAGAGTAATGCGTGTTGTTGTTTACCTAATTGAATACAGCTCCTGGATCATCTCGTGCTATGATTTCACATGAAACATTTTCCAAGATACAAGGAAAAGAAGATTCCCATGAAATCGAACATGCAAAAAAAAAGTCCAGGAATTCTCCTAATACTAATAAAGGTGAATCCATTTTCTTACTTTTATTCTTCAGGGAATTACAACCAATTTTTGTTCTTTATGTTGTACTTGATTTTATTTTATTGTTTTACATTTCTTCATCATTTTATGGATGCATTGTCTTAATCAACAGGCAGGATGGTCTTACCATTTGAACCATTGACAGTAGCATTTCAGGATGTGCAATACTATGTTGACACACCTTTGGTAATCTTACTAACCATTGTTTCATTTGGAATTTAACCTTAGGATACTTGGAGCAGTTGGATCTCATAACGCTGATTTTTTCTTTTTCTATTTTCTTCTGTTCCATTTTTCGGTTTTAGGAAATGAGAGAAAGGGGATTTACTGAGAAGAAACTCCAACTTCTTTCTGATATTACTGGCACATTAAGGCCTGGTGTTCTTACTGCATTAATGGGTGTTAGTGGGGCTGGAAAGACAACTCTTTTTGATGTTCTCTCAGGAAGAAAAACTAGTGGCTACATTGAGGGGGAAATAAAAATTGGCGGGTATCTTAAGGTTCAAGAAACATTTGCTAGAATTTCAGGTTATTGTGAGCAAACCGACATACATTCTCCTCAAATAACGGTAGAAGAATCTGTTATCTTTTCTGCTTGGCTGCGTCTGGCTCCTCAGATTGATTCAAAAACTAAAGCTGTAAGATTATAAAATTAATGTTCAGTAATTGGCTTGAGATAATGATTTTGAAGCTGCTCTAACTTGTCCAACAGGAATTTGTGAATGAAGTCCTTGAGACAATTGAGCTTGATGGAATCAAGGATTCCTTAGTTGGCATACCTGGCGTCAATGGTCTATCAACTGAGCAACGTAAGCGGCTTACTATAGCTGTCGAGCTTGTTGCCAATCCCTCTATAATCTTTATGGACGAACCTACAACTGGCTTGGATGCACGAGCAGCAGCAATTGTCATGCGAGCTGTGAAGAATGTAGTTGATACTGGGAGGACAATCGTTTGCACTATCCACCAACCAAGTATTGATATATTTGAATCTTTTGACGAGGTAAACAATTTCTTAAGTTATACTATGATAGAAATGTAGAACTAGAATCTGAATGTGAAAATGAGATGCTGTTTGATTCTAGAGGCACTCTTATAGTCCACGTGTTCAGGTTTGGCTGGTTAAGTTATGCTTTATGCTTGGATGCTCAAATTACTTCCAATATAATTCAATAAACTGATACACCAAAAACTTCAAAACTAAGAAATATCGTATTGTCAGGTCTTGTGAAGTTAACAAAGCATTAAGTGAACTAGAACTACTTTTAAATGATTAGTATATGAATTTGTCTAAGATTTCGTGCTACCAAATTAATTAGTTGTAAAATAAACAATTTAAGGAGTTACCGGTGTTATAACCTTTTAATCTTACGTTGTAGTTGATCCTTCTGAAAACTGGCGGACGCATTGTCTACTCTGGCCCATTGGGAAAGCATTCAAGCAGTGTTATAGAATATTTTGAGGTTGGTTTGCAAACATACTCATATCTATAATATACTCTTCCCTCCTACTTCTTCTAGTTGCTTCTCAGAGATAATCTTTCATAGACCCATAACTTAAATAACTTTTACTGACAGGGCATCTCTGGGGTGCTGAAGATTAAAGATAATTATAATCCAGCTACATGGATGCTAGAGATCACTTCTACATCTTCCGAAGCTGAACTTGGTGTAGATTTTGCTCAAAAATACAGGGATTCTATTTTATTTGAGTAAGTTCAGTTACAGGAATTATGGATTGTGGTGATGTGAAAAGGTCAATAATGTGTTTCGGGCTCAAACTCAATTGTACTGCAGAATTGGCTCTTGGCATATATGTATTCTCATGCTTCTATTGAAATTGAAAATGCAGGAACAACGAAAAGCTTGTAAGGCACTTAAGTACTCCACCTTCTGGTTCAATAGATTTGCATTTTCCAACCCGCTTCTCACAAAATGGTTGGGGGCAATTTAAGTCTTGCCTATGGAAACAGAACTTGTCTTATTGGAGAAGTCCATCATACAACCTAAGGCGTATCCTGCATATGCTCGCCGCATCTTTGCTTTTTGGTATACTGTACTGGAACCAAGGAATGAAAATGTAAGTTTATTTGTTACTTGGTCTTTATCATCAATCTACCTCAATTTAAAGTTAGCTTGCATAAACATGTGAATATTTATCACCATTTGGGTATTTTCAACATTTTTTCTTGATAAAGATCCTGGTCAGGGTAGAGAAAAACTAATTTGAGGTGGTAACTTTCTAGCTAGGAATGAGTTGTTTACACATGAGCAGCTCAAGCCATCAGTTTCTATCCCACTATGGTGCTTTGAATAACTAGGGAAAAGATTGTCTGATTCATTACACTCATCTAATAAATTACTTCTGCATTCAAATTTTTTCCATGTTGTTTTAAATGGACTTGTAGATTCACCCATGCATGTGTTATGTGTATATGGTATATGAACACATTTTAGTTTTATGTGAATGTACACTAAACTTCATCTTCAATACATTATATTAAATCTGGCAAAGACTGTTTTCTGTGTGTGTGTGTGTGTGTTTTTTTTTTTTGATATGAAACAAGAAAAAACTAAATATGCTTTACAAATGAACCTAACATCTTCAATGAGTAAATAATTATCACCAACAGGAGTGTTCTATGTTCATATATTTTTCAGGACTGTTGGCAAGACATTCGATACGGTACTGCCATATGCTTTAGTTTGCAATCATTCCAACTATTTTTCTCTCTTTTTGTTTTGTTTTAATCCACCAGAGACAACCAGCAGAATTTGTTCAATATTTTTGGTTCACTATACGGTGCTGTGCTATTCTTGGGCATAAATAACTGCTCATCAGGTTTATCGTATTTTGCAATGGAGCGAACTGTCATGTATCGGGAAAAGTTTGCAGGGATGTACTCTCCGTGGGCTTATGCACTAGCACAGGTACAATTACAATTTTTGCAGGAGATTAATTGAGCTGTTTATTGACTTGATCTTAGGGACCTTTGATTGAGAGTACTGAGTACATAACATAAACAAAACGTTTTGCCACTATAACATAAACTTATGAACTCTACTAAATTGTTTTTCCATATTGGTTTCATATTCTTATCCAGATGTGGATACTGATTTTGTAGGTGACAGTTGAGATTCCTTATTTACTTGTTCAAGCAGTTACATATGTGATTGTCACCTATCCGATGATTGGATATTTTGGATCAGCGTACAAGATTTTCTGGAATTTCTATGGGATGTTCACTACATTGTTGTACTTCAATTATCTAGGAATGGTGCTAGTGTCATTGACACCAAATTTCATGATTGCTTCAATACTAGCCTCTGTTTTCTACACTTTGTTCAACCTTTTTGCCGGATTTGTGATTCCTCAACCGGTAAGCTACTAAACAGTACCATCATATGGAAACGTTTTGAGTATATGATGTAATTGATAAAATGATCTCTATGTGCTGTTGCAGAAAATTCCAAAGTGGTGGATTTGGTTGTATTATTTGACCCCTACCTCTTGGACACTAAATGGTATGCTCACTTCACAATATGGAGACATTGACAAAGAAATTACTGTATTTGGAGAAACAAAACCAATAGGTTCCTTCTTAGAAGACTATTTCGGGTTTCGCCATGATCGGCTGGCTATAACGGCTGCTGTTCTTATCACCTTTCCTGTTGTTCTTGCATCTCTTTTTGCATATTTTATAGGACGGTTGAACTTTCTGAGAAGGTAGAATTTGTACAGAGGATGGATGCAAATGTTGCACATACACATTTGTTGTGATGTATGTATATCAGAACTTTCTTTTTTCTTTTAATAGATCTTATAAGCAAAATATTTATTAATGTAATGCAAATTTTTTATATATTTGGTTTGTGTTTCAATAATAAAAGTTTTTAACAGTATGAATGTGGAGTGAAGGGTGAATTATTATCATAGAACTAGCTTTTGTAGCCCACACGATGTGTGGACATTATAAAATATAAATTGAAAAAATATCTTAATAATATTTTATAGTTTTACGATATTAAAACATTTAAATACTTATATTTATCAAAAACTTCAGAAATTATATATTTAGAATTTTTAGTATCTATAAAAAATATTTATATAAAATATACAACTTTAGAACCATCAAAGACCTTGATTAATTGAACATATTTTTTCCTTAAAAAATTACATCTCCAATTCCAAACTATAAATAATTCTAATTAGTTTAATATTACACCCTATTAAATTATTCTACAAATTCTCAACAAACAAACTTATCTACTGCTTATAGATTCCAAGGGTAAATGAGTCAAATAGTCTTGTAATTTTATAGATTTACTGGTTTTTAAATTTAGTTAAGGGATTAAATTTATATTAAATAAAATTATAATGCTTTTTAAAATTCTAACAGTTTTTAATACTCAAAAAGTTGAAGGGCTAATTCCCAACTAGGATATATTATGACGACCTACATCATTCTTAGGACCACATCTCTCTCTCCTTAACACCAAAAAAGTTTTTTTTTCTAATGCATAGTTAGAATCATAAATTGGGCTAAACTTAAGATAATTTATTTTAATTAAAGTCATTTTTTTTGTATGTTCCTATCTCTTCTCATAACTATATGTATAAAAAGAACAAAAGAAGTGCCTCCGAAAAAAAAAAACAAATGAACAAAATTTACTCAACTAATAAACTAAAACACAAAATCATAAAAAAAATAAAAATAAACTCACTCATAGCCAACTTCTAAATAATTGCATGAAAGGAATATAAATCTACTTTATAGACAAATAAAAGAAAATAGTGGGTCGGAAAATGGAGGATTTATTATTTATTTGGACGAACTATATAATATAGAGTTGGAAAATGAAAGGTTTATTATTTATTTGAGTGAAGCAATAGATAGTTGGAAAATTAAGGATTTATTATTTGGTTAAATGAATGATGGAAGATTGTTTATCAGATAAAAGAGATAAAATGGTGAAATCATTGATGGACACAAAGACTCTAACGGTGACATGTGGCATATAGGTTTTTTTTTAAAAAAATTGTTATTGTCTTATACTGTATTTAAGACTTTAAGTTTTTATATTGTTATCTTATTATTATTATTATTATTGTTATTATTATTATTATTATTATCAAATGATTAATTTTTTATTATTGTTATTTGATTTCTTACAAATAAAATGTTGTTATATAAATATTATTTTTTAATAAAAAAATCACTTGTTTTTAAAAAATATTTTAAAAATAACAGATAAAATAAGTAATTTATTGACAATTTAACCATTTTAATTTGTATATTTAACCAATCAATAGTTAGTTCTAATCATGATTAAAAAAAATAAAAAGTTAAAATTTTAAAAAGTTAGCTCTAATCATTACAGAATGTTGTTGTTATTATTATGTTGTAAAATGTTGGTAGGTAACACTTCTAAATATAAATAAATAAAGATTTATATACAATGTTAATCAATTTGTGAGCATCTTACAATTCTTCATTATCAAGTTTGCACCGCTTAAAAAATAAGTGCTTTAATTAGCTCTTCCATATCTTGTATTTTTTCTTCATTCTTTAAATCATTCATGACAACATCCATATTCTTCTCACTGGCTTTTTTTGTTTCAAATTTTATTTACAACCGATTATCAATTGTTTTACTGTCAATTTGTGCCTAATTTTCTTTTTGTACCTTCACCAGATTAATATTAAATAAGAAACAAAATTATATATATGATAAATCTATCCATCTCAGTTTCAAATTAGAGTATTGGACTTCTTCATGAAGCTGCAATCGCTTTTCTACTCGAAGCTACAGATGCTCCTCCGATTTCTTTTCAAAGGCTTCCATGGCTAACAAACACATCTTCAGATTCTTTTCATCTCCATATTCTTTTTAATTTCTTCATAGAAATTCTTAAAATCATAATGTTCAATCATAACAATTATTTTTAATGGAAACAAAAAACTAAATATATTAATAACTAATAAATAATTCAAACAAATCTCATAAACTTTCAGCATATATACATACATTTTTACACAGTATCAAAATTTCAAGTTCTTTGTTCTTTAAGAGCTTGTCTCTGTGGCTCTATTTGTTTATAAGAATTCCAAAAAGCTTGTGAAACCATAACTTATAAATGATTTTGGAAGACATGAGAAATCATTTCATGATTGACCGATAAAAATTTAACGATACATTTTCCAAGCACACCTATTCAAAGGCATGCCTTTCTAAATTCTATGCCAAATCAATGAACCGAAATATGTCTTTCTAAATTTGAATGAGGTGAATCATTAAATTTGAATTCAATGTTACATTAATTGTGTTGACTATTGGGTTGAACTGTTGAAGTTATCTTATGATAAATATAAGAAATCAATTAATATCTTTTAAAATTATCTAGTAAATTAATTAATTAGTATATATATATATTATAATATCATTAATTAATTTGGTAATATAAAAAATTAAATATTTATTCACATTAATTATAAAAAAAATAAAAATAAAGGCATAACATTAATTAGAATGACACATGTCATGATTAATAAACAATTCCATGAATTTAGCTTGACAGTTTTAATTCCATGAATACAAAATGGTTTCTGTTTTAATTTAATTTTTGACAAAATTAAATAACATAAATAAATTTTTAGTTTCCTTCAATGCCATATTTGATTGATGATTGAATTGGAATTTTTTTTTAAATAAAAGCAGATGGATAAACAATTATATGAATAGCTTGACCGTTTTAATTCATTGTTTTAATTCCATGAATAGGAAAACGTTTTATTTCAATTTAATTTTTAACTAAATTGAATAACATAACTAAATTTAATATGAAGTTAAAAATAAATAAATGTGAAAATACTATAAAGCGTGTGTCTACTAACCTAGATGGGGGTGAATATGTTTTAGTTGATTTATTACCAACTTTTCAACTTAATCAATTTTAATAATGCTACCTCATATTAGCAATCAACCAATCCAAAATAAACATGCGGAAAACAATAAAAACACAATGATTGATTTACTTGAGAAACCCTCCAATTGGGCAAAACTCACGTGCTATCTTTCTAGCCACACACGGTCCTCAAATCCACTATTTGAATGAAATTTTACAACCTAGGTTGACCTCAAGTCACACCTACTTGGTCATTACCCCTTTCACTCTACCCAACGAGCCTTTAATAGTGATCCTAGACCAACAAGCTGGTACACCAATCCACTTAGTCACAAAGCTTAACAATCAATGAAGAGATTAAGCAACCTATGTGAATATGTGATAATATTCTATCATGCAATGAATGTTAAGCTACACTAAATGCTTATCTAAGGATTTGAAGATGTCAATGAATGCAAATCATAGATATCAATATCTAAATGCAAATGCACGAAGATTTAGCTAAAGGGCAAAATGGTCATAAAAGATAGCTATCAATGAACATGCAATCTCAACCAACAAACAAAGTCACAAACATACTCAAAACATGCTAAACCAATTAAACATGCAATAAATCAACTAATAATTGCTAACCCTAGGTAAACTAAGAACATAGAGATGAAACAAGAAGTTTTAGTTCATAGTTAATTACCTAGTCAAGAGAAGCATGAAGACCCATGAAGAATAGATGCAAGAATGAAGCTAGATGCACATGGGTATGAGTTTGGTTGAGTAAAATTGGCTTCTTGGAGCTTCTCTCTTAAAGGAATACTTTCTTTCTCAAAAATGGGGTTTTAAGCTCTGAAAAACGAGTTGGAAGAGAAAAGAAAATATATATAAGCCCTAAATGAAACTAAGTCGTTTTGGCAAAAACATGCACAAAACAGACTAAGTGCACGGGTAACTGCACGTGTAAGAGACCCGTGCACTACCCATGCAGTTGCACTAACCCGAAGCACTCAACATCAGTGCACGGGTAACTGCACGGGTAGGAGACCCATGCACTACCCATGCAGTTGCACATACCCGAGGCACTCATCATCAGTGCATGGGTAACTGCACGAGTAACTGCACGAGTAGGTAACCTGTGCACAACCGGTGTACAAACCCGCGTAGAATGGAGAACCGAGGATACCTATTTTCATTGCACGGGTAATTGCACGGGTAGGTAACCCATGCACTACCCCTGCAGCAGAGACCTTCTACAGGGAAGGTCACTCTTCGCGCCAAGAAAAAAGCACACCAACGTGCGGGCACGGAATTTTCTGAACACACAACGGAAAATGAATAACAAAGACCACAACCACACTTAGAGCTAACACCAAGGTGCATGTGTGAGAAGTGTGATGAAGAACACACACAAATAATAGGTTGAAACACAAATGCAAGATATGTAAGACATGCATGATAGTGTGTGTGTGTGTGTGTGTGCTACTAGTCTCTTCAAAGAGAGTTAACCAAGAGATATCCCTTTGAAGCACACTTGAGCTTGATCACGAACAAAGACGGCCTAAACTACCTTTACACATTTAAACCTCAAGTGTGGTTTGTCAACGAAATAAGCTAATAAAAAAGTGAGGAACTTACACAAAATGCATTTACGAAGGGTCACATGTCACAACCACACGAAAGTAGCTATTGTTATTGCATATAAATAGATTAACTTGACAGTTATAATTTATTGTTTTAATTCCTTGAATAGAAAATGGTTTTATTTGAATTTAATTTTTAACTAAATTGAATATGAAGTTAAAAAAAATGCATTTATGAAAGGCCATGTGTTACAACCAGATCAAAAGTAGCTATTAGATTAGATTAGATATATTATATATATATATATATATATATATATACACATACACACACATATGTGATTATTATTATATATATGATTAAACAAATTATAAAAATAAGAACATTTATAAGTGTTATGTGTCGATCCCACATCAAAAGTAGGAAAAAAAAGACTATTATATATATATATGATTATTATTATATATATGATTAAACAAATTTTAAAAAAAGAACATTATATACATGATTAAACAAATTTAAAAAAACATTTATGAGTACCACGTGTCTATTCTACATCAAAAGTAGGAAAAAAAAGCTATTATTAGTATTATATATAATAATAATAATAATAATTATTATTAACGAGTTAGAAAACAATTCAATTTTAAATACAAATAAAGATGTAATCAAGAGGCAATCCGAAAATTACAAAATCGATAGGTAATCAAGAGAAAATCCTGTAATTAATACGATAATGAGTAAATTATGTTAACCAATCCCATAATTGATAATGAGTAAATTGATAGGTATTTTTCGAGTTAATTGAGGTGTATTTAGAGGTTTAAATTATTATTATTATTATTATTATTTATAAAAAAAGCTTATTCTAGAAATACGTGTACAAGTATTCAATTGTTTTTAACTCCATGAAGGTTATTATCAATCCTAGTGATAAATTAATTTATTTTTCCACACTTATTTTCTAAAGGCATTTCATATTTTTTTAATAAACACATTTCAAATATTTTTTTTCATGTGTCCATCTTAAATATGATTCAATAAAAAAAAGGGCAATTACCAATTAGATCATGGATTTTTTTAAAATTCCAAGTTGTTTGCGACTTTTATAAAAGTGACCAAATTAATCCTTACATTTTTCTCAAGTGCCAAATTAGTCCATTTAACGAAGTTCCATTAGTCAACTTTAACTGCGTAGGGATAAAATTATATTTTATTCCTAAAAAATATAATAATGGCACATGCACAATTTTTTTTAGCAACTGTATATTTTTGTTTATTTTATTTGTGATTTTTGATTTTTAAATAATTTTGAAAACAATGCTTGTATAATATTAACAAAAAAAAACAATTATATAAAATGGTAAAAATACTAAACTGAAAATGAATGGTAACTTTGTTTATAAAATAAGGGTAAAATTGACATTGACTTATTAAAATAATTTTAGATTTTTTAGATAACTTTAATTAAAAAGGTACAAATTGTGTTTCATCAATAATGTTTTTAGATTTTGTTGTAATTATAATGGCGAATTTAATGTATAAAAAACAAAATAACTTTGCTCCAATATGACAAATAAATGGTATTTATGTATTTTAACTAAAATTGTTAAAGTCAACTGTTATATTTAACACCGTTAAATTGTTAGAGGGACTAATTTGGTACTTGAGATAAATGTGATGACTAATTTGGTCACTTTTGTAAAAGTCGCAAACAACTTGGAATTTAAAAAAAAGTTTAGAACCTAATTGGAAATTGCCCATAAAAAAAAGGTGAAAACTTTTATAAAGATGCAAATAGTAGTTGAGTTATTTTTTTATTATCTTACAAAAAAATTATTTATTACCGTTTATAAAAAATATTATTAGTGAATTTCATAAGAATCAATTGAATTAAATGCAACAATTAATGTTTTTAATATGTTACCATAAAAATATATTATATTAAAACATTTATTTTTTAAAATAATAAGTGTATTTAATGTATATTTAGTACATTCTAAAAAACCAAAAAAGGAAAAAAAAACAACAATGTAACAAATAGAAAGAAAAAAACTATTAAAAAAATATGTATAAATTTCCTTACAAAAAAAAAAAATCCAGGTATTTATACCTAAACCACTGTAACCCCAATATTTATCTTTAGTAGTTTGTCTCTCAAATTATCATCATATAGAGTACCGTAGAATGCTAGCCTTACCAAATGGTTGGATAACGAACAACAACTATAATTGAAAATCCAACTCTGTCAAAGTTAAAATTCATTTTTTTAAAGTTTTGTTAACCAAAACAAATATGATAAAAATGTAAAAATACGCTACAACAATAATTCATCCCAATTTTTTTATTTTAAAAAAGCAATAAACAAAAAGATAAGAAATCAACATAACATAAAAAAAAAATTAAAATTATTCTATCAAATATTAAAAAGGATATGTAAAAATTACTCTTACCTCCTAACACCATCCAATTCCCTACCGTTTGAGTGATTTAAGGTTTATAAATTAACAGAACAAAAAAAAAGATTAAAATTATTCTACGACATATTAAAAAAATACATATGTAAAAATTACTCTTACCTCCCAACACCATCCAATTCTCCACTGTTTGAGTATTTTTGAGATTATCTATGAGGGAGATCCATCGGAAAGGGATGGAAAATATATGAGATTTTTTACGGTTTTTTTAAAGAAAATTGAGGAAGAGGACACAACTTTTGAGTAAAGGTTGTTGTTAATATCTTATGATGACACAACTTTTAATGAGGGGAATGTCAAAAGATAAATAATTATTAATAATATTAGAAAGCAATAAATGTAATAAATGGTATAGAAAGAATATCAAAAGATAAATAATTATTAATAGCATGAATATGATTACATAAATCAATTATTAGATAGATGGTAAATTGTAAATTAAAGTCGAAGCTCTCTCACGGCGACACGTGACAACGTGATGGTAAGCTTTTATATATTATTAGTTTGTAGCCCGCACGATGTGCAGGCATTGTAAAAATATATAATTCTATTGTCATCGGATTTTGGTTTTAAAATTTATTCGTATTCTTCTATATTTGTTTTCAAACTTTAACTTCTTCAAGTGCCTCTTATATCAACATTCTCAATCCAATTGGTACGGTTTTTGATCATTTTATTTTCAAATTATAGTGTAAACTACTTGATTTTGGGTAAGGAGACGAAACAAAAGGAAAAAAAAAACACATAAAACATTTTTTTTCTTTTAGTAAACTAATGATATAATATTGTAATAGATATAATCTTACAATTAGAATCAACATATGTTAGAAAGAAAAATACACTAAAATAGTGTGATTTCATATTATTATAGTTAATTCATAAATATTACTCTCAATTAAGGAGTGATCATTGGCTACACAGATCTTTATTTTAACACCTCCAATTTCGATCTTGTGTTTACCCAATTTGGACATTATATGGATAGGTATATTATGTTTTTCTAATTATTTATGTAACAAAAGATTGAATTTTGCTTGTGAAATAAGAATTTTTTTTTAATTTTTTTTACAAAAGAATGAATTCTTTCTTCTAACATCAAATGGAAGGAATTAATTGCATGGAAGGAATATAAAAAGAATTTATAAGAAAAAAAAACAATTAATTGACTAAAAATAAAGAGTTTATGTGAATAATTGTATAAAAGGAATTTATAGGTAAACGAAAACAATTAATTGACTATAAATAAAGAGTTTATGTGAATACATTTATGGAGGGAATATAAAAAGAATTTATAGCAAACGAAAACAATTAATTGACCGGAAAATGAAGAGTTTATAGGATAGGAACAACGAGTTGGGAGATTATTATCATAATTATTAGGATCATTATTAAAAACATCCTCTCTCATTTGAACTATTATTGGATGTCTAAATAAAAATGTTTTTATTTCAGAAACATCTATTGTAGACTAATAAACAATGCTTTTATTTGGTAAAAGTTTAGAGGGTATAATGTTCAATTCATACAATTGAAGTTTAAATAGGAATATTTTAGATTTTTTAACATCAAAACTCAATCAATTGAACCATTATCTATTAGTCCACATGGGATCTTTATTTTTTTTTGAAAGACGAATTTTATTTCGCAAGCGGCAAAACTGCTGCAGTCCACATGGGATCTTTCTGAAATAAAAACATTTTTATTAAGATATCTAATAATAGTTCAAAGGTGAAGGTAGGTCTTTAATATTAACCCTAATTATTATTTTAAATTGATTAAAATATTATTCAATATTCCATTAATTAATGACTTGATTAAAAAAAGATTTAAATCAACTGTAAAAAAAAAATAGTGTCCCAATTTATGTCTAACTAATCAAATTGGATCATGGATATACATTTAAAAAAAAAATTAAATATAAATAATTATGTATAAATGACCCAATTTAATTAGTTAAATATAAATTAAGACACCTTTTTTGACATGTGATTTCTATAAAAAAAAAAGCTTGGAATGTGATACGGTTGGATTCCAATTTGACTTATGTAACTTCCACACAATTCATTTCCTTGTACTATGTCTTTCATATGAAATATGAAACCGTTATTATGTCAAAGACTTTAAAAGGTAAAAAATAGTGTATATGTGCAGTAAGAGAAAAATATGAATTTATTATTATTAATAAGGGGGGAATTCATAAAGAGCCAAAAAGTTTATCAGTTTATTGTTTTTAGCCACAAAATTTATTTTTATTGTTTTCGTCAGTTTTTACCACTTCTAGACAAAAAAGTCCTTAAGTTTGAAATTCAAAAAAAAAGGGTAAAGAGCTGTGGTGAAAACGACATATCAAACTTTTGTTAGGGTTACAGTAAAAAAACGAGAAAGAGAGAGAAAGGAAGAGAAGAGAAGTCGTCGCTGCCGCTCGCCATCGCTGCCGCTTGCCTTCGCAGCCGCTCGCACCTCTGTCGCCGTAGCGACGAATATTTCTTGCCGTCGCTGCAGAAAGAGAGAGAAAGGAAGAGAAGAGATCGCTGCATCGCCGTCGCTGTCAGTCACTGTCGGTCGCCACCGGTCGCACCTCTCTCCCAGTCGGTCGGTCGGCGTCGATCGCCCCTCTCTAGAGTCTGAAGATTTGGGTTTCGTTTGCTGAAGGTTTATTGTTTATCTGACACTTTTTTTTTATTTCAAATTATGTTAACTTACTTGATTGCTTCTCTGGTTTTAATTATTTATTAATTTATTGATTATCTTTTCTGTCTTCAAATGGTTTCTGGGTTTGTTTTGTATTTAGGTTTTTTTTTTAATTGGATTGCTTGTCAATAAATTTTAAATTTTAAGTTTACAAAAAATAAAACAAAAACATAGCTGTAATTCTCTAAATAGAAATAATCACCTAAAGAAGACAAAGAAGAAGAAAATGGTTAATTGAATGGGAAACAAGACAGAGCTGAGACAACAATATCTTGAGGTGGGTGATGAAGATTGAAGAGGTTGCATTCAAAAAAGCTGTAATTATTGTTTCTATTTTTCTAATGTATATATACATATATATATATATATATATATATATATATATATATATATTCATGTATATTAGCTTCTTGCTGCTATTGTGAATTTACTTACGGTACCGAAAAAAATCTAGATTTAAATCGCTCCCTTTTCACCTTTTCTTTTATTTTTCCTTCTTCTTTGATCAGGTAGATGATCCCCAATAAACAGGTTTGTATCAATTTTGGGATCTCATTAATTATCAGATATATATATATATATATATATATATATATATATATATATACAGTCCTTTTCTTCTCAGTGTGTATTGATATAATTTATATCAGTACGTTGTATGTGAGCCACTGATTATTGAGAAGTTTTAACAAGTGCATACACTCTGAGTCAAAATATGTAAATTTAATGGTCCACATCCAACGTATTGATAAAGTTATATCAGTCCGTACTGACTTGAAAATTTATATATATATATATATATATATATATATATATATAACAAATAGGTCTTTTTAGTCAAAAAAAATTATATGATGTTTTGTTTTTACCCAGAATTTATATTTGTATTGTTTTATACAAATATATGAAGACCTAAATACCCTCATTATTTTTTCTTCTTTTCTCTCTCTTCCTTATTTCTCTCTTTATTCTCTTCTTTCTCTCTCTCTTTCACGTATCTCATTTTATTTTCTTCCTTCAATATCTTCTTTCTCTCTCTCTCTCTCTCTATCTCTCTCTCTCTATTTAATCTCTTCTTTCTCTTTCTCTTCCTCTCACACCTTTCTCCCCTTTCCACCACAGATTTTTTACTGCAATCAGATCTTCTCTCCAGATCTCCTCTCTCACTCCTCTCTCATCTTTAATCCAAGAATTATTTTTTGTACATATTCTCTCTCCTTTGGTTTGTAGATCTGGTTGTTGATTTTTTTTTGGAATTTTTTTGATTAGATGTTGATTTTAAGGGTGGTTGTGGTTATGTTTAAACTTGGATGTTGTTTGTTTTAAAAAAATTCAGATTTCGTTTTGTTTAAAAAAATTCCAGATTTTAAAAATTTTTGATTTTTTTTGTTTAAAATTATTGTTAATTTTTTTTCCAGATTTTGTTTGTTAAATAATTTTTTAGATCTGGAAAAATTTGTTTGTTAAAATCTGGAATTTTTTTTTCCAGATTTTGTTAAATGTTTGTTAAATGATTTTTGATAATGTTTGTTAAAATGTTTGTTAATTTTTTTTTCCAGATTTTGTATGTTTAAAATGTTTATTTTGAAAATTTTCTAGATTATGTTTGTTAAATATTTTTCCAGATTTTGTTTTTTTTTTTTATAAATTTTTTCAGATTTTGTTCCTTTGAAACAAAAATTTCTTCCTAAAAAAAATAACATTTACTAGAGATCCATTGTTTCAAAGATTTTTTTAATTTTTTTTGTATGAGGAAATCTGAAAATTTTCCAAATCTATTCAAATCTGGAAATTTTTTCAGATATCTTTAAACACTAGGCCATCAATTAAACACATCAGACAGACCAATTAAACATACCAGACAGACCAATTAAACACACAAATGCGGGCTCTTCCTTCCTAAAAAAAAATATTATTTCAAAGATTTTTTAATTTTTTTTGTACGAGGAAATCTGGAAAATTTCCAAATCTATTCAAATCTGGAAATTTTTCCAGATTTCTTTAAACACACCATGCAGACCAATTAAACACACAAAAGCGTAAATCAATTAAACACACCAGGCGTAAATCAATTA
This sequence comes from Dipteronia sinensis, assembly GCA_033220585.1. NCBI lineage: Eukaryota > Viridiplantae > Streptophyta > Magnoliopsida > Sapindales > Sapindaceae > Dipteronia > Dipteronia sinensis. The sequence continues at coordinate 23,786,703 of CM065636.1, forward strand.
AACACATCACGACAACCCAATTAAACACACCAGATCAATTAAACACACAAAAGGCAGACTAATTAAACAGACCATGTGTAAATCAATTAAACACACCACGACAGTGCAATTAAACACATCAGGGCAACTCAGTTAAACACACCAGTGTAAACCAATTAAAAACATCAGGGTAACTCAATTAAACATACCAGGGCAGACCAATTAAACACATCATGAAAAAGCAATTAAACATACCAGAGCAACACCAAATTAAACACACCAAATCTAACACAATTAAACACATCCGGGAAAATAAGGAATAATACTAGAGGTCTGGGAAGAAGAAGAAGATAAAGAAAAAAAATAGAAAAAAAAAGTTGCTTTTTTTAGGAAAAAAAAAGAAAAAGAAAATAGATAATTTTTTTTATAAAAAAGGGTAATTGTGTCCAAAAAGTGGATTTTTTTGTAAAAACAATAAAAATATTAATCTTGGCTAAAAACAATAACCCTCCTAATTTTTTGGTTACTTATAAAATTTACCCATATATATATATATAATGGTAGATAGCTTCCCTAGTTTGAAGAGATTGAGGTTGGTTACTGACATCAAAGAGATAAGAATTTAAATCACTTGTTAAAAAATGGATACATTTTATTATTATTTTTAAAAAGCATTTACATTTAATATATAATTTTGGTTGACATGACTGAATTTGATTGATTAGATACAAATTGGGACACCATCTTTTAATAGATGATTAGAATCCGGGAGGTAAAGCCGCGTAACAATCAAACATGTTAAATTATCAATTAAATATTGGAATATCAAACTTCAGAAACAAAAAAAAATTGACAATACACGAACAACAAATATTGGTTACATGCATGCAAGGCTTCTCCATTTAATTCTATCAGTGTAAACCAAGAAAATCAACCAACAAATAAGAATTTGACAACTCAACTTAATGAGATGATCAAATTTTTAATTGATAAATTAATTAAAGCAATTACCCGATTGGAAAATTTTTTGTTACCTTATTTGGAGAGCTGTGTAACTCGTCCCTACAACTTGAACCATTCCCTGAAGAATTATTTGAGCCAGTACTTGAGCAAGTATTCCTTAGCCAAAGCTCATTGAAACTCTCAGTGCATGAATGTCGAATTAGTAGAATGCAGAGAGTATCACTCTTGTCCTCTGGATACATGGGTAGATGGTATTCATAATTCTGGTCTGATTGGACATGGAACTGGAGTACGTCATTGGATCCATAAAAGGTTGAGCAGGGCATATAGATTGCAAACATGCATCTTAAATCCCATGTTTACTTTTGCAACCCAGATCAAGTCACATAGTCCTCAATTTGCCACAGGAAATTAAGTTGAAATTAAAACACTACAAATTACAACTGCTCATCAATCTTCAATTTTAATAATATATAAACGATATACAACTCATTCAATACAAAGGTTCATATATAGTTACATGCTAGCCAGAGCTTGCTAATGATTAAAATAGAAAAGCAAAGATAGTCTTCTTCCTCGGAGTCCTGCTAGTTTCATGTTGCGCAGGTAGTGCAAGTGCAACCATATGTTCATTTAAATAGGTTTGATAGTGAGGGAAATGAAGAGTTTTTGTTTATTAATAGCATTGGATACTTAAAAGTTTCCCTTAATTGATCCATTGAAATAATGACCATCATTATAAATAGTTGGATATCTAAAAGTTTAATAACCATCCTTGTAATTTGTAAATACTGAAAATTAAAATCACATTTATTAACAAATATGATACATGATCGGTTTATTCATGAATCTATGAAGGAATTGTAATAGTTAACAATATTAAGTTGAAGAGTGAAAAGGATATCATAACAGTAGCTTTAGCAAGAGTTAGCATCAATAAAAAATATAATAGGCATTTATATAAATTGAGAAAAAAAGAATAATAGAAGAATTTAATACTAAAGCCACCTAAAAGAATAATAGAAGAATTTAACATCAAAGCTCCCTCACCATGACATGTGGCGTCTTGAGGGTCAACTTTAGTATATTATATAGATATAGATATAGATTTTGGAGACAACATAAATGAAATTTTTATTTTCTCTGTTTCACAAACACAAAACAAAAAAACATCAAGTTTCCTTGGAGGCAGCTACAGAATTCTTTGATTCTTGAACAAGGTGGAGCAGCTTCTCCACAGCCACATCAAATTCCTCATCTTCTTTCTTGTTCAAACTCTCACTCAATTCCTTAGCTCTCCTCCTCACTTCCTTCCCTTGTTCTTCAACCATAACTGTCTTGATCACTTTTGCCACTTCATGCCTAGTAAATTTTTTTTTTCTTCTGGGAACCTCAATGCCAACACCCATCTCCTCAGCCAAGTTTGCATTATGTGGCTGGTCAAACTTCATAGGAATGGCTATTATTGGAACACCATACATCATTGCCTCAAGTGTTGAACTCCAACCACAATGACTCACAAACCCTCCACTACTTGTATGTGCTAGAATTTTGGCCTGAGGAGCCCAATCTACTATCAGTCCCTTCCCTTGAATTCTCTCCATGAAGCCTGAAGGCAAGGCCTCATGAATGCTTTTGACATTATTCTCACCATGAAACCTCACAACCCATATGAAATCAACATTGCTAAGCTCCAACCCATTTGCCATCTCCTCCATCTCTTCCTCAGAAAGAAAATTCTCACTCCCAAAGGAAACAAAGACAACTGAAGAAGCCTCTTTCTTGCTCAGCCAATCCATTATCTTCACATCACCATCATGATCTTGAGGTCTCTGAACAAGAGGTCCAACAGGAACAAGATCTCCAAAGGCATCTGAAGAAAGGTTGCTGTTGTGGAACTTTGCTTGAATCTCTGTTGATGACTTGATCAGAATCATTTGTGAAGAACTTGTTATAGATTTGAAAAACCTCTGTGTGAATGTCATCCCATTTACACTATTCTTAACCAAGTAGTCCAAAATTTCTTTGTTGCTTTCTGTTTCCTTGGGGACATCAAAGTTCATTCTTTGAGATTGAACACTTGTTAGGAACAAAACTGCTTCAATGTTTAGCTCGCGAGCCGCCTCCGGTGCCCATGGTTGAAACAGATCATAGATGACCAATTCAGGCCTCAAAGTCTTCAAGATATCGGAAAATGCCAGTTTCGTGGCATCAATGGCAGCTAAAAGAGTGTTCAAGAGATGGGGAGGGAGGTTTTTGGTGGAATGATAGTGAGGAGGAAGCTGTTGATGAAATGAAGAAGGAGGTTGAAGATCGATAAGTTGTATGTGATAATGATCAACATGGTTGTTTCTAATGGGTTCTAAGCAGATTGGTGTTGAACAAAAATAGATGTGAAAGCCTTTGTTTGAGAGCTTTTTGGCAAGCTCATAGAAGGGTAATACATGGCCATGTGCCAAGTACGGCAGCATCACAATTCTCATTGATTTTTCTTGCTTGCTTACCATCACTACTGATCTCTCTACCAGATTGTGATCACTTTTTTGAGTCTCATCTTTAAGGTGACTTTTGTGTATATAACTATATATTATATAGGGGTAATTACACAAACTTACCCTAATTATATGTATAATAACATAGAAACCAATGACAAATCATAATGACACTCGCACCCCCTTAACCTGTTGATTCACAGCTGACCACCTGTTACCACCGTTTGTCTGTCATGGAGAATGGGCAACGTTGTCTTTTTGTAATAAATAAACAATAAATGAATATAATAAAAATTAAATAGTATTTATTTCAAATCAAATGTATTTTTTGGTTTAATTGACAAACACAGAAATGTATTTATTGGTTTAATAATAAAAATTAAGCGGGGTATTTTGGATTGGAATTTTAAAAGACAATTTTGGGGTACAAGGATTTTATGGATTTTTATGATTTTAAAGACTATTAGGATTATATGAACTGTCATTTCAAGATTCTGAAAGAGTCTTTAGACTTTATTTATAAACTATTTGGATTATCTAGACTTTATTTCAAGAATTTTTGGACTTTTTTTTAATATGTGTCTATAAATTGGTATCCATTTTTGAAAGGCACCATTGAAGCCCTCCAAAAAAACTCAGAGTCAACATTCCATGAGTGGCATTGCTCTATGTTGGGTGGATGAACTTTTCAAAGCTCAAACCCTAATCAACTTGGTCATAAGATGGTTTCAGTTTTTGTTGTTGTATACTTGTACAATGTTGCAATTGCTTTCACGATCAGCAATGACAACAAGATAGCTTGTGGTGTGAAATACTGGTGCATGTGTGAACTGGTTGACAAACCTATGATAATACCCGCCACGAAAACCACTAAAAAAAGACAGTATTTAAACTAGTTTCAACAAACCCAGATACTTCTCTACTGACTCCTCTTTGTCTCCTCTTCTACTTCTCGCCATAACCATTTTTCTATGAACTATCATAGGCAATTCATCAAACACGTAAACAACAATTCTTGCCAATCTTCTTCTTCATAGAAAATAAAAAATTGATTTAAAAAAAATTGAATCTCTACAATAGGGTTTCCTATAAAATAACAAAAAAAATTGATTTTCCAAAATCAAAATTGAATCTTTACTCTGTTTACAAAAGGGTTTTCTGCAAACCCACAAAAATAAAATTGAATTTGAAACAAAAAGAATGATTCTTTACTCTGTTTATAAAAGGGTTTTCTGCAAAATCGTAAACAAAGACAGAATTGAGTTTGGATCTTTAGGTAGAAGGAGATTGACGTTTCTAAAGAAACAATAAATGGAAACAACACTGGATCAAGAGAACAAAAAAAGGGAAATAATTAAAAAATAATCAAATTAGAATGACATAAATTGAAAAGGATTGGGTGTGTATATATATATAGAGAGAGAGAGAGAGAGAGAGAGAGAGAGAGAGAGAGAGAGAGAGAGAGAGAGAGAGAGAGAGATAGAGCATTGGTGTGGTTGGTCATGGGGGTTGATGATGATGGAATTTCTTACGATGAGAATTGCATATGATATTTGAGAAGCCTAAAACGAGTGGAAAGTCTGGAAAGTATTGTGGAAGGGGTAAGACAATTTTGGGGTCTAGCTATTTATACATATCACTAAAAAGTCTAAATAATCCATTTTATCATGAAGTCTTACAAATTTTGATCTCAATCCAATACCATCGGACAATTTGCTACCTCTTGAAAGTCTGTATCCAATATCACAAGACATTATAGACATTTTAAAAAAATCTTAAAAGTCTAGATCGAATATCACCAGACTTATCTTACTTATTAAAAATTCTCAATCCAATACCAACAGACTTTTACTTCCAAAAATTGTCCATTAAAATCCCAATCCAATACACCCCCCTAAATAGTATTCTATTAAATAATATTTTTTTTGGTTCAATTTATTTTATGTATTTAATAAAAATTAAGTATTCAAGACTCTGAGTCCCTTTTTTGGTTTGTTAGAAAATTAATTTAAAATACATTTGATTCGAAATAAAATATTATTTAATTTTCTATGATTCAACAGATCAAGGGGATGCGAGCGTTATTATGATTTTTCATAGGTTTCTGTGTTATTATACATATAACTAGGGTAAGTTTGTGTAATTACCCCTATTATATATACATATGCATGATCCACGGGTTGCACAAACACAAAACACAAGGTCACCTAGTTGTACTAATGTTAAAAAAAGAAAAAGTCTTGCAGTATTGGAAAATATTATCTACAGACACGGGTTGCACAAGGGGAGGAGTCATGACTTGGTTTTTCGTGATAGAGTTAATTTTATAGAAAATATCATAATCATGCCTGTTGTTTAACTAAATATCAATTTAGTTGTTTCAAAAATCAAAATATCAATTTAGTTCAAATGTTTCAAGAACTTGGTGTTTTAATCCTAATTGTTACATTGAGTGTGTGTATATATATACAGAAATTTTCAAGGCAGTACGTACTGATATAACTTCATCAGTGCGTTGGATGTGAACCATTAGATTTACATATTTTGATTCAAAGTGTATGCAATCATCAAAACTTCTCCATAATCAGTAGTCTACATGCAACGCGCTGATAAAAATACTTGTATCCCACAAATCCTTGTGGACTGTTTTCATTAAATCTTATGTTAGATTTAAATAAAAATACTAATTTTTCCCTTATGAATATGATGAAAATAATATAAAATTAAAATCAAGTAAAGTTTTGTTTTATAAAATCAAATAATATATGAAATGGAGGAGGCTCCACGACCTCCATTATTTTTTTTTTCTATTTTTTATTATTTTTTAAAATTATATATAATAATTATGAAAATAAAATGATAAATAAAATGAATTTTAATTAGTATTTTGTTTAATTTTCCAATTTAAACTTTTATTAGTTTATTTTTTTTTAGTTTTAGTTTTTAAGTATGTGCAATTTTTCATTATGTTTTTATTTTATTTTATTAATGTAATGCAAATTTTTTATATATTTGGTTTGTGTTTCAATAATAAAAGTTTTTAACAGTATGAATGTGGAGTGAAGGGTGAATTATTATCATAGAACTAGCTTTTGTAGCCCACACGATGTGTGGACATTATAAATTATAAATTGAAAAAAATATTTTAATAATATTTTATAGTTTTACGATATTAAGACATTTAAATACTTATATTTATCAAAAACTTCAGAAATTATATATTTAGAATTTTTAGTATCTATAAAAAATATTTATATAAAATATACAGCTTTAGAACCATCAAAGACCTTGATTAATTAAACATATTTTTTCCTTAAAAAATTACATCTCCAATTCCTAACTATAAATAATTCTAATTAGTTTAATATTACACCCTATTAAATTATTCTACAAATTCTCAACAAACAAACTTATCTACTACTTATAGATTCCAAGGGTAAATGAGTCAAATAGTCTTGTAATTTTATAGACTTAATGGTTTTTAAATTTAGTTGAGGGATCAAATTTATATTAAATAAAATTATAATGCTTTTTAAATTCTAACGGTTTTTAATACTTAAAAAGTTGAAGGGCTAATTCCCTACTAGGATATATTATGATGACCTACATCATTCTTAGGACCACATCTCTCTCTCCCTAACACCAAAAAGTTTTTTTTTTATAATGCATAGTTAGAATCACAAATTGGGCTAAACTTAAGATAATTTATTTTAATTAAAGTCATTTTTTTTAATGTTCCTATCTCTTCTCATAACTATATGTATAAAAAGAACAAAAGAAGTGCCTCCGAAAAAAAAAATGAACAAAATTTACTCAACTAATAAACTAAAACACAAAATCATAAAAAAAAATAAAAATAAACTCACTCATAGCCAACTTCTAAATAATTGCATGAAAGGAATATAAATGTACTTTGTAGACAAATAAAAGAAAATAGTGGGTCGGAAAATGGAGGGTTTATTATTTATTTGGACGAACTATATAATAAAGAGTTGGAAAATGAAAGGTTTATTATTTATTTGAGTGAAGCAATAGATAGTTGGAAAATTAAGGATTTATTATTTGGTTAAATGAATGATAGAATAAGAGACTATGGCAGTTTGCATGACGATGTTATAAGAGACTATGGACGGGAAACGAGTTATGATCGGGGCAATAAGTATGACGGGCATATGAGGAGATCTCATTCACCTTCAACCGACAGAGAGGAGCCTCCAATGAGGCACAGAGAAACAACTCCCGCTCACAGATATAATATTCGAGACACCCAAGTTACAGAGCGAGCTTCAAAAGACCCTTATGGTCTCATCATCCGGTAAAAGTTTGATGAGTGAGGCGAGCCTGAAGAAGAATGAGAAGTTCTGCTAAGAAGGATAGAAGCGCTGGAACGGAGATAAGGACTAGGGAACTTGTTGATCGATAATTCCGAAAGTCCATTTACTGCACCCATAAGACAGGCCCGTTTTTTGAAAAAATTCCCAATGCTGCATGTGGAACAATTTAAGGCCAACATTGACCCCCAGTAGCACGTCAGAAGGTATCAAAGTGCAATGGCGCAGTATGATTATGATGATGCACTCCTGTGCAGAATGTTCCATTAGACACTAGGGGATTAGGGGTCCAGATGGTTCGGTGGCCTTGCAAACGGATCGGTCGGGAACTTCGAGGAATTGATACAGGCCTTCACCAAGCAGTTCATGGGAAATATCCAAAGTAGGAAGTCGATACCCGTTCTCTCGACCTTGAAGCAAAGAAAGGACGAGAAATTAAAAGACTACCTTGCCATGTTTTCACAAGAAGTCTCAGAAGTGCAGGACCCTAATAACGATACGGTTGTGGCCGCATTTGTTAACAGCCTACAGCACAGCCAATGGTCACTCAGTCTAAGAAAGAGGGAACCAATCACCTATGCTAATCTGGTGGACGATGTGGTAGGATACGCTATGGTAGAGGAAGAGCAAATAGCCCATTAAGGGGAGTATATACATGGCAACCGACCAAGTGAGAGTAAAAAGCCCAAAGATAATGGCTCGAAGGGAAACCCCAAAGGAGACCAAAAGAATAACTCTGGGAAAGGCAATAAGGGCTGCAAGGCAGATGATCAAAAGGGTAACAAGACTTATAAGAAGCAGTAAACAAATTATATTCCTTTGACACAAAAACAAGAAGAAGTTCTAAATGTAATCGAGGATAAGAACTTATCTAAGAAGCCTCAAAAGCAATCCAGTTTTGCTCTGAGAGACACCTCGAAGTATGCCGTTTCCACCGAGAGAATGGTCATGAAACCTCTAAATGCTACCAGTTAAGGGATTACATTGAAAAGTTAATCAGAGAAGGGCACCTAAAAGATGTGGTTCTCAAAGGAAATGATGATCGGCATAATGATCCCACAAAACCCGACCAGAATAGAAATGGTAGTCCAAGGGGAAATTCAGATGTCGGAGCTATCAACACCATTTTTGGGGGGGCCATGTACAGGAAGAAGTAGCAAGGAGAGAATGTTAGAAGTTCGTGAAGCGATAGATGGCTAAAAAAAACTTCGAGGTTAACTCGGTGGGTCCCGATCAGAAAAAGCTCAAGCAATGGTGGGATCCGATCATTTTCTCCGAAGCTGACGGTTGCAGATTGGAGGTTAAGCCAACTGACGTGATCATCGTGACAGTTCGTATCGGACACCGGGAAGTAAGAAGAATACTGATCGATAATTGGAGCTCGGCGGATATCCTGAGCGTCGGGGTATTCGATCAGTTAGGGCTTCATAGGAAGGATTTGCAACCACTGGCAATCTCGTTTAAAATATATGGAGGAGCAGAAGTGAGATCTCTTGGGACGGTCAAACTTCCGGTCGAGGTAGGGGGTTTTCCATGCCAAAAAATACTACTGCTTGACTTTGTGGTTGTTGACACCAAGAATTGGCCATACAATGCCTTGCTAGGTAGACCATTCTTGAATAAAACAAAGGCGGTTACGGTAACCTATGCCCTGACCGTCAAGTTTCCGACCGAAGTTGGGGTTGGAATATTGAAGGGATCCTAAGAATGGGCGAGGAAAGCCAATCTGGCGGTTTATAGAGAAAAAACCAAGCCAGACGTAATGCAGATAGAATCCGTCGAGCAAAAGAAATACTCAAATCCTGAACAAACAGTAAAATTGGGGACACATCTGACCGAACTTGTACAAGATCGATTAGTCAATCTATTGAAAGAACACAAGAATGTGTTTGCTTGGAAACATGAATACATGCTTGGAATCGATGCCAAAATAATCTCCCACGCCCTGACTGTTGACCCCGAGCGGAAACCGGTAATACAGAAAAGGCGAAGGTTCAACCCTGAGAGAAGCCAATCAATTAAATAAGAGGCCCACAAGTTATCGGCAGCAGGATCAATCAGGGAAGTTCAGTATTCCGAGTGGGTTGCCAATGTGGTACTCATCAAGAAAAAGAATGGGCAGTGGAGAATGTGTGTGGATTTCACAGATCTGAACAAAGCATGCCCAAAAGATAGTTTCTCTCTACCCCGAATAGATCAGTTGGTTGATGCAACTGCGGGGCATGAGCTGTTGAGTTTCATGGATGCATACTCAGGCTATAACCAGATCAGGATGTTTGACCCAAATAAAGAAAAGACCGCTTTCATAACGGATCAAGGGCTTTATTGCTACAAGGTAATGCCTTTTGATCTACAAAATGTCAGGGCAACTTACCAAAGACTGGTAAATAAGATATTCGTTCGATAGATCGGTAGAAACATAGAAGTCTATATAGACGACATGTTGACCAAAAGTGTCACGGCCGTCCAACACGCAACCGACCTCCAGGAAACATTTGGAATGTTGAGACGATATGTGATGAAGCTCAACCCGAGCAAATGTGTTTTTGGGGTGCCATCGGGAAATTTCCTTGGGTTCCAAGTGCACTAGAGTGGTATCGAAACGAACCCTGAAAAAATAAAAGCACTAGAAAAAATGAGGTCCCTGGTCACCCTGAAAGACATCCAAAGGTTGACAGGTTGCCTAGCCTCATTAAACCAATTCATCAGCAAGTCAACTGATATATGTTTATCCTTCTTCAAAGCAATAAGGAAAGGCAAATGAGTAGAATGGAACGAGGAGTGCGAACATGCGTTCCAGAGGATCAAAGAATACTTGGGCAAGGCTCATATCCTATCGAAGCCTCTCAAATGAGAGACATTTGATCTATACCTATCAGTTACGGCCGTAGCCGCATGGTTAGTATTAGTCAGACTGGACGAAGGAGCGCAGAAACCAGTGTATTACACCAGCAAAGCCTTGCTCCCAGCAGAAACAATATACTCAGCAACCGATAGAGATGGCAGTATTCCCCGTGGGGCTGGGGCCCCGCGGGGCTCCGCCCCGATTGGGGCGGGTATGGGGGATAATATTCGGGGACGGGGACGGGGATGGGGACAAAGTCTTGTCCCCGAAAGTGAAGCGGGGCGGGGACGGGGGAAGCACTCCCCGCCCCGACTCCGCCCCGATATATATATATATATATTTATAATATAATATATAATATTTAGATTTTTAAAATTATTTAAACATAAATTGTTTTTTATTTAACTAAAAAATAATTATTCATTTTCCGACTATGTTTACGTATGTTTAGATTCTAAATTTTAGAAGTTGGTTGTTTTATAAAATCTTTAACGGGGAATGGGGCGGGTATGGGGAAGGCACCTCCAACGGGGAATCCCCGACCCCCGCCCCGCTTCTCTTAATGCGGGGATGGGGACGGGGATGGGGACGGTTTTGAGGGGCGGGGATGGGGATGGAAAAGCATTCCCCGACCCCGACCCGCCCCGTTGCCATCTCTAGCAACCGAGTAGATGGCACTAGCATTGGTGACAGCCGCAAGAAATCTAAGACCCTATTTCCAAGCCCACAGGATTGAGGTATATACAGATTGTCCATTAAAGCAGATTTTATCCAAACCACAAATGTCAGGAAGATTGACAAAGTGGGTGGTTGAGCTAAGTAAGTTCGATATCACTTATCTGCTAAGGGATACAATAAAGAGTCAGGTAGTAGCAGATCTGATTGTCGAGTTCACTGAGCCAAATAGTGAGGTGATCAGGATACTGGAAGAAAAAGAAATTAAGCTCTGCAGTTGGAGGCTACACGATGATGGATCATCAAACACGTACGGCAGCGGGGCTGGCATAGTAGTATCAACACCAGAAGGCGATCAAGTGGAGTGTGCCTTGCGATTTAATTTCAAAGCCACCAACAACATGGCCGAATATGAGGCATTATTAGCTGGACTCAGAATATGCACAGCACTGGGGGCAGACGAAGTGGAAATATTCAGTGACTCGTAGGTTGTGGTTAACTAGGTTTTGGAGGAATACCAGGCAAAAGATTTTAATATGATGGCCCACCTAAAGATAGCCAGGAGACTTCTCGGGAGATTCAAGGACTATAGAATCACTCAGATCCCGAGAGAGAAAAATGAGAAAGCTGACGCATTATCAAGACTGGCATCGGCAACCACTGGTATCTGGTCTAAAATGATTCCAGTGGCTTATCTCAAGAAGCCTAGCATTAAAGAAAAAGAAACACTAGCAGTGGAAACAGTAGAAGAAGGGCCGATCACTTGGATCACCCCGATCAGGAAATACCTAGAAGATGGCACGCTCCCCGAAGACATAGTTGAAGCAAAACACATCAGATACAAGGCAGCCCAGTATTCGATAGTGGGCGGGGAGCTCTACAGAAGGGGATTTTCTAAAGCCCTACAGAGATGTGTCAGTCAAGATGAGGGATGCAAGATTCTGGATAGTAAACATAGAGGCAAATGTGGAAACCATTCTAGGGGAAAAGGTTTGGCCCATAAAACCCTCAGGCAAGGCTTCTATTGGCTAACTTTCTTTCAAGATGCCAAATCGGTGGCTGAGAAATGTGGCACTTGTTAAAGAATCGCAAACGACATCAAACAGCCACCTGAGAACTTGAAGAACCTGACTTCACCATGGCCATTGGCAATGTGGGGATTAGATTTGATCGGCCCAATGCCGACAGCAACTAAAGAAGGTGTAAAGCATGCCATTGTGGCATTGGACTATTTCATAAAATGGGCCGAGGAAAAATCACTGGTACATATAACCGAAGCTAACACCACCAGCTTCCTAAAGAAAAACATCATTTATCGGTTCGGGATCCCAGACACAATTATCACTGATAATGAGACTCAATTCGATAGTGATAACTTCAGAGAAATGTGCCGAAGGTGCCATATTAAAAACTATTATGCTACGCTGGTTCATCCTCAAACCAATGGCCAAACTAAAGCTGTCAACAAGATCATCAAGAACACCTTGAAAGCCAACCTCGATGGCAAAAAAGGGATTTGGGCAGATAAATTGTATAAAGTACTCTGGGCTTACCGAACAACTCAAAGAACATCAACTGGAGAGACACCTTATTCCCTAGCATTCAGGACTGCAGCCGTCATTCTGGTTGAAATAGCTCACATTTCCCCTATAGTCCAGATATATCTACAGGATACCAATGTAGAGACCCTAGAACATAATCTAGATGAGTTGGAAGAAAAAAAGGATATAGTGAGGGTGAGGAATGCAGCCTACCAACAAAGAGTCGCAAGGTACTATAACTCCCATGTCCGAGAAAGAAAATTTCAACGTGGAGATCTGGTTCTTAGAAGGGTATCCCCAAATACGAGGGATAAGGCGGCCGGGTCACTAGCAGAGAAGTGGGAATGACCTTATCATGTGGTCGGACTAGCTGGGCACGGAGCATATCGCCTTGTCCGACCAGAAGGAGGAGAGTTGCCCAGGCCATGCAACACTCGGTACTTGAAGATATTCTATCCCTAAGGGATTTTTTCTTTCCATTGTTTACCAGGATTTTTAGATATTCTGTTAAGTTTAGAGTAGTTACAGATTTATCCTTATTCTCTAATCATTTGTTGTTTTTTTATAGTTTTAGTTGAAGATATCAATAAAAACCCTTCGAGGGGAGCATAGTTTAAGAAAAAGTGTTTTAGCATCGCATTTCTTTACAAAAGCAAGTCTCGTGAACCTCGAACGGGTTCTCGAGAGGCCCAGTGATAGGGCCGAAAGCTTATGTTGCAAAGGCAACGCACTTTCACCGAAACTAATCGGGTGCATTAAAAGCACTGTTAGAGCGCCTTCAGGTGATTAGATATATGATAGGATGCGCTGAAAATTGGATGAGGTAATCAAACTCTCACACTTGAATACCCATCAACTAGAAATTTGGTTAAGATAAGCTAAGTTAGTGAGATAAAAAAACCCTTATTGCAACGAATCTTGAGCAACAGACTACTGGGAGACGTCCCAGTGACTTAGTTGCCAGATAAAAGACAAAAGTCTATAAATTAGATACCATGCAAATGGTCCGTTAAATAAACACTACTTGAACGAACATGCAATACAACTACAAGCCAAACTAGATCCGGTTGGTTGATCAGATAATCGATCGGGATAACAAAAGGCTAGACAATAAATAAATTGACTAGACTAAAGTTCAGCTGATCAAACAGATGATCGACTGGGTCGAAGAAGAGCAGTCAAAAAGATAACTGAGCGAATCAGAAATGATTAAAAATTGGTTTAGCTGAGATCGTTTAGCCAAGAAAGATAACTGACCCGACTAATAGTCAATCGAATTTGGTCAGTTGAAGACTTAATCAATCAAGATTAGTCACGATCTGTTAATAAGATAACCGATCAAATCAGAAGTGACAATCACCAAATGAGGTTGATTAAAAGAAAGAAAAACCACGCGAAGAAATATATGAATATCCTTATCATTAAAGAGTGAATCAGTCATACAATGTTACAAGAAAAATTCACAAGATGTGTGGTATAATGTACATGGAAAGAGGAAGAATCAGGCTGTAGGAGTTCCTGAAGAGCCACCAGGTCTAGAGGTGCTAGAGGGTTTATCTTCTTCTTCGTAGCCTTGGTCAGATCTCCAAAATCTGGTCAGCTGATGTCATCTTCACGGTCTTTAGCCATGAAAGGAGAATAGTCTGCCTCAGGCAAAAGTCCAATATCAATGCCTTTAGATATTGAACCACCTTCCTCGGCAGCATGAAAGGTAACTAGGGAGGACTTGGAGGGGAGCTTCAGATGCATGTTATGAGGCTCCTTCCCGATAGATTTGCAGTAAGCCTTCCATCGTATCCTCTGGTTCTTTATTGCATAGAGAGACTCGGCCTTATGCTTTTTGAAAGTCCCATCCCATTTGCGGCGAGCCTCTCCAGTAGATCTCTCTTTACCTCTAAAGAACATTCGAGCAGTAGCGAGCCCACGTTCCAATTCTCTCAGCATAACTACCTTAAAGCATGAGACTTTTTGTAGCGATCAATGCTTTGAACCTCAAGGGCTAGTCTGGCCTCTTGAGAGAGCACCTCAATGCTGACCCTCTGTTACTTCAGATCTTTGACCAGCGTTTCGTAACGAAGCTTGGCCTCCTAAGACCCCTGTTCGGCTTCAAGCATAGATTGTTGGGAGGCGGCCAGAACTTCTTTGGCAGTCCGAGCTTTTGCCTCTTGATTAGCTACAGCTTGTTCGGCCAGAAATAAATTTTGTTCCAGCTCAACACACCGCTGTTCGGCTCTGACCAGATTTGCATCAAGCTGGGTGCTTTTTGCAGCGAGCTCCGTCAGGCTGGTCGTGACATTGCCAGCTTTAGTTTCCGCAGCAGCAACATACTTCCTCAAAGCTGCCTCAGTTGCATCGCGCTGCTTCAGTTTCTCTTCGAAATATGTTTTCAGCTTTGATTCGCTAGCTGAGGCAGAACTAACCGCTTTCTTTTTCCTCTCAAGTTTCTTTTTTAACTGAGAGATTTCGGAGGCCAGTTTCTTCTGAGCCATCATGGCCCCTAGTCATCTCCTCTACGAACTTAAAAAAAAGGAAACATGTTAGGTTTATATATAAACTTGAAGTGTAAAGAATGAGCAAGAGGATGAAAAATATATACATAAACGTTGTTATTATAAATAGCACAGACTCTTTCCACATCACTTGCATTCCGAAAGTCAGTCTAGTAGCCCTCACCAATATAGCTCTTTCCAGCAGACATAGATTTCAGCATATCAAGGGGATCGGGCAATGTCTCCTTCGAGCTAGGAATACTGGCCACCGTAGGAAGTATTGTCATCCTTGGATCATGAGGCGGTTGGTCAGTCGGGACTGAACGTGGAACCGGAATGGTTTCAGGAGCAGCCACCGAGGGTATGGCAGCAGTTTGCTCCTAAATTTGTTCTTGACTAGTGGCTTCTGATGGGCCTGCTTTAACACCACTTATAACGGGAACCAGAACAATATTGGGCAGTGGCCTAGAAGGGCGGTTCAGCCGAAAAGATACTTTGTCAACATATTTCGCCTCATGGTCAGATAAGTTGTCTTTAGGAGCCGGCGGATTAATTGATACTTTTTCAGGACTGGCTTGCCTTTCATCAGAATCTGAGTCAGTAAAGACTATCTAACGTTTAACGAAGAATTGGGTAGGGGCCTTGCCAGCATGGTGAACCGGAAGGCTAGAAGGAACCTGGCTAATTGGATGGCCAGTTTGAAGAGGAACTGGCTCAGCCAGACTTAGAGGTTGAACTTGTTGAGGGGCAGTTTGTCCGATAGCCCCGGTGGTCACCTGATCGTCCGCCCTAGTCCGATCAAATAGCAGAGGAACAGAAGAAGCCGAAGCACAATCATTACCTTTTTTCGATTGATGCTCCTACATATTAGATCGGTCAAGGTATCCTAATCCTCATCATCTTCCTCAGTGATAACCACTTTGACTCTAGTTTGATGAGTTCTTGCTTCTGATGCTGACTCGGTTTTCCTCTTTCCGCGAGCAGCATCAGGAGCGGAAGAGCCAGCAGCAGCTTTGGTCATTTTGCTGACTGGAGATTTACCAGAGGGTTTGGTTAGGTGCCGACCAGCTGTCTCTTTAGTAAGTTTCCTTTTGGAACCTTTGGAGACTTTTTCTGCTCACCCCGATCAGAAGATTCTTTTCTTTTTCCCGATCAGGAACTTCAAAAGACGTATTAGGGTCAAGCTCGTAAGAATGTTCGACCATGACCTGCTGGGGAGGAGCAATCCCCTGAGCCAGTTGGGCAGCAGCTTCTACTCGGCTGACCTTATCCAGATTTGTAATCTTTTTAGCTTGTTCCCCCGCCACGATGTCCACCTTATACACTGAACCAAAAAAAGAAAAAAAATAGAAACGTCAGAATGAAGGAAACAGAGTTCAGAAAATTCAAGGTTGAGCAAAAAGTAAGGCGTACTTACAGCACTTGCATCGATTCGAGATTGGAGGAAACATCCCCAAATCAAGAAGGTCCTTCTCGACGAAAAGAGCACGCCGATCTCTAGCCTCCCACGTTGTCTGAGCAGCTCTAACAACGTTCTTTGCCTGATCCTCCGTTAGTGTTGCAGGAGTTCTGTTCCACAACTCAGGACCACAAAAGTACCTGGGAACGCTGTTCCTAGCTAACTCATGCCGAGGATCGACGACCACAGTTTCACCCCATTCACCTCGAACGAAGAACCAGCTGATCTTCCAATATTTGTTGGAGGAAAGGAAGCCCCAAATGAAGCCTTTGTGATCTTTACTGGATGAAGGTATGGGTTGTTGGTTATACCTTTCAGGAATCCAATGGCTGATCGAACTAGATTGAAGGTAAAATGTACCTCCATTGTCTGACCGACCCAAAGTATAAAAATTACGAATCTCTTGAGGGGTCGGGGGGTATTTGGCACCTATTTGTTTCCACAGGAGCCATAAACTCATAAGGACTCGATATGAGTTCAGTGAAAGTTGAGTAGGGGTGATACCGGCCTCAGCCAGGAATCGGGCAATGAAAGGTTGAAGGGGTAGTGTGACCCCAGACGTGGCCATTGCCCCATAAATGGCCACTACACCCCGAAAGGTGGGGGGGGGGGGGGGGGGGGGGGGTTCCAGATTGCACGCTGGTCATTCAGGAAGAGTTCAGTCGATCAGGGAAAATCAAACCTTTCGTTATATTTCCCTAACTCTGGTTCGTCTACTGCATTTATTTCTGAATCAAAGGCGCTAAGATGCTGTGCCGAGAACTTTAGAAGAAAAGCCCATCGTACCCTGAGAACATCTCCCATCTTCAATAATTGAGAAGGGATCTTCAAATCGACAATAGAAGAATCCCTAGAGCTTGGCCTGCTTCCCCGACTAGATCCGGTTGTCTTCGACATATCTGAGTATGTATTGGGAGAAGAAGCATCTGGCTTAGCAATGTTTGATTCAAAAGAAGAAGGTTGAAATTCAGGAAGAGCCACTGAATAATCAACGTTAAGAGGTAATGATGAACTGGGCGAGCAGAGAAATCTTGAAAAAATCCCTCTAATATAGATTCAACCCTATTAATATTCTCTTTATCATCTATTGCAATGTAGTGAATCAACAATTCAACATAACGATGACAAGTAGCAAGATCCATACCTGATGTTAAAAGTAAGTGGGATAAGAACTCTAACGACGATGAAGACTTAGTTGAAGCGAAGAACTCTAAGAAGATCGTTGAGGAAGAAAAGAAACTTAGAAGATGAAGAGTTTAAAAGAAACGTTTGCGTGAAAGGGAAAATGAAAGAGTTTGAAAGTATTTATAGGTAATGATGACATCATACGAGAGTGGTGGTTGGTGTGCGAATCCCGAAGATCACACGCCGTTTGAAATTTAAAACGCCGCTGGTTGCGTCATTTGTGTCAAATTGTCTATGCAAATCAACCGTTTGTGGCTCAAATTAGAAGCTAGCTGTTCACCATTAGTGAGCATTTGTGAGCTACACGACAAAAGGCTCTCAAGTTAAACATATCTCACCGAGCGAATCGTTGTCATTAAGCCAATGCTCAGTTTGAATGTTTAAGGGGGTATTGTTGTTGGTATAATTTGGAGAGATAACACATCAACATAAACATTGTGTTACGAGGGGACGACTAGTGACGTGTTAACAAATGTCAACTAAATTAAACCAATAGAAAGTGATCGAAAAACAACCCTACAATACTGATCAGAGTTACTTAGATGGTCGGGTTGGAAATACCCGATCAAGGTAGTTAGATTGATCGGGTTATCAAAACAACGATCAGGGGAAACTAAGTGATCAGGTTTAACTACTTAATCAAGTGAAGATCCCTGGTCGAGGATAAAAGAGATCTGACCGGGTTTATAAGACGATTGACTAAGCGACACGTGGACAATGTTCAGATACGCTCGGATGCTTAGCATGTTAACAACATTATTACGATTCAAACACGTAGAGAAGAATCCTCCTCAAATAAGGTTGTAAGAAGCATACTCTGATAAGAAAACAGATTTCCTTAAGAGTTATAAGAACCCAAAATAGGCAAAGTCCTGATGCGATTAAAACGACTCCAACAAATCAGAGTTTTATTGATTTGCTACTACCCTTTTTACTTGTACTCCAAAAATTAGGGTTCTATACATGTATAAATAGACCCTAAAAATATCCAATGGGGGTTGATGAATTATTTGATACAAAGGAGGGTGAGTGAGCTTGAGTGTGTAATATTTGTCCTTGATAGTGGATTTCATTCTCGTCGTCACCGGCAACCGTGGATGTTTCCCCGCCTTGGGGTTTTACCACGTAAAATCTTGTTTGCACAATTTCTTTTATTTCTTTTGATTCATTATATAACTATAAACTTTATATGTTTTGTGTGACGCGTGATTGACTTTGCGTAATCCAAAAATCACTGTCAAGAGAAGCTATTCCACAACATGGAACCCTTATTGTGTTTATTTCCTCTTATAAAAGTGCTTGAAGGATAATAAGAGCCTCAAAGGACCCTAGCTACTAAACAGTCCTGATTTTTTACCATCCTCCAACCTTGTTTAGCTAAGAAAGCTCGGTTGAACATTGACAAATACCTAAAGCCCAATCCCTCATTCTCCTTATCGTTACACATTTTTAGCCACGAGGCCCAATGAATACGATGATTCACCTCTGTACTGCCCCACCAAAAGTGACTAAACAACCCATGAATTTCCTTACTTAAAGTTTTTGGCAGATGAAAGAGACCCATCGAATAAGGCGAGATAGTAGGAGAATCGCTTTGATCCACACCTCATTGCCACCCAATAACAGCATCTTACTCCTCAACCCTTGAATTTTGTGTCAGATTCGACCCTTGATATTTTCGAAAAGCTTCCGTTTGTTGCGACTCCCAAAACTAAGAAGGCCAAGATAGCATCTGTGACATCGGACCAGTCAAACTCCTAAGATCGCCGCCAAACAGTTCCACTATGAATTAGGGACTAATTTACTAACACATAAAACCAACTCGTTGTAGTTAACCAACTGACCTGATGCTCTCGAATACATATCCATGATTCTGTGAATAACTTAACAATCCCCAGAAGTGGCACTGGAAAAAAAAATACTGTAATCCGTGAAGAATAAGTGCAAGATGATAGGACCAGTCCTACTACACTCAAACCCCATGAGCTCACGACTACTAACAAACGTATTAATCATCCCTGATAGCCCCTATGATACTAGAAGATACAAATACGGAGACATGGGATCCCCTTGTCTAAGACCTCTATTTGGCACCAGAGAACCACTAACACGACCATTGATAAAAAAAGAGAAGCTCATTGTAGAAACACATCCTATCACTCGCAGGGTCTAACTAACCGAGAAACCCAACCGTAATATAACCTATCGACCCCTCATTCTGCAATTTAGACCGCATTGCATGAAGACACTCAAAACAAATGACGGCATTGTCTGAAATGTGTCTTCCTGGAATGAAAGCACTTTGAGACACCGAGATAACCTCTTTTAGGACAGTTCGCAACCTATTGTCCAAAGCCTTGGCAACAATTTTATAGACGACGCTACATAAGCTGATAGGCTGGTATTCTGTAATCCGCATAGCTACTTTAACCTTCAGAATAAGGCATATAAGAGTATCATTAATACTACCAAAATGTTCCCCCTCTTTCAAGAACTTTAAACTAGCTTCTGTAACATTAATACCTATTGTGTCCCAATATCTATGGTGGAACAAGGCTAGTAACTTGTCTGGTCCCGACGACTTTGTTGGAGCCATATTAAAAATAGCTCTTCGGATTTCATTTGGTGTAAATGGGGCATCGAGAAAAGCACTTGACCATTGTGCAAGGCGCGGTTGCAGACAATCCAAAACCTGAGCTACATTATCTGAATGAGATTCTGACACTGCAAACAGACTCGAGAAATAGCTAATATTCACATCTTCTATCTCCTGCAGCTCCTTATGCCAAACTCCCCTATCATCAAACAAACCATTAATCACCTTCCTTGCTCTTCTAGTGGAGGCTTTTAAGTGGAAAATCTTGGTGTTCCAGTCTCCTCATTTCAGCCACTATAATGTCAACCTTTATTTCTAGTACTTTTCTTCCTCTACTAATAACATGTCCAAAGGTCTTTCTAATTTCCTAATAATTTCCCAGAACCTGGTCTGATTGTTGTAGAAAATATTTCAACTCATTTCGAATCTTCGCAGTCTCAGTTCTCGGCCTCATTTGATTAAATGCATTCCATTTTGCTAGCTGTTGTGTACACTTTGAAATGGCATTCACCATACGATCCATTGCTCCAGCCACTCCTCTATGAATCAAACTACGGCTCACCAGCAACCGACACTCCTCCCGCTCAGCCCAACAAGACTCAAAATGGAACTATTTTCTCTCTCTATTTTGTCCTACGAAAGTCCTAACTTGAGTATCTTACCGTGACCAATAGTGGACGGTGGTCGGAGCTCCAAATGTCGCACAGAAGAAAAAGGAAAAAACTGATGCCACTCAAAACTACGAACCCCATGATCTAACCTTCACATAACCAAATTTTCCCTATTTCGTTTGTTACTCCATGTGAAAATCGGTCCCTGAAAACCCATGTCCTATAACTTGCACCAATCTAGACCTTCTCTAAAGTCCTCCATCTATCGCCGAGATCATTCGAGACCTCTCTGTTTCTCCTCATCACACACAATTTCATTATAATCGCCAATACATAGCCACGACAGGTTCGACATCCCCTGCAATATTCGTAACAACGTCCAAGTATTACCATTCGTTAAGGTAGGGTTGTTTATGTTATGAATATGAATATTTCATCGTTAATTCATTAACCATAACCATTAATGTTAGTTTGTTAGTTTATTCATTGTGCGAAACAATTCTAAGGATCTGACGAGAAATTTCAGGAGGTTGGAATTCTAAGGACCTGATGAGAAATTTCAGGATTAGACATGACTAAAGAATTATATATATATATATATATATATATATATATATCTATATATATATATATATATATATCTATATAAACTCATATAAAAATTTCAATTATATAAAAATTATGTTAATAACAATAGAATAATGATAGAAAATAATAGCTTGGTCCATCCTATTATTTCAATAATATTAATGAATTAATAAATATTCTTCCTCTTTTATTGCTCGTGGAAGTAGGATACAAAATCAATCCTTTTTCTTTTTATGATTTTATTTTCCAGTCAAAAAAAGAAATATAAATAATTTCCTATTATTTAATACATTATTGTCTAGTCTAATATACATTATTATTTCATATATTTTCACGGCAAAAAGCTAAGTAAATATTGAAAACTTATGGGTCGTTTGTTTTTTGGTCTGAAGACTGAACAGTCTTGAATTTTTCCAAAGACTGAATAAAGACTGAAATCTAAACTTAAATAACATGTTTGTTTGTTTTTTTCCTCACATCTGAATGTATTGTCAACACATTTGTTTTTTAAAAGTAAAATTGTTTAAAAATAAATAATTTTAAATTTATACCCATGTTAAACAATTAAACATAAAATATGGAATAAAAATAATCAAAAAATAATAATTATATATGAACACATATGAACACATATAATCTTCTTCTTTGATTACAAACAAACTTCATTTTTACTAAGAAAAGAAAAGGTATTTAAAAATAAAAAATAAAAGGGGCATCAAGAAAACTCACACAAAACACTCTAATATATATATATATATATATATATATATATATAAATACATCACCCTAATATCATAATAAAGTATTGATATTAACCACTGAAAATACTCTAAGAGTGGTCAAACTAACCGGGGGGGGGGGGGGGGGGGGGGGGGGGGGGGGGTGAATAGGTTTTAACTAAATTAATTTCTATCTTTTGGTTAGTCAAAATTAATCACAACAAAGACCTAAAAAACAATCATTGTAACAAGATGCGGAAAATAAAATAAAGACACATGTAAAATTTATTTTACGTGAGAAAACCCTAATAAGGTAAAAACTCACGGGCTTAAAAGCCACTCGAACCATCAAATCCACTATTTGCAAATAAGATTACAACCTAGGTTGACCACATTACACCTAATCAGTTACTAATCCATCTTTGCTACCTGTGGGCCTTTAATAGTGATTTTAGGCTCTTGCTTGTACACCACCAACGGCACATACAAGACTCAACTCTCAATAGAAGAGATATGCAACCTAATGTGAATATGAAAAATACTCTAAATGCACAAATGCTAGGTCAACACATTTAATGCTTATCTAGGAACTAATAATGACATGTAGAACATTCCTAGATATCATGTAGCTATATGACATGCTCATACTTTAGCTATATGAAATCAAAGCATTCCTAGATGCAATAGCTATCACAATGCAACAACCCAAACATCAACAAACATCTCTGTTTGTAATAAAAATTCTAATCTAGATGCAAACAAGTATAAAAGAGATTTCTTGTTAAGCAAGAACACAAAGATGGATGAGAATGGTGTTTTACTTACCAAGTCAACTATGTTGATGAAGACCCATGCTTAGAAACATCCTAGATGAAGCTAGATGATGCTTAAATCATGAATGAATGATGGGAGATTGGGTTTTGATTAATAAAAATGCAATCTTGCTAACTTTCCTTGCAATTCACTCTTGAGCTCTAAAAGGAATGAGAAAAAGTGGATTCTAAAGCTCTAAAGAGATAAAGAAGAGAAAATAACATATATATATATATATATATGAAGCCCTAGAAAAAATGATACCGTTTTGAAAAACAACAGCAAAAGTCCGTCAATACTGCTCGCTGGACTGCGGCTCAGGCAAGTTGTCTAAACCGTGGTACACACGACATTGTACTGTCTGGACAATATCATAGTTGGGACCGCTGTGCGTGCATGTGCACAGGCCGCGGTCTAGGTAGCAGGGGCCTACTGATGTCTATCGCGGCATGGACCGCTGTGCGTACAAGTGCACAGACCGCGGTCCTCAAAGGTGTACCTTCTGGAACTAACCGCAGTTGGGACCGCGGCTGAGGCAGGTGCCTAGCCAGCGACCTGCACCGCGGTGAAGAAGAAAATCTTCTTTTCCAGGCAACCTCAACACACTAACTTATATGCAAAATGTGCAAGTGTGAAGAGTGATGAATTGCATACAATGCATCATTCAAATATATGTAAACAAGAATATAATGCATGCAGGTGAGTGTGTGCAACTACATCTCTTCAATTATGAGTAGAGTCTAGTAATCTACCTTCCTTGATGCACTTGGAGTCCAATGCCTTGATAATGAGAGATCTTCAATTCCTAATCTACCCTTTACAATATTTGACCCCAATTGTGATTTTGTCAACGAAATAAGCCAATCATAAAATGAGGCACTTATAATCTCCCCATTTGGCTATTTCGTGACAAAACCACCACTCACAAAGCAACCTTACAACAAAAAAATAAGTTAGTCAAAAATAATTTCTACATTACAGTAAGCCCTATAATCTATGTGTTGAACATCTTGAAGTCTATCCAAGGCTTGTAGAACCATCAAACCTACACACAATCAACAAGGCAAACAAGAATACCTTCCAAGAACAAGTGTGTGAGAGGTGCTTTCAATAAACATAATCAACAAAGACCGTATTTGCAATAGACTTAAAAAAATGAACCAATACACTCAAAAAGTGTAACATTCTATGTAAAGCTATACTCCCCCTAAACATAATGCAATAATCCCCCTAAGCATGATCCCTCTCAACTCCCCATAAATATAATACCAAAGAAACCACTATGTTCTCACAACCCTTCTCTCATTTTTTTGTCATGTGATAGACAAAGGGAGTCTCCCTCAATAGGTAAGCTTTTGGCAAGGAGAGCTTATGACACAAATACATATGTATAATTATATAAGCAACTGTATGCAACTCAATTAAGTAAGAGAGATTCACGGAGTTTTATTTTATGAAAATGTGTGACACGATGCTTTGCATTCAAGTTCAAAAATAATGGTATTTGGCAAAGCAAACAACAAAGGTTTCCAAAAAGGATTCAAACCAATTTCACCCATTGTCATGATTTTAAACAAAGATATAAATTTTATAAGAATTTCAATTTAAAGAGCAACCATATCAAACTTTATAAGCGAAATAAGACATGAGCGACTTTGCACCCTTTTTGATTTTTCCGGGTAAGATACCCCGTATGATAGTAGCCTTGTTCAACTAATAAAGAGAGAGAGAGAGAGAGAGAGAGAGAGAGAAGACTAAATTTGGATAAGACATCCTTATTTATTAAATGGACACAAGGTCCTTATTGAGTTTAGTCTTCTCATTTGCTTTTTCACACATAATTTTGCATTCATATGTAAGCAATCAAAAGTAAATCTTCATGCACATCAACTTTAAAGCATGTCATTAATAAAATCATCATGTCATGGAGATCAATTATAAGTCATTCAAATTGTACTTCCAAAGTAAATCTCCTAGTCCAAAAATGCATGTTTGAACATAAATGTGACATGGATTGCAATAAAAAGCAATATGCACACATATTAAAAAAAACATAGGCATATGCACAGCCAATCATCTCAAGCAATTAATAAAGGAGCATAAAATATATCAATGTAGCACAATGCAATTTTATGCCAATTTGCTCTCTTTGGTTGAGCTCCCCATATGGGGTCAAGACATACCACATCAAGCTAAATGACAAATCTCAATAGACTTACTAAGGTTCCCAGATCTAATAGTGTCTAAGGGCTTTGTAAACAAATCCGCTAGTTGGTCATTAGTCCCCACATGCTCTAATGCAATAGTTTTGCTCTCAACTAGCTCTCTACAGAATTGATGTCTAATGTCAATGTGCTTTGTCCTAGAATGTTGGACGGGATTTTTTGAAATGTTTATGGCGCTCATGTTGTCACAAAACAAGGTGAGAGTGCCTTGCTCTAAGCCATAATCAGCTAGCATTTGTTTCATCCACAACAATTGAGTACAAGCACTACCGACGGCTATGTATTCTGCCTCGGCTGTGGATATGGAAATTGAGTTTTTCTTCTTGTAAAACCAAGACACTAAATTGTTTCCTAGGAAGAAGCAACCACCTGATGTACTCTTCCTATCATCAAAATCTCCCGCCTAATCTACATCACTAAATCCAACAAGGCTTGGATTAGTGTCAAAGGAGTACCAAATCCCATGATTGGAGGTATCATTCACAGACCGAATGATCCTCTTCACCGCAACAAGGTGAGACTTTTTGGGATTAGCTTGGTATCTATCACAAACACCCACACTAAAAGCAATATCGGGCCTACTTGCGGTCAAGTAAAGCAAGCTACCTATCATGCCCATAGGCTTTGATCAACACTTTTACCACTAGCATATTTGCTTAGTTTCAAAGTGGTACTCATGGGTGTGTCATAGTGTTTGGCATTGTCAAGGCCAAACTTCTTCACTAGGTTCTTTGCATACTTAGCTTGGGATATGAAAATCCCATCATGCATTTGCTTAGTTTGCAAACCTAGGAAGTAATTTAGTTCACCAACCATGCTCTTCAAATTCAAGAGACATGACATCTACAAATTTTTTCACTTTAGACTCATTGGTGGAACCAAATACAATATCATCAACATAAATTTGAGCTATGAAAAGCTCATCTTTGTTGCACTTGATGAATAAAGTCTTATCAACACTACCTCTTGAGTAGCCATTATCAACAAGATAGAGAGTAAGGCACTTATAACAAGCCCTCGGTGCTTGTTTCAACCCATAAAGAGCCTTTTTGAGGAGATAGACATGATTAGGGTGGTGTGAATCCACGAACCCCTTGGGTTGTTTAACAAACACTTCCTCATGCAAGAAGCCATTGATGAAGGCACTCTTAACATCCATTTGGTGTAGTTTGAACTTGTACACATAAGATATGGACAAGAGGAGCCTCATAGACTCAAGACGGGCAACAGGAGAAAAAGTCTCCTTAAAGTGAATACCATCTATTTGAAAGTATCCTTGTGCCACAAGCTTAGCCTTGTTACACACAATGTTGCCATCTTCATCCGACTTGTTCCTAAACACCCATTTGGTGCTTATCACATTTGTATTCTTAGGCCTAGGAACTAGAGTCCAAATCTCATTTCTTTCAAATTGGTTTAGCTCTTATTGCATGGCAAGAACCCAAAATTCATAATTTAAGGCTTCATCAACCTTTTTGGGTTATATTTGAGAGGTGTAGCAAGTGTAGCTAATTTGATTAGCTATTTGACACCTAGTCCTAACACCCTTATTGACATCTCCAATGATATCATTTTTATCATGGAGTTTGCTAACCCATGGAGTTGGTTCATTAGAGTCCAAATGAGAATCTCTATCGAGAGGTTGATCATCCTCTCCACTATGATTTGACTTCACATCACTCGAAGTCTCACCACACTCCTTCAAAGGAAGGTCAACATTCTCACAAACATCCTCCACATGGACAAAATTCTTAGGGCTACAATCATCAATGACAACATTTGATGACTCCATGACATTCGAGTTTTTAGATTGTAAACTCTATAGGCCTTGCTATTGAGTGCATATCCAATGAAAAAACCCTCATCACTCTTGGCATCAAACTTGCCAAGTTGATCCCCGTTATTAAGAATATAGCTCTTACTTCCAAAGATGTGGAAATAACTTACATTAGCTTTTTTTCCCTTTTATAACTCATAGGATGTTTGTTTGGTTCCGGGTCTAAGGAAAACTCTATTCCCTATATAACAAACCTTACTGACGGCTTCAGCCCATAGATTCCTAGGAACCTTGTTGCTAAGCAACATCACCCGAGCCATCTCTTGTAAGACCATATTTTTCATTTCCACAACCCCATTTTGTTGGGAAGTTCTAGGAGACGAGAATTCATGGGAAATACCTAGACCATTACAAAAGTGATCGTGCCTAAATTGTTGTATATTTCGGCCCTCATTGCTATTCTTTTGTCTCGTTCTTGTGTGTATTTTCTATATATTTTATGTCTAATATGCTCATTGGTTCTAATTGCAGGCAATAGATGTAATTCTGGTGTTGGAAGCTAATTGCGGTGGTTCCGGCAGAAAAGGGGCAAAAGGAATGACAAAGGATCTTAAGCAGCTCTACAGTGCGGGTCAAGTGCGGGTCGCAACCGCACTCCAACCGCACTCCTTCCCACAGCCGGGACCTGATTTATGAAGAAAAGATAAAGTGCGGGTCAGTGCAGGTTAGTGCGGGTCATCCAACCGCACTCTACCCGCACTGTTGCTGAATCCAGAGAAGCTAATTTGCACCTAACACTAAAGTGCTGGTAAAGTGCGGGTAATCCAACCGCACTCCACCCGTACTGTTGCTCAAGATAGAGGAGCTGATTTGCACCTGACACTAAAGTGCGGGTAATCCAACCGCACTCCACCCGCACTGTTGCTCAAGAAAGAGGAGTGGATTTACACCTGACACCAGAGTGCGAGTACAGTACGAGTACAATACGAGTAAAGTGCGAGTAAAGTGCGGGTAATCCAACCGCACTCCACCCGCACTATTGCCCAGATAAGAGAACTGAAGATGAAGACAACCCATACAGTGCGGGTACAGTGCGGGTAATTCACCGGCACTCTGCGCACGACAGCTTCTGTTTTCAAGCTTAAGAGACCTATTTTTCCATCCTCTATAAATATAAAAGGATGGGAACGAACCAAAGACTGTCATATCTCCCAACACTGGTAGTTTAAGCTAGAAACACATCTCCCTATCATCCAAACAATCTCTACTCAATCAAGGGCAACTAGGAGACTTGGATTCAAGCTTCAAGGAAGGAGATCAATCTTCAAGGGTTTACTCTATACACTCTCTCTTAGTTTATTGGTTTGTAATAGAACATGAGTAGCTAAAATACCCCACTATGGGGTTGATGTTATTTGTTTGATGGATATTTGGGCTTTGTAAATAAACTCTATGTGTTATATTTATTCTATCTCTATGTTTTATTCCATTGCTTGAATTGATTTACATTATTGATTTGCTTGGATACACCCTCTTTGCATGATTGATTTGGATTACTTGACTAGGCAATTAGGTTGTCTAATGCTCCATTGAATGGAAGCATTTTCGAAAATCCTGCTCTACAACCATGCTCTTAATCTAATATCGAATTAGTGGCTTTCACTATACACCCTAGGTTAGCCACTTGTGAGAGAATTAGAAGCCTCCACTATACACCCTAAGTTGGCTACTTTAGTGATTTTACGAGAACTAACCTTCTAGTAGAATTCGGTTGATAACCTCGAGCCTCATCCAATCCCAAACGGGTGGCCTTCACTATACATCATAGGTCGGCCACTTGTGAGGGAATTGGAAGCCATCACTATACACCCTAGGATGGCTACATTAGTAATAGGTTGAGCCATAGCTAGATAGTTGAGCATTCATGGAACAAGTCCCAATTGAGTAACTAGCCATTGTTGGTTGCTTAGGAGGGATTAATAGCTAGTAGAAGGTCTTCGCTATACACCCTAGGTTGACCTCTTGCTAGAGATATTTACCAACACTATACACCCTAGATTAGTTACATTTGTCAAAACGTGCTTAATTGAGAGTTTGTTGCAATTGCCCCAATATTCACTTACGAGTCCATCAACTCCGTAGTTCCATCATCATTCATTCATCACTCCACTGTCATCCCATTTTATTTGCTTTCATAGTTTAGTTTATATTGTATTTTCATTCACCATCATTTTACTTTTATGCATGCTAGTTATATTAATCCTAATCTTATCACCGCTCCCCCGATCTCAGTGGACGACATCCGTGCTTACCGCTTTACTTGTATTTATACTTGTGAATGCATCACATAGATTTTATAAATTGTTTTGAGGAACGGTTTTCTGACGGAAAAAACCTTCTCATCAAATGGCGCCGCTGCCGGGGATCGGTGTGCGTAGTAGTGATTAGATTAGTTTTAATACTATTAGTTTATTAGTTGTTTTTAGTTTTGTTAGTTTCTTTTTATTTCTTTGGTAGTTTTTGTTTTTTTTGTTTGTTTCAGGACTCTATGGATTCCTTTTGGCAAAATTCAGGGTCAAGCTACGAGCCTAACGAGAATGCCTACATCTTGTCATTCCAGTCAAATTCTGTTGAAGATCAACTAAGAAATTTCATGAAGAATCATATGCGGAAGACTAAGCAGATGATAGCTTCTCAACGAGAGACTCAAGCCTTCATAGAAGAGAAAACCACCCAAATGCTCGAATCGGCTCAGCAGTCCACCCCGGTAAATCAGAGTTGTTTCCAAGTTAAAGCAACCAAATCGGTGGGTTCCTCCAATTTCTCAAAAGAAGACATGTATAAGCTCCGAATAGAATTTGAAGTGGAGTGAAGCAAGAGAATGGACGAGATGGACATGAGGATCAAGATGAACCAGGAGCTTATGAGCGTGAGCACAGAGCTAGTGTTGGAAAGGGGTGTGTTGAAGGAAGAGAATGAAGCACTTCAAGAGAGAGAAGCCTTGGGAATGGAGAAGGCGAGTAATTTCCAAGAGTTGAACAAGAAACTATTATTTGAAGTGTAGATGCTCAGAGTTGAGAATGGTACTCTCAAGAAGACCAATGGTGAAGTTTCTGACAAGAACAAAGAATTAGAAGAATAAATTGAGAGATTTGAAGCCAAAAAGAGTACTGCATCGAAGGATTTGGAGAACTTAGTGAGGCTATCAAAAGATTTTGAAGATGAGATAACTCACAAGTCAATGAAGATGCAAACAGAGGTTGATCAAAAAGCCAATGCCTTAGAGGAAGCAAAGGTAGCACTAAGCAAAAATGAGGAGGAGGTCAAGGCGTTACAAGTGAAACAAATCAAACATCCTCAAGACCAGGCATCAAAGGGGAGCTCCTCTAACTCTAATATCTTTTGCTACGTATGTTCTAGGATAGAGCATTTTAAGGCTAAAAATTACAAGCCAAATCAACATAGGAAAACTAGAGGTCCTAGGAATAAGTGGAGTCCACCTAGGGTCAAGCAAATATGGGTAAGGAAAGACCAAGTGCACTTATATAGAAACATGAAAAGGGAAAAGATAATGAAGTCACCTAAATTTATTTGCGTAGTGAAAATAGGGAATTTCCTAACTTGGTCAAACCACCCATAGAGGACCCTAGCCTCTCCATGAATGCATCCCATTGAGTAATTTTGATGCATGTAGTTAGTTTTATGTTTTATGTTGTTTAAATTCAATAAATTGTGATGTTGGGATAGTTGTGTTCGAATGTTATATTTTGTGGATATTTGCACATTGAATTTATTGATTATATTTGTGGATGAAAGAGCCGGAGGCTCTTGTGCAAGTATGAATGCATGTACTTTATATTGTTTAATTCGGTTTGGGGGTTGTTCATGCCCCATTCCGTCAATTTTGATAAAATGCATGATGTTAAGCTTGATTTGCGTTTCAATGATATATTTCATGAATTGCCTTTATTTTGTGAGCCTAGTTTGAGTCACTTTTATTTTGTTGGGGCATTGATTGTGGTTGATTAGTGCCTAGGTTTGTTTGAGTCATGTTAGGTGCGTGCCGCTAGGCCAGATTCTCTTGTCTTCAACATTGATGACAATGTTGGGTTTTGGTTTGGGGGTGTAGACGCCTTTTTGAGTCGTCTTTTGTGTCTTGAGTCATTTTTGTGTCTTATTTTAGAAAAAAGTTGCTGCTTAGCCAGAATTTTAAGCTTATTTAGCTTGGTGAGATACCTGGAGCATAGTATATGTGGCGAATGTGTGTATTCTTTGTGTGCTTATTCAATAACTCTTAGTCACTTTAGGGGTCTCACTTGCACTTCATGGGCTAGTCTCATCTTTAAGTGTCCAAGTTTAGGGAACTCGGTGCTCAAGCGCTTTGTTCTAATAGTGGAGATTTTCCTTATGAGATCACAAACACAAGTCAAAAGCATGTATATTTGAGGGAAAATATTTTTCAAATCTGTAAACACTATTCAAACACCATGCATATTATTACTACATCAAAAATCATGATTTGTCATTGAACATGCATCATATATGTGGATTGCTTGACGGAAACTTTTATTCCCTTGGTAGATTGATCCTTTGAAGTGATATTAGGCAATGTGTGTTTTAGCCACTCAAAAAGAAAGCCTAAATACTTCCCATTCCCGTAATATGTGTGCTCCCAAGCCAATTTTGAAGCCAAACACATATAGACTTTTCCATTCTACACCCACGTTATCCATGGCCCAAGCAACCTAAACACTTAGCCAACCCTCTCTTAATTGATCTTGTTGAGGCTTAGGAATGTAAAGTTTTGCTTTAATTTGATAAATGGCATGTACCTAGGCAAGAGTAATGAGTTGTGAAAATGTGCATAGTAAGAAGGCATGAAAAGAAAAGAAAAGAAAAGAAGCAAAAAGTAACGAAAGAAAAATATGCTTCAAATGCCTTGTGTAAACTGTAAATGCTACTCAAATGGGTAACATGAGTAGTTAAAGATTGCACGTAGAGTCTAATTGTATGCTTGGACGCCATATTGTATTTGGAAGTGGAGTTGCACGAGAAATTAAATGTTTAAGTGTAGAATGTATTGCCTTAACTTGGTTGATTAGTGCTTGTGCCTAAATTCTCATTCTTCTAATCACCATTCACCGTGGCCACGTTACAACCAAATGGAAAAGACCTAGTTGTTCTTAGGGGACGTCTAGATTGGGAATATTAGTTAATGAATGCTCTTTCCACATTCATGACACGTGATTCTTTCATGAGACTCACTCACTGAAAACAACGTTTATTCTACATTAAATGTATGCAACTAAGTTGATTTAGTTACATAAATTCATTGGCATACATGTTGCATGAGTGTGAACCTAGGTTCTAAGAGGAAAGATAAGAGAAAATCCATGTGAGAACCTAGCGTCGAAGCGAATTATGCTCGAGGTGTGAGAGTGAGCAGTTTCTAAGGCGAGGGCATATTAAGTGTGGGATTCGTGTTGTGCCAGTTTCCTTTGGGGTGCCTTCGAGTTGTTTAGAACATTTTGCATATGCTCATTCCTCACTCCTATTTGCTTTGGCGTATCTTTCTGCTAGTTGGTTATGCAGCAAGTTTTTCTTTGTGTCTAGGAAGTTCTTAGTTCGAGTCATTTTTAGTTTGTCTTATTTGTTTTAGATTATGTTTGCTCGAGGACGAGCAAATGTTTGGTTTATGGGTGTTTGATCATGCCTAAATTGTTGTATATTTCGGCCCTCGTTCCTATTATTTTGTCTCATTCTTGTGTGTATTTTCTATATATTTTATGTCTAATAGGCTCATTGGTGCTAATTGCAGGCAATAGATGTAATTCTGGTGTTAGAAGCTAATTGCGGTGGTTCCGGCAGAAAAGGGGCAAAAGGAATGACAAAGGATCTTAAGCAGCTCTACAGTGCTGGTCAAGTGCGGTTCGCAACTGCACTCCAACCGCACTCTTTCCCACAGCCGGGACCTGATTCATGAAGAAAAGATAAAGTGCGGGTCAGTGTGGGTCATCCAACCGCACTCCACCCACACTGTTGCTGAATCCAGAGAAGCTAATTTGCACCTGACACTAAAGTGAGGGTAAAGTGCGGGTAATCCAACCGCACTCCACCCGTACTGTTGCTCAAGACAGAGGAGCTGATTTGCACCTGACATTAAAGTGCGGGTAAAGTGTAGGTAATCCAACCGCACTCCATCCGCATTGTTGCTTAAGACAGAGGAGTGGATTTACACCTGACACCAGAGTGCGAGTACAGTACGAGTAAAGTGCGAGTAAAGTGCGGGTAATCCAACCGTACTCCACCCGCACTATTGCCCAGATCAGAGAACTGAAGATGAAGACAACCCATACAGTGCGGGTAATTCACCCGCACTCCACCCGTACTCTGCGCGCGACAGCTTCTGTTTTCAAGCTTAAGTGACCTATTTTTCCATCCTCTATAAATAGAAAAGGATGGGAACGAACCAAAGACTGCCATATCTCCCAACACTTGTAGTTTAAGCTAGAAACACATCTCCCTATCATCCAAACCATCTCTACTCAATCAAGGGCAACTAGGAGACTTGGATTCAAGCTTGAAGGAAGGAGATCAATCTTCAAGGATTTACTCCCTACACTCTCTCTTAGTTTATTGATTTGTAATAGAACATGGGTAGCTAAAATACCCCACTATGGGGTTGATGTTATCTCTATGTTTTATTCCATTGCTTGAATTGATTTCCATTATTAATTTGCTTGGATTCACCCTCTCTGCATGATTGATTTGGATTACTTGAGTAGGCAATTAGGTTGTCTAATGCTCCATTGAATGGAAGGATTTCCAGAAATCCGGCTCTACAACCATGCTCTTAATCTAATCTCGAATTAATGGCTTTCACTATACACCCTAGGTTAGCCATTTGTGAGAGAATTAGAAGCCTCCACTATACACCCTAGGTTGGCTACTTTAGTGATTTTATGAGAACTAACCTTCTAGTAGAATTCGGTTGATAACCTCGAGCCTCATCCAATCCCAAACGGGTGGCCTTCACTATACATACTAGGTCGGCCACTTGTGAGGGAATTGGAAGCCATCACTATACGCCCTAGGATGGCTACATTAGTAATAGGTTGAGCCATAGCTAGATAGATAAGCATTAATGGAACAAGTCCCAATTGAGTAACTAGCCATTGTTGGTTGCTTATGAGGGATTAATCGCTAGTAGGAGGTCTTCACTATACACCCTAGGTTGACCTCTTGCTAGAGATATATACCAACACTATACACCCTATGTTGGTTACACCCTAGGTTGGTTACATTTGTCAAAACGTGCTCAATTGAGAGTTTGTTGCAATTGGCCCAATATTCACTTACGAGTCCATCAACTCCGTAGTTCCATCATCATTCATTCATCACTCCATTGTCATCCCATTTTATTTGCTTTCATAGTTTAGTTTATATTGTATTTTCATTCACCATCATTTTACTTTTATGCATGCTAGTTATATTAATCCTAATCTTATCACCGCTACCCCGATCTCAGTGGACGACACCCGTGCTTACCGCTTTACTTTTATTTATACTTGTGAACGCATCTCATAGGTTTTATAAATTGTTTTGACGGACGGTTTTCTGACGGCAAAAACTTTCTCATCAAAAAGCTCTCAAAGCTACTATTCTCCAACTTTTTCCCATGATCACTTTAATTCTCTTAATACTCATAATGTGAGAATTCTTCTCATTTTGAATTTTGACACATAGCATTTTGAATTTCTCAAAAGCTTCGGACTTTTTTCAAAGAAAGTAAGTCCAAGTGAACCTAGAGAAGTCATCTACCACCACAAGAATATATCTTTTACCACCTAAACTCTCGGATTGCATGGAACCCATGAGGTCCATATGTAGGAGTTCCAATGGACCTCATGGGTCCCATCCAAGATATTTTCCCTTTTGTGCACACTTTTAGTTTGTTTCCCTTGTTGACAAGGTCCACAAACTCCCTCAATCCTCTTCCGAAGCTTGGGAAGGCCTCTCACAACATTCAACCTCTCAAGGACTTTCAGGTCTCTATAATTCATGTGGCCAAATCTTTGATGCCATAACTCAACTTGCTCACAACTAGACAAGTTACTAGAGATGTCACTAGATTCAAGATAATAATAATTGTCACTTGATCTCTTGCATTTCAATAGAACTTGCCCATTTTCCTTAAGAATAGAGCAATCAACTTTTCCAAACATAACCGAAAGCTCTTCATCACTTAAATGTGATATACTAATGAGATTAGCTTGTAAGCCATCTACATGGAGAGCATTGGGCAAAAAGGGCAATCCGAGAATAGATAGATTACCTTTCCTTATGACCTTTTTCCGTGAACCATCACCAAAGGTGACAAATCCACCATCCTCCATCATAAAAGTCTAAAAAAAACTCTTGTTTCCGGTCATGTGCCTAGAACACCCACTATCAAGATACCAAGTGTTGGAGGCATTGGCTTTCTTGAGCAAGATAACAAAAATACTCATCTTTTCTAGTCCACCTAGGTGCAACATTTTCAATCCTAGGAGCCTTTGGTTTATTGGCTCTAAATTCCCTATGTGCATGTTTTTTGGCTCTTCTAAGTATATTTTTCTCAATCATGCTTTCAAATATACACAATTTAATATACTTAAAGCAATTAGGCCTTATGTGGCTTTCAATACCACAATATTGACAAGTAGGAGTGAAATAAGAGTTCATACCATAGCCTTGTGCAAGCATTTGAGGCTTCCTTCTCCTTTGAGTAATCCTTTGATGTTGAACAAACTCTCTTCTTTGTGGTTGAGCCAAGGTAGCATGTCTTCTTTGTTGAGCATAGATGACCATTGGTTGTGGTGAAGGGATTCTTTGATGTGGAGGTCTTGAATGAGATGCTCTAGCTTGTTGTACCCTTAGCTTGAGCTTGCTTTGAGGACTCTCCAACTTCAATCCTTTTTATAGTTTTTTGTGGGACTTTGACTTTTTCAACTTCTTGACTCTTGACAAAAATGGTCTTCTTGAAGGAGGTGGTCTCCAAGTCTTCCTTATATCCCAAGCCCCTTTTATCACTAGGACTCTTCCCATTTGATAACATCTTGTCAAGTTTTTCGGTTCCCGAGGTCATTTTGGCAATCACATCTTTTACCTCTCCAAGCTCCTTCCTCAAGCCCTCTTCACTTTTTTTAACCACAACAAGCTCCAATTTCAAGCTTTCTTCCCTTTCTCTTGTTCTTTTCACTTCTTCACTCAATTTAGTCATCTTGGAGGTCAGTTCAAGGTTCTTCATTTTCAACTCTTGAATCTCTTTTTTCTTCTTCGCTCTACAACTCTTAAAGTATTCCATGAAGTCTTCATAGTCCATTTCCTTATCAAATTTGTGTTTGGACTCAGATGAAGTACTTCCATCACTTGAGTGCTCTTCTTCTTCTTCTAGCTTGTCACTCTCATCTTCTTTGTCACTCATAACTTCCTTGCCATTGTGAGATGATGAGAAGGCAATAAAGTTGGCGATTTGATCTTCATCATCCGAAGACTTTTCTTCCTCCTCTAAGTCTTCACTATCACTCCACGTAGCTGCCATAGTCTTTCCTTTTTTTTTAGATTAGCACATTCGGGGGCAATATGACCATACCCACTACACTCATAGCATTGAATTCCCTTATTGGAATCATTCTCTTCACTTTTGTCCACCTTTTTGAAGGGAGTCTTCTTCTTTACAAATTTTCCTTTAGAGCCCAACCCCTTCTTCTAAAACTTCATAAATTGCTTGAACCACTTCACCATTAGAGCCATTTCTTCATCTGAATCTTCTTCCTCCCTTTCTTCCTTGAAGGTCTTCAATGTAGTGCTCTTTTTCTTCTTTTGAGATGTTGTTGAAGTAGGGGCTCTTCTTGACTCAAAAGCAAACAACTTGCCAATTATTTCACTTAGCTTCATCTTCTTATATTCACTATTCTCCTCAATAGCGGTCACTTTTGCATCAAATCTCTCCGGAAGAGACCTCATAATTTTTTGATTTACCCTTCTATCCGAATATGGATCGTCCAATTGGTGACTTTGGTTGACAATATCCATAAGCTTCACTTGGAAGTCATTAAAGCACTTGTGATCTTCCATCTTCAAAGTCTCAAATTAGGTTTGAAGGACTTGTAGCTTGGAGTCTTTTACTACATCGGTTCCTTTATGTGCTATCTCTAATATTATCCATGCTTCATATGCATTCCTTGTGGTTTGGATTAACTTGTGTTGGTTCTCATCTACCGCTCACAAGATTGCATGCATGGCCTTGTTGTTACATTTAGAGGCTTCAAAATCTTGAGTCTCCCATTCTGATTTCGGCTTGGACACGATGCTTCTATCTTTGAGTGTCTTGGTAGGTGATGTGTAACCATCCTCAATCACCATCAAAACTCGATCATCTATTTGGCACAGGTAGGACTCCATTTTTCCTTTCCATGATGACTAATTAACCCTCGTTAGGAGTGGAGGTCTTGCACTTGATGCTCCCTCTCGCTCATATGCGTTTCCACTCATGGTGTTTAAGAGTGAGTGAGATGAATGCAATCAATCAAACACGACAAGCAAGACACGCTGACTAAAGATGCAATTATAATGCAAGGCACACTAACTATAATGCAATACAGTCTTAGAGAGCAAGGGATCTCCTAATTATGTTAAGGAACCCGCTCTGATACCAATTGAAAATACTCTAAGAGTGATAAAACTAACCTAGATGAGGGGAGAGAGAATATGTTTTAACTAAATTAATTTGTATCTTTTGGTTAGTCAAAATTAATCGCAACAAAGACCTAACAAACAATCATTGTAACAAGATGCGGAAAATAAAATAAAGACACATGTAAAATTTGTTTTACGTGAGAAAACCCCAATAGGGTCACGGGCTTAAAAGCCACTCGAACCCTCAAGTCCACTATTTGCAAATAAGATTACAACCTAGGTTGATCACATCACACCTAATCAGTTACTAATCCATCTTTGCTACCCACGGGCCTTTAATAGTAATTTTAGGCTCTTACTTGTACACTACCAATGGCACATACAAGAATCAACTCTCAGCACCAGAGATATGCAACCTAATGTGGATATGAAAAATATTCTAAATGCACAAATGCTAGGTCAACACATTTAATGCTTATTTAGGAACTAATAATGACATGTAGAACATTCCTAGATATCATGTTGCTATATGACATGGTCTTACTTTAGCTATATGAAATCTAAACATTCCTAAATGCAATAGCTATCACAATACAACAACCCAAACATCAACAAACATTTCTATTTGTAATAAAAATTCTAATCTAGATGCAAACAAGTATAAAAGACATTTCTTGTTAAGCAAGAACACAAAGATGGATGAGAATGATGTTTTACTTACCAAGTCAACTATGTTGATAAAGACCCATGCTTAGAAACATCCTAGATGAAGCTAGATGATGCTTAAATCATGAATAAATGATGGGAGATTGGGTTTTGGTTAATAAAATTGCAATCTTGCTAACTTTCCTTGCAAGTCACTCTTGAGCTCTAAAAGGAATAAGAAAAAGTGAATTCTAAAGCTCTAAAGAGACAAAGAAGAGAAAAGAATATATATATATATATATGAAGCCCTAGACAAAATGATACCGTTTTGAAAAATAGCAGCAAAAACCGGTCAATGCTGCTCGCTGGACCGCGGCTCAGGCAAGTTGTCCAGACTGCGGTACACACAGTAATGCACCATCTAGACAACATCGCGGTTGAGACCGCTGTGCGTGCATGTG
This sequence comes from Dipteronia sinensis, assembly GCA_033220585.1. NCBI lineage: Eukaryota > Viridiplantae > Streptophyta > Magnoliopsida > Sapindales > Sapindaceae > Dipteronia > Dipteronia sinensis. Next base: position 23,825,777 of record CM065636.1, read on the forward strand.
CACAGGCCGCGGTCTAGGCAGCAGGGGCCTACTGATGTTTACCGCGGCAGGGACCGCTGTGCGTACAAGTGCATAGACCGCGGTCCTCAAAGCATGCACCTTCTGGAACTAACTGCAGTTGGGACCGCGGCTGAGGCAGGTGCCTAGCCAGCGACCTGCACCGCGGTGAAGAAGAAAATATTCTTTTCCAGGCAACCTCAACACACTAACTTATATGCAAAATGTGCAAGTGTGAAGAGTGATGAATTGCATACAATGCATCATTCAAATATATGTAAACAAGAATATAATGCATGCAGGTGAGTGTGTGCAACTACATCTCTTCAATTAGGAGTAGAGTCACTTGGAGTCCAATGCCTTGATGATGGGAAATCTTCAATTCCTAATATACCTTTTATAATATTTGACCCCAATTGTGATTTTGTCAACGAAATAAGACAATCATAAAACGAGGCACTTACAAACACCAATATGAGAAGTGATTAGGGTTCTTTTTTATTTTTAAAACTATTTAAAATAAGCAATATATTAAACTAAAGATTTCTTTACCATATACAATTATGATGAAATTGGAAATATGTTATATATGAGGGATAGTATCAGAAAAAAAGATTTTGGATTGCATTTAATGCAATTCACTGATTTGCAATTAAGTGAAAAGTCAGGATTTTTTACTTTTTATTTTAAGTTGTTTTTTGGTATTTTTTAAGTTTTTTGACCACTTAAAAACTTAACAAAACAACTTAATAGTTATGATTCAAATCATAAGTTTTAAGTGGAAAAAACAAACGATCCCTTACTATCTTATTTTACGATACTTATCTTGTCTTGAGACAATTATTTGAGCTTTGCTCTACATTTTTTCTTAATCGCATAAAAAATTAGATAAATTTGGTTCTAGTTGATTTTCGAAATATAAAAGAGTACCTGTTACATTTTAATTTTTAAAATGTAATATATTTGTTTGTGACATTATCTTTAAGACAAAGGGATCACATTTTTTTTTTAACAATTTATTTTCTTAAGTATTAATATATTTGTTTTGATGATATTAAATATTAATTTTTATCTTAATCCCCTAAAACCGGTCCACGATATATAGTACCTAAAAAGTTGTGAACCTAATTTGCCAATCCAACTCGCATTTTAGATTTGGATCCTTTGTTAATTTGATTTTTTTCCTGATATTTTTAAAATATATGATTAGTTGTTAATAAAGTGGTTGTGAAAACAAATCACATCTTAACCATCCATTCATTACAATGCTTATGTGTCATGAGATTAGACGAGATCAGGAAAAAGACCAGATCAGCAGATGATCCAAATTCTATAATTTTCTAACTGAGATGGTCCCGAAAATATATATCCTTTTGAACTTTACAAAGTGTAATTTCTAACTTTTTGAATATTTATAAGTTTTTATTATTTTATAATAAAAAATTAGTGTTTCTTTACTTGAAAAAAATAAAAATACCTTTCCACCCTTGCGCATTAAGTTTTCTGTATAACCTAACCTTGTTAGACTACTCAACTATTAGTCAAAGGTATATTTTTATAATAAAGTAGAAGTTGAGAGTGTATTATTATTATAAAATGTTAGGGTATGATATTGCAATTAACCTTAAACATTATAAATTTTTAGTCAAAAATAAAATAGTCTTAAATTTTTTTTTAGAACCATCATTTATTAACGTTATAGAGTTAATTGGCTGCGTAAAGTTACAAAAGAACAATTCTGAAAACACTAAGACCTTGAGTTTATGAAAATGCATGCCTGCATGGACTTGTATTTATATAAAGTCCTTCTATAATTGGGACGATTCTGTTTACGGGCCAATTTTGTAATGTTACAAAATTAAACAAAAAATTTTATAACTTTTTAACATTAACATTACAAAAGGATGATGCCGAATTTTTTTCTTCAGAATTGCGCATCCCGATTATAGAAGGACTTTATATAAATTCAAGTCCATGTATTCATGCATCCAGACAAATCCTAGACTTATTATTTTCTGGACTATCCTTTTGTAAGGTCGCATAGCCAACTCTGTAATGATACAAAGTTAAGCAAAGCTTTTTCTTTGGTTTAGTAATGTTAATATTACCAAATTAAAGATGGTTCTAAAAATAAATTTAGAAATGGTCCCGACTAGAGAAAGATTCTATATAAATATAAGTCCATGTAGTCATGCATCTTCACAAACCCTAGGCTTACTTCTCTGCTTCTCGCCTTGTCTGAAGTTGAGCCTCTCCTCTATCATTTCATCTATTTTTAACTTGCTGCTGTAATCATCCATCAGATGGCCACACATACTAAACAGAATCAAAAGCCATCCCTAAAATTTTTGATATATGGTAGAACAGGTTGGATAGGGGGACTTCTTGGGAAGATCTGCGAAGAGCAAAGAATACCTTTCGAGTATGGTACGGGGCGTTTAGAGGACCGGTCTCAACTCTTGGCAGATATTCGAAATGTCAAGCCAACTAATGTTTTAAATGCAGCCGGATTGACTGGCAGACCCAATGTGGACTGGTGTGAATTTAACAAGCTAGAGACCATCCGCAGCAACGTTATTGGCACATTGAACTTGGCTGATGTTTGCGGAGAGCATGGCTTGCACATGATGAATTATACTTCTGGTTGTATTTATGATTATGATGATGCACATCCATTAGGTTCAGGAAATGGATTCAAGGAGTCAGACAACCATAACTACGCTGGTTCTTTCTTTTCCAAAACCAAATCCATGGTAACTATATATATAACTTTATAATCATGGATCCTGCATTTTTCGGATTTTGTCTTTTAGCATTTCTTGCATTTCAGAAAATTTAACTAACTTCATATTCCAGTTATATATTTTGATTGTTTAATTTTCAATATTTGCAATAGGTTGAAGAGCTTTTGAAGAAATATGACAATGTTTGTAACCTGAGAATGCGATTGCCGATATCATCTGATCTAAGCAATCCGCGTAACATAGCGATAAAGATTGCCCGATTCGACAAGGTAGTTAATATTCCAAACAGCATGAGTATTTTGGATGAGCTGATACCAATTTCGGTTGAGATGGCCAAGAGAAATTTGAAGGGTATATGGAACTTCACAAATCCAGGTGTTGTGAGTCACAATGAGATTTTGGAGATGTACAAGAACTATATTGACCCAGATTTTAAATGGGTTAATTTCTCACTTGAAGAACAAGCTAAAGTGCTTGTAGCTCCTCGATGCAACAATGAATTGGATACTTCTAAGCTGAAGAAGGAGTTTCCTCACTTGTTGTCCATTAAGGAATCACTCATCAAATATGTCTTTGAACCCAACAAGAAAACCTCCTTTGGTGGATGTCCTACTTAATTGACATCTTTTGGATGTCATTGTCGCCCGGAATGGAAACGTCTTTCGCCTTCTGTCTGAAATCTGATTAGGTTGTCGCAGTTTGATTAAAGTTTGAATAATTCTGAATGCATGTGTTTCCTTTTTTTAATGTCTAAATAAAAGAGTGAAATTGTTTGTTAGTTTATAGAATAATTGGCACTAGAACCTCCGAATTGTACACGAAGTTGCAATCTACACCCTAAATGTTTTTTTTAGACGTTAAACCCCTTGAATTATCGGAAATTGACAATAATGGACGGAATGAAGACGGAACCCACTTTCCGTCCATCTTCTTGTCACGAACCTTGCACATGTAAGGGCAAAATTGGAATAAAATTATGAATCTTTTATACATAGATTATTATATTAACAAAAATTACTATTTTAAAAAAGAAAAGAAAAAACCCAAAAAACCCAAAAAGGTGGCCGGAGATCCAATCTTAGTGGAGATTGGATCTCCATCCACCACCAACAAAAGAGAAAATCTAGAAAAAATAATTTTTAGATCCAATCACCCAAACAAACCAGATTCCATCTTCTTCTCCATTTGTGAAATGCCGAAATCCCTTCTCCATCTCTAAAGACTTCATCTTTTTCTCTCTTTTCTTACCCGAATCATCCCTCTCTCCATTTCTACCTCTATGATTTCTTCAACAAAATCCACAAATCAATTCCAAAAACAAAATCCACAAATCTCATCCAACAATCATACCTTCTTCTTCAATCAAATCCAAAACATAAAGATAAAATAATCTGGAAACACATATAATAATCTTTATAAAAAAATTTAGAAGAAGCGAAAAAGGGAGAAAGAAAGGAACAATGAAGCAGGCCATCTTCATCTTCTCTCCATCTTCTGCTTCAATCTTCATCAACAACTTCAATCTTGCATGACTGTTACCTGTGCATACTGTTTGGCCAAAGCTGCTGGGTTGATAGACACTGCATAGAGCTTACGCGCTGCTTGTTTGTCCCCACGCACCTCTCCTACCTTGTCACCTACCGGGAACTTCAAGACGTTATGATAGATTGACAGAACTGCATTGTCTGCTAACTGGAAATGCCTTTCTAGGATTGCGTTGTAGGCGGATGGGGTATCGACCATAACGAAATCAGTCATGAGATTTTGCTGGAGATGCGCTTGCCCAACTATCACTGGCAGGATCATAGACAGTGTAGATACCAATGAGTCCCGAGTGAATCCATATAGAGGCGTGGTACAGCTGTTGTAGCTAGGGTGTTTCAGATTAAAATTTTCAAGTGCATCCTTAAAAAGGATATCGACACTGCTCTCGGTATCGATGAGAACGTGGTGGACTAGGCAATTAGCTATCTGTAATGTGACGACCATGGGGTTTTCTTGGGGCTGTATTGTGTTGTAAACTTCCTCTTCAGTGAATACGATCTGGGTCAAACGAGAAAGTTCTGGTGACCCTCGGGTGATCTTGAGAACATCCTGGCATGTGTCAAGCGGGGGTACTTTCCTAGTGTTATTCTTCCTGGAGTTGTTGAAAGTTCCTACTTGAGTAGGACCTCCGCTGATAGTATAGACTATGTGGATCTGCTCTATCAGGTCTTTCCCCTTCTCCTTCCTTTTCTCCTCTGCTTCCTTTATATCTGCATGTACCTCTTTCCATACCCGAATGCGTTGTAGGAATTCGACCAAACAGCCTCTTCTTACCAGTCCTTCGATCTACTTGTGAAGGCTGTAACATTCTGACGTATTGTGTCCCACGTCTTCATGGAATTCGACCAAACAGCCTCTTCTTACCAGTCCTTCTCTACGTGGGACCTCAGTGATTCTCCCCGCTCCTGGACCACGTATTGGAGTATGATAAGATCCTTGGGGCGAGGTTTAATTCCCTAGAACTGAGCATAGAAATCAGTTGTTAAACGTGTAAAAGAATCGACACTACTTGGAGGTAACTTTCTGAACCACGTCTTTACGCAATCGGTCAAGGTTGTTGGGAACATTCTGCACATTGCGGAGCGTGTAGCATTATGGACCTCCATCTGGTGCACAAAACTTTAGAGGTGGCTTAATGGATCCTCCGTCCTAGAGAACTTCTCAGCTGGCATCTTGAATTTATGAGGCAACTCCGCTTCTCTGATCCTCCTCGAGAATGGTGCATTCATCTCACCTAGAGGATCCTTCCGGCTCTCTCGGTGCCTACCTTTCTTCAACTCTTAATCTCCTTGGCCATCGTTGCCACCTGGTCGCAGAGGAGCTTGGATCCAACATTCTTGGAATCAACCTCTCAATCTTCATTACCTGATCCCTTAGATGCCACAGATGCCTCATCTTGGTCATTCCCTCGAAGGAGGTTTCCTTGGGTACTCCTTCTTAGGTCGGTGCTACCACCAATGGAGGTCCGCAGATGCTTCTCCTTTGCTATCGACCTGGTTGGGGAAGGAGACTCTCTAGGTGGGATATCGAACGCGGATCTGACCCATCGAGGTTGGAAGTTCATGGGTCAGTCTGGAACCGGGAGTAGTGGCCCGAGTCTGTCGAAAGCCAGTATCCTGGTACTTGGTCTAGTGGCTTTAGCCCTGGTACCGGGTACCGCGAGTTGAGGTTTGATTCCTTCGGCGATCAATCAAAGGTGAATACTCTCCACGAAAGCCACGACCTGTTATTCTAGGATGGCCTGACCAGCTCCCGGAACTGCTGGGACTTGGGGCGTGGCCCACTCGGTCGAAGAAGGTACTGGTGCTAGGTTACAATGCTTCGATCCCTTCCCTCGCTTATGACCTTTTCGAGTTGAAGCGACTGACTGGTGCCCCGATGGGTCTGCTGCCTTTGGGAGGATCGGAGCCTCATACTAGTATGCTGTAAAATAGAGCTTACAGATTTTTCATGGGTGTGGAAATGTTCCCACAGACGGTGCCAAAAAGTTGTTAATCAAAAATTTGTATGGGAGTAAAATTCCGATTAACACCGTCAAGCTGTAACCTGGTAGGTCGCAGCGGAGAGGTATCTCTAGATACTGAGATTTTGACATAATAAGTGTAACAAAGAAAAAAAGAGGCAACAACACATATATGGTAAAAAAAAAAAGGGAAAAATGACTATTGTTTTGATCACTTTGTTTCTTATAACAATGGTGGAAATAACTCAGACTACAAAACTGTATTTTCTATCTCTCTTTCTTACACAGATGGCGATGGTGAACTTGTGCTAATCGATAAGTGGATATCTCTCTTTCTAGGCGATGAAGTCTTCTTTTGAATTTCTGGATCCCTTCTCTAGTCCTCAATTGTCGTATTTATGGACTCCCAAAACTCCCTTACTCCCGAGAATCAAGTCCCTTTATTGAGAATCATTGGAGTCCTTTTTTAGGCATTGAATGACGTTGATTGGAGCTAAATGAGAGGGATTTGATCAATCTAATTAATGTTATATTTGAACTCTGATCTGGTTGACCTCTTGGTCTCATTTATGGTGCTTTAAGTGGTGAAAAAGTCAACTCTTTCATCTGCCTGGTGAAATTAGCTTTATTCCTTCAGAGGTGGTACCGTACCATGATTTGTAGTATACTTGTCTATTCTCGCTGGCGCGGTTCCACCCTGGTGCATCAGTGCCTTCTTGATATCATTCTCCTTGCTGGGTGGATAGGTTACACTCACTATACTGGTCCGGGAGTGGTAGGGTGGTACCCAGATATTAGGTACGTGGTAGCTCGGTACCAACTTCACTTGGTACCAGGAGCAAAGGTGTAACGTGGCACCGATCCTTCTTAGATCGTGGTTTGGTGTTCATCCGGTAACGGGATAGCGAGGCAGTCACGGTTCCGGTCCTTACCAAGTATCGATCCGGTGGAAAATTCTTCTTTGGACCCCTGCCAAAAAAGACTGTTAACAATATACAGCACTGCTTAATGATGAAATGTTTAAAGTTGAAAAACCTAAAACAAAATGACATAAAAGTTTCTCTAAATAATGAAACGTATCTATGGCATCTAAGACTTGGCCATATCAACCTTAATAGGATAGATAGACTAGTAAAAAATGGGCATTTAAGCTAGTTAAAGGTCGGCACCTTACCTGTCTACGAATCCTGTTTAGAAGGTAAAATGACTAAGAGACCTTTTACTGGAAAATTGCTCAGAGCTACGGAACCACTAGAGCTTATACATTCATATGTCTGTGGACCAATTAATGTTAAAGCAAGGGGTGGTTATGAGTATTATGTCACTTTTATAGATGACTACTCAAGATACAGATATGTCTACCTAATGCAACGAAATTCGAAAACTTTTGAAAAGTTCAAATAATTTCGAGCTGAAGTTGAGAACCAATTAGGCAAGACAATTAAGGCTCTACGATCGGATCGTGGATGTGAGTATCTTGACCAAGAGTTTGAGGACTATTTGGTTGAACATGGGATTGTGTCCCAACTCACAGTTGCTGGAACACCATAGCAAAATGGTGTTGCAGAGAGAAGAAACAGAACCCTAATGGAAATGGTGAAATCTATGATTAGTTTTTCATCATTACCAAACTCTTTTTGGGGATATACACTACAAACAGCGGGCTACATTTTGAATGTAGTCACATCCTAATCTGTTCTTAAGACTCCCATAGAGTTGTGGAATGGTCGTAAAATTAGTTTGCGACATTTTCGCCTATGGGGGTGTCCAATACATGTACTGAAGAACATAACTGAAAAGCTAGACTCTAAATCTATGGTCTGCTTATTTGTAGGTTATTACAAAGAGACTAGATGTGGATACTTCTATAGTCCTGAAGAGAATAAAGTGTTGTATCGACAAATACAACTTTTCTTAAGGAGAACTATATGAATGATCATAAACCTCGAAGTAATATTGTGTTAAATGAGTTAGAGCCTGGTACGACTAGTGCTCAATCAACAAGAGTTATTGTTCCACCTACGTCTGAAAGTCAGATGGTTCCTAGTCAAACCAAACTACCACCTAAGCGTAGTGGGAGGGTTGTATAACAACCTGATCTCTATTTAGGTATTGGGGAGGCACAGGCTGTCGTCTTTGATGATAGTGTGGATGATCCATTGTCATTTAAACTTACAATGAAAGATTCTGACAAAGAAGAATGGCTTAACGCCATGAATCTCGAGATAGAGTCCATGTACTCCAACTTAGTCTGGGAACTTGTAGACTTACCAGATTGGATAAAACTCATAGGATATAAGTGGATCTACAAGAGAAAGAGAGGAGTAGACGAGAAGGTAGAGACATTCAAAACAAGGCTAGTGGCAAAGGGTTATACCTAAAATGAGGGGGTAGATTACGAAGAGACCTTCTCACCAGTAGCTATCACTATAAAACAATGGTCTTTTCCGATGGCTAAATGCCGTCGGAAAAAAGGCTTTCCCGACGGAAATACCCTTTTTCGACTGAAAAAAGCCGTCGGAGGTCGTCACAAATACGCTTGTGGCAAATAACCATTTACAGACGAACCATCATAAATACTACCAGTTCCGACGGCCAGGGCTGTCGGAAAAAATAAAAATGTCATCAGTAATATTAATTGAAGGTGATCAAAATTACTAGTATTTCCGACGGGGAATGGCCGTCGGAAAAGTTCACCACATTTTATGTGGCTCGAACCCGTGACCTGGATGATTGATAGTAAATATTACTCTTACCATTTTGCTATAACTTTGTATCTGATATCTTTTGCATACTAATTATATATAGGCTATTGATATGTTTGCATACTATCTAATTAAATATATATTTTTTTGTATAATATTTAAATATAACTATTGATATTGTTTTTAAAAATAATATTTTATTAAAATATTTCCCTTATTTGATAGGAAATTACATTTTACTACTACTTTATCTTGAAATAGGATACGTATATTATATCATTGTTTATTTTATTTTTTATAACCAACATTTTATTAAAAAATTAATAATTTTTATTAATAAATAATTTAAACTTATTTTAGTAGTTACTAATAATTTTGATATATTTTATATTTATTTAATTTAGTCAGATGTACACATAAAGTAGACTTCTTATTAGTACCATTTTTTTGTCCCTAAAGTCTGGTCCCTATTGTCTAATTTTCTTACAGTGATCGCCATAAATTTTAATTTTTTTTACATTACCTATGACATATTATTTGAAAAATTCAAAATTAAATCAAAATATTTAGCGAAAAATTTAACAGAGTGATTTCACTAAAAACATTGTGATAAATACAAAAATAACACATATAGTAATACATTTAAAATATTGACCAACAAATCACATTATTTTTTGTAGTGTATAAATTATCACATACATTCCATTATAATTTATTAATTACTATTATAATAATAAATTAATTATTTTTTCCATGACAAAACCATAACAAATAATGTAGGAAATAGTACTGCATTTTCGATAGTGTAATTGCCCTTAAATTTAATTCGAATTAAATTTTATCATTTCCGACCGCATAAAAAATACCGTCGGAAGTACAAACTATTTCCGACGGCATAGAAAATGCCATCGGAAATACAGACTGTTTTCGACCGCCATTAGGCCGTCAGAAATGTTGTATTACTTTTCTTCATTTCCGACGGCATAAGGACTATTTCTGACAGTTATTGGGCCATCGGAAATGTGGTATTATATTTTTGCTCATTTCCGTCGGCACTAATATGGAAATACAGACTGTTTTCGACGGCCATTAGGCCGTCAGAAATGTTGTATTACTTTTCTTCATTTTCGACGGCATAAGGACTATTTATGACGGTTATTGGGCCATCGGAAATGTGGTATTATATTTGTGCTCATTTCCGACGGCACTAATATGGCCGTCGGAAAAGGTACCATTACCGATGGCAATTAGTGCCGTCGGAAATAGTTCGTCACTAATAGGCATTTTTTGTAGTGTATGTTCAAGTCTGTTCAGATTTTCTTATCCATTGATGCCTATTTCGATTATGAAATTTAGCAAATTGATGTCTAGACTGCATTTGAATGAAAATCTTGATGAAATCATCTACATTATGCAACCAGAGGGATTCGTGTCCCAGGATCAAGAGCAAAAGGTTTGCAAGTTGCAAAGTTCCATTTATGGACTTGAGAATTCATCTGGATCTTGGAACATTATGTTTGATAATGCTATCAAAACCTATGGCTTTAAGCAAAAAGTTTATAAGCCTTGTGTTTACAAGCTGATCATTGACAAAAAGATAGTTTTCTTAGTCCTATACGTAGATGATATCCTACTCATTGAGAATGATATAGGGGTATTATCGAAAGTAAATGGCTGGCTGGCTGGCAAACCAATTCCAAAGGAAAGATTTGGGAGAGTCGAGTTATGTTCTAGGGATCCAATTAATTAGGGATTGTAAGAACAAACTCTTAGCATTGTCTCATACATCGTATATCGACAAGATACTTGTGTGATTTTTGATGCAGAACTCCAAGAAAGGTAATTTACCTTATAGGCATGGAGGTCACTTGTCTAAGGAATAGTTTCTTAAGACACCTCAAGAAGTTGAGGATATAAGACATGTTCCCTATGCGTATGCAGTAGGCAGTGTTATGTATGCTATGTTATGCACGAGACATGGCATTTGCTTCGCAGTAGGAGTAGCCAGTAGGTTACAGTCCAACAAAGGATTGGATCGCTGGGTTGCTGTAAAGGTCATTCTCAAGTATCTTCGAAGAATGAGAAACTATATGCTAGTATATTCCGGGCAGGATTTGATCCCGTTAGGATATACAGACTCTTATTTTTAGTCAGATAGGGATTCTAGGAAATCCACGTCTAGATCAATTTTCACCCTTGGTGGTGGAGCCATAGTATGGAGGACTGGTAAGCAATCATGTATTGCTGATTCCACCATGGAAGCCGAATATGTAGCAGCTTGTGAAGTAGCTAAAGAAAATGTCTGGCTCTGTAAGTTCTAGACTGATCTGGAAGTCGTTTCAGATCTGGATAAGCCAATCACACTTTATTGTGATAATAATAATGTTGTGGCTAATTCCAAAGAACCAAGAAGCCACAAGAGAAGGAAGCATATAGAGAGGAAATATCATCTCATCAGAGAGATAGTGCAGATGGGGGATGTGACTGTGACCAAGATAGCATCGCTGGACAATCATGTGTTGGACCCTCGGGTTACAGATTGCGCAGCGGAAGGTTTTAAAATTTTTTATGCAATCATTAAACTAACCCATTTGTACAGTAATAATCAAATACAATAATAAAGTGAAGGAATTTATTTTTCATACCTACGTAGGAGGCTCCTTCACTTTGATACGAACTGCTCCTGATTTGAGCCACGTGATCTTCCTCGCTATCTCCCGGAACTGGTAACAGCGTGTGGGCGCGTCACGATATTCACGACCTGTATGGAGGAAGAAGAGAAGAACACACACACAAGAAACAAAAACTAGAGGTGCAGCACTTGAGCTCGCCACACCCTATAACTTTTTCCTTTTTGTTTTTGCTGTTTGTGTTTTTGCTATTTGTGTTGTGATCACGATCACCTTTTTCTCTTCTCTATTTTCTGTGTATGTTTTTGTCTCATTCGGTATATAAGTAATCTGATTACTTTTTTCATTTTTTATTAAAAAATATATATCTAATATATATTTAAAAACAAAACCGAAAATCAAATTTGATTTTTAAAAACATTTCAAAGATATCTCATATCTTTAAAAAAATTAATTAAATATTTATTTTTGAATTCAAACATTTTAAATTCAATTTCAAATATTTAATTTAATAAAATAAAATAATCATATTATCATATTTTATTCAAAATCAAATATCAACTAACACCCTCCATTTAGTGATTAACTACATAATTAAATAATCTTATTATTTAATTTATTTAATCACCATTATTCATTAATTAAATAATCTCATTATTCAATTAATTCCCGAATAAATAGGTGTCACTTTCGTAACACAATTAATTGGACAATCCAATTAATTAATCGTGACCCTTGTTACCTAAATCGATCGGGCTAGCAAGGGGACCTAATGGACCCACAGTATTTTGAGCTCCAATAATCCTTACAAATTATTAATTAAACTCTTTAATTAATATTTCATGATAATTAACTTCGGTGTTATTCCACTAAAAACCCGAAGCTGCACTCTCTCAACTGTAGACGTTTTTACACAAACCAATAACTCTCGGTGTCCATCGCTATAGCTATTACATATGGTATAATCTTCCACAAGTAGTTCATAATTAGAGCTGGGTCATAATGTCCGTTATACCCCTCTAATCATATCTTTCCATTAAGTACCATTGATTCTCTAATGAACAATAAATCCTACATTCCTTACGGAATTAGGAGAGCGCTCATATTGTTCAAGCCCCAAATCAACCTTTAAGGGAACTACCATCTACTTCTCACAAGAAGGAGTGGATTCCACTATTGTGTACAAACCTTCCCAGCCACAAGCCAAACCGCGATCCCAACATACGGAGTATATTGATCGGGAATGTAACTCCGACCTCACCCATGGTATATCGAAGACCACGATCTAACCTGAAGGAGTCGATAAGACACTCAGGATTAAGATCACCCACATATAGCCATCATTAATTGATATATATGAATCTCATCGTTAAACGGATCTTAGTGAGAGATTCATATAGATCATGGCCCAGTCCTATATGATCACATCATACAAGGTGCCTCCATTCTCATATCTACATATGAATGATCCAGGATAGGATCACTGTACACTACGAAATGGACCGCAGCTGTAGATTAACCACAAATAAAGTACCCAGCCTTATTTGCTATCTACGGACTCTTTAAATTGCTCGTTTCAAACTGAATCCATCTATATATGACACTCATATACTCAGTTCGAAATTACATCAGGCAATTTTGGATGTTAAGTGCACATGTTATACAAAGTATGACACAAAATGAATGAATATACTACTTCTTTTATTTATGTTCAAATTACATTTACATATTACAAGCTTTAGGGCAAAAACCCCAACATCATGCTGATCCATTTACGAAGACCTTAACGGCTAAAGTGTTTGAAGGTCACTTGGAGGGTCTAAGGTTACGAGATATGTCTCACATGCTTTAATGCAAGTGGGAGATTGTTGGGGTTTATGTCCTAAAACTTGTAATTTGTAAATGTGAATGAAACATTAATAAAATAAGTAGTTTATCCATTCTATAAATTTTGTCTCATACATTTATATCATGTGTATTTAACATCCAAGATTGACGGATGTAATCTCTAACTGAGTATATGAGTTTCATATACAGAGGAATTCAGTTTGAGATAAGCAATCTAAAGAGTCTATAGATAGCAAATAAAGCTTGTTACTTTATTTATGGTTAATCTACAGTTGTGGTCCATTCTGTAATGTACGGCAGTCTTACCCTAGACTATTCATATGGTGATATGAGAATGGAGGAATCTTATATGATGTGATAATATAAGATAATGCCACAATCTAGATGAATCTCTCACCAAGATCCGTTACATGATAAGATTCATATATATCGATTAATGATGGCTATATATGGGTGATCTTAATCCTGAGTGTCTTATCGACTCCCTCAGGTTAGATCGTGGTTTTCGATATATCATGGGTGAGATCCGAGTTGCATTCCCGGTCAATAATTTCGTATGTTGGAATCGCGGTTTGGCTTGTGGCTAGGAAGGTTTGTACACAATAGTGGGATCCACTCTATCTTGCAAGAAGTAGATTGTAGTTCCCTTAAGGGTTGATTCGGGGCTTGAACAATATGAGTGCTCTCTTACTTTCGTAAAGGAAGTTAGGATTTATTGAGAATCAATGGTACTTAATGGAAAAGATATAATTAGAGGGGTATAACAGACTTTATAACCCAACTCTAATTATGAACTACTTATGGAGGATTATACCGTATGTAATAGCTATATCGATGGACACTGACTTTTGGTTTGTGTAAAAATATCTATAGTTACGTGAATGCAGCCTCGGGTTTTTAGTGGAGTAACTCCGAGATTAATAATCATAAAATATTAATTAAAGAGTTTAATTAATTTTTCTATGGATTATTAGAGCTCAAGACTGTGGGTCCATTAGGTCTCCTTGCTAGCCCGGAATGTTAAAAGTAACAAGGGTCACGGTTAATTAATTGGATTATTCAATTAATTGTGTTACGAAAGTAAACGCAGCTTCTGGGTAAAGATTTATAGCAATATTGTATGATACACTGTGATTACATTAATGTCTTGATCTACCTTTTTACATCAGTAGTCTTAAATGCAGCCTAGTGCTTTCATTTTTATTAGTGTTATTTGTACACAGAAGGATCTTGAACCATCTTCATCTTTAAGTACATGATAATAAATAAAAGCTTTGAGGTAGTAAGAAAATCTGGGAATCATGCACACCAGAGCCACACAAAAATTCTAGTGGTTTGAGTTCCATTTTTGGTCTAAATCCACAGATGTATGTCTATAAAGCTTATTATTAATGCAAACTTGTGAACTAGAACTATAGAACTCAACATCAGGCGCACACGTGTGCACACACCCTTCTAAACTAGACAAGACACCGCATTCGAGGGGTTATGTGTACTGCCACTGGATCAGTACGTATTGAATCGGGTAATTCCACGATATAGTAATATTTTAAAGATAACAACCTTAAAATAGCGATGTCCCCCAAGAAACCATTAGCAGTCCAAGCTCAATTCTCTGCTTACAGAGTTCCTCATATGAACATTGAAGTTGACAAACCAGTGAAACAAAAAGGGATCAAAGGTAACAAACATTCAAATCATCAATAAAATATACAGAAAAATCTTTATAATAAATTTCACTTTAACATAATACTTATTGAGAAGATCATTCAAAACGCAAAAATAATATCTTAAGCCTTCATAAGGAGTTTCGGAAAACACCAATTTAGATGAAACAGAAAAATTCTAGTTCCATATTAACGAAGGGCATCCTTCAAATTATCGAACACGAGGTGGCTTTTGATCTCCAATCTCAGACACGGCCACCAATCTCAAAATCCTTCAAGTAATGCAGAAGAAATCGATGAGAAACTTTTGGTAGACTACAGATGAAAATTTACAAAATTTCAATTCTACTTATTCTCTCATTCAATTAATTTACATGTACTAACTAACTAACTAACTAACTATATATATATATATATATATATATATATATATATATATTTGTAAGAGGAATTAATTACCATACCTCAATAAAAGAGTCTTCGGTTCTTGTTGTCACAGATAAAGTTCTTGGATAACAAACTTCGAAAAGACCATCCATCTATTTTGTAGCAGTTAAAACATGGACATAAAATTTAAATAACAAAATTAATAAATTTTAAAATAAACAATGATATTATAAAGATATAGTTGTATTATATTTTAGTTAATAAATATTTGTTCATACTGTAATAATGTAACAAATTTTAAGAACTATTTAATACTTGTTCGAATTCTTGGAATTCGAATTTGCTTAATTTATTCTTAATACTATTAAACTAAGATTATATATGTTTATTATTATTTAATTTAATTAATTTATAATTTTATTATTAAAATATTAAAATATATTTGAATTTAATTTAAAATAAATTCATTCAATTTTATAGTTATATTAGAATTAATAGGTGTCTAATTAATAATTTTAATTTAAGATTTGAAAATATTTGAAGTCTAATATTTTAATAGACAATAGCTATGTACTTGATTTAAATACTAATGTTATTATTTTTTTCTGTTATTGGGTTGTATTATTCATGTAAATATATTTATTAAGTTTTGATCTTTTAAGTCTTATATCAAATAATTAAAATAAATAAAAATAAAAATTAATAGATGACACAAGAAATAAATAATAGGGGTAAATACATTGACCTCCCATGAAGTTTGACATATTTGTATTACCCGAAAAATGTAATTTGTTGAAAGAGTAATAGTATATATACAACTCAAATAATTAATCAAAAATTCAACCCAAATAATGTGTAAGTGGGTTGTCATTACCACACAAATCATGGGATAATGTGGTTAATGAACTAACTACTTGCCACATCTAGACTTGGCAAAATTTCACACGACCCAAACACATTCGAAAATATCGGTTGATGGGTTTAGTTTATCGGATCGGGTTGTTAATGGGTCAACCCATTAAAACATAAAATATAATGGATCGGTTTTTGGTTCACCTTGGTAAAACCGTTAATTCGTTAACAACCCGTTAATATAAAGATTTTTTTAAATGTATTTATGATATTTACTAAAAAAAACATCTTTGTATTTAATGACTCCATAGTAAATAAATTTTATTAATCAAGTTATGGAATTTATAAATATATATATATATATATATATATGTAATTATGGTTAGGATATATTTAAATAATTCATTTTAAAAAACTTCAAATTTTTTCTTTTATTGAAACAAGAAAAATTCCTATAATTCCGTTTTATTGAAAGAGAAAAAATTCCTTATTTTTTCCAATTTCTAAATTAAAAACTATAAAACTATAAATTAATTACTCACTGTATTTTAACCCTAACCATAAAAGTAGTGGTCATCTACTTTTTTTGAATTTAGTTATAGTCAAATCTCATTAAATTCCACATCCGCAGTAATTTAAACCATAACAACGGGTTGGATCGGGTTACCCATTAATTTAACAAATAGTTTCGGGTTTATATATTTAAACTCATTAAGCTAACGGGTCATGTTCGGGTAAAACAATTTTAACACGACACGAATTCGCAATAACACGACCATTGTCAGGTCTAACCACATCATTTGGGTTGATTTTTGGACTAAAGTTTTAGATTGCCCGGCAGCATCAATGTTCTTGGAAATGTTATTGATGCTTAAAAATAACTTGTACTAAATTTTTCTGTAAAAAAAAACTTAGAAATAAATTTTGTTGAACCCTTTTATGAGTCTACAACAACTCTAATGTTATTACAAATTAGAAAAACGAATGTTGCTCTAAGGGGTGAGCACGGTTTTACGATCTTACATAAATCAACCGATTTAGATCTTTGTTTCTGGGATTCACGAATTCATGATCCATTGTCACGATTGAATTTTCTCCGTTGGTTCAATTGAAATTAGTGTTGAGATTGTTTTATATTATTTTTCATGATTGAATTTTCTCCGTTGGTTCAATTGAAATTAGTGTTGGGATTGTTTTATATTACTTGCCTTGGTTTCTGGATTGTTTTTCAATAGATACTTGGGAATCTCAGGATTATATTCATGAATTCATAATTTGTTGCCATGATTGAATTTTCCCTCATTTAACATTTCTAATTTAACAAAAAAAAACATTTCTAATCTGTGCGTATAATTAATTTTAATCTATTGTAATTGTCAATATTGTTTGAAGATACTATAAAGTTAAAAAAAGTAGAAATAATTTGAATTAATTTTATGAGAAAAACTCATTTTTAAACTAATGCTATATTAACAAATCTCAATCTAAGAACATCAAAAACTCTTATAATGTTATAAACCAACTAAGAATAAACTGAAATAGATGAAGAATAAATTGAAACTGAGATGAGAGAGAGAGAGAGAGAGAGAGAGAGAGAGAGAGAGAGAGAGAGAGAGAGCAGCTCTTATTGATATTATTGGAGTCTTTTTTTTCAACAACAGCACCGTGTACAAAGAAGAAAAACATATATATGTAGGCTGAGGGAGGCGTGGGAAAATGAAGATATTGTGTGTGATGTAAGTTGGTAATACTTGTGTGTATTATATAAGTGATAAAAGCCACATATTACAACACTCCCCCTTGGATTTATACCACTTGTATTAATTTTCTAGGAAAAACCCAATGAGACAAATCCAAGAAAAATGTATACAATGATCTCTCTGGATCTAGTGAGGTTGGACATTAAAAACTATCTCATTAAAAACTTTGTCAGGAAAACCTAGTGGGATAAAACCTTATCGAAGGGAAAAAGAGTATAGTGTATACATGTCCAGATTTATTTGTTTTCTTCAAAACATTTCTCACATTTACATTTTGCTAGGAAAAACTCAGTGGGATAAAAACCTGAACAAAGATATTCATTGATCTGTCGGATCAAAGAAATATTTATGATGATCTTTTAGATTAAAGTAATATATATATATATATATATATATATATGATAATTAGCAGGATCAAAGTAATATTTACAATGATCTTCTTGATCAAGTCAACATATATAATATGATCAACTAGATAAATGTAATATTTATGATGATCTTTATGGATCAAATGATTTTTGGGTGTGCTTAGAGAATTGCCTCATTAAAACCTTGTCAGGAAAACCCTGTGAGATAAAAACCTGATTAAAGGAAAAATAGTACAATGCACATATGCCAAAATGATTAATATACTTTATTTGATATGCTCCCCCTGGTGGGATGCTCCCCATGATGGGACGCTCCCCCTGATGGGACACTCCCCCTGATAAAAGTTCTTTTGAAGCAACTTCTAGATTGTTGAACTGAAGCACACTGATGTTTATTTCATGAAATGAAATAACATCATAATGATTGGAGGGAGTATCAACAAAAATTTGCTTTATGGAGTAATATCCATATGGAATCTTTTCAGAATTTTTTCAACATATTCTGATTGATGGACAAGTATTCCATTTGATCTATGTTCGATCTTTAGATCGAGACAATATTTTCTTTCTCATTTCTTTATGAAGACATATGAGTATATAATATGATCATTACATCCTTATCTTATCGGATATTAACTGAGATGGTTATACTACATATGTTCATATTGTTTTTAATCCATATATAAGGATTTTTGTATGTTCATCAAATACAGATTACGAGATCTCGATTTATATGCTTATAGCATTTTTGAATCCTTCAAGATTTATAAGTATCTGCATTTAGTGAATCATATACATAAATGATTACTACGTCTAGAAGACATATTTCAAGCCTTTCAAAGACAGCCAATTTTATCAAAAATTCGGAACGTAATTGTATTCATCAGTAGTGAATACCAAGTTTCTATAAGAAACCTTATACTACAAGTCGTGCCTCATATCTCACGATCTCGTTTTTCTCATTACGTTTCCGTATAAAGACCCATTAGTATCCAACTAGTTTGACATCTCCAGGTGTCTGAAATACTATTGGTCTAAATACTTTATGTCTGGTTTATGAAGTCAATTCTTCTTGAATTGCTTCTTCCATCTAGGCCAATCATGCATTTTGTCTACAATCATTGATATTATGAATATCATAATTATCATTTATAATTTCAGTAGCGCTACTGTGTATAAAAATACATCATCAATAATTGTTTCCTTGTGATTCCACATTTCTCTCATATGATTTATAGAATTTTTTTCTCAATTTCTATATTCT
This sequence comes from Dipteronia sinensis, assembly GCA_033220585.1. Classification (NCBI taxonomy): domain Eukaryota; kingdom Viridiplantae; phylum Streptophyta; class Magnoliopsida; order Sapindales; family Sapindaceae; genus Dipteronia; species Dipteronia sinensis. Next base: position 23,845,507 of record CM065636.1, read on the forward strand.
TGTATCTCTGTTGAGATTACTTCGGTTTCAATGGATTTAGTTATTTCATAGACTCTGTATGATTTATAGAATTTCTCTTTTAGAGAAATTTTCCTATTTGGAAATTAATCAATATAATAATATGCAGATTGTACGTATAAACTATCAAAAATTTAAATGATATGATAGCAGATTTAATCAAAATCAATATTAATCTCATAATGATAAGAAGCCTTATCTTAAATCATGCCAGAGATGAAATAAAGAGATATACAACACAATCAAATATCTTTAAAAATGAGTAAGTCTCTATATAGGATTATTAACTATATCGAAATAATGAAGTTCTGGCAATTACCTGGAGACGTATGATAAGTGATCCCCTGATCCATTTGATTATGAGTATATCTGAAAAACTAATAATCAATGCAGGTAATATGGAGATGTTTGATAATAAACAAACATGTGATCATCTTGTAGATGCATCAATTAGAACCATATAATAATGAAATTGGTCATTTGGTGGATGAATATGTCCACATATATCCCCTTGGATTCTTTATAAGAATGATGAGGATTCAAAACCAACTTTTAGAATAAGATGGTTTTACTGCTAGTTTCTCATGTGAATATGTAGTACATAAGTACTCATTGGATAAAGAATCTTCTGGTTCTTTAATAGATATCCATGAGTATTTTCAATGATTATAGGCATCATTATAGATCCTAGGTGACTGATACAGTCACGCCAAAGTATAAACATTTTTGGATCTGGGAACCTTTTGATTCATAACTGTATAAATATCTACACTCTTTATAATAATGTAATATAATCTAGATGATAAAGCACGCAGCTTTTCTATAATGAGTTTCTGGCCTGAATCATGAGAAGTAATGCATATAGATTAAACATTCTCATTACTCATAGTTTCAATATGATATCCATTTCTCCATATATCTTTGAAACTAAGCAGATTCCCTTATATTCTGCTTGAATGATATAAAGTATCATCGATACACAATTTAATACCATCTGGTAATAAGATTATAGCCCTTCTAGAGCCTTCAATCATATCCACTGGATCTGATCTAGTATTAACTTTATATGCATTTGAACTGAGCATTTTCCTTTATGTTCTGCTTGAATAATATCAAGTATCACTGATACAATGATTTAGTATTGTTTGATAACAATATCATGGCTTTTCCAGAGCTTTCTATCAGCTCCGTTAGACCTGATACAATATTAATAGTTGCTCAGATCAAAATCAAATTCATAAAATATATCTGACTCCGCAGAATTATATGAGTCGTTGCACTCTAGGCAAGACATATATTTCCCTTCTGGGAATTTTATGGACATTATGTATAATGTCATTTTATATCTCATCTGAAATGGTAATAATCTTTTCAATAGGTTTATTCTATAAACATTTTATCTTGTCATTCACAAACATTCACTCCTGGGTATGTTTTGATATCTCATGAATATAAATATATCCAAATTTAGTCTCTTGATATTGCTCCTTGAGGAGCAAGTATAAAATGGATAAAATATCTTTTATAATCTCATTATACGTTATATTAGGATCTTAAATTCTTTTATGATACTCACAACATCCTACTAGATGTGTAGACCTTTTTTCTCATTTGAATGGATACATTATGATCTTAAATCTCTTTTATAATGCTCACAACATCATACTGGATGTATAGATCCATTTTTTTCTTTAAATGAATGATACGTTAGGATCTTAAATCTCTTTTATAATACTCACAACATCTTACTGGATGTGTAGATCATTCTTTCAAATAAATGACATGTAAATATATCATTTAATATATATGAGATAACGTCACATTCTGAATGTGTTTGAAAACCCAGGTTCCAAATAATGAAGTATGATAACACTGGATCCATAACTCCAGGTTCTCATCGGTTTTCAAAACCGTACCAACTTAAATATCATAATTCCAAGAACTTTAAGTTCTGGTTAGTCGGCCTAGCCGATCTCATATATTGCGTATAAATAATATGAATATTTTAACAATTTATTTGGAGACACGACATAAGCGAGTCTTGAGTCACTGCATAAGCCAGTCCCAAGACACGGCATAAGCCAGTCTCATATATTGCATAAAAATAAATACTGAATATTTAAACAATTTATTTGGAGACACAGCATAAGCCAGTCCTGAGACACTGCATAAGCCAGTCCCGAGACACGGCATAAGCCAGTCTCATATATTGCATTAAAATAAATCCAGAACTATAATATATAAGTTTCGTTGACGGCATAGCCATCTTGTACATTAGGATCTTAAATTCTTTTTATAATATTCAAAGCATCATGTTGGATGTGTATGAAATTGATAAAATACTATTCCAATTTCATTATACGTAAGGATCTTAAATTATTTTTATGATGCTTACAACATCCAATTGGATGTGTATATTTCTCTGAATATTGCTCTTCATGAGCATCAAGCATGTATACAATATTGGATTCAGATCTCCAGGTTCTGGATATTTCATCGTGCCCGAAAACAGAATTAATAAGGCTTGAATAAGTCAAAACAATACTTACAAGTGGAATTAGCTGAAACGGATGGCACGGTTGCGTCCGGAATGGTCGAAATAGCTAGAAGTAAGTCCGACTCTAACCAAAACGGGAGAAAATTGCACTGAGACGGACGAAAAACATTTCTGGCTGACATTGCACGCCTGGTGCTGACATGGCACTAACCACGCTGACATGTCACTGACCACTGCTGGTGTGGCGAGTGCCCGTGGCACTGACGTGGTCGTCTTCTTCCTTGGGTAAAGCGGCAGAAAAAATTTGGGGAAAAAAATTGGTGTTTGACTGGACTTTGACCGAGGCTAGAGTTCGTTAGAGCTCCGTTTGAGACGTGGCAGCGGTGTCAGAATCGTATTTCCGATAGGAACACAAATATATCCTCCGAAAAGCGATTCGAGCACTTTGAATTTTCTAGGTTCAATTAAAAATTCAAAATCAAAACTAAAAATACTCTAAAACTTTCTCTGGAAGTCCTAATCTATATTCGTGTTGATAACGTGTTATAAACCAACTAAGAATAAACTGAAATAGATGAAGAATAAATTGAAACTGAGATGAGAGAGAGATATAGACGAGAGAGAGAGAGAGAGAGAGAGAGAGAGAGAGAGAGAGAGAGAGAGAGCAGCTCTTATTGATATTATTGGAGTCTTTTTTTTTCAACAACAGCACCGTGTACAAAGAAGAAAAACATATATATGTAGGCTAAGGGAGGCGGTGGGCAAATGAATATATTTTGTAGTGATGTAAGTGGGTAATACTTGTGTGTATTATATAAGTGGTAAAAGCCGCATATTACTGACATATAAATTATTTTGTAAGAGCACGTTTGGCACAAATATCTAGTAATCCAAAATCATGAAATATATAATAGCTAGCTATTGATAACAATATTGAGTATTGACTTTAAATAATTTCAGACATCAATATTGAGGAGTATTGACTTTAAATAATTTCAGAAAGAGATGTTGACATGCGTTCCCTCCCGCTGTCAACGGCATCGCGACAACGTTGAATCTCAAACTGTTACGAGGTGTTTGTCACTTTTCATGTAAGTGAACAACTAAATCACATCGTGGTATCATGGACTCGAAACTCAGCTATCCAAATTCGAGTAAGTATTGAATTATAAATAGGGGTATTATCACTAAAGTCCCTATATTTTCATGAATTGTCACTTTTTTAAACGTCTTTAACATATTAGTCACTTTAGTCCATTGTTTTTTCAAAATATATCACTTTAGTCCATTTGACCAAAAACTAACGGTCAACTATAACAAAATATATAAAAATACAATTTTACCCTTATTATTATTTTCAAAATTTTACCCTTATTATTATTTTCAAATTTTTTCTTTTAGTCCCTTTAGTTTCAATAATAGCTGGTCAACCCTTAAAAAAAATTAAAATGACTCCATCAAGGTTGAAACTTGAAAAACACAAGCTTTAACCAGCTAAGCTACACTAGCTCATTGTTAAAGATTTGTTGATTTAAATGTATATATATATAGTTATATAATTTGTTTAAACTAATTTAAATCTATTTATATAATTTAAAATAAACTCATATATATATATTTTTTAAAATATACTCATATTTCATAATAATATATAAAAACATATTTATTAAAATGAAAAAAAAATAACAAAACAAAAGAAAACCTAGAAAATCCAAAAAATCAAAACCCGTAATTTTTTTCTTTTTTCTTTTTTTTTGGATTTTTTTTCTTTTCAAAAAATATATTATTTCGATTTGATAAAAAAAACCAAGAAAATTAAAGCCCATAAATTGAAAAGGGAAAAAAATCAACAACAAAAATAGAATAAAAATAATAATAAACTCATATTTATATAATTTAAAATAAATTCATATATGATAATAATATATAAAAAACATTTATGAAAAATGAAAAAGAAATAACAAAACAAAAGGGAATAAAGGAAAAAAAACGTAAATTTTTTTTATTTTTTTCCTATTTTGTTGTTGATTTTTTTCCCTTTTCAATTTATGAGCTTTAATTTTCTGGGTTTTTTTATCAAATTAAAATAATATATTTTTTGAAAAGAAAAAAAATCCAAAAAAAAAAGAAAAAAGAAAAAAATTACGGGTTTTGATTTTTTGGATTTTCTAGGTTTTCTTTTGTTTTGTTATTTTCTTTTTCATTTTAATAAATATGTTTTTTTATCAAATTAAAATAATATATAGTTTAAAAAAATTATATAACTATGTATATACATTTAAATCAACAAATTTTTCAAGTTTTAACCTTGGTTCAAACCTTGATGGAGTCATTTTAATTTTTACCAAGGGTTGACCAGCTATTATTGAAACTAGAGGGATTAAAAGAAAAAATTTTAAAAATAATAATAAGGGTAAAATTGTATTTTTATATATTCTATTATAGTTGACCGTTAGTTTTTGGTCAAATTGACTAAAGTGATGTATTTTGAAAAAACAAGGGACTAAAGTGACTAATATGACAAAGACGTTTAAAAAAGTGACAATTTATAAAAAAGTAGGGACTTTAGTGATAATACCCCTTATAAATAATTTACATAATTTGTGATTTTGCTCATGCATTACTATTTTAGTGAATCAATTCAATTATTGATACTTACAAATTTTAATTTTATTATTTTTAATTGGATTGTTTATCTTTAATAGCTACGATGAACAGCTAGACAGGGCCATGATTTTGGGCTCAACATAGTTTGCTTGCCACGTCTGACTTCCCACTACGAGGACATAGTGAGCCTTGAGATGAAAGGTATATAGGAAATATTCATATACTAGTTGTCACATTAAGATGAAGGTATATGAAAAATATACAAAAGAGCTTTAATTGCCAAGCGAAGCCACCATAAACATGGTTTGTTAAACTTGCTAGTATATCTAAATTCGAAGTTGTCAAATACTGACATTACATAAATCTGAAACGAGTTGAGACTGTTAATCACTACGAATAGGCTTGTTAACCCCATAAGCGCTTTTGATGTGTCATGTCCATGATGTTTGTACAAGGCATCTGACATTCCTCCATTTGCAAGTATCTGCCAACAAACTGTACACATATTATACTAGTTGTTTGTACATTTTTTATTAATTGTTATGCAATGAATGCAAGGGCATCGTCAAAATCAATGGTTGGTGTGGCACTCAGACTATTATACCCTATAGAACACGAACCAAGATCACAGATATTAAAATCTCGGAATTCAAACCAATACCTGGACCAAATTGGATCCATCTTTTGGATGAAATGCGAGCGGTTGTAATAGTAAATGTTATCCATATTTACATCTATTTTTTATTCAAGCCTAACATATAATCTAATATAATTTAAATTTCGTAGTAAGAGAAAATGAGTAATCCCTTTATCATAAGGGTTGGAGAAACAACAATAGTTTAGGATACCAATTGCTGCCAATTGCTTTGTAGATAGCCTTGTTCAATGGCCTTGTGGACATCTTTCATTGATTGTAACCATTTTATAGTTATTTAGTATTATGTTAAGTAAAATTGTATCTTCTTTTATTGGTGGAATTGGAAATTCGATTCCTAGACCGTTTTTATAGATTTCATATGCTAATTTGTTAGGGTATTTGATGGTTATTATTCAACCTGTTGATACGCATAAAACAGAGTAGTGAAAATGTTAAATTTAACTAGTATAGGCTATTTGTTATTCACTTGTTCTACATACTTATATTTGTTTACTTTTAAACTTATTCAACTCAATTATGAGATTAAATCCATGGAAAACCTTTGATAATCAGAAATTTAAATCAAAATATTTAATTGATTGAAAATAAAAAAATTACATTAAATTTATTTAAAAATATTTTTTTTGAAATATTATAAAATAAATATTTTAGAAATAATTTAAATTAATCTTATAAGTAAAACCAATTTTAAAAAATTAATCTTATATTGTCAAATCTCAATTTACGTGCAACAAACATTTTAACAATTTGTTTTGTAAGAAGCAAGTTTGGCACAAAATCATATATCAATTGACCTTGCGGTAGCCTTGTATAACGCCTCTCACTCATCTTTCCGGCCTACAAAATTTAAATTATATTAGGTTCGAATAAGATGCTAGTCTTGACTGTTGAACAAATATATCTAAAATAGGGGTATCATTTACTACCACAACTGTCTGCAGTACATCTAAACTCTATATCTCATCTGCTCCGAGATAGTGGTTCGAATTCCCAGATTACAATATCACTTATCTTTATAGGAGGCGTATGAAGGGATATCACGGTCTCGGGGCCACACCAACCCTTGTATTCACAATTTGGACACTTTATCCCTCATAGTAGTCTGACCTTGCAAACTAATTTTGTTTAGCTCAAGATCATGACCGTGTGAATCGCCACTATTAAAGAAAAACAATTTACGGTGGACTAGGATTCAGGGACCTATCCATTTTTAACAAGGCCCTTCTTGCTAAACAATACTGGCGCCTGATCCATTTTCCTTGTACCTTGGCAGCTAAGGTTTTGAAGCATCGTTACTTTAGTGATTCTAATGTTTTGCAGGCTGTTTGCAATTAATGGTTCCAGTTCTTTTCTTTGGCGAAGTTTCGCGAGCTTTTGGAAGCGGGATCTCATTGGGTCTGATTCTTGGTGGAAATATCTGTGGAGGATTCGAGTTCCTTCGAAGTTCGAGATGTTCATTTGGCGTGTTTGTCGTGATTGGATACCAGCTTTTAAAAATTTGGCCAATAGAGGTATCATGGTGGATATTCGGTGCCCTATTTTTAAGGGGAGACAGGAAACAACCTTGCACGCCCTATGGTGCTGTCCCATGCTTAAGCCGATTCGAGCTATGTGCCAGTTCATGAAAGGTTTTAAGGTTAGGGATGAAATGCTTTTTGTGGATTTCATGGCTGTCTGTAGGGACCGTTTGATTTTGGAAGATTTTGAGCTGTTATGTCTGATCAACCGCCGGAATGGAAAAATTCATAATTCTATTTTGATGCTTGATGATGATCTGGCGGAATTCAAGAATGCGAACTCCTCTGTTAAGAATGTTTTCCTTCCAATATGTTGTGGAGCCCTCCTGCTATCGGACAACTGAAGATGAATATTGATGCAGCTTTAGACGCGGAATCAGGCAGAGTGGGTGTCGGGATCATCATTCGTAATCATTTGGGAGAGGTGATGGCGTCCAGTGCCCAGTCTGTGGATGCTGGTTACTCCCCCCAGGTGGCTGAGGCTTTAGCTATTTTCAGGGGTTTGATTTTTGCTCGAGATTCGGGGCTTCTACCCTGTTCTGTGGAGTCTGATGCTCAGGTTATTGTTAATCTTATTAATTCTGATGATACTCCTCTCTCTCTCTCTGAGGTCGGTCTGATTGTTAGTGACATTAATAGATTCGTGGGTAGTGTTCGGGGTTGCTCAATTAGCTTTGTTCCTAGGACAGCGAATCAGGCTGCTCATGGTCTAGCGAAATTCAGCTTGTCGGCTAACTTCGACAGTTTTTGGATGGAGGAAGTCCCGCCTTGTGTGGCTTCCCACGTTCAGGAGGATTGTCTTGTCTTGATGTAATCTTTTGCGTTAATGAATTTTACCTTTCAGAAAAAACAATTTAAAACATATAATGATCATGAGTAATGATGCCTCTATCTTGTGATAGTGACACAAAAATGACTTTAATCCATATGAAGTTTTTGAATGATTGGGTTCGTATATTTAAAATAAAATCTCGTAATTATCAATAATTTAATTGATTCACTGATACAGTGTCCTTTCAAAAATTTTATACATAGCTTCAATATGCTGAAAGAATAAACCTTGCAAAAACGATGACCGAGTAATGTATGATCAAAAATAAATTGTATCAACCAGTCTTAAAAAAGATCGAGAATAATCACTACATTCATTGGTATTACCTATAACTTAAAAGGGCAAATATATATATATATATATATATATATTCAAAACTTATGTAAATTATTTATATTTCAATACTTACTCTAATTTGGATAGCAGTGTTTTGAGTCTACAAATAAGCTATGCTATGATTCAGGTGCTCTGTTGCATGAAAAGTGAGAAACACCTCGTAAGTAATTCGAGGTTTAGCGTCATGGCGATACCGGGTGGGAATGCATCATGTGGTCTCTCCTCCTGAAATTATTTAAAATCAAATATTACTATCAATTTCAAAACTTTTAAATATAAAATCTCAACATTTATACATAAAATTAAGCAATTATATATTTCAAATTATTTTGGATGAAATTAATTATATTTAATAAAAAAATATATAAGTACTTTTTTGTAGTAAAAAAAAGTACTTTTATTTCGACCTAAATTGATGTATTTCAAAAATTATTTTTGGATGAAATTATATAGGTTTATAAAGAAAAAATAGGTAATAATTTGTGTATTTTGGGCTTTAGATCAGGTGTTGTAATTCTTTTTTTTTTTTAATATTACAATAATTCGATATTTAAAGAGAGGGGACGCACTCCAACTTACAACTTCAATGTACTTATATTTATATGCTTAGATATTTTTTAATTTGTAGTGCAATTGATTATTTTTATTTGTTAATTGACCGGTATAATACGGAAGATTTTAATATTTTATGTTCCAGCTAAAGATCAAAAACAAAACTAAATGCTTAATTAGTAATAAATAATGTTACTTTGTCTAAAGTTGCAGTTGAAGATCAAAAACAAAACAAAATGCTCAATTAGTAATGAGTAATGTTACTTTGCCTAAATCTAGTGTACAAATTATGTGACATCACTATAATCCATTCATTTAAATCATACAAATCTAATACAATTTAAATGAATGAATTGTAGTAATGCAACATCATTTGGGTATGACCGCACCAAAATACGCGCTCGCAATAGTACGGGGCCGTGGTGTAGTACAATAGCAAATAAGATTCGTTCCCACGGGGAATGAGGAATTGAGTATCACAATTGATTGATTTAACCGCTATTCAAACAAGCAAATCATTGACATTTCAAGAATGCGAAATAAACCTAACTACACAATAGTTACTAAGTAATGAATGGAAACTAAAATAAGTAAGCGACACAGTCGAACACGAAGTTGTATAACGTATGAGAATGAGGCTAAGGCTTCGAATCCACCTTTCCAACTCTCATCAACTCATGACACATCATTTGGATAAATTATGCAAGTGTATATATAGATTCGTATGCCCAAAAATTGTCTCTAACTTCTTTCAAGTGAATAAAGACAACATTTATATGCACCAACAACCTATTTCTACATGGTTATCCGATCTACATACAAATTCATTAACAGCTATGGCATACAATAGAATCCTACAAGCTAGCATCACATATTTCTATCTTACTAGACTTGTATCGGGCATTTCATCGAGCACGTGGTGTGCTTAACCTTTCGGTCCTTCACACAACTACTAAAACATCATCTAAGTGGTAGCTAAACACCTAGAAGCATTAAGCATAAGAAATACACATACATAACACATTGTAATTGAATTAATGTGATGGTCTTCATTGATGATTCATGGATAAGGTTTCATCTAGACTTTAGCCAAGATGAAGTTAGTTCATATTACAATCAATGGCTACAAAAGATATATAAATCAAACAAGCCATCTCAAATAAAGTACAATAAATAAGAAGGTAAAAGTTTAGAGTAAACTAATGTGAAGAACTTCTCATTAGTGGCTTGAAGTGCTTGCTTTGATCTCCCCTTTGATGCTTCCCTCAAATGTTCCAAGAATAGGTTTAGATGGTGGGAAATGAGGTTTGGATGATGGATTTAATGTTAGATGTAGTGGTTTGTATTTATGGAAGGGGAAATGTGTTCTTGGAGTATTTGTGGGGAAGGTTTCTTCTCTTTTTGTGCTGGGAAGAAGAAGATTTTAAGAGACAAAGAATAGGGAATTATATAGGAAAACCAATAATTGAGGGGCAAAAGGGTCCAAAAACCCTTCGTCGACCTAATGCGACATGTGAGGCGACATGGGCAAGTCGCCTCCCATGTCACCACTTCTCCTGGAAAAACCCACAGTGCAACAGGTGACATCATAGGCGACATGGGCAAGTCACCTCCCATGTCGCCTCTTCTCGGCAAAATCCTCACAGTGTATCAGGCGACCTTCTAGGCGACATGGGCAAGTCGCCTCCCATGTCGCCACTTCTTCTGAAGCAGAAACCTCAAATCTTGACAGTGTATCAGGCGACCTCCTAGGCTACATGGGGAAGTCCCCTCCCATGTCGCCACTTCTTTTGGAAAACAGACAGTGTGAAAGGCTACATCACATGCGACATGGGGAAGTCGCCTCTCATGTCGCCTCTGCTCTAAGTAGCTCACGACACATTTTTCACACCTACAACAAACTAGCTCCTTTTTGCTCCGAAAGTGAGAAAAACATACCGGGAGCTCAAAACTAAACGACGCCCTGCACAATACGATAAACAATTAAATATAGGGCTAAAGCTCGGAAAATAAGCAAAAAACATGGCAAAGTATGGGGTTACACCAAGTGTAAATATGACATATCAAATACCCCCAAACTTATATTTTGCTCGCCCCGAGGGAAACCAAAACTAAAATAAACTGCGATAGGCCTATGAAATTTAGTCACAATTGAGGTCACAACGCAAGCTTAAACCAAAACTAAAATTCTGCCGAGCCAACAAAAGAATGAGATGCGACATTGGGTGAACTAAGGCATAGACATGTGCATGCTAAGGCTATCGAGTGAAAGCTAGAGATATATAGGCCAAGATGCTACAACACTAAGGATTGCAATTCCAGACAACATAGCAAACTTGGCTTCGAAAGTATCGAACACAAGAGTCATGTAATAGCATTTCGCCTTGACTCTAAGCCTCACAAGATTTCTCTCATTTTATCACTCAGAACCTAGGCTCACTCACCAAACATATGCGGGATGAAGTTTATGTACAAAAATTTTTCAAAAATACACGCATATGGAAAATTTTTAAGAACGCTCATGATTTCACTTCATAGACCTCAAGAATGAAATCAAACATTAAGAACACCCTTGTTTACAAGTTAGACTCCTCCTAAAGATCAATTAGGACTTCTTTTTAAGCTCAAGTAAGGTCTTGGATAAGGAGGTGATGGAGAGACCTGGTGGATACAGAATTATTGGTTGGCTAATGATCATACTAGATTCTTCTATTTGGTACACTTGTAATCCCTCATTTAGCGTATAGGCATTTAAAACAATTATTAAACACTTGTACAATTTGTACTTGCTCACATTTGGGTAACAAATTTCAACATTGAACTACGAAGGCTTTTATACATTTTACAATTTGGCACAAATAACTTTGGTGCAGCCTATAACTTTAGTACAAAAATACAAAACGAGCCTCAGTACACGCTACTTGCAACCATTTCGGCACAATCTTCTTGGGCTTCAATTTTTCATTCTTCATGTATTCTAGCCATGATCATTGCTTTGGGGTGGCCAAGTGTTTGGATTAAATGTGGTGTTGAAGTAACTTGGGTTGATATAGTGATTTAGCTAAGTGTATGGGTCAATTTGTTTTGGACATTAATGCATTCTCACACAAGTTTAAGGGACGTGTTTGGGTCATTTTAGTGAGAACACGCATTGCCTACGTCATCTTTAAAGGAATGAGTCTAACACGCAAACAAGGGAAACATGAGGGTAATTTAAAAGATTTGCTCTTTAATGGTCAATGCAGTGAAAAGAGGCCCTTTTAATAGCCTAATATCTAATTGATGAGTACAAGAGTCAACAACAAAAATCACTCTCTATGGACTCACTTTTGGCTCTGAAACTTACACGGGTAGCCTCTACTAATGATCTAAACATCTCAGGCGCGCTACCCTTTTCAGCCAAGACACGCAAGGTCTAGTAAGGTGTGTGTAAGCCATGTGGTGCAGCTTTGCCCAATACCACCCCAGCCTAGACTCAAGAAAGCAAAAGCATGCTACAGTTTATACCACAGCACAGCCCAAAAACATTTCAACAAACAAAATTAATTGCTCAAAAATTTGGCCCCAATAGCAGAAATTTTCAAAAATTTTATCCAGGAAATTCAATTTAAAAACAACTATACACCGTTCAATGACCGTAAGCGAACAGTACCCCCAAACTTAAATCAAACATTGTCCCCAATGTTTGTACAATTGAAAATTTTGGACAATGAAAGCTTAAAGCAAATTGGAACGACAATAAAACTTCCGTAAAATTCGGTCAAAAAGCAAACCTAAACTAGGCACAAACAATTCCGCACACCTAGTTCTAATCAAAAATTTAGGTTATGCAAAATAGAAAGGAGATAGTAATAAAGCATATGCAAGTTATAAAGTAAATAAATCCGTAAAAGTTACCAACTAAAAAATCCGAAACTAAAAACTAAAAACCAATGGAACAATTCTAAAATCCGACTACTACAATGTAACATTTATAAAATGAGATAGACAAATGAAAGGGAAAATATAAATAGAACAGCAAACTATGAGTCATGCTCCGGCTGAGATGGATCGCGACCACCCTGGTGAGACGGCTCGCCTGGCCCAGATGTGCTCTGATCACGGCGGACAAAACCTATGTTAATGTCGGCATCGCTGAGTCCCTGAATGACTGCACTCATCTGAGTCCTCATTGACTAAAATGCATTCTAGTTCTTCACTTGGTTTGCATTCATCTGAATCTTCATGTCCTGGACCACCCTCATAACCTGCCGTAGTGTTGGCTCTGGATCATCTGCCTCAACATCCGGGTCGTTCTCTGAATCCTGCCCGTCGTAATCCACATCAGCCTCCTCATCCGTGTCCAACTCAAAGTCATCATCTAGTGCCCCTCCATCTATCAAAACACTACCCATTTTCCTTGCAATCGTATTGTACACCTTTTTTTCACAGTTGGAAGTTGGAGAGCGCATCGACCATCCGCCATTCTACACATCAATACCAGTCTCTTCACAGAAATACGTAATCAAGCATGAAAAAGGGAGTGCAACCCTAGTAGAGCGGCTAGCGTCATAAAGTTCCTTCATAATGATCTGCCAGATGTCTATTAGGATCTCATTTCGTGTACAAAATACATATCGGGCCGGTTCATAGTGAACCACGGTATGGTACGGTACGAGCTAGGGGTCAGGAAGAAGCTGAAAAACAAGTACCAAAAGGCTGTGTCAATCTTCAGCTGCAAGTATAACAGTGGGACCTGATAAGGATTCCACCTATAACTCCTAGATATTCTCAAATCAGCAGCCAAATTCCTATTGTGTGGAGTGAAGCTCTCATGCCCCGGCAATCCCTCAACAAGAGAAGGGATGCCAAACGTGCCATACCATGCGTTGATCTTCGCCGCAGTGATAACAACCTCACGGCCCTGAACCATAATAGGGTGCCTCGCTGAAAACCATGTCGGCACCATAGCAACATAAAAATCGTATACAAGCTCCTAAGCATAGTGATTCGGTGTTCGCACAAATCCATTCCAACCCATGGTTCAGACAGTGTGGGGGACAAAAGTCGAAGCAAGGACCTCTAAATCAACTCCCCGCTCCAGGCGAATCCTCCTCCTTGAAAATCTTCTCAATCTGATCGGAAAATCGGGATTCGGAGCGCCCGGAGCAACATCCGTCATAGCATAGTCCTCGTTGGACCTGGAACTCTGACCTCTGCCCGATTTCTTGCCCCTGGCAGAACCCTGGCCAACATTCCTAGCACACTTTCTCGGCATTGTCACAATAAAACAAACAACTACAACCAATATTTTATTAGCAAATCACCAAAATACAACCAAAATTTTGCCAATAAACATTCAAAAATACATTACTTTAAACAAACTACCATATGTTGCCAATAAACAACCTCAAATACTTCCCAAAATTCGGCCAACAACAACACCAACTACAAAAATTTAGCCAACACTCAAATGCCATACCAAAATTTCGGCCAAAACAAGATTAGCAATACAAACTACAAAATATTCAATCAACAAGTAGGCCACACCTTTAAACTTCTTCTATAACCGAAATAAACAACAACTACAACCAAATCTAATCAAAATCACACCCAAAATCAACAAAAATACTTCAAAACTTCTCTAAAGAACTCATAAGAAGTCAAGAAGAGAATGGCAACAAAAGGCTTCAATTGAAAGTGCAAAGCAAAGATTAAGATGTAGGATTACCTCTTGTTGAAGCCCCAAACTTGATTTCACCAACTGATTAGATTTGGAGTTATTTAGGGCAAAATACACGATTTCGTCATTTAAAACCAGTTTTCCAGCCAAAGCGACATTCAAGGCGACATTCAAGGTGATATATAAGTGGCCTTGAACATGTCGCCTTACACAAAAACGACGCCGTATGAATTAGTGATCAACACAGAAGTGACATTCAAGGCAACATGTGAGATGTCTCCTCACATGTCGCCTTACACACTGCCAGGATTTTTCATACCTGGTTCAAAAATTCCAAAAATTGCTTTCCAACCCTGCAAACATCAAAAACTAGCAAACCAACATTAAATACTCCTAATCTAAGATTGGAAATCATCAAAATGAAAGTTCAACTATACGAACCGAAAATACACTATTTACATCAAAATTGTGGTACCTCCCTCTCGATCTAGTTAGATTCCACGAATTGAACCTTGGTAGCGGGCTCGTCACACGCCCCTGGTTTTTTCAACCTTTGTGAGGCATCAAACATCCTCACCCAACATCCATTCACTTCTCGTATCTGCTCAATGCCACACATGTTCTTCATTCTCTTGTTCCTTTTCTCCACTTTCCTCTCCACTTTCACTTTTGGAGGTTCCTTGACCTTGTTAACGACTATATGTGAGTCAAACTTGCCACTCTCCTTCGTCTTTTTTATTGGAGCACCATTAACTGTACTTGACTTAGGCAGCTTCTTCAAAATGTCTCGCCTGGAAACTTCCTCCACTTGAGGGTCAACTCTATCAACTCTGAGACATGCTTAGGATAGTGAAGGGCTCTCGGTGGGTTTGAACATATTGAACACAACGTTTTCATCTTCAATCCTCAAAGTTAACTTGTCTTCCTTAAGATCAATCAAGGCCCCACTAGTGTTCAAGAATGGTCTCCCCATAATTAACGGAATCTCAACATCTTCCTCCATTTCTAAAATTACAAAATCAATCGGAAGGAAGAAATTACCCACTTTCATCAAGACATCTTCTATAATTCCATATGGGTACTTGACAGAACGATCTGCCAATTAGAGAGTCACTCTTATAGGCTTCATTTTGCCAACCCCTAACTTCTTGAAAACAGAAAATGGCATTAAGTTGGCACTCGTTCCCGAGTCGATTAGTGCTTGTCCGAACTCCAAATTCCCAATTTTGTAAGGAATTGTGAACTTTCCCAGATCTTTCAATTTTGGGGGAAGCTTATTTTAAAGGATGGCACTGCATTCCTCATTGAACGGCACCATCTCGAAGTCTTCGAGTTTCTTCTTGTTTGCCAAAAGCTCCTTCAAGAATTTTGCATACTTAGGCATTTGAGCTAATGCTTGGGCGAAAGGGATATTTATGTGAATCTTTCTGAAAATCTCCAAGAATTTGGCATAACTCTGAGAATCCTTGTGTTTCTTTAGCCTTTGAGGATAAGGAATATGTGGCACATAAGCTTTCACTTGTGGTGGAGGAGGAAGATCAAAAGTTATCTCGGGTAGGTTGTCATCCACCTTGCCTTTATTTTTTTGTTCATGAGATGTAGCGTCTTTACCACTCTTCTCAACTTCTTCTTGAGTTTTCTCATTTTTCTCCATGCCAAAATCAACCGGTAGCTCTACCTATTTCCCGCATCTCAAAAATATCGCCTTGCACTACTCTTTTGGGTTTGTGATTGTATCACTAGGCAAGGTCCCTTGTTGTCTTGCTTGGGCACCCTTCGCTAGCTGGCCAACTTGCACCTCAAGGTTTTGAATGGCGGCTTGGCTATGTTGAGCTATTTGATCCATTTTTAAATCAAGCTTCTTCAATGTTGCATCTTGGGTATCCATGCGGTTATCTATCTTCACAAGGTATTTGGAGAGTAGATCTTCAAGAGCCGGTTTCCTTTCCGCTTGGTTGTTGGCAATTTGGTTCTGAAAACCGGTGAAAATACACTCTTAACTTGTGTCTACAACCTAGAGGGGGGGGGGGGGGGGGGGGGGTGAATGGGTTGTTAATCGATTATTACCAATTTTTCGATTAGTCAATATTAAACAAATAACCCAATTAAAACAAACATACAAAATCAAGTGTAAAGTGCGGAATAATAAATAACACTTGATTTTTACATGGAAACCCTTAAACAAAGGGAAAAACCACGGGCTATCCTTCTAGCCACACACGATCCTCAAATCCACTATATGAGTAAAAAGTTACACCCTCAAGTGATACTCGGACTCTCACTCTAGATAACCTCAGGCTATGGACACTACCACTCGCCACTCTTGGTTCTATCCCTTGTGATATCCACTGATACACTACTATTGGCGTGAGCACCTCCTACTCTACCCGCAGGCCTTTTACAATGGATTCTTGACCAATGCTTGCCAACCACAACTTGGTTGCAAGACTTCAATGCTTGTGCAACTTCACCCCGAAGCCACAAGACTTTGACTCAATGAAGAGAATTATGTGTCTATGTGATCATGTAAATGATGCTCAATGGAAATTATGCTAGACAACACAAATTGCTCAACTAGGAGTTTGTAGAAACAAATCCAAGTTGTCAAATGTCTAAATGCAAGGCATAAAGACTTAGCTAAATGTTATCAATAACAACCAATCCTAGCTATCACAACAATCACAATGAATCAACAAATATGCTTACAATGTATTCAATATAAACTTCGCATATATTCATGTGATTAAGACAAGACATTTAATCATTCACTAAATGCAAGTCTTAGACAAAAGTCTATCAACAAACAAACTCAATTAGATTTGTAGAGAATTTCCAACAAACTAATTGTTACACAAAATAAGCATAAACATTCAATAAGCTTAACTAGTTGATTAAGAATCAATATTTCAACCTAGTTATCAATGAATCACAAATGAATGTTTATGACCTAGCTTTTAGGCAAAAATGACCTAATCAATTAAGCTATCAAAATACAAACCCAATCATGTTATCAAGACTCATAAATATGCAATAATAGAGTCTAGGTATTTAATCATGCAATAAATACCTAATCTAGAGTAAGAAGAACAATAAATGATATTCAAAGAAGTTCTTGCTTACCTAGTCATGAAACAATGGAGACTCATACTCAAATGATGTTGAATGATGCAAGATGGAGATGGGTTTTGGGTTTGGAGAGTCAAAGAAGCTTTCTTGAAGCTTTCTCTCTCTAGGAGCTCTAACCTCTCTCTAAAAATGAATTTTTGAGCTCTTGGTTGGCCAAGAAGAGAAGAGGAAGAATATATATGAAGCCTTAGTTAAAACTACGTCGTTTTGAACTTGGGAAACAGAATCCCGTCAAAACCGCTTGCTAGACCGCGGCACAGGTAAGTGTCCAGACCGCGGTACATACAGCAGTGCACCGTCTGGACTACACCGCGGTTGGGACCGCTGTTCGTGCAAGTGCACAGGTCGCGGTCCACGTCGCGCATGACGCACTGAAGAATACTGCTCCGTGCGCCACGGTGCAAGCAAAGCCTGCCGAGCGGTCTAGGCCGCGCCAAAGGGAAAAATCCCTTTTTAACACTCAAGACAAAAGTCAATCTTACATGAATGTTGTGCAAGTGTGAAGTGAGTGAGATGCACACAATGAAGCACAATTAACATGTCAAACATGTTATCAACTAAGATACAATGCAAGATATGATATCTAATGTAAGCTAGTGAGTGTTTTAGAAAAGGATGCACACTTATACAAACAATAAAGAACACAAATGCAAGATAAACAAAACATGCATGAAGTGTGTGTGTGTGCACCTAAACTCTTCAAGAGACAAAGTCAAGTGAATATACCTTTTGCTCTTGAAGTCATGGAGATGCTTGGAAGCTTGCCAATGCGGACCTAAGCTACCCATTACACAATCATCCCCAATGTGGTGGTTTGTCATGAAATAAGCCAATCATAAAATCGAGGTCCTTACAACCGGGATTTTATCGGTTGTATGCTTGAGGTTGCTGCTGATTTTCGAAACCGAGGTGCTGTCTTTGTTGGGGTTGGTTGTCTTTCCAAGAAAATTTGGACTGTTCCTTCATCCAGGGTTGTATGTATTGGAGAATGGGTTGTTTTACGGGTTTTGGTTGGTTTGTTGATTGTTGAAGTTCCTATTGTAGTCGACAAAAGCTATTTGATCTGAAGACTCCAAAGCAAATGGATTCCCTTCTTAACAATCTGAACTCTAATGCGGACCCATGCACAACTCACAATTAGCAACATTGGCGTGACTAGTCTCAACATTCATCTTGTTCACTTTCTTGGTGAGCACTTCCAGTTAAGCCTTCACACTTGCCATCTCCCCCACTTCAAATACTTTGGGACTCTTCTTCAGAATTTGTCTCTCACCACCCTAATGGCTATTGTCGATGGCCATTTCTTCCACTAGCTCAAAAGCCGCATCCGTGGTCTTCTTCATTAATGAGCCTCCTGATGTTGCATCTACCAAACAGTGATTCCTTGGTAGAAAGATTACAAAACTTGCCACTTTGCTAGTCCATTGTGTGGACATTTTCTAATGAGTTCCTTGAATCTCTCCCAATCATCATAGAGATTCTCATCTTCAAATTGGGCAAAATTGGTGATTTCATTTCGAAGGCAGGCAGCTTTCCTCGGTGGAAAGTACTTGTTCAAGAACTACTGAGCCACTTGGTCGAAGGTATCAAGAGAATCTGGTGGTAATGACTGTAACCATGCCTTCACCCTATCTTTCAGGGAGAAAGGAAACAACTTTAGCTTGATGAAGTTTTCTGAAACTCCATTATACCGGAAGGTATCACATATCTCATTGAAGCTCTGAAGATGGGAGTTTGGATCTTCCTGGGGCAGCCCGTAGAACTGAACAGTAGCAGCAATCATCGAAATAAGTGCCGGCTTAATTTCAAAGCTGTTGGCTGCTGTTGTTGATCTTCTAATGGCGGATATGGTCTGATCCACCCTAGGCATCAGATAATCATGCAGAGTCCTCCCATCTACCTCGACAGCACCATCTTGTTCTTGATTTGGTACTTGAACTAGTAGTGGTGCTTAATTTGGATTTTCCATAGTTCTAGCTTGTCTTCGATTCCGGCGATTCCTCCTTGCAGTTGCTTCAATATCCGGATCGAATTGCAAGTCTTGTGGATTGTTACTCCTTGTACGTCGGTATATGCAAGAGCAACCGCCTATAGTCAAGAGAAAACAATACACAAAGTAAGAGGTCTAAATTAGCAATAAACCAACTAGTAGTGATATCAATATACCGCTCATTCCCCGGCAACGGCGCCGAAAATTGACCTCACTAAAATAAGCGCTCGCAATAGTACGAGGTTGTGGTGTAGTACAATAGCAAATAAGATTCGTTCCCACATGGAATGAGGAATTGAGTATCACAATTGATTGATTTAACCGCTATTCAGACAAGCAAATCATTGACATTTCAAGAATGCGAAATAAACCTAACTACACAATAGTTTAAGTAATGAATGGAAACTAAAATAAGCAAGCAACACAGTCGAACACGAAATTGTATAACGTATGAGAATGAGGCTAAGGCTTCGAATCCACCTTTCCAATTCTCATCAACTCAAGACATATCATTTGGATAAATTATGCAAGTGTATATATAGATTCGTATGCCCAGAAATTGTCTCTAACCTCTTTCAAGTGAATAAAGACAACATTTATATGCACCAACAACCTATTTCTACATGGTTATCCGATCTATATACAAATTCATTAACAGCTATGGCATACAATAGAATCCTACAAGCTAGCATCACATATTTCTATCTTACTAGACTTGTATCGGGCATTTCATCGAGCACGTGGTGCTTCACCTTTCTGTCTTTCACACAACAGCCAAAACATCATCTAAGTGGTAGCTAAGCATCTAAAAGCATTAAGCATAAGAAATACACATACATAACACATTGCAATGGAATTAATGTGATGGTCTTCATTGATGATTCATGGATAAGGTTTCATCTAGGCTTTAGCCAAGATAAAGTTAGTTCATATTACAATCAATGGCTACAAAAGATATATAAATCAAACAAGCCATCTCAAATAAAGCACAATAAATAAGGAGGTAAAAGTTTAGAGTAAACTAATGTGAAGAACTCCTCCTTGGTGGCTTGAAGTGCTTGCTTTGATCTCCCCATTGATGCTTCCCTCAAATGTTCCAAGAATAGGTTGAGATGGTGGGAAATGAGGTTTGGATGGTGGATTTAAGGTTAGATGTAGTGGTTTGTATTTATGGAAGGGGAAATGTGTTCTTAGAGTATTTGTGGGGAAGATTTCTTGTCTTTTTGTGCTGGGAAGAAGAAGATTTTAAGAGACAAAGAAGAGGGAATTATATAGGAAAACCAATAATTGAGGGGCAAAAGGGTCCAAAAACCCTTCGTCGACCAAAGGCAACATTTGAGGCGACATGGGCAAGTCGCCTCCCATGTAACCACTTCTCTTGGAAAAACCCATAGTGCAACAGGCGACATCATAGGCGACATGGGCAAGTCACCTCCCATGTCGCCTCTTCTCGGCAAAATCCTCACAGTGTATCAGGCGACCTTCTAGGCGACCTTCTAGGCGACCTTCTAGGCGACATGGGCAAGTCGCCTCCCATGTCGCCACTTCTTCTGGAGCAGAAACCTCAAATCTTGACAGTGTATCAAGAGACCTCCTAGGCGACATGGGGAAGTCGCCTCCCATATCCCCACTTCTTCTGGAAAACAGACAGTGTGAAAGGCTACATCACAGGCGACATGGGGAAATCGCCTCTCATGTCACCTCTGCTCTAAGTAACTCACGACCCATTTTTCACATCTACAACAAACTAGCTCTTTTTTTCTCCGAAAGTGAGAAAAATATACTGGGAGCTCAAAACTAAACGACGCCCTGCACAATACGATAAACAAATTAAATATTGGGCTAAAGCTCGGAAAATAAGCGAAAAACATAGGAAAATCTGAGGTTACACCAAGTGTAAATATGACATATCAGGGTACCGGATCTGGATACCAAATTTAAGTAAGGTAGCATTATTGTAATAATATTACATTTAGATCCTTTCGAAAATAAAGGATCTCATCCCTCCTCTCCCATAGTCACCCATACTTAAACTCTATCACCATTATCTATGAAGCAAAACCATCTCTCAAGCCAAAATCTACTTCATAAAAGGAAAATTTCTGAAAATAAATATTTGTTTCTCCTTTTTAAAAATTAATCTTTATTATTATTTGTTGTGATGTGGCACCTGATTTATCAATGTAATCCGAAACAGTAAAGAGAGAAATGAGTTTTGCTATGTTTGGGATTGCTTTTACTTGAGAAATAATCTTTTATTTCTCAAGTTTTGAGCAAATAGATGTTTGGTAAACTTTCCAAAAACAATTTATTTCAGAATTTGCTCCTCCAACAATCAGCTTTTGATAAGTTTGGTGGGGGTTGCTTTTGGAAGCAAAAGCTGAATTTTTAGTTCAGAAATATCCAAAATATCCTCACTATTTTATTAAAAGACAATATTACCCTTATATTTAATAATGATATAATAAAACCTAAAAAATATATCTCTAACAAAAAAACTAAAAAATATAAAAACTGTGGCCGCCGGACGTAAACCTCAGAGGACCAATAGAATTCTCAGTCACTTGAGGAGGATCGACTGCCTCCGGCGACGCCCGATCTAAACCCACCGGCGAAAGCAAAGGCAAGGAAAGATGAACCTCGTCTCTTCCACACCGGGTCACCCAATTCGAACCCGACCCAGGACGCCGGACGACGAACCAGAAAGCTGACGACGACGGATAGAGCGCGGACACCTGGAAAGCTGCCGGAGATAGTCGTCTCCGTTCGCCGGTGGATCTAGATCCAGATTCGGCGTCGCCGGAGGAGGCGAAATGCCTAACGACACTGAGGTCGCCGTCACCGTCGCCGGATCTATTCCTTTGGATTTAGGTTTTTCAATTTTATTTTAATTTTTTAATATTTATTATAATTATATTTATTTTTTTAAAACATATTATAATTATATTATATATTTACTATATTTAATTTTTAAATATACAATTATTATACCAATTGATTGATGTATATTTTTGTCATTTCATCAAATATATTTTCCACCATTTCAAAAGCAAAACAATTTTAAAATTTAGATTACCAAACACTTTTCCACTTTTTTGTCCAGCAAATTATTTCTTAAATTAAGCTATAAGCGAATTAGTTTTTAAGTAAAACAATCTCAAACATAACTTTTGTTACATATTGCTTTTTAGCAATTGGTTTTAAAAAGAATTCTGTCGGTTTTGTTAAAAAGAGTATTCTAGAAGCTTTTCTATTTTGTTTTGGGAGTATTCGAGAGATTTGTATTTGATACAAAATAAGAGATTTTCTCTAATTGTTTTGTAGTTGAGAAACTGAGAGAAGAGTGAAAGAGTACCGATAAATTGTACTCTATATTTGTAATCATTTATCTGATTCATATACTATTTTATCGATAGATTTGAGTTAGGAATCGCTACATTATTATTATTTATTATTCATATATATATAAAATCATCTTTTTACTTTAATTGTCTTCACCTTTATAATCTATTATCACGTATCTAATATAAAAAATTAATGTCTAGATTATATGCTGAAAAACCCTCAGACAGTATCTATATAAATATATAAATAAAGAAAAAAAAAACAAGTTATCAAGCAAAAAACGCTAAGGGTATGCAGACCCAAAAACAAAAGGAGAAAAGCACGCATGCCATAACAAAAAGCAAAAAAGAAATAACTAATGAAATTGAAAAGACTCTTTGCTCATACAATCATTGCCAACTAAGGAAGAGTAAAAATCCGGAGTAGTAGACCACTACAAAGAGACCTCCAAACCCAAAACATGCTTAGTGAAAGCGTCTGCCTTCTGATTACCTTCCCTAAAAATATGAAATTGTATTGATTTTTGTGTTTTTTACTTTACCAAAAATAGAATTAATCAAGAGCATTAATTTATGTGAGGACAAAGTGAGGTGAGGAAAATTTTAATTAATTAATTAAACTACACTCCACATCCATATCTTGTATGTATATCCAAATTATCACAAACCCTAAATTTCTTTATCAATGCCAAAACCCTAATTACCTTCATCATAATTATAAAAATAAAAAAAAAAACAAATTGACATTTATTTAAGCAATGTAAAAATGAATCGTTAATTGGGGACTTGGGAGAATTTTCTTAACATGCATGTAATATTTTGTGATCAAATTCGTCATCATTAAAGAATATTAATTAATATACCCCAAGCGTTCTTCATCCTAAGCCAAATGAACATATTTGTTATCTACTTATCTTTATGAACAACCAAAAGCAACAAAAAAATAATCACATTTGAACCGAAATTCGAAGGTCAATAAAGAAATTGGGAATAAAAGAATTGAAGAAGAAGCTATAATATTTAGGTATACATATATCAAGAGAAGATAAACAGAGAAAGCCCAGAATGTAGTCTCTGTTTTGAATTGAACAAAATGCATATTGTTAATTGTTATTGAGCATTAGAAAATTTTAAAATTTAGAAAATTTGAAGGATGCAGAGAAATAGAACACATAAAATATAAATTATTTAATAGGGTGCAGGATCTATGGCCCCATTTTTTTACACAAGATTTTACACAATTTCTTATCCATTGGATTTAGTTGTTTGGAGGATAGATAAGATTCAATGGTTTTTGATCTCTTTTCTCCTTCTTCACTTAACATTTGTATTTCCTCTCCATATTTATTATATTCTCTCTCTTAAATTTTATTAATTTATTCTATTATCTCTCCTCCCTTAATTTGTCTTTTTCTTTTCTTTTTTCCTTAATATTTTCACGTTTATCTTTAATTTATTTTTATTTCTCTTCTTCTATTGTTCTTATTTCTCTTTCAACTTTCACTTAAAACTGAAAACTTTATTTTATGTCATCGCAAGCTCATTTTTCACTATCCTCTTTTATTTTTATTTTTATTTTTTTATCTTTTATCTTTTTATGTTTTATTTTCTGGACTATTATTATGTGATTGTTTAAAATTGATAAATAATGTTATTGTCACTAATATTTTAATGTATTTGGCATGGTGGTTTACAAACAAATTTTTTTTCTTAACTAGATTCAAAAACAATTAGATGCAATAGTATTTGGCATATAGAAATCACATCTAAGAGATATAAATAAGTAATTATGTGATATTTGGAGTTGTTCAAGTTGTTATACCTTAGCAATAGAACAGATTAGCAATCATTAGAACTCATATGAGATGATACAATTCAAGAAATTATCATTACTAATTGAATGTAGTACACAACTTTCATGTTCCAGTAATTAACTTCTTTTTTTTCTGATTTTTGGATGAAAATAAAATAAATGCAAATAATTTGTTACTGATTGTTTTTTTTATGTATCACAGCCGGTATTTCTTAAATAAAAAGGTGAAAAGATAAAAAGATAAAAAAAATTAGAAGAGAAAAAACGTGAAAATAAAAAAAATACAAAAAAGAGGAGGAAGAAAAATTAAGAGATTAGAGATATTGAATAAAATATAAATCTTGTATAAAAAAATTGTGTAAAACAAGGGGCCATGGATCTGCCCCATTTAATAGATGTGTGCTGAGTAAATTGGTGCAGGAGTAGCCACCCTTATAATAATCATTAATTACAACCAATCACTTATTACAAATTTGACAACAAACCTTAAAATCTTGTCATTATTTCCAACACTCTCTCCATAAAGTGTTCATGCCCGAAACATAAAAGGCCATAGTTACTCCCCCCATGCCCCCAAACATCACTGTAGCATTAAGTACTTTCTAAAAATTAATATCACAATTGATAATTAAAATTTTCGAAAGATTTTAGTGTTCTCACATCCTTCATAGTGAAAAATAGCAAAGGCTTTGCCTAAGGAGTAATCGGCGTCCTCGTTGGAGGAGGATGTCGGTCATCGTCCATCCTCAATCTTTGGCGGTAGCTACCACGACTGTGGTATAAATTATATTTTATTAATTTAATTTTAAATTAATTATAATTTTATTGAAATTTTTCAATTTTTTAAAATTATTAGTAGTATAAGAGCAATGGCATATTTTATGTCACTTGTAAAAGTTATATAAAAATAATATATTTAACGTATTGCTTTTAAAAAGTTAAAATTATCTTCTTTAATAATTTTGGTTTTAAAATGATAATGGGTAAAACTTTCAAAAATAATTAATCGATAATCCTTTCAAGTTTTTGCTATAAAAAATATAACAAGTTTTGATAGTCATTTTAACAAGTGAGGGTTTACTTTTAAAAAAAAAATTTCAAGAATTACAACTTTTTTTTTTTCATTTTTCACTCATTTTACTCATGCTTCTTATTCATAAAAAATGAGAAAAAATAGTTGTAGTTCTTGAAAAATTTTCAAATTTTGTTTATAAGTAGATTCATTAAATTTTCATATATTTCATCTTACTTTGTACATTAAATTTGTTTGGTCGCATAATCTTTGAATTGTTTTTTTACCATTAATTGTCCATTCAAAACACAAAGAAATGAAATCTTACCTGGTAGCATAAATTGAATCTCATATATTCAATCCGGGTAATATCTCTTTATAAGTTGTTATTAATATGAAATTCATTTAATATTATCATGTTCGTCACATTGTCCACAAAATTCATTCAATATAATTAACAGTTAAGTAAACCTTTAAAGTTAAAAAGTTAGGTAAACCTTTGGCTGACCCTCATCCGATGGTGTCACTGCTCCTCGTCCAGATTCAATTGAAAAGGCTGATGGCGCGGGTGATCACCCTCTCCCTGATATCTCCTCGGGTGGTGTTCTGCCCAAGGCTCTTTAATCCTCTCGCTTCGACTGTCTTCGCTCCAAATTAAACTTGGTTGTTTCACCCACATTCAACTTTCGGGGGATGTTAGAGATAAAATTGATTAGCTCAATCAAAGCTCAAACTCACCATTGCAGCTCAAAGATGAGTGGTCAACTCTCCAACTCAGACAGTTAACTAACGGTATATATATATAATGAATCTCCACCACCCATCTCTCTTTGAGATGGATGTTTGAGATGGATGGTGGAGATTAATAAATAGAATTTTAAAAAAACAAAAACTGAAAAAAAAAACAAAAAAAAAGAGAAAAAAAAGAGAGATGGCGATTGGATCTCCACCAAGACCCATGGATGGAGATCCTCCCCCGCTGCGAAGAGGGGAGGCACTGCGGGAGAGGTATCGCCGCCTCCAGTTCATGGCGGAGGGGCTCCGGTCTCCCTCAGCTGCGAACGGGGAAGGTCTTGTCTCCCTATGATTTAGAGAAAGAGATCTTCGATCCATATCTAGCTTGATTCGAAGGAATGGTGATAAAAATAAAAAATAAATGAAAATTGGATCAGTGGAGGCAAGACCGATCCAGATCTCCATCGTTTAAGTTCATCTTTACCGACGAAGATGGTTCAACGATCTCCTTCGAAGGTCATCTCTATCGACCACGATGGAGATCAATCTACATCTTGATCAATGGAGATGATGACCCCATCTCCATCATTGAAGTCCATCTTGAGCGACATAGATGGTTTGACGGTCTCCATCATCGAAGGCCTTCAGTGGATCTCCACCAACCTATTTTTTTTTTCTGTTTCTTTGTTTTTTAATTTTATTTTCACCGCCCATCTCAAGATGAACGGTGCAGAGAAAAAGGATTATTTTTTTTTTGGTGCAGCTCAGTCAAATATCAAATCAATTAAGCATTGTGACTGACCTTCATGAAAGGTGCAGCTCACTTTCCACAGTCATTTCCACACTTCATTGAAGATGAAACCATGTCTAGGTGTAGGAATGGCAACTTTACCCGGCTGGGCCGGGTACCCGGCCTTACCCGGGCCGGAATACCAGGGTAATACCCAGATATTTCTTACCCGGGACCAGGTAAGGAATATCCGGGTACCCGGCTGGTTGTGTACCGGCCCGGGTCCGGGTATACCCGGCTACCCGACCGGGTACACGGTTTGTACCCGGTTTAATTATTTTATTTTATTTTATTTTTAAATCTATCAAATTAAAAAAAAACATAAACCCTAATTTTTTTCAAACTTTTAAAAAATAAATTTGTTAAATTAAAAAATCCTTACCCGGTAGAAAGAATACCAGTTAAAATAAATTGTAATAAAAAAATACCGATTTTGGAATCAGTTGAAAAAGAAAAAGAGTGAAATGTGGATCAATGGAATATTTAATGTTTTGTCTAGGATTTGAGTTTCTGTTATTAATATTGTCCTACTTGTATGCTTACTGTATACTAATTAATGTAGTATTTAAATTAAAATATATATTTAAAAAATTGTAAAAAAAAATTAACAGTTTTGAAATTAATTGAAAAAGTAATAAAAAGAAATGTGAGTTAATCTAATATTTAATGTTTTGTCCAAGATTTGAGTTTATATTATTAATATTATGATATTGGTGTGTTTACTTTATCCTAATAATGTAGTATTTAAATTGTAAAAAAGAAAATATTTTTCAAAAATTGTAAAAAAAAAATTAAAACCCGGGTAAAATTCGGGTTTGGATACCCGAATGTTCAGCCAGGTCTTTCCGGGCTGGGTACCTGAATTTTAAATTCCGGATTTTTCCCGGGTGGATGCCCGGACGGTGAAAACCCGGGTACCCGGCCTGGACCCGAGTTTTTGCCATCCCTATCTAGGTGTCTAGGTTCATTGGAACTTTGCAATCCTCATAGACAATTCTATAAAAAGAATTTCGCAATTTTTTCCTAAAATGTATTGTACTAATTCACATAATTCAATTAAGAGTTTCTCTTATCTTCTGCACTTTGCAATTATTTCTCTTATAAAATGTAACTACAAATGCAAAAAGTAGATCTCTTTTACTAGTTATGTAATGTCAAAACAAGGCTTCACGCCATCATATATTTTCCAAGTTGTTCTGCCAGCAATTTAACATTGTTTCACCTTGTCTTCATCCTTCAAATATGCCATTCACCTCTATAGGGTATCTTCACTGCTCTTTTATTTTTAGCTCAATGCCACAAACTAACCAAATTAATATCTACACCAGCACTATTTACCGTTCACAAAGCCAATGTTTCTACTAAACTATCACGACACTTGCTTTGTCACATAACCACAATCACTGGCCACTCTTCAACCCCCAGACCAGCACAACCTCCACTTGTGCTTCCATCCACCATGTCCACCACTAATGTACAGACCATTTCTGCCCTAAGTGTTCCCTCTATTAGATATTTCTTCTATAACACCATTATTAAGGGCGTATTGTACTATTCTTGCCAAGACCATATAAACCTACCGCATCTACTGGGGTTTAGAAAATTATAGCATTTCCCTTTATTTTCAATATTACATTGACCCCGTCCATTAATTAAGTCACAGATAAAATGCTACCAGAAAGAAGATATCATATTAAACAAGACAGCTTAATTTCAAATTTGTACCTACAAGCTACAACTTTGATTAAAAATGGAAGAAATCTGTAGACTTGAAACTATCATCTAATTTTCTTCATGAATGATAAGTTGATCGGACAATTTATATACCTATTTGAGGTCCCCATTTCCAAGTTTTTGTTCTCGTTTTCGAGCGTATTTTTGTATATAATATGTTTGTTGAGCCTTGTGTAGGTACATATTCCCTACAATAAGGTTTTGAGCTTCAAAGTCAAGTTTGGGAGCAAAAACGATAGAAAAAGAGAATAAATGGAAGTTTTCAGAGTTGCCACTGCCTCACGGCCAAACCAAACCACGATGTGATCTGTGGTCACTCACGGCATGTTTCCTTGGTGGATCTGTCATCGAACTAGAACGCGACAAAGAGACCGCGGCACAAGTCAACTCTGCCTTCTAACAGTTTACAGGATAGGTACTGATGGTCCCAGAAACCCTAGATCGCGGTAGGACCGCAACACCAGCCTGTAACAGCAAAACACACTTTCTGTTGCTATCTAGGTGCCGTTGTCTACCTAGACCACGGCACCGATGTCTACCTAGACCGCGGCACTCTGACGCGCATATATTTTCTGTCACGGTTTCGCCGCTGTCGACCCCCGACCGCGACACACCTGATACCAAACCGCGGCATGTTGGTTTTTAGGCGAAATTTGGAGGGCAAACTTGTCGACCAGAACCGAGACCCAACTTCTTCTTCTTCATTTTCTTCATTTCCCAAGAGAGAGAGAGGAGCTTCCAAGGGCATTCATGAAGGTTTTCCTCCATGGATGTCTCTCCCACACCATTTCTACCCATCATTCACCACACTTGAGAGTTGATTGCAGATATTAGGAGTGGTCTTTAGACCAATTTCAAGCCAAGTAAAGGATGGAGCTCTTAGAGGGCTATTTAAGGGTTGTATCTACTTACTCATATCTTTGTATTTCATGTTTTCTCTTATATGTAATCCCCACTTGGGAATATTTGTAAACCAATTTGTGCTCAATATATGTGTTGTTTGTTTTTATATTTATTTGGGTTTTGATTTGTTCTTGCTATGATTGATAATCTCTTATCTTAATATGCATGTGTGTGGAGATTGGAGATTGGAAATTGTTCATGGATGGGATTAGGAGTAGATTAACTTAATTGTAGGAGTAGTTGTAATCAAATATCTCATTTGTATGTGTATATCTTTAGAAGGTCAAAATGCATTATATAGATGGATTTGAGTGTTTGTGGGTTTCGGTTGTACCTCGATGGATGACCAATCCGGGTATAACCGTAATCGCTTAGCTCCTAAGAATAGATGAAACCTGTTCTATACTTCTATGCATGGCCCTTTTGCTAGGATAGGTTTTGGCTTATGTTCATGTCCATAATGGTAGGGACTAGAGACACACTTGCTCTAGCCATGACCTTTGGGGAGTGAGAAGTGTCTCGAATCCCTTAGTTGAGACAAGAGGCGCAATTGCTCTAGCCATGACCTTTGGGGAGTGATTTGTATCTCGAATCTCTCAATAGAGAGAACAAACCCTTAACTCAAATTAAATGTGCTTAATGTCTAACAATCACTTATGTGCGCTTATGTATGGTGAGCATAAATACCTTGTGTAACCATTATCATGCATCTCTCCAATCCATCCTTTTATTTGTCACCTTAAACACTATTCTCACCCCTCCATATACTTATATTTGCATTGCATCCAATTACATTTCCTTCGCACTCGCACACACACAACCACGCTATGCTTTCACCTCACACACACCATTCTCATCACATCCGCATTCTTGTTTACATGCTTTTAAAAAACACCAGAACTCGATATGGTTAATGGATAACACCTCCCTGCGGAACGATACCCTTACTTGTTGCTATACTAGTTATTAGTCACTAGCACCTGTGAGGCTGAACTTATAAATATCTTTTGACGAGAATACAACGACACCCTCATCATAAATTGATAATAGATTTGATGTTAAAATGTATACGGCTGCAGCACCATCATTACTTCGATAACATAAGAGAAAAACATAGCCAAGGTTGCTAATAATGAGGTAAAGCAAGGGATGGTTGTGATTAATTCCCCAGACAAGAGAATGTCGTAATTTCATTCAACCTCTCAAGAGGTTCATGTAATTTAAGCGTAATGAGATTACTTCCACAATAATCACATAACATCAATTAACCATGCATATAAATTTTACAAGAGCATTCACCAAGACCGACAATGTGCATGCCCCAAATGTAATCAAAAATAAACAACAATTTACTTGTAATGGTAAAAACTAGATGCCAGCTGATGACCCTAAAGCCTAAAAGGTTTTGTCATTTACTGATTTCCTTAGCTTATAAAGTCAATATAACTAAAAGAAAATCATAAAAAAACGACACCATAGATTGGTATTCAAGTAATATGTATTTGTGACAGAGCCATAGAGTCAGCATAAACAATGTAACATGCTGGTAAATACTCATTGCTTGAGAAAAATTCAACTCGGCTGATTCTAAGTACATCGATGCTTAATATGAAAACAAAATAAATGTAAACAACACTTTATTTAACTTGTATAGTTGTATCATATCCATTAAATATCAATACACATTTAAACCGAAGAACATACTATTTTGGCAACAAAAGTAACAGGATACTGTATAAGATGAGAAAAAAAGTCTCACTCGCCACAGGTTTCATCAAACAGCCTTCATTTTGCAATTACATATGGCAAATCTTCATGAGTACAGTGTCAAGGGAAAAGAAAATGCCATACTCATATTGTTTGTCAGACATTTTTTTCATAGTTAAGCGGCTGGGACCTTTTTTCCATCTTCAATAAAGAAGATTGCAGTTTCAGGGACCTAGAACAGAGAGAGGAGGTAAAGAAAACATTAGCCACATGACCAGATTCCATGTCCAATTACTTCAACATATAAAATCTATAACTTTAAAGCTGAAAGGGTGATCAAACCTAAAAGTGTGATAATAATTACTCCTCCCAATAGAATCAGACAGACATTCACACAAAAGACCATCTTGATCTTAACTGTAATTAAATGTTCAATTTCAGACAACCACTGTGAAAAGCACATCTCTACAATCAAGGTTTCCAAATGAATCATTCCAATGTCAATGATAAAACAAAATCCCTACGTCTGGTATTTTTGTTCAATGCCTTTAATTCTTAGGTACTACCATTGATCCTAATTCTAACATGACCAAATTCAATCTTGAAGTTTTTAATTGAGGTTGTACTTGGGTCTCTATAGATTCTGGTACAAGTCATAGGTAATGTGAAAATGGTTTTCAACTTTTTCATCAGCTTAATCTTACCCCAGCTAGTCAGCAAGAAGTTTCATATATACAGAATAAATAAATAAATACTCAAACTCCATCACTCAAAAGTCTTTGACATCAGTAAATTCTGTATTTCGTATTAAGCCCTAAGTCATCATATTGAAATTTTCAGACATACAAAACCTAGTGCAGGCCCTTAACTTTCCTAAAATCAAAAAAGATTGTAAGTCTGTAATTCATTTTACTGGTAGCTTCCATAAGTGAAACAGTATAATTAAAATACTTATTGACAAAGAGATTGATCAGTACAATTACAAGAAGAATGAACATAAATCAAGAACAGCAACACTGAAGATGGTACCTCAGCTAAAATGCTGCAAGTATTAGTTTCTCTCATAGTTTTATGTTTAATAAATGACACATCAACTCTCAAGATTCTAGGTTTCATAATCCGTGTTAAGTTGACAGGAACTTGGATAATGTACACATTCAATAACATTAACAGCCATATAGGCTTAGTTTCTATCTCTATTGCATCAACATAGGGCAGAAATTCTTGATATGTAAAAGTGTGACCTGCCCTATAGCAAGTAATTAAAGAATTTCACAATTCTATATTGATCAAAATAAATAAGCAATAGAAGTTTTAAATCAGCACACAACATTGGAGGCAATGATAAGAGTATGTTACATCATGCCATGTTTCTGTGATAAACTCCACAATATCATATGATATGTCTCCTTGAACATCGATCTGATCCTTCTCAGTTGGACCCTGAAACCATTCATCCATTAAATATAAAACGTTATTAGCATTTGTAGCATGATAGATTCCATGTTTACTGCCCAAAAACAACACTCACCTTAACAACAGAAGCTCCTGTGGCAAATTTTTTCCCAAGTTTCTTTGAAGCATCACTAAGTTTAACACCTGAAATGTAATACAATGAACTAAGTGGCTGTTTGTTTTTTTATCTAAAGTCTTATAAGACCTTAATTTCTTAGACATATGGATAAGTTTTACAATTAAGATACTATGATATGTTTGTTTTTTCATTTTGGATGACTTATTACAAATGTAAAATTGATTAGATTGTGGTTCGGTTTCTTCAAAATTGGAAATTTTTGGAAAATTGATTTTTAGGGTTTTATCATGTGCGGATAAAATTGTAAATGTATGTATTATTATATAACATTTACGGAAATTTACTAAAAAAAACTCTACTATAGCACTTTTTTAATAAGATAAAAGTCAAAATTTTTTACTTTTTCTAAAAGATATATATATCTTAAAATAAGATATAAGTTGGAGAAACAAACAAACTGATTTATCTTAATTTAAGATATAAGAGGCAATAAGTCTTAGAGTGAAAAAAACAAACAACCCCTAAGTCAATGATCATAGTAATGGAACAAGAATTTCAAATTTATAAAAACATAATATATATATATATATATATATAAATCAAAGTAGGACATAGCTCACCAAAAAGTTCCAGGCCTTTTACAGTAGTAATACATTTTCTTTTGTTACGGACAACCTTTTCAATAACAACTTCCTGCTTATCCTACAGAAACAATTTAATATACAAAACAGTTATATAATGAATATTATGTGAATCATTTCATGCAAAAGATGTGAAAAATATAGATAGAATATTTTCTAGGTCATACTTTTTTCTTTATCTTTCCACCGGGAAGGCGTTTGACTTCTTCGTGCTTTGGTGCTGTAGTGGTCCAGCAACCCAGAGACAGAGATAGAGGAAAACAATGTCATCATTCCATAAATGATAAATTTTCAAGTAATGATCAGAAGTGAAAAGATAGACATGAAGAAAACTATGGAGCACATATATCATCCAAAATCAAATTTATTAATAGCCAAGGCAACACAATTAATAAGAGCAAAACAGTATAATGTAACATATGATATACATTCGAACTGCAGAAAAAGAATTTCAACTGCTTCAACCCTATCAAAAGTATTTTTTGTTTCCTATAAAAAAATATATAAAAAAAAACCTATCAAAAGTATTCTTCCACACATCCAAAACAGTAAAACAGGTAGATACATTATATAAAATTTCCACTTAGCAAACATCAATCTCAATACTTTTTCAATCAAGGAGCATATCAAATTCTAACCAATGTACTAAAAACCTGAAACTGAGTGCGGCAAACTATATTGATGAGAGTCATCCCTTGGCAGAACATTTCTTCAAAGGAGTAAAAACTTTCCTTAGGAACTCAAAAGGGTATGACTTTAGGGTTTAAAGATCCTGGTGTAATTTAAGAATATCAAGCTTCAGTTAAGATATTGGTTCTATATTATCTGCAGGGAATTTTATGCCATGGAGGAGCTACAGGTTCATAATTTTCACTGCTAATACTACTGAGCTCTTCTCCCTTATTCATGCTTAGTCTACCCAAGGTACTCTTTATCTTCTGACTTCAAACAGCTCATGGGGATGTACATATCCCATGCACTTAGCATTATCTTCAGCTGGTTTTCTCAATAAATTATTCATTTATATAGAATCTCAATAAATTGTTCCACTTTCAAAAGCAGTCCAACTGATGCTAAGATCAAGACGCTACTCTTACTTGTCTTGGATTTTCAGGATATTCAGTGAATCCAAGCATCTATGCTTCTCGTTCAAATAGCCATAGTTCTGTTCACCTAGCTTCTTGCATTGGAAACCAACAACACCACCAACCTCCTTATTTCTAGAAGTTAACCTAGACTGGTAGCCCTAACAAGCAAGAATACTTGTCGTCACTTGCGTAAAATACAGAGGTAAGTAGGTTTTATCTCCCTCCTATTCATTCCATGTAAACAAAAAAAGTAATGAGACAATTTTATCAAAAACAAAATTTTGTTTTTTAAAAAAGAAAAGATACAATCAAATGCAATTATTCATACATTGCCACCGCCTACCATGTTAACATACTTTGGCTTCATATTAAAAGGAATAATCAGTCACAGCTGGCCCTCCTCCTCCAAAAGACCAAAACAAACACCACCTTTCTCATGAATTCCTTCTCCACAGTCACTAAAGATCAACTTATGAAGAGTTGTGGTTTATACAGAATATAAGAAGAAAAAAAAGGTCAAATTTTGAAACAATTTGCCTGAGTAATCACAGTACCATACTAATTTTTTTTTTAAGCGAGTATGGTACCAATTTTGGATTTCCTTCTATTTTCCACTCTAATTCAAGAACAACTTGGCTAATTTTTCAACTATGCAACTTCATAATATTTTAAAAGCTAGTAGTAACAAAAAATAATAAAAATCCCAATAAAAGAATAAAAACTAATGCAGAATTAATCAAGCTAACCCGAAGAAGCGGAAGCGGAGAGGCTAGTGGATTGTAACTGCTCTGTGACTCTATCCTCTTCTTTTGAATTTGAGTCTGCAAATAATAACAAACAATATAAGAAACAATAATCATAACAAAAGAATCTGTGTTGACGACGATGATGATTAAAATCTGAGGAGACCTTTGGTGAGATCCGGGTAAAGATCCGGGACGTTTTGGATCAACCAGGGTTTGCATTTCTCGAAATCGGGTCCGAATTCACAGTACTCTGCGGGTAAACTGCACACCGCACAGTACACTACGCGAACAGGTTTGGGTTTCTCCGCCATTAACTTCGAATAAAGTTTCGTTTGTTTATGTTTCAAATAAAAAATAGTTTCGATTGTAGCAATTTAGGACCCGCGCGTCCTTCAGGATACCACCAGCTTAGAGAAGAACAACGTATCTTCCAAGGGATTGACTGGTGTGAACGAGAGAGACGGGAAAGAGAAGAGAGCTTTTTGTTTTATGAGAAAGTTTATGTTATGCCGAATCCGATGCCCAAAACGTAATGGCAATTTCTAAACAGAGTAAAACGATGGATTTCCACGGCGGGATTGTTATTGAAGATTGAAGCCGGTGTTTAATTCAACAGGTGTAAATCAAATTGGATAATCCGAATCCGACCCGAAAATTCGAACTAAAAAAAAGTTCACTTTCAAAAATATCTATAATGGAAATAATAGAGTAGTACTGTTGGCAATTTGCCACACCCATTACCGGTGTATTTTTGATTCATTTTTTAAAATATTGATTTGATTAAAAAAAAAATTTTAATTAAATTTTTTTTTTTCAAAACTATCATTTTTATTTATTTTTCAAATTTAACGCACCACATCTTTTATATCTTTATCTTTGATCTTTGTATACGTTTCTCTCTCCTCTATTGAACTTATTATTTTTTCTTCCTTTTTGTGAGGTTTTTTTTTTCTTCTTTTTCTTATTTCATGGTGGAAAAGAAAAAAGAAAAAAGAAATAACATGGTTGTTTCAATACAACGACAGTTTGATAAACTTCAAACTTATTGCTTGGTATCAGACAATTCTTTTAGGTGCTTTATATCATTCTCAGACAATTCTTCTCAAACAAGTCTTCCATATATTTGATATATCTCTCAAACTCTTCCATAATATTTTATACGTGTGTAAGATGCAAATTTTAGGGTTTAAGAATTAAGATTTTTTTTTTCAAGAAACAGGTTACAAGAACATGGATTTTTTTTTTTTTGAAAAGGAACGTGGGTTTTTAATAGATTTACTTTGTAGAAGAATTTATTTTTATTTTTTGCTTAAATTGTATGTCTCTAAGTAATTTTGATAAAGGAAAAAAAAACATTGCATAATTAAAAAAGTTGGGTATAAATAGATCGGTAGGGGTGTGCCAATAACACCACTCAAAAAAATAATGTTCGGATTCAGATTAATCGAATCCGAAGATAATCTAAATCTAAATCCGATCTGAATCCAGATCTGAATCTGAATCTGGTTCCACTCCCTTATATGTTGCCAACATTATAGATGTTGGGTTCCACTCCCTTATACACGTTCTGCAAATTTATAGTTTTAATTGACATAGAAAAAAATAAGAGAAAGTATCAAAATAAAATACAAATACAAGCAAAATAATAAACATACTTATACGGTGATGATGCAATTAGATCAAAATTTGTAATTGTGAGGCCAATGAATTTATGACAGGCATTAGTGCCAAAAAGACATGTACCAATGTACGAGACTGCTTCACAGATCGAATTACAAGAAGCCCATTGTAGATCTATATCTTGTATATCTTCACGTTGGTCTACGTCGACATCGACATAATCTGTTAGTCTACGTCAATCTCTATATGATCAACTCGTATATTTCCACATTAGTCCATGTTGATCTCGACATAATCCGTTGATCTACATCAACCTCTAAATGGTCATCTCTTATATCTCAATGTTTGTTTACGTCGACCTCTATATAATCAACACGTATTTCCACATTTGGTCTACTAGACCTCCTCAATAGTCAACTCGCCAAACTACAGACCATGTTGGTCTACGTCAACCTCCTCAACAGCCAACTCGTATGTCTCCAAGTCGGTTTACATCGACCTCATTAACAGTCTCACATATCTCCATATTGGTCTGGCCTCATCGATAGTCATCCAACATATCTCTATGTTTGTCTATGTCGACCTCGACAGTCAACTTGCATATCTCCACGTGATCTATATCGAACTACTCGACAATCATCTACTTATCTCGCATATCTCAAGTCCATGTTTGATCATGTCGACCTTGACATCATACAACTTTCATATCATAAGTCAATATTGGTCTACATCGACCTCGACGTCACATTATGTTGTCTCCAATCGACTTTCATGTCGAGAGCGCCCATTTGGCCAACGAAGCTCCATCTTCTTTTCTACGACCTACATCAACTTACACAGGTCCCACTATCCACCATTCTACGTCCTATGTCGACCTATGGTTTGGTTATAAATCTCATTCTATTTGTTCTACTTTTATCTATCTACTTGTCACCTTACTAACTTGAGTGTCAGAATCCCCTTGGTTGGCACCAACATACTGTCTCAAGTGATATATGTTCACATATTCTAGTCTTGCAGGTTGTCTATACTCATCTCGAGTTAATTGCATATTTTTCTTTAAATTTACCATCTACCACCTGGATATTGATTACAATAATTACTATCTCTATATTCGAAATGATCACCGCTATTTTAGTAGAAGAACTTACTTGGCCAATTACATTGCCCTATCTCACTAGATTTTTTAAAGTTTCAAAATCTTTTATGTTCCAAAGACAAATTATGTTACATGGCGCAATGTAATTGGACGGTCTTCCACGTAAATTTTTCTCCTCTTTTGGTATTTCACGGTTCACATATCCAAATAAAAAATTTTGAGGTAACATTTCTCAAAATTTAAAATTTAAACTTTTCTCAATATTTTAAGGGCAAATCACAAACATATCTTGACATTGGCTATAATTGTACGCATATTCAAATTTTGCTAAAAATTAAACGAATATACCCTACCGTTAGTGGTCAATGGTTATAGTTAACCGCCGACTCTCTCATCCATGGACAGTCAAAAATGCTCTTTGTGTATGTTTTATTATCTATTTGATTATCTTTAATTATTTATTAATTTAATAAAAAAATTAATTAAGACAATCCATTTTTTTCTCTAAAATAAAAAAATCTAGTTTTTCCTCTCCTTCATTATATTTTTTTTCTGTTTATTGTTTAAAAAAAGGAAATTGTTTTTGTTTAATCCGTAACTTCAAACACAGATTTAATCTAGCACAAAAAAACTCCATTTTTCCTCTTAATTCAAAATCCAACTTAAAAGCTTTTTTTTTTTAAATCTATTTTTGTTATAAATACTGATTAGCACCACTTGTCACAAATTGGATCTGCACCACGCCACCGCCTTCACCTTACACCATCCACCCCCACTTGACTGGCTTCATCATCATGTCTTCACTTTATAGATATGATATTTGAACGATAAGGTTTGGTGACCAGGCTTTTGTGAGGCTTGGTAAGAGACGGTAGACTTTGCCTATAAATATATATCTCTCTCATTTGTAAAGATTGACTTGAAATCAATACATTGAAGCATATCTCTCTCTCTCTCTCTCTCTCTCTCTCTCTCTCTCTCTCTCTCTCTCTCTCTCGTGTCTCTCGTCTCTCTCTCTCTTCACTCTCTCACTTTATTTCATTATATGTTTTTCATCTGATCTTCATTTATTCACAACACGTTATTAACACGATCGTATGTAAGTAAAAAGTATCTCCAAGTGAGTGATTTACTTACGGCTCGATATTTATGTATATAAGTAAAAGGGATTTTCAGGAGAGTGATTTACTTATATTTCAATTATCGTATGAGGAAATAGGCATTTTTAGTCAAAAAATTAAGAGGTTTATTGTTTTTACCTAACATTAGTATTTTTATTGTTTCTACCCAATAATTGGCTATGAAGACCTAAATGTCCCTCATTATTTTCTTTACCTTTTCTCTATCCTTTGGTCAGAATTAGTGGTGTAAATATGGACGGGGCGTGGAGGGCTTGACACGGCCTCCATTCTTGGCACGTGCCGGGTCAGGGTTCCAGGCAAGGCGTGCCGGCCCGACCCGGCCCGGCACGGCACGCCAGCACGGCGTGCCAGGCCCAGCGGTCGGCACGCCGTGCCAGGCCCAACGGTTGGCACGCCGTGGCGGTACGGCGTGCCGACAGTTGGGCCCGCTGAATTTTTTATTTTTTTTAATTTTTTTTAAATATAACGGTTGTTTTTTAAAAAAATAACCGTTGGCTGACATCAGCCAACGGTTATGTTTTTTAAAAACTAAAACAATTGCATTTTGCCCCCTCAACTCTTGTCTTTTATATTTTTACCCACTTTTCTAATTTTTCTATAAATACTCTCATCCATTCCACTTTTCATTCACTTTCTAAAATTCTCTCAATCTCTCCATTCTCAAACTCTCTATACAATTTCAATTATTCTTAATGTCATTATTACTCTCTCTCTCTCTACTATTCTACACTACTAATATACTATTATAATATTTTATTAGTAATTTACTATTATATAACTATTATTCTCTAATCTCTCCACCAAGACACCAAAGTTGAAACTTCAAAGGTACATTTTTATTTAAGTGTTATTATTTAATTTTATATTTTAAATTTAATATGTTTGTTTAGTTAGTAAATTGATCATTTTATGTTTATACTTCAGTTATTAATTTTATTTAGTTAGTAAATTTATCATTTTTATGTGTAGGGGTTAATTTTAATTTTTGTTTTTAGTAAATTAAACAATTTATTTTTAGTAGTTAATTTTAAAATTTTTTGTTAGTAAATTAAGCATTTTTATGTGTTGGAGTTAATTTTAATAATTAATATTAGTAAAATAATCATTTTATGTGTAGGAGTTAATTTTAATATATTTTGTTAGTAAAATAATAATTTTATGTATAGGAATTAATTTTAATAATTAATATTAGTAAAATAATCATTTTATGTGTAGGAGTTAATTTTAATAATTAATATTAGTAAAATAATCATTTTATGTGTAGGAGTTAATTTTAATATATTTTGTTAGTAAAATAATCATTTTATATATAGGAGTTAATTTTAATAATTAATGTTAGTAAAATAATCATTTTATGTGTAGGAGTTAATTTTAATATATTTTGTTAGTAAAATAATCATTTTATGTGTAGAAGTTAATTTTAATATATTTTTAATTTTTGTAGTAAAATAATCATTTTATGTGTAGGAGTTAATTTTAATATATTTTTTTAGTAAAATAATCATTTTATGTGTAGGAGTTAATTATAATATATTTTGTTAGTAAAATAATCATTTTATGTGTAGGAGTTAATTTTAATATATTTTTTTAGTAAAAAAATCATTTTTATGTGTAGGAGTTAATTTTAATAATTTTTGTTAGTAAATGAAGCATTTTTATGTGTTGGAGTTAATTTTATGTGTAGGAGGTAATTTTAATATATTTTGTTAGTAAAATAATCATTTTTTGTGTAGGAGTTAATTTTAATATATGTTTTTAGTAAAATAATCATTTTATGTGTAGGAGTTAATTTTAATAATTTTTGTTGGTAAAATAATCATTTTTATGTGTGTGAGTTAATTTTAATAATTAATGTTAGTAAAATAATCATTTTAATTTTAATATTTATTAATGACCAATGACCTGATATTTTTTTTCTAGGAAATGGATCCTACCCATCCTTATTTTCCAGACGGTCTAAACAGTTGAACGATGATTTTGATCTCTCCGGACCGGCAGAAACCGTAGCGGAACCTTCTAGTTCCGGCGCCACACCGACATCACGTACCAAATCTAAGAGGTTAACATCAGACGTATTGCAGTGTTTTGATGTAGTAGAAATGACACTCCCATACGGTACGGCCGGCCCTAGAGCCAAATGTAAGTTTTGTCCTAAGAACTATACCACTACTAGGGGTGGAACCGGTCATTTTAGAGGGCATATGCTAAAATGCATGCCCAAGAACGTACATGTACCCACTACAACCCAGACACAACTACAACGGCACCCAGACGGGTCGGTTACGTCGTGGCATTACGACGCCGCACATGCTAGAGAATGTTTGGCACGGTACATTGCACAAACTGATCAACCTATTAATTTCGGTGACTATGTTTTTTTTCAAGAATTTATCACATCTGTATTTTGCCCCTAAATGCAAATTGTTTCTAGAACCACAACTAGGAAAGATTTGATAAGAATATTTAAAACCCAATGAGATGACTTGACAGCTGAATTACAACATCTAACTATCTCAATTGCATTAACTTCCGATATTTGGAACGCATGTTCCAAACAAGACTATTTATGTGTCACAGGACACTATTTAGACTCTGAATGTAGGATACAAAAAAAAATTTGGTTTTCGTCCTATGGATTTTGCATAGACCGCAGACAATATTTTTGTTGTCATTCTTTCTGTTTTAGAAACTTATGGCATAACTCATCGCATCCTCTCTATCACATTAGATAATGCATCGGCAAATACTAAGTCTATTGCATTGTTTACTGAAAGAAACATCCCGCAAGCTGGGGGTTATTTCTTCCACCAATGCTGTGCATGTCATATCATAAATTTAGTTGTACAGTCTGGTTTAAAGGAAGTAAGCG
This sequence comes from Dipteronia sinensis, assembly GCA_033220585.1. Classification (NCBI taxonomy): domain Eukaryota; kingdom Viridiplantae; phylum Streptophyta; class Magnoliopsida; order Sapindales; family Sapindaceae; genus Dipteronia; species Dipteronia sinensis. Next base: position 23,888,079 of record CM065636.1, read on the forward strand.
ATCGTATAGTACGCATCAGATATGCCATTTCTTGGATCGGTAGCTCTAATCCAAGATTTCAAGAATTTGGCAGACACTGTACATTAAACGGTCTACGACCCCGACGATTCCAAACTGATATGCCGGTAAAGTGGAACTCTACTTACTTAATGCTGAAAAATTGTTTGGAATATGATACAACTATTTCAGGTTTTTATAACATGAAATTGGCCGAAAGTGGCTGTCCACTTGCTCAAATACTGACACCAGACGATTGGTATGTGGCAAAGATTTTTGTTGAATTTTTAAAGGTTTTTTACAATGCCACTGTAACTCTTTTTGGGGTCTATTACCCCACATCTTCCCAGGCAATCCATCAGATTGTGGAAATGTCTGACCTGTTAAACACTTATAGGGAAGATGACATGCTTGGCCCTGCAGTTGTTGCCATGGAGACCAAGTTTAAAAAATACTGGTCTGAAATGCCTTTCCTTTATGCCTTAGGTGTTATAGTAGATCCTAGAATTAAATTAGCTGGTTTAGAATATTTGCTTGAGTTTATTGGTAATAAATTGTCAGTAGATTATTACAACCAGATTACTGACATTCGAAACAAGTTGTTCGAAGTTTTTAGTATTTATGAGCGCAGGTTTGGCGGCGTTGACACGAAACCATCACCAGAATCGGACACACAACCGTTGCCGACAAGTTGGAGCATTCTCAAACGCCGGAAAAAAGACAAATCAGCAAGTTCTTCTTCTTCAACTACACGATCTGTTACATCTTCTAGTGCCGAACTGAATAGGTTCTTTAAAGCACAGTTTGATGCCGACGAAAACACGGAGAATTTTGATCTGTTGTTATGGTGGAAGACCTATAGTTACAGGTATCCGGTCTTGTCACACTTAGCACGTGACATACTGGTTATCCCCGTGTCCACTGTGTCTTCAGAACAGGCATTCAGCACGAGTGGACGAATTATTGAACCAAGAAGAAATTGTTTGACTCCAGAGATGGTGGAGGTATTAATATGCGTTCGGGATTGGGAGCATGCTCGAAAGAGGATGCAAAATGAAACGGTAGACGAACAATTTATTCAAAATTTCTCCAATTTATATGTCGATGAGGGTTCCGGCAGTAACCAGGTCCAAAACTAGGTTGTACATGTACATTTACTTGTAATACGATTGCACTCTTTTTCCCTTACCAAGTTTTTATCCCACTGGGTTTTCTTGGTAAGGTTTTTAATGAGGCAATCATGTAAATATGTAATACTGAAAGTCCGAAATAAATGAAGAATTCTTCATTTCATATTTTTATCTACTTTTATTTTCTTTCATGTTTTATCTTTATTTATTCTTTGAATTAATTCATTAAATAAAATAATAAATGTATCTATAATCTATTATTATAAACATTTTTTTATTATACTAAAATAATAATATGTAAAAATATTAAAATATAAAAAAAAAAATTGGATATGGGCCGGCCCCTTTGGCCCGCCTAATTGACCCACGGGCCGGCCCGGCCCGGCACGCAGCACGGTACGGAGGGGCCGTGCCGGGCCCCCATTTAGGAAAACGGGCCGTGCCATGCACGACACGTTTTCCTAAACGGGCCAGGAGGGCCGTGCTGATGTGGGCCGGGCCGGCCCCCTTTTACACCACTAGTCAGAATCATATTTTTTTTCTTCTTACTCTCTCTTCCTTCTTTCTCTCTTCATTTTCTTCTTTCTCTCTCTCTCTCTCACGCCTCTTATTTTTTTTCTTCCTTCTTTCTGTTTTCAATCTCTTCTTTCTCTCTCTCTTTCTCCCACAATTATTTTTTTGCAATTAGATCTTCTCTATCACGCATCTCTCCTCTTTAATTCAAGAATTATTTTTTGTTCCACTTCTCTCTTCTTTGGTTTGCAGATCTGGTTGTTGTTGATTTGTTTTTGAATTTTTTTGGTCGACTATTGATTTTAAGGGTGGTTGTGGTTGTGTTTAAGTTTGTATATTGTTTGTTTAAAAAAATTTCAGATTTCATTTTGTTTAAAAAATTCCAGATTTTGTTTGTTAAATTTTTTCCCATATTTAATTTTTTTAAGAAAAATTTATTTATTTAAAATGTTTGTTAAGTTTTTTTTTCCAAATTTTGTTTGTTAAATGATTTTTCAGATCTAGAAAAATTTGTTTGTTAAAATCTGGAAAACAAATTCCTGATTTTGTTAAACGTCTGTTAAATGATTTTTCATAATGTTTGTTAAAATTGTTTCTAGATTTTATTTGTTTAAAATGTTTGTTAAATGTTTAGTTTGAAAATTTTCCGGATTATGTTTGTTAAATTGTTTTTCCAGATTATGTTTTTTTTTTTAAAAAAATTCCAAATTTTGTTCCATTGAAACAAAAATTCCTTTCTAAAAAAATAACATTTACTAGAGATCCATTATTTCAAAGATTTTTTAAATTCGTTTTTGTATGAGGAAATCTGGAAAATTTCTAAATCTATTCAAATCTGGAAATTTTTCCAGATTTCTTTAAACACACCAAGCCACCAATTAAAACACCACGACAACCCAATTAAACACACCAAGGCAAACCAAACACACAAAGGCAGACTAATTAAACACACTAGGCGTAAATCAATTAAACACACCACTACAACCCAATTAAACACACTAGGGTAGACCAATTAAACACACAAAGGCAGACTAATTAAACACACCATGCGTAAATCGATTAAACACACCATGACAGTCCAATTAAACACACCAGGATAGATCAATTAAACACACCAGGATAGATCAATTAAACACACCAGAGCAACTCAATTAAACACACCAGGGCAGACCAATTAAACACACCAGGGCAACTCAATTAAACACACCATGGAAAATCAATTAAACACACCAGAGCAACACCAAATTAAACACACCAAGTCTAATACAATTAAACACATCCGGGAAGAAGAAGAATAACACTAGAGTTCTGGGAAGAAGAAGAAGAAAAAGAAAAAAATAAAAATAAGTTGTTTTCTTTTGGGGAAGAAAAAGAAAAAAATAGAGAATTTTTTTTATAAAGAAGGGCAATTTTGTCAAAATAGTGGATATTTTGGTAGAAACAATAAAAATGCTAATCTTGGGTAAAAACAATAAACTCATTAATTTTATGGTTAGTTTTAAAGTTGTCCATATTCGTATTTATTTATTTATACGCAATATATAAGACTGGCGTATGCTGTGTCATCGAAACCTATAGTTCTGGATTTATTTATTATGTTTTTTTAAATGTTCGCATTTAATTATACACAATATATGACTGGTTACGGCTATGTCGACAGAACCTATTATAGTTCTGGATTTATTTATTATGCTTTTAAATATTCGCATTTAATTATACGCAATATTTAAGACTGGTTGCGGCTGTGTCGACAGAAACTGGCTACGGCTGTGTCGACAGAGCCTATTATAGTTTTGGATTTATTTATTAGACTTTTTAAATATTCATATTTAATTATAAGCAATATATAAGACTGGTAGCAGCTGTGTCGACAGAGACCGGTTGTGTCGACAGAACCTATAATAGTTTAGAATTGATTTATTAAGCTTTTTAAATATTCGTATTTAATTATAAGCAATATATAAAACTGGTTGCGGCTATGTCGATAGAGACTAGCTACGGCTGTGCAGACAGAACCTATTATAGTTCTTGAATTATTTATTATGCCTCTTTAAATATTCGTATTATTTAATTATACGTAATATATGAGATCGACTAGACCGACTAACCAGAACTTAAAGTTCTTGGAATTACGATATTTAAGTTGGCATGGTTTTGAAAACCGATAAGAACCTGGAGTTCTGGATCTAGCGTTATATACATGAATGTCATTCTTCATTATTTGGAACCTAGGTTTCAAATTCATTTAGAATCTAAAATTTTATATATGAACTTGCAATTCATGGTCGAATCGGAAGTTCGAAAAATTAATATGATTCATGATTTTGTTTTATCTCATATATATGAAGTGATCTCATATATATAAAGTGATATGTGTACATGTCATTCATTTGAGCAAAAGGATCTACACATCCCAGCAGGATGATGCGAGTATCCAAAAGGATTTAAATCCTAACAAATAATGAAATTGGAAATGATATTTTATCCATTTCATACATGTTTGATGCTCTTAAGAAGAAATATCAAGAGGATTAGAATAATTCCGAAGAGAATAAAAAGACGCTAGGCACCGGTCAATAAATGAAAAGGTTTATAGAATAAACCTATTGAAAAATTAAATGGGATTAATATCATTTCAAATGAGATATAAAATAGTATTACAAATAATGTCCATAAAATTCTCAAAAGGAAAAATATATGTCTTGCCGATAGTGCAACGACTCATACAATTATGCGGAGTCAAAAATATTTTACAATTCTGCGGAGTTAGAAAAATTTTATGAATTTGACTTTGCTCAGAGCAAATGTTAATAATGTATTAGGTCCAACAGATCTAGTAGAAAACTCTGGAAGAGCCACGATATTGTTGTCAAACAATACTAAATTATGTATAAATGATACTTGATATTATTCAAGTAGAACATAAAGAAATATAATTAGTTCAAAGGCATATAAGGTTAATACCAGATCAGATCCAGTGGATTTGATTAAAGGCACTAGAATAGCAGCAATCCTATTACCAGATGGTATTAAATTGTATATCAATGATACTTTATATCATTCAAAGCCGAACATAAATAAATCTGCTTATATCAAAGGCATATAACTTTATTAAATGTCACATTGAGACTATAAATAATAAGAGTGTTGAATATCTGGGCATGATTTGGGCCAGAAGCCTATTATTGAGACGCTACATAGTTTCTCATATGGATTATATTACACAGTTATAAAAGTATAAAAATTTATGCAGTTATGAACTAGAAGTTCTCATATCCAAAAATGTTTATGTTTTGATATGAAAGTTTTGGTCATTAAGGATTTACAATGGTCTGTATGATCATCGAAAATTCTTACGGTCATTAATTAAAGAGTCAGAAGATTCTTTAATCCCATAATAATATATGCACTGCATGTTCACAAATGGAGATTAGTAATAAAATCATATCATTCTAAAAGTTGGCTTTCAAACCGTATCATTCAAAGGGATATATGTGGATATATTCATCCACCAAATAAACCACCTCATTCTAAAGTTGGTTTTGAATCTCCATCATTCAAAGGGATATATATGGACATATTCATCCACCAAATGAATCGTTTCATTATTTTATGGTTTTAATTGATGTATCTACAAGATGATCACATGTTTGTTTATTATCAAACATCTTCATATCACTAACACAGATTATCAGTTTTTAGGGTATAATTTTCAAACGATCAAATTAAGTCAATGCACCCTGATAATATTAGTGAATTTACTTACAAGATATTTGATGAATATTGCAAAGCTGTTGGGAATGATATTCAACATCTAGTTTTCACAAGTACTCATAATTAGAATGGATCGGTGGAATCACTCATCAAACGTTTCCAAGTAATTACGAGAACTTAATTATTTCAATACAGTTACCAATTTCTATATGGGGATATTCTATATTACATGTTACTGCATTCATCTCTGACCCACTACTTAACATCATTATTTACCATTGCAACTGGTAACTGGTCATTGACTTGCTCACCTTTTGAAGATATTTGATTGTGTTTTATATCTCCTTATTGCATCTCTGGCATGATCTAAGATAAGACTTCTATATCATTCTGAGATTAATGTTGATTTTGATTAATCATCTATTAGATCATTTAAACTTCTGATAGTTTATATTTTTACGCACAATCTGCATATTATTATATTGATTAATTTCCAAATGAAAAGCTTCACCAAAAGATAGAGTAAATGAAAAGTTACTCTTATACAAAATAAAGATACCAGTTTGGTTCTCTATATATAAATGTGTCTCCTTTCAATCTTTGTATCGCTCAAATATGAAAGATAATTGATCATTAGATGATTATTAATATGTTACTTGATATATTAAAGGTAACAAGATTTTATAAGTTGTTATCTCATAAAACCCGACCGAGTGATTGTTCTTGAAGAATGATCAGAGCAAAATGCAACAAATAAATCATCTTATGTATCTCATAAGCTTGTGAACCTTGTTTTGAAAGGTATTGTTATCAGGATCCTAATGTAAACAAAACCCGAGTTATAAATAAATCCATTTTTTTCAAAATCAACTCTATAAGAATCTGATATATCTAAAGAGACACAAGTCTATGAAATAACTAAATCCTTTGAAATGGAAGAAATCTCAACAGAGATACAAAAGTATAGAAATTGAGAAAATTTCTAAAAATCATACAAGTCTATGAAATGACTCAATTCATTGAAATGGAAGAAATCTCAACAAAGATATAAGAATACAGACATTGAGAAAAATTTCTATAAATCATATGGGATAAATATGGAATCATAAGGGAACAATCATTGATGATGTCTTTTTATACACAGTAGTGCTACTTAAATTATAAATGATGATTATGAAACTCATAATATCAATGATTGTAGACAAATGTATGATTGGCCTAAATGAAAAGAATCAATTCAAGAAGAATTGACTTCATAAGCCAAACATAAAGTATTTAGATCAATAGTACTCCAGACACCTGAAGATATCAAACTAATTGCATACTAATGGGTCTTTATACGGAAACTTAATGAGAAAAATAAGATCGTGAGATATGAGGCACGACTCATAGTATAAAGTTTCTCACAGAAACTTGTTATTCAATAATGATAAATACAATTACGTTTTGAATTTTTGATAAATTTGGCTGCATCTAAAAGGCTTGAAATGTGTTTTATAGATATAATGATCGCTTATCAATATGATCCACTCAATACAGATATTTATAATCCTTGAAGGATTTAAAATGTTATAAGCATATAAATCGAGATCTCGTAATCTGTATTTGATGAACCTACAAAAATCCTTATATGGACTAAAAACAATATGAACGGATGAGGTATAACTGTCTCAGTGAATATCCGATAAGATAAAGATATAATAATCATACTATATACTCATGTGTCTTCATAAAGAAATTTGAATTCGGATTTGCTATATCCACAATTTATGAATTTATTTGATATTAAAGACATGAGAAAGAAAATATTGTCTCAACCTGAAGATCGAGCATAGATCAACTGGAATGTATGTCCATCAATCAGAATATGTTGAAAAGATTTCATATGGATATTACTCATCTATTAAGTAAACATATGATTGTTAGAACTCTTGATCCTAAGAAATATTCATTCCAACCAATAGAAAATAGTGAACAGATATTAGGTTCTGAAGTATCATATCTTAATGCAATTGGTGCTTTGTTATATCTAGATCAATGTAATAGACCAGATCGTGCATTCTCAAGGAATGTACTTACTAAAATTCATTTCAGCACCAACTCAAAAGCATTGGAATGAGATTAAGCATCTTTGTCGGTACCTTTATGGAAAGAAAGATTTAGGATTATTTTATATAAAATCTAACAATATTTCAGATTTACTTGATTATGCTGATGTCAGATATCTATATAATCCACAAAAGCTCGTTCACAAATGAGACATATTCTTACCTATAAGGACAGAGCAATTTAAATAACACTTCATAAAGCAAGTCTTTACTAATACCTCTCCAATCATTTATGATGCTATTTCATCATCTATATGCGTTAGTTTAGTAATCTAGAAGATTGCTTCAAAAGAATTTTTGTTAGGGGGAGCGTCCCACTAGGGGGAGTATATCAAATGAAGCATATTAGTTATTATGGGGCATATGTGCATTGTATTCTTTTTCTTTTCAATCAGATTTTTCGTCCCATTAGGTTTTCCTGATAAGGTTTTAATAAGACAATTCTCTAAACACACCTAAAAATCTTTTGATCAATAAAGATCATCATAAATATTACATTAATCCAGTTGATCATCGTATATATGTTGTCTTGATCAAAAAGATCATTGTGAAAATTACTTTGATCTTGCAAATCATCGTATATATGTTACATTAATCCAAAAGATATTCATAAATATTACTTTGATCCGGCAGATCAATGGATATCATTGCTGAGATTTTTATTCCACTGGGTTTTTCCTAAAAAAATATAAATGTGAGAAATATTTTAAAGAAAACAATAATTCTGGACATATGTGCACTATACTCTTTTTTCTTTCGATCAGGTTTTATCCCACTAGGTTTTCTTGACAAGGTTTTTAATAAGATGGTTTTGAGAACGTCCAACACCACAAAATCCATAAGATCATTATATATAATGTTACCAAGGTTTTTGTCCCATTAGGTTTTTTTCTAGTAAATTAAAATACAAGTGGTGGAAATCCAAATGGGAGTTTTATAAAATATAGGATTAGCACCACTTGCCACAGATTGGATCAGCACCACGTCACCGCCTTCACCTCATATCATCCACCCTACTTGACTGGCTTCATCATCATGTATTCACTTTATCGATATTATATTTGGATGATAAGGTTTGGTGACTAAGCTTTTGTGAGGCTTGGTAAGAGTCGGTAGACTTTGCCTATAAATATATATCTCTCATTTGTAAAGACTAACTTGAAATCAATAAATTGAAGCATATATATATATATATATATATATATATGTATATATATCTCTCTCTCTCTCTCGTGTAGACATGACCGGGGTTCGGTTCCGGTTTCAAACCGTCGGTTCTGGTTCCAGGGAGACCTGGAACCAGAATCGGAACCAAAACCGCTTGGAGGGGGTTCCGGTTCTGGTCTGGTTCCCCGGTTCCTAGCGGTTCGGTTCCTCTTTTTTTTAATAATTATCTACTAACTAAAAGAATTTATTACATATGTAATGATGTGAAATTGTAAATGAAGTTTATTGGGTAAGCCGAAATTAAACTAAAATAAATATATAAAAAACTAAAAAAAAATTGAAAAAAAAAATAAAGATTAACAATTGAATAATTGAGAGAGAATTGAAGAGAACTAGAGAGAATTGGGAGAGAATTGAGAGAGAATTGGTGAGGAGAAATGAATGGGAGGGGGTATTTATAGAAAAAAAAAAGAAAAAAGAAAAAAGACAAAAAAAATAAAAAAATGAAAAAAATGGGCTGGACCAGCGGTTCCAGTCCGGCTTTTTTTAAAAGGAACCAGAACATTAAGGCTTCGGGAACCGGAACCTTAAGGATCAAGGTTCTGGTTCGGTTCTAGAACCGGAACCTCGGTTTCTGTTCCGGTTTCGGTTTTTTTCCACGGTTAGGGTTCGGTTCCACGGTTTGAACCAAACCACGGTCATGTCTACTCTCGTGTCTCTCGTCTCTCTCTCTCTCTTCACTCTCTCAATTTATTTCATTATCTATTCTTCATCTGATCTTCATTTTTCACAACAATTTTCTTCTTTTTTATCAGAATTTTTTGTTCTTCACTCTGGAAATTCAAGCTCAGATCAACAATCCATATCTAAACACTCCCTCATTCATCTTCTATTAAAATTCAAAACAATGAAACAAAAAAATATCAATTTTCTTCATCATAATTGTTTTTCTTCAATATGGAAATTGAAACACAAATCATCAATTCAAATCCAAATACTCATTACTTCATCCAATCAAAATTAAGCACTCTCAAAGAAAATAAGATCATACATAATTCTATAGCTTCAATCTGATTAGAGTTCTCCATATCAAAGTCCATCTACGAATGGAATAATCACTTATCCAAAAATTTTGCACATGGTATTTCTATCAATATATGGATTCCAGGAAAGAAAATGAGTGTATTACACATTGTTTGAACAAGATAAATGAGATGAAACTCCTTCTCTAATTTTTTTTTCTTTTGGATGCATAAAAGTGTTGAATAAATTTATACGGAGTGGTATTTCTCACCACTCCGTATAAATTTATTCAACACTTTTATGCATCCAAAAGAAAAAAAAATTAGAGAAGGAGTTTCATCTCATTTATCTTGTTCAAACAATGTGTAATACACTCATTTTCTTTTCATTTTGTATCATTGGTTGGTAAATATTAATAATGGTAATAAATATGGTCGTTATTATTTAAGTGTGGGTATTTTGGAAAGTTTAGGGCATTGTTGCAACATTTTGACTACACAAGGTAAGTATACTAATAGAGCTCTAAAAAGTTACATTTTTGTTAAAATCTCATATTTATTAAGCAATTGTTTCGTATAAATTTAAAATAACTTCGTTATAAATACAAAACATAAGGATACTGATATTATCACCCATAAATATGATAAGTACACCCATATTTTAATAAAAAATTTATTACAAAATTATCTCAATAGAAATTTATCAATAAGAACAAATTTGTTTAATTAAAAATAAACCAAGGGTGTCGATATTGACATCCATAAAACTTATTAGTACACCCATATATTATTAAAAAATTTAATTACAAATATAACCTAATAGAAATTTACCAATATGGTCAAATTACTTTAATTAAAAACAGGGTAATTACCAATTAGGTCCTGGACATTTTTTTTTTTAATTCCAAGTTGTTTACGACTTTTACAATAGTGAAAAAATTGATCCTCATATTTTTTTCAAGTACCAAATTACTCCATCTTTTTTTAGAAGTGACCAAATCGATCATTCTAACAGTTTAACAGTGTTAAATATAACTGTTGACTTTAACAATTTTAGTTAAAGTACGTAAATAACATTTATTTGTCATATTAGAACAAAGTTGTTTTGTCTTTTATGCATTAAATTCACCATTATAATTATTAAAAAAATCCAAAAATATTATTTATGAAACACTATTTGTTTCCTTTTTAATTAAAATTTTCTAAAAAAATCTAAAAATATTTTAATAAGACAATATCAATTATACCCTTATTTTATAAACTAAGTTATAATTCATTCCCAGATTAGTTTTTTACCATTTTTATGTAATTTATTTTGTTAAAATTATAGAAACAATGTTGTCAAATTTATTAAAAAATCAAAACCCACAAATAAAATAAACAAAATTATACTTGTGTTAAAAAAATATGCACGTGTCATTATTAAATAAAACTATGCATGTGTCATTATTAAATTATTTAGGAGTAAAGTACAATTTTATCCCTACACAGTTAAAGTTGACTGACGAAACTTAGGGGTCGTTTGTTTTTTTATCTGAAATCTGAATAGTCCTGAATTTTTCTGAAGACTGAATAGGGACTGAAATCTGAACCTGAATGACATGTTTTTTTTTCTCATATATGAATGTACTGTCAACATGTTTGTTTTTTTAAAATAAAATTGTCTGAAAATACGTAATTTTACATTTATACCTATACTAATTAAAAGAAGTAATTTAAAATGCACAATTCTTTATAACATTTTGTATGTTTTTTTTTTGCAAACAAAGTTCAATTTAACAAAATAAAAAAATTAATCAAAGAATATAATTTTCATATTTTGCAAACAAAGTTTAAGTTAAATTTATTGTCAAAAAAAAAAGTTCAAGTTCAAGTTCAATTTTTATGTTGTCCACGTTTCCGGTAAATAAAATTCATGAAACCATTTTTGTTTTTTTGGTTTCCTGGATCATATGAACCGGAAACCAAATAAAAAAAGGTTCTTGAATTTTTCATATACAATAATTTTATAACATCTTCAAGTCACGCAATCAACTCAATATGATAGTCAAATTTATTGAGCACTATACGAATAGTTAGATAAAAATAAAAAGAGAGTTCTTACCGGGATTTGGCAAGAGAGAAATTCAATTGTTCAATCTTTGAAAAATTTCATTATGAGAAGTAATTAGGGTTTTTTTTTTCTAAATCCTGTTTAAATAAGAAATATGTTAAAAGAAATTTTTTATACCATATCAAATTAAGATAAATTTGGAAATATATCTTTTTTTAAAGGATAGACTTGGAAAATAATATTTTAATTGTAATCCAGTGATTTGGAATTAAGTTAAAAGTCAGGATTTCTTACTTTTTATTTTAAGTTGTTTTTTAATATTTTTAAGTTGTTTGACCACTTAAAAAACAAACAAAACAACTTAATGAGTTCAATTCAGACCCATTAAGTTTTAAGTGAAAAAAACAAACGACCCCTTAGTTAGAGAGACTAATTTGGCACTTGGGAAAAATATAAGGACCGAATTGGTCACGTTTATAAAAAGTGTAAACAACTTGGAATTTAAAAAAAAGTCTGAGACCTAAATGGTAATTGCGCTTAAAAATAAATCAAATGTTATATACACTTATTAATTACACTCATATCTTCAACTATATTTCTTTATTTAAAAAAACTTACCTTAAAAAAAACATATGATAAACCCTAAGTTTTATGATAAACCCTAATTAAACTCTAATTTTATTTCAAGTATCAAAATTTCTCATCATCACATAATTATCATATTGTTTTTCTTTTTCTTTTATGTATAGTTATGAATTCTATCAATAAAAAAAATAATTTTTTTAACGATAGCCGTAGATATCAACAAGTTTTTTTTTAAGATAGTCGTAAATATAAAAAAAAAAATATTAAGGGGGGTGTATTCAATTAGGATTTCAAAAGACTTTTAATGACTTTTATGGAATTAAAAAGTTTGGGTGTATTCAATGTAGACTTTTAAATATTCTATAAAAGTCATGGGGTATTCAATACAGACTTTTGTAGACTTTAAAAAAGTCTTTAAAAGTTATGTGGTATTCAATCAAGACTTTTTAACACTCTATGAAAGTATTCAAAATCTCAATGACTTTTAAATATCAATGACTTTTAGTTATAACAAATCTCACAATTTGTCTTTCATTCCTATCAAAAACTTTGACTGACCATTTTTTTTTAAATAAAAAGAATTTCACTTTAGAGGAAAAACATAAAACTTTTTGAAAAACATTAACCATCAAACATATGTTATATGTGCAAGTAAAAGAACACATATTCATAACAAATTTTACAAATAAAATAAAATGAATAAACATTATAAAATAAAAACATACACACATTCAAGATCTATAACAGAAAAATAATATAAAACAACTCTCTATAGCCTATGCAATTAAGGATAAGAGATTTTATTTTATTTTATCTCTATTTTCAAACCAACTAAACAATACCAAAACAAATCAAATGAACTTCATTTATGTTAATTACAAATAATAAAAGACAAAAACTATTATTCATTCAAGCATGCTGATATGCCATAATCAAGGCGCGTATGAGCGTGACTCAATGTAATTATGATCAATATCAAACCACTCACTTTTAGGCGTGAATCTTGTTCAACAACTATGTATGATTTTTATGTTTTTATCTTTAGTAACTTGAATTAATTTGGGGTAGATTTTATATATTCATTGCCATACTTTTGTAGAGACCCATAAACGTTAATATCATTATCGATTTGTTACATTTATTCTAAAAGAAAATTCATAATATTTTGACTAACCATAAAAAAATGACTAATTATTAAAAAAAATTAGGTGCGTAATGTCTTTATGATACAAAATATAATAAAATTACAAATAAAAATTTAAAATCACATATAAAGGCAAGAATGTTTTTGTCAAGATTAATTAACAATGATTTTTTTTATTCTTTTAAAAATATATATTTTTATTGATATTAGAAATCTATATAATTTTGCTAAAATAAAGTATATATCATATTTAAAAATCAATTAATATTTATAAATGTCTATGAAAGTCTTTTAAAATGAAAGTATCTGAAAATCGTTTGAAATGAAAGTCTTTTAAAATGAAAGTCTATAAAAAAAATTCATAATTCTGTAAAGTCTATAAAAGTCCATGAAATCTGTAAAAGTCATTGTTATTGGTACAATTTGAGTAGATGGCACATCAACATAAAAAATCGCATTATACGGAACAACAAGTGACATGTCAATAAAAGTCGACTAAGTTAAGCCAATTTGAGATGACCAGAAAAATAACTTCACAATGCTGATCAAAGTTACTAATATGGTCGGGTGGGAAAAATCCGACCAATGTAATTAGATTGATCAGGATGATAAGATTTGATCAGAAAATCCTAAGATGGTCAGATAAACCCAACTGGTCGGGTCTAGCTATCCGAACCGGTGTAGATCCCCGGTCGGGGGTAAAGAGATTTGGTCGGGTTTGGAATATGGTCGGCTAAGCGGCACGTGGGTAATTTCATATGCTCGAATGCGTGACATGCTGGTAACATTGAATCACGACTCAAACACGCAAAGAAGAGTCTTCCTCAAACAAGGTCTCGTGAAGCATACTCTGATAGGGAAACGGATTTCCTTGGAGTTACTAGAGTCCAGAATAAGTAAAAGACCTGATGTGATTAAAACACAAACAGTGAAAAACGATAAAGAAGATCATTACAACTCCTATAAGTTAGGGTTTTTTGTATTTCATTAAAGGACGGCCACCTTTTTTTTTACTTGTATTCCAAGAATTAGGGTTCTAAGTATGTATAAATAGACCCTAAAAACACATAGCAAGGGTTGACGAGTTATTAGATATTGGAGAGAGCAAGTAAAGTTGAGCGTGTAATATTTATTCTTGATAGTGGATCTCTTTCTCGCCGTCACCGACAACCGTGGATGTTTCTCAACCTTAGGGTTTCACCACGTAAAATCTTGTTTGTTTGATCTTTTATTCATTATTTGATTGTTAGTTCAACATACTTTGTGTGACGAGTGATCTATTTTACGTAATCCAAAAATCACCGTCAATAGTCATTAACTTAAAAAGTCATTAAAAGTCTTTTAAAATTCTAATTGAATACACCCTCCTAAGATAACTGTATAAATAAGAGAATTCCGGATTGAAAATCTCTTAACCCCATATACAGTCCCACATATTCCCTTTTATAAGGCTCCTACATTCGAGATATTTCCAAAAGTAAATTTGACCATCATTAAAAGAGGATTCGAATCCAAAAATAATATGATTTTCTTTTATAAATTGGGTATAATAATAATTTAAGAGTGTTTATAAATAATGGGTGCCGATATTGACACCCATGAAACTTATAAGTACACTCATATTTTATTAAAATTTTAATTACAAAAATATCACAATAGAAACTTATCAATAAGGACAAATTACTTTAATTAAAAATAAATCAAATATTATATACACTGATTAATTACATCTATATCTTCAACTACATTTCTTTATTAAAAAAAACTTACCTTTCAAAAAAAACTTATTATCAACCCTAACATATGATAAACCATAATGTAAATCCTAATTAAACTTTGATTTTATTTCAAGTATCAAAATTTCTCATCATCACATGATTATCATATTGTTTTTGACTTTCTTTTATGTATATTTAAGAACTCCATCAACAAAAAAAAATTAAGTTTTTTTTAAGATAGCTGTTGACGGTGATTTTTTGAATTATGTAAATCAAATCGTACGTCACATAAGTTATATGCAATTTTATGATTATGCAAGAAATCAAAAAGAGCAAAAGAAAAATAATGCAAGTAGATTTTACATGGAAAACCGTAAAGGGAAAAAACCAAGGTTGCCGGTGACGGCGAGAAAGTTATCCACTACGAAAAGAATGCTACAATCTCTTTCTCACTTGCTCTCTAAAATATCTGATGACTCGTGAACCCTTGTTGGGTATTTTTATGGTCTATTTATACATACATAAAACCTTAATTCTTGGAGTACAAGTAAGAGAATTGGTGGTAGTCATTTAATGAAATACAAACAATTCTGACTTATTGGAGTCGTGCTAATCTTCCTTCATGTTTTGCATTATTTGTGTTTTAATCACATCAGGTCTTTTGCTTATTCTAAATTCTGATAACTATAAGGAAATTTATTTCCTTATCAGAGTATGCTTCATGAGACCTTATTTGAGGAGGACTCTTCTTTTACGTATTTAAGTCGTGATTGCATTGAATTCAACGTTATCAGCATGTCAAGCATTTGAGCGTATCTGGAAATTGCCCACGTCTCGCTTAGCCGACCGCCTTCCAAACCTGACTGGATCTCTTTCACCCCCGACTAGGGATATACACCAGATCGGATAACTAAACCAGACCATTTGGGTTTCTCCGACCATCTTGTGATTTCCCGACCGCATCTTGTTTTTTTGATCAATCTAATTAGCTTGGTAGGATGTTTTTCCCCCCAACCATCTAAGTAACCCTGATCAGCATAGTAGGGTTATCTTCTAGCCATCTAGGGTTGGCTTGGTTTAATCGACAATTGTTGACACGTCACTTATTATCCATGTGAAACACGATGTTGATGCTGACGTGCCATCTTTCCAGATTTTACCAATAACTTCCAGATTTTACCAATAACAAAAACCCCTTAAATATTCAAACATGGCATCTTTATTAGCAAAGATAACTCGCTCGGTGAGATATGTTTAACTCGGGAGTCTTTTGTCATGTAGCTCATTAATGCTTGTTAATGTTAGACAGCTGGTCTTTAATTTTAACAACAAACGTTTGATTTGCGTAAGTGATTTGATGCGCATGACGTAACTGACGGCGACGTTTTAAATTTTGAATGGTGTGTGATGTCCGGGATTCATACACCAACCACCACTCTCGCATGACGTCATCTTCCCCTATATATATTTTCAAACCATTCATTTTCCCTCTCACGCAATCCTTTTCTTCAAATCGTTAAACTCTTTCTCTTCTAAAGAATTCTTCTTTGCTCCATCGTTCTCTCAGAGCTTTTCGTCTTTTCCAGATCTTCAACCTTGTTTGGTGTCAACACTTTCGTCTGTTCACTCTAAATATTAGGTATGGATCCTATCACTCGTCACCGTTTTGTTGAGTTGTTAATATGTGCCATTGAAACTGGTGACAAAGAAAATGCTGCTAGGCTTGAATTTATCTTAGGAGGGCGTTCTCGAAACTTTTCTCTTCCAGTTCAACCTGTAGCCCTCAACATAGATTATTCGGTTGCTCACCCTGATTTTCAACCTTCATTTTTTGATTACGCTGACCCAATGTTTCTTCTCCTAACACATGCCCAGATATGTCGAAGACATCAGGATCTGGCCGGGAAGCAGACCAAGCTCAAAGTATTCTGCTTCAATAGACCTAAAAATTCCATCGCAACTGTTGAAGATAGAAGAAGTTCCAAAAAGGCAACCAGCCTTTTTGTTAAAATTTTCTCCCCAACAAGCCAACGCTTTCGACTCGGAGGTGAATGTGGTAGACGTACCAGAGCTGGTTAAGTACAGCGAGAGATTTGATCTCCCCCGGTTGGCTGAGCTTTTCCTGAGCGGCCAACTTGCAATCTGGAATCCCCATCGGGGTGCAGTGGCCATCTACGGGGCGATGCTCACACCTGGGGTCATGCTGCCCCTATAACCCTTCATTTCCCGATTCCTAGCTGAAGCTGGGATTGCCCTGCTCAACTCTCACCGAACTCTTACCGGGTGCCGATAAGCTTGTGGCACCTGTGGAAGCTAATTGGTGCCAAGTACCCCCCCAACCCCACAAGAGATTCACAACTTTTACACTTTGGGTCGGTCAGACAATGGGGGTACTTTTTACCTTCAATCTGTTTCTATTAATCATTGGATTCCTGAGGGATACAATCAGAGGCCCACTCCCGCATCGATCAAGGATCATAAGGGGTTTATCTGGGGCTTCCCTACCTCCAATAAATACTGAAAGAACAGTTGGTTCTTTGTCTAGGGCGAGTGGGGTGAAACAGTTGTCATTGACCCTAGTCATGAACTGGCTAGGAACTCTGTTCCCAAGCACTTTTACAGTCCTGAACCATGGAACCAGACTCATGCGACGCTCACGGAAGATCAGGCCAAAAACGTGGTCAAGGCTGCTCAAACAACTTGGGAGACTAGGGATCAGCGTACGTTGTTTGCCGAGAAGGCCTTTCAGGATCTGGGATTATTTCCTCCTATCTCGAGTCGATGCAACGCTGTAAGTATTGCTTTTTTTTCAAAACTTGATTTTTCTGAATCAAGTTTTGCTCGTTCTAACATTTATTCAATTGCTCAATGTACTAGATGGACATAGTGGCGGGTGAACAAGTTGAGAAGATTAAGAATCTCGACAAAGTTAGTCGAGCAGAAGCTGCTGCCCAGCTGGCTCAAGGGATTGCTCCTCCCCAACAAGTCATGGTTGAGCACACTATTGAACCTGACCCCCACACCTCTTCAAGCGCTCTCGATCGAGAAAGAGAGGACAAACCCTCTGATCGGGACAAGGAACAGAAAAAATCTCCTAGAAGCTCAAAGCGGAGATACACCAAAGAAACCGCTGGTCATCATGTGTCCAAATCTTCTAGGAGATCTTCGATCAGTAAAGTGACCAAAACCGTTGAAGGCTCTTCTGCTCCTGATGCTGCTCGTAGAAGGAATAAGACTGAGCCAGTAAAAGACCTAGGAGCTCATCAGACTAGAGTCAAACCAATTATTATTGAAGAAAAAAATGAGGATCAAGATACATTGACTGATTTGATCCGTAGGGAGCAGCGATAAAAGAAGGGAAATGATCGTGCTCCGGCTTCATTTGTCATTCTTCCATCTCATCAACCCAGAGTGGATGATCAAGCTACTACTAGGGTTACCAAGTAAGCCACCCCTCAAAAAATTCATCCTCCAACTCTGGCTTAACCAGTTTCTCTCCAAACTGTCCATCCAGTCGGCCAGGTGTTGGGGTTTATGCCCTAAAGATGTAATTTGTAAATGGATTTATGAAATAAATAAAAAGAAAAGTTCAATTCATTCTTGTTGTGTTGTTTATTTTATAACTTCTGCATATATTAACATCCTAAATTGCCGGATGTAATCTCGAACTGTGTATATGAGTGTCATATACGGATGGATACAGTAAGAGACGTGCAATCTAAAGAGTCCATAGATAACAAATAAAGCTAGGTACTTTATTTGTGGTTAATCTATAGCTGTGGTCCATTCCGTAATGTACGGTGATTCTATCCTGAATCATTCATATGAAATATGGGAATGGAGGCACCTTATATGATGTGATCATATATGACTGGGCCATGATCTATATGAATCTCTCACCCAGATCTGTTTACTGATGAGATTCATATATATCAACTAATGATGGCTATATGTGGGTGATCTTAATCATGAGTGTCTTATCGACTCCTTCAGGTTAGATCGTGGTCTTTGATATACCATGGGTAAGGTCAGATGCAGTTCCTGATGAATATACTCTGTATGTTGGGATTACGGTTTGGCTAGTGGCTGGGAAGGTATGTACACAATAATGGAATCCACTCCTTCTTGTGAGAAGTAAATGGTAGTTCCCTTAAGGGTTGATTCGGGGCTTGGACAATATGAGCGCTCTCCTAATTCCGTGAGGAAATATGATTTATTGTCCATTAGAGAATCAACGGTACTTAAAGGATATATGTAATTAGAAGGGTATAACGGACATTATGACCCAGCTTTAATTATGAACTACTGTGGAGGATCACACCATGTGTAACAGCTATATCGATGGACACCGAGTTGTATCGGTCTGTGTAAAAACGTCTGCAGTTGAGAGAGTGCAGCTTCGGGTTTTTAGTAGAATAACACCGGAGTTAATAATCAAGGAATATTAATTAAAGAGTTTAATTAATGATTCCAAAAATTATTAGAGCTCAAAATACTGTGGGTCCATTAGGTCTCCTTGCTAGCCCGATCGATTTAGGTAACAAGGGTCACGGATAATTAATTGCAAAGTCCAATTAATTGTGTTACGAAAGTGACACGTATTTATTCGGGAATTAATTGAATAATGAGATTATTAAATTAATGAATAATGGTGATTAAATAAATTAAATAATAAGATTATTTAATCATGTTATTAATCACTAAATGGAGGATGTTTGTTGATATTTTTTTTTGAATAAATAAGATAATATGATTATTTTATTTTATTATATTAAATTTTGAATTTTGAATTTAAGTAGTTTGAATTCAAATCATATTAAATAAAATAAATATTAATCAATATCTTTAAAGATATTTGATATCTTAAAAGATTAGATTGATTTGTTTTTTGATTAAAATTGATTTTGAATTTAAAAAGTAAAAAAAAACAAGAGAAAGTAATCTGCACAAAATGGTGTGCGTTTGATATTTTCTAAAAGTGAAAGCACAAGTGTTGTGCGTGAGAAACAAAGAGAGAAAAATGCACTATTTGAAAAATAAAATAAAATTATATATTTTTTTAAAGAACAAGAATTGTTCTTAGTTATTTTTTTTTGGAAGAAATAGTTTCTTCATATTCTCTCTACATCCTCCTAAGTTCCTGAGTACGTGACACGCCCACACGCAGTTACTAGTTCCGGGATATAGCTAGGAAGATCAATGGTACAGACCAGGAGCATATCGTAAAGTGAATGAGCCTCCAAACGTTGATAAGGTTCTATATATTTTTATATTGATTACAATTTCCTGAGTTTACATATTGTATGTATTATTAGTTTCGGAAAAATAATTACGGTCTCAAGTTCACTGGTTCCAGATCATTTATGATCTGTATTAAAAATTTTAAAACATATTTCCGCTGCGTTACCAGTGAACGGGGTTCCAACACCAGGTTCCTACCGGCTCTCCAGTACAGCGTGCTGGCAAAGCCCCTATTCAATTTTCTGTTAAGCGTTAGATAGTATTCACTGGCTCGGATTCTAACAAGGGGCAAGCCAGACCTGAACAAGTATCAGCAGACCTGCCCACTCCTAAAGATAACCTATCTGACCATGAGGCTGACTATGTTGATAAAGTCTATATACGGCTGAGCCGTCTTTCTGGGCACTTGCCCAATGTTGCCATGGCCCCCTTTGTAAGCGGTGCTGAGGCGGTCCCATCAGGAGCTACTCGTCAGGAGCAAACTGTTGCCACACCCCCAATGGCTACTCCTGAGACCACTCATGTTCTATTTTCAGTCTCAACTGTTCAATAGCCTCATGGCCCAGAAGTGACAATACTTCCTGCTGCGAACGGCACTCCTGGCTTAAAGAAGACGTTAGTCGACCCCCTTGACATGCTGAAGTCCATGTCTGCTAGAAGGGGCTATGTCAGGGAAGGTTACTGGACTGACTTCAGGAATGCTAGTAACGCGGAGTGGGTTCGTGCAATTTACAATAATGGCGTATATGTTTGTGCTTCCTACTCCTTTATCAATTCTTTTCGTTTTAGGTTTATTCAATCATAACTCATTTCTTTTCTTTGTAAGGGCGTGAAGGAGAGACTAGGGCTATGATGGCTCAGAAGAGACAAGCTGCCGAAATCTCTCAGCTTAAAAAAGAGCTCGAAAAGAGAAAGAAAGCGATTAGTTCTGCATCAGCCATCGAATCAAAACTGAAAGCATCCTTTGAAGAGAAGTAGAGACAGCGTGACGCGACCGAAATAGTCCTGAGGAAAGCCATGTCCACTGCTGAGACCCGAGCTGACAATGCCACAATCAGATTGACGAAACTTGCTATGAAGAGCACCCAGCTTGAAGCAAATCTGGCTAAGGCTGAGCAACTGTGCGCAGAATTGGAACGGAAGCTATCCCTGGCTGAACAAGCTGATATTGGTTAGGAGGCAGAAGTTCGAGCTTCTAAGAAAACTCTGGCTACCTCGCAACAATCTATGCTTGAGCCCCTGCAAGGATCTGAGGAGGCCAGGCTTCGTTATGAGAGGCTGGCCGAAGATCTAAAGCAGCAAAAGGTCAGCTTGGAGGTGCTCTCCTAAAAGGCCAGATTAGCCCTTGAAGTTTAGAGCGTTGATCGCTATAAGAGGTCTCATGCATTCGAGGCAGTCATTCTGAGGGAACTGGAACGAGGGCTTGCCACTACTCGAATATTCTTTGGGGGTAAGAAGACGTCTTCCTGGAGAGGCTCACCGCAAATGGGATCGAACGATCGAAAAACATAAAGCTGAGTCTTTTAACACGATAAAAAACCAGAAGATGAGATTGAGGGCTTATTGTAAGTCTATTGGGAAGGACCCCCATGTAATGCCTCTAGAGCTCCCCTCCAAATCTTCACTAGTGAACTTTCATGCGGGTGAGGAATATGGTGCAGCATCCAAAGGTGTTGATGCTGGACATTTGCCTGAGACCGATTACTCTCCTTTTATGGTTGAAGATCCTGAAGATGACATTTGATGGCCAGATTTTGGATATCTCGCCAAGGGTTATGAAGAAGAAGACAAACCCCCTAGAAACTCTGGACCCGGTGGCCCTTTGAGCACTCCTGAAGCTTGATCTATCCCTTGTCATCATATATTTTTTGTTGTATCTCATATCTTGCAAATTTTTCATGTATCACAGTGTAAATTATTACTTCATTCTTAACAATACAGATCTTTATTTACTTATGTGGACACTTTTATTTTAATCAACCATCTTTGTTGATCGTCACTTCTAATTCAATCAATTATCCCATTAACTGACTGTGACTGATCTGATTGATTATTTGTTCAACTGATCGAACTTGATTGATTACTTAACCCGACCAGCTATATTACTTAACTAATCAAACTTGGCTAAACTAGTTGTGTTTCAAATCAACCATCTTTGATTCGTTCAGTTATCTTTTAAACTACTCATTATTGACCCAATCAATTATCTTCTTAATTGACTGAACTTGGTCTAGTCGGTTTAGCTGCTGACTAGCCTTTGGTTATCCTGATCGGTTATCTAATCAACTGACCAAGTTTGGTTTGGTTGGCTGGCAGTTGCGTTGTATGTTCATTCAAGTAGTGTTCGTTTAATGGACCATGTGCATAGTATCTAATTTATAGACGATTATCTTTTATCTGGCAACTAAGTCACTAGGACGTCTCCCAGTAGTCTGTTACTCAAGATTCGTTGCAATGAGGGTGTTCTATATCTCATTAACTTAACTTAACTTATCTTAACCGAGTATCTGGTTAACTGGCATTCAAGTACGAGACCTTGATTACCTCATCCAACTTTCTGTGCATCCCATCAGGTATCTAATTATCTGAAAGAGCTCTAACAGTGCTTTTAATGCACCCAGTTAGTTTCGGTGAAAGTGCACAGTCTTTGCGACATATACTTTCGACCCCATCACTGGGCCCCTCGAGAACCCGTTCGGGATTCAACGAGACTTGCTTTTGTAAATGAAAGCAATATTAGAACACTTTTTCTTGAACTATGCTTCCCTCGAAGGGCTTTAATTAATATCTTCAAAAAACTATAAAAAGAAACAAAAGATTAGGAATAAGTACAAGTATCGCATTTCTCAGCCACCGATTTGGCATCCTGAAATATGGTTGGCCAGTAGAAGCCTTGCTTGGGGGTTTTATGAGCCAAACTTTTTTCCCCAATGTGGTTTCCACATATACCTCTATGTATACTTGCCAGAATCTTATCTCCCTCTGCTTGACTGACACATCTCTATAGGGCCTTTGAAAACCCCCTTCGGTAAAGCTCACCACCAACTATCGAATACCAGGCTGCCCTGTATCTGATACGTTTTGCTTCAGCCGTATCTTCAGGGAGCGTGCCGTCTTCTAAGTACTACCTGATCGGGGTAATCCAAGTGACTTGACCTTCTTTTATTGTTTCTACTGCTAGTTTTTCTTCTTCTTGAATACTGGGTTTGCTAAGATGAGCCACTGGGATCGTTTTGGACCAGATACCAGTAGTTGTTGATGCCAATCTTGATAATGCGTCAGTTTTCTTATTTTTCTCTTCGGGATTTGAGTGATTCTATAAGTCTTGAATCTCCTGAGAAATACCTTAGCTATCTCTAGGTAAGCCACCATATTAAGATCTTTCACCTGGTATAAGCATAGGACCTGGTTAAACACAACTTGCGAGTCACTGAATATCTCCACTTCGCTTGCTCTCAGTGTTCTGCATACCCTAAGTCATGCCAACAACGCCTCATACGCAGCCATGTTGTTGGTTGAAAATACACTAAGAGTGATAAAACTAACCTAGATGGGGGGTGAATAGGTTTTAGTTAAATTACATGCCATCTTTTTGATTAATCAAAATTAAACAACACAACCCCTAATCTCTAACATCATCAATCATTGCCATAATAAAAATACGGAATAAACAAAATGACACAATGATATGATTTACGTGAGAAACCCTCCAACTGGGTAAAAACTCACGGGCCTAATTGCCAATCGAACCCTCAAATCCACTATTTACAAAAACGATTACAACCTAGGTTGACCACATCACACATAATCGGTTACTAATCCGTTCTTGCTACCCGCAGGCCTTTAATAGTGATTTTAGGCTCTTGCTTGTAACCTACCAAAGGCAAATACAAGACTTAACTCTTAAATGAAGAGATATGAAACCTAAAGTGAATATGATGATATTCTAAATGCACAAAATGCAAGGTCAACACATTTAATGCTTATCTAGTCATGAATGAATGCTTCAAACAATCCTAGATATCATGTTGCTATATGACACATATAACCTAGCTATATGAAATCAAAGCATTCCTAGATGCAATAGCTATCACAATACAACAACCCAAACATCAACAAAAATCTCTATTTATAATGAAAAATTATAATCTGGATGCATAAAAACCATAAAAGAGATTTCTTGTTAAGCAAGAACACAAAGATGGATGAGAGTGGTGTTCTACTTACCAAGTAAGCTATGTTGATGAAGACCCATGCTCAGAAACATCCTAGATTAAGCTAAATGATGATAGAACCATGCATGAATGATGGGTGATTGGGTTTTGGACAATAAAAATGGTTTCTTGCTACCTTTTCTTGCAAGACACTCTTGAGCTCTAAAAGGAATGAAAGATAGTGGATTCTGAAGCTCTAAAGAGGCAAGGAAGAGGAAATGGCATATATATATGAAGCCCTAGACAAAATGACACCGTTTTGAAAATAGTAGCAAAATCCTGTCATTACCGATGTACGTACCGCGGCTCGGGCAAGTTGTCCAGACCGCAGTACACAAAGTAGTGTGCCTACTGGACAGCAGTGCGGTAGGGACCGCTGTGCGTGCAGCGCACAGGCCGCGGTCAAGGCAGCAGGGGCCTACTGATGTGTATCGCGTCAGGGACAGCTGTACGTGCAGTGCACAGGCCGCGGTCCAGGCAGCATAGGCTGACTGATGATTACCGCTCAGTATGCCGCAGTGCAAGTAGTGCTTGCCAAGCGGTCTAGGCCGCGATCATAGAAGAAACCCTATTTCTAGGCAGACTTAACACACAAAGTGATGTGCAATATGTGCAAGTGTGGAGTGTGATAAGTGACATACAATGCATCATCCAATAGTATGTAAACAAGAATATAATGCATGCAAGTGAGTGTGTGCAGCTATATCCCTTCAAGTAAAAGTAGAGTCAAGTAATCTACCTTTCTTGAATCACTTGGAGTCAAATGAAAGATTTTCAATTCCTAATCTACCCTTTTACAAAGA
The DNA here is from genome assembly GCA_033220585.1 of Dipteronia sinensis. Lineage (NCBI taxonomy): Eukaryota > Viridiplantae > Streptophyta > Magnoliopsida > Sapindales > Sapindaceae > Dipteronia > Dipteronia sinensis. Next base: position 23,913,488 of record CM065636.1, read on the forward strand.
TTAACCCCAATTGTGATTTTGTCAACGAAATAAGTCAATCATAAAGTGAGGCACTTACATTGGTAGCTTTGAAGTCAAATCGTAAGGCACAATCTACCTGTCGCCTTCTGGGGTTGATACCATTATGCCTGCCCCGCTGCCGTGCGTATTTCACGACTCATCAACATATAGTTTTCAGCTGAAAACTTTCCTTTCCTTATCTTCGAGCATTCTGATCAATTCAATGTTTGGTTCAATGAACTCAGCGATCAGATCAACCACTGTCTAACCTTTTATCGCGGCCTTTGGCAGGTAAGAGATATCAAATGCACTCAACTCAACCGCCCACTTTGTCAATCTTCCTGACACTTCTAGCTTGGACAGAATCTGTTTTAATGGACAGTCTGTATAAACTTCAATTCTGTGAGCTTGGAAGTAGGGCCTTAGTTTTCTTGCTGTTGTCACCAGTGCTAATGTCATCTGCTCAGCCACCGAGTATCTTGTTTCTGCTGGCAGTAAAGCCTTGCTGGTGTAATACACTAGTTTTTGCACTCCTTCATCCATCATGACCATTACTAACCATGTGGCTACATCTGTGACTGACAGGTATAGATACAGTGTTTCTCCCTCCAGAGGCTTCGATAGGATATGAGCTTTGCCCAGATACTCTTTAATCTTCTGGAATGCTTGTTCACACTCTTCATTCCATTCTACTCATTTGCCTTTCTTTATTGTTTTGAAGAAAGGCAAACATCTATCAGTGGACTTACTGATGAACTGGTTTAGTGATGCTAGGCGGCCTGTTAACCTTTGAATGTCTTTTAGGGTAACCGGAGACCTCATCTTCTCTAGGGCCCTTATTTTCGTAGGATTTGCTTCGATCCCCCTATGGTGTACTTGGAATCCGAGAAACTTTCCTGATGGTACCCTAAAAACACATTTGTTTGGGTTGAGCTTCATCCCATACCTTCTCAGCACTCCAAATGTTTCCTTCAGGTTGGTTGCATGCTTGTGTGTTGTGATGCTTTTTGTTAGCATGTCATATATATAGACTTTCATGTTTCTGCCGATCTGTCGAGCAAACATCTTGTTTACCAGTCTTTGGTAAGTTGCCCCGGTATTTTTGAGATTAAAAAGCATTACTTTGTAATAGTAAAGCCCTTGATCTGTTGTAAAAGCAGTCTTTTCTTCATCCGGACTGAACATCCTGATCTGGTTATAACCCGAATATGCGTCCATAAAATTCAGCAGTTCGTGCCCTGCAGTCGTATCAACCAACTGATCTATTCAAGGCAGAGGGAAACTGTCTTTCGGGCATGCTTTATTTAGATCTGTGAAGTCCACACACATTCTCCACTGCCCATTTTCTTTTTTACAAGTACCATATTGGCAACCCACTTAGGATATTGTACCTCCCTGATCGATCCTGCTGCCAATAGCTTATGGACTTCCTCTTTAATTGCTTGGCTTCTTTTAGGGTTAAATAGTCCCCTCTTCTGTATTACGGCCTTTCGCTCAGGGTCAACTGTCAGAGCGTGGGAAATTATCCTAGCATATCTTCGTGCTTCCAAGCAAACACGTCATTGTACTCTTTCAACAAGTTAACCAGTTGATTCTGCACCTGTTCCGTCAGCTGTGCCCCCAACTTTACTGTTTGTCCAAGGTTCTTGTTGTCTATCATGACTTCAATAGTTGGTTCCATTTCCTGGTCTTTCCCATCTTCTGGAGGTGATTCCCTTAGGTTTAGGTCGAACTAGGTTGGTGTTTCCACCTTCTCTTCATTTTCATCATCTTTCAGACACGTTTCCCGCTCAGCGAAATCTACCTACATTACTTATGGCTCAGCTCTCTCTCTGTAAATCGTCATATTGGCTTTCCTTGGCCATTGTTAGGAACCCTTTAAAACTCTGACTCCAGTTTCGGTCGGGAATTTGACGGCCAGAGCGTAAGTTGCTGTAACGGCCTTCGTTTTGTTCAAGAATGGTCTGCCTAACAAGGCATTGTATGGCCAATTCTCGGCGTCAACAACCACGAAGTCGAGCAGTACTGTCTTCTAACACAGGAAATTCCCTATCTCGACCGGCAGTTTGACCATTCCCAGAGAACTTACTTCTGCTCCTCTGAATCCTCTGAGTGGGATTGCCAGTGGTTGCAGGTTCTTCCATTGAAGCCCTAATTGATCAAACACCTTGGTGTTTAGGATGTCCGCCGAACTCCCATTATTGATCAATACTCTCCTTACTTCTCAATGACCGATACGAACTGACACAACGATCGCATCGCTCGGCTTAACCTCTAATCCATGGGCATCAGTTTCTGAGAAAATGATCGGATCCCAACCTTGCTTAAGCTTCTTCTGGTCGGGACCAACCGAATTTCCCTCTAAGTTTCTTTGGTCATCTATTACTTCACGGACTACAATCATTCTCTCACTGCTACTTCTTCTTGTGCATGGCCCATGAAAAATGGTATTGATAGCTCCAACGTCTGAACTTCCCCTTGGACTGCCCTTTTTGGTCAGTTTTTATAGGGTCATTATGCCGATCATCATCCCTTTTTAGAACCATGTCTTTCAGGTGCCCCTCTCTGATTAACTTCTTAATGTAGTCTCTTAGCTGGTAGCATTTGGAAGTTTCATGACCATTCTTCCGATTAAACTGGCAACACTTAGAAGTGTCTCTTCGTGCAAAACTGGATTGCTTCGAAGGCTTCTTGTATAAATTCTTGTCCTCAATTACGTTCAAAATTTCTCCCTGATTCTAAGTCAAAGGAGTGTAGTTTGTGTACTGCCTCTTGTAGGTCATGTTGCCCTTCTGATCATCATCCTTGAGGTCTTCCTTACCTCTCCCAGAATTATTTTTTGGTCTCCCTTAGGATTCCCCTTCAGGCCATTGTCTTTGGGCTTTGGGCTTTCTTCTGGTTGGCCACCATGTATCAACTCCCCTCTATGGGCTATTTGTTCCTCTTCAGCCATCTCATATGCTCTCACATCATCCACCAAATTTGCATAGGTGGCCAATACTATTTGTTTTAGACTAAGTGATAATTGGTTGTGCTGCAAACTGTTGATAAATGCAACTACAACGGCATCATCATTAGGGTCCTGTACCTCCGAGACTTCCTGGGAAAACCGAGTAAGGTAGTCCTTCAACTTCTCATCTTTTCTTTGTTTCAGGGTCGAAAGGACGGATATCGACTTCCTTCGCTGGATATTTCCCATGAACTGCCTGGTGAAGGCTTGTATCAATTCCTCAAAGTTCCCGATTGATCTGCTTGCAAGGCCACTAAACCATCTAGACCCCTGATCCCCTAGTGTTTGAGGGAACATCCTGTATAGGAGTGCGTTATCATAATCGTACTGCGCCATTGCACTTTGGTATCTTCTAACTAGTTCCTAGGGGTCGGTGTTGGCCTTGAACTGCTTCACATGTGGCATTCTGAATTTTTCTGAGAAACTGGCTTGTCTTATGTGGGCAGTGAATGGACTACCGAAATTACCGATCAACAGGTTCACACATCCTTGTCTTCATTTCAGTGCCTCTATCCTTCTTAGCATGACTTCTCGTTCTCCCATCTGTTCGCCATGCTCATCGAACTTCTGGCGGATGGTGAAGCCATAGGGGTCCCTTGAAGTTTGTCCTGCGACTTGGGTGTCACGAATATTATATTAAGGCGCGGGGGATTATCTCCCTACGCCTCCTAGGGGGTTCCTCCTTGTTAGTTGAATTTGATCGAGACCTCTTCATGTGACCATCATACCTATCACCTCGATCATAACTCGCTTCACGTCCATGATCCCTTACTGCATCATCATATGGGCTATGTTCCCTTTTTCCCTGGTTGCCCTGATCCTCATTCTTCTTGTAGTTCTGGTAATCTTGATAACCGTCTCTCTTTTAGGATCCCTCCCTCTTTTCATGGCGATTCGCCCTATCTCTACCAGTTTTCTACGGAGCATCAGAGGTTGGAACTACTATTTCAGATTGTGTCCTGGAATCTCGATCCACCACAGGTGTAGATAACTGGTATGGTGAGGTCAAGTTGGCAGTAGCAGTTATATTGATTCCCTGTCTTGCGGCGTCTTCGATGACTCTCCATAGGGACTCCTGAATTTGTTGGAAGGCATCCGAGGAGATACCGAGAGGGGTATCTGTGGAGGTGATTATGTCTTGTCCAATGGAAGGTGGGGTTCTAGTGTTGGTTATACCGGTATTGTTGATACCACGTGGGGTACCTGTTTCATACGGAGATTGACTCCCGTCTCTGCTACTTAATATATGGTTGTTGCACCAGTTCTTTTATCAGACTTTAATAAGCAGCACCTACACACTCACGGAGGTTCACCCCATCCTTCTAGCGCCAATTGTTGACGGTGATTTTTGGGATTATGTAAATCGAATCGCACATCACACAAGTTATATGCAATTTTATGATTATGCAAGAAATCAAAAAGAGCAAAAGAAAAATAAAACAAGCAAGATTTTACGTGGAAAACCCTAAAGGGAAAAAATCACGGTTGCCGGTGACGACGAGAAAGTTATTCACTATGAAAAGAATGTTACAATCTCTTTCTGACTTGCACTCTAAAATATCGGGTGACTCGTGAACCCTTGTTGGGTGTTTTTAGGGTCTATTTATACATACATAGAACCCTAATTCCTAGAGTACAAGTAAGAGAATTAGTGGCAATCATTTAATAAAGTACAAACAATTCTGACTTATTGAATTCGTGCTAATCTTCCTTCATTTTTTGCATTGTTTGTGTTTTAATCACATCAGGTCTTTTGCTTATTCTGAATTCTGATAACTATAAGGAAATCTATTTCCTTACCAGAGTATGCTTCATGAGACCGTAGTTAAGGAGGACTCTTCTTTTACGTATTTGAGGAGGGATTGCATTGAATTCAACTTTATCAGCATGTCAAGCATCTGAACGTATATGGAAATTGCCCACGTGTTGCTTAGTCGACCGCCTTCCAAACCCGACCGGATCTCTTTCACCTCCGACCAGGGATCTACACCTGATCGAATAACTAAACCCGACCATTTGGGTTACTCCGACCATCTTGGGATTTCCCGATCGCATCTTGTTTTTTTGATCAATTTAATTACCTTGGTAAGACATTTTCCCCCTAACCATCTAAGTAACCTTGATCAAAATCGTGGGGTTATCTTCTAGCCATCTAGGGTTGGCTTGGTTTAATCGACAAATGTTGACACGTCACTTATTATCCCCATGAAACACGATGTTTATGCTGACGTGCCATCTTTCCAGATTTTACCAATAACAATAGCCGTAGATATCAATAAGTTTTTTTTTTAAATAGCTGTGTAAATAAGAGAATTCCATATTGAAAATTCTTGACCCCATATACAATTCGGTTCTACATATTCACTTTCATAAGGCTCACACATTAGAGATATTTCTAAAAGTAAATTACATAATCATTAAAAGAGGATTTTATTCCAAAAATAATATGATTTTAAAAAAAAAAAATTGGGTGGGCTAATAATTTAACAGTGTTTATAAATAGAGTGGTGTTATTGGCACACCCATACCGGTCTATTTATGCCCCACTTTCTAAAATTTTGATTTAATTAAATAAACTTAAATGTTTTTATTAATTTGTTTGATTTATTTTCAAAACTACTATTTTTACTTATTTTTCAAATTTAATACACCCCATCTCTAATCTCTCGATCTCTAATCTCTGTATACGTCTCTCTCTCACCTCCATTAAACGATTTATTTATTTTTCTTATTTTTTTTAAGTTTTTTTTTCTTCTTCTTATTTCATGGTGGAAAAGAAAAAGAAAAAATAAAAAAGTTGTTTCAACACAACGATAACATGATATCATTATAAAGAAAAAGTAAACTTCAAACTTACTTATAGAGAAGAAATTGCTTCCGGATACTTGATATCATTCTCAGACAATTATTGCAGATGCTCGATATCATTGTCAGACAATTCTTGTAGATGCTTCATATCATTCTCAGACAATTATTTCGGATGTTTGATATCGTTTTCAGATTCTCCTATATGCTTGATATCGTTCTCAGACTCTTTCATAATACTTTGTATGTGTGTAAAAAGCAAATTTTAGGATTTAAGAGTTCATAATATTATTTTTTTTCAAGAAACGTGGTTTTTTGGGAGTCAATATTTGTATCCATAAATAATATGTATTAAAATGAATATATTTATTTCAATGAGGGTACTATTGACATTAGGATGGGTGTTTATAATAATATTTATTTTTTTAAATTTTAGACATGGGTATACTTATAAGTTTTATGTGTGTCAATATCCGTACCCATAAATCAAATACTATGTACACTCATTAATTACACTAATATCTCTTTATTAAAAAAAAAAAAAAAAAACTAAACCCTAATTATATTTCAAGTATCAAAATCTCTCATTGCCATATAACAAAGTAAAGAAAAATAATTTTCAGAAGACCCTGATCATACAGAGATACTTATTTCTTTATTTTTTTTTTTATTATGATCTTAATCAATAAACAAAAAGTGAGAAGTATTTTAAAAATAAATAGCATTACATATCGTTGTATATCTAGGAGATCAACAGTGGTATAAGGATGTGAAATATGTTATAATAGATATTAGCAACTTGACAGAGTTGAGTTCTCTCTGTTTTCATTTCCCTGAAGTAGAGCTTCTTGAATTTTTCCTTCAAAAAAGCACAGCATGGAATTCCCGGTGCTTAACCGAGTTCAAATTTGTGATCGGTCATGATGTCTAGAGCATCACCTCTTGTGTCCCTAACTTTGTGGAATGTGATTATTATCAACATGACGATGCTTGAGATTTGAAAATATTGAGAAGATATCTGATGCAGTTGTTGATGGCAAGGAATTTAATAAATTGTATTAAAATGAACACATTTATTTAAATAAGGGTACTGTTGTCATTAAGATGGATGTTTATAAAAATAATTTAATTTTAAATTTTAGACTCGGATGTACTTATAAATCTGGGGTGTATTTATCATATTTATGGGTGACCATATCCACACCCAAAACATAATTTCTTATTGTAAAATTAGACTTTGACTATGTTTTTTTTAATGAATAATTAATGTTTTTATTTTATTAGGATTTATTTTTTTATTGGTATTGATTTGATTAAAAAAATATACAAATTCTAAAACAATTATGGGGAGATATCTGAATTTGAAAAAGCAATCTACACTTGAGTCGGAATTATATTCAAATAAAAATTATGTTGAAGTCAATTTGATAGATTTCCATGTCGATAAGAGACTTCAAATTAGAATATATGATTATCTTCCTAAAATTTGTGAACAAGTTTGGAAAAAATATCTATTAAAGGGTCATTGTGAACTTGGAGAACATAATTTTCATATGAAATCATTTGGTAAAAGGTCCTGGTAGTTCAAAATGATTTCCATGAATGTTTTCATCTATTATATAATTACTTGAGATGTTGTTAGTAGATGATATATTGAATTGAAGTAAAGATTTTATTGATTCGATTGAATATTTGATTTTATTTTTTGTCTCTATAATAATCTGTATGATAAAGATGAAGATATTTTGAATGTGGTGAACTTGTCAGAAATAGGTGAGGAAGGACTTCAAAAAATGAGAGAAAATGTGAGATACTGTAATCAAGTAATTAAAAATCACCCCTCTCTTAAATGCTGCCATGCTGCACTGCTTAGCTCTTTTTTATAAGTTAAGTCTTGATTTAGGCCTGCAATTTCAAAATGGCTATTCTTTCAATTTTCCAAGACTCTGTATAATCTGCTTAATTTGTTCATCTTATAATAAGTAAGCAATCAATTTAACAGTGTGATCTATTGCAAAACTTAATTTGAACATAGTTAAAATGGAAAGTATAAATGAATAAGCAAATAAAACGAAATAAATAACATGAAATTTAATTGTGATTGCAGGCAAAGCCTCGCAGTAACCATATACTACTTGGTGAATGCTGAGATCAAAGCTCAAATCGTCCTCCTCGTGGTAACCATGAAAGTCCCCTATACCATGGTATTTGCATTCACTCTACTTCTTTTCTGCATCAAGTTTTTTTAAACAATGACTCGATATCTAGTGAAGAAGTATCATTGCAATCCGAAAACAACCCTGTGAAGGAAGAATTGGTTTCGAAATGATCAATTATATCACCATCAAAATATTCAATCTCTTGGTAGTCTGCACTCTGCAGGATGCAAAATGGAACTTCCGATTCCATTTGATGTTTTAATACTCACCAATTTCGTAGCTACTTCTCTCATTGTATTTCTTTTCTTGCCATTCAATTGCAAGCATCTTTTTGCAAAACTTGACAATGTTGTTATCTCTTGTGACTTCAAATAGCTGATTCTCCTTCAATGCGTGTACAAAATATAATGCTAAACTTCTATCTTCTTTCGAGTTGGTTGTGCGGATTGGTTTCTATTCGGTTAACAGTTCAACAAGAACAACTCCAAGACTATAAACGTCACTTTTGTCTATAAATTGGCTTGACTGAAATTATTCTGAATCAAGGTATCCAAAGGCACCTTGGTACTTAAGTTGTCAAGTGGGTTTGATCAATTGCTACAGATCTCGAAGTCCCAAAGTCAGAAACTTTAGCTCGATATTTATCATCCAAAAGTGTGTTTGTAAACTTGATTTCCTGATGATAAATAGGTATAGAAGTCGCTGAATGCATACAAGAAAGAGCATTTGCGACTTCTATGGCAATTCTTAAGCGTCTTTCCCATCTGATCAGAAACTCCTCGCATTGATCATGTATATAGTGAGTATGGATTGTCATGAGGGCCTATTGGGGAGTGGGAGGGTCCCCCCACCCCCACCCATCTACCCTCCTCCCAACTCTGCCCAAAAACCCTTTTTGAGGGAACTAGGGATAGGGGTGTTTGCAGGGGAGGTTCCCCCACCACGCCCCCCATTTCCCCTATTTAATTCTAATCTCAATTTTCAATCCGAAATCTTGAATTTGGAATTTGAAAACTGACCATCTTAATCTTTCGTTTCATCATGTTTTAATATCCAATCAAAATATCTGATATAATATATATAATTGATTTGATTTAATCTGAAATAAATACATAAAATATAAATATTTTTTTAATATATATAATATTTGGGGGAAATATAGAAATAGGACCCCCACCCCTATTTAGGAAAGAGTTCAAAAATTAAATGACACTTTTTGGAGGTGGCATTTCAACACTGTCACTGCTATAATAACTTATGTTTAAAAGACACATATTATGGTGAACGGACAAAAATACCCTCAATAGTTGTTCCACATCATATTTTTTTCATTCAGTTTTACAGTGACAAAGTTGTGAAGTAGAGAGAGAAAGTCCCGTTGAAACCCATTCACACTCGAACGGTGACGGAGTGGCGCTACGCAGATGTGTAAGTTCCTCATATTTTGATTGGCTTATTTCGTTGACAAACCGCATTGGGGATTATTTTTGTAAGGGTAAATTAGGCCTCTTGAGTGTGATCAAGCTTCAAGGACATCATCTCTTTCAAGAGCACTTCAAAGGTATCTCACTTGTTTAACTTTCCTTGAAGAGATCTAGTTGCACACACTCACTTGCATGCATTATGTTCTTATCTTCATGTAATTGAATGATGCTTTGTATGCCACTTTTCACACTCCACACTTGCACTTTTTGCACATCACTTAGTGTGTTGAGTTTGCCCCAAAAAAGAGAATTTCTTCTCTTACCGCTGCCTAGACCGCTTGGCAAGACATGCTTGCACCGCGGCATTCAGAGCGATATACCTCAGTAGGGTCATGCTTCCTGTACAGCTTCTTGTACACTTGCACGCATGGCGATCCAAGTCGCGGTGTTGTCCAGTAGGCCTCTGTTGCCCATACCGCGGCCTGTGCACCTGCATGCACAGCGCCCTACACCGCGTTGTTGTCCAGACGGTGCACTGCTGTGTGTACCGCGATCTGGACACTTGCCTGCGACGCGGTCCATCAAGCGGTATTGACGGGTTTCTGTGCCCTATGTTCAAAACGACGCAGTTTTGACTAGGGCTCCTATATATATATTCTCTCTTCTTCCTTGCTCATTTTTTGTGAGTTCAAGAAACCATTTTTGAGAGACCAAGCTTCCTTTAGAGAGAGAAACTCCCAAGAACTCATCTTTACTCAACCAAACACAAATCCATGTGCATCTAACATCTTACAAGCATCATCTCATCATGGATTCTTCTTGCTTTCATTGACTAGGTAACTTGAACATGCCATAAATCTCATTGTATTTATTTATGCTCTTGTTCGCCTAGGGTGATTTTATTGCATATCTTTATGTTTATTGGCATTTATAACATGTTTGAGTTGTTGTTTGTTGGTTGAGAGCTTTGTTCATTGATAGCTAGAATTTAGGACGATTTTACCCTTCTAGCTAAATCTTCATGCATTTGCATTTAGATATTGATATCTAGGATTTGCATTCATTGACATCTTTAAATCCTTAGATAAGCATTTAGTGTTGCCTAGCATTAATTGCATGTTTGAATATCTTTTACATATTCACATAGGTTGTTTAACCTCTTCATTGATTGTTAAGCTCTGTGACTAAGTGGGTTAGTGCACAAGCTTGTGGTCTATAATCATTATTAAAGGCCCATTGGGTAGAGTGAAAGGGTTAGTGACCAAGTAGGTGTGACTTGAGGTCAACCTAGGTTGTAAACTTTCGCTCAAATAGTGGATTTGAGGACCATATGTGGCTAGAAGGATAGCCTGTGAGTTTTGCCCAGTTGGAGGGTTTCTCACGTAAATCAATCCTTGTGTTTTTATTGTTTTCCGCATATTTATATTGGATTGATTAATTGCTAATATGGGGTAGGACTATTAAAATTGATTAAGTCGAAAAGTTGGTAATAAATCAACTATTCACCCCCCCTAGGTTGTATTAGAGACACTTTGTGTATTTTCAAGATGCATTCGGGGATACACTTATTTAAAAGGCTCGAGCAGTTATCTAAAAAGCTCGGACAGTAATCTAAAAGTCTCGGACACTTATTTATAAGGCTTGGGGAGTTATCTAAAAAGCTCGGAGAGTTATCTAAAAGCTTGGGCAATTATCTAAAAGGCTCGGCCAATTTTCTAAAAGGATCTGACACTTATTTAAAAGGCTCGGACACAATATAGAAAGTCTCGGAGATACAAAATTAACAAAAAAAAATGATTGTTGAAAAGGCTCGGAAATAACTCACAAAGGCTCGGACGCTTTATACAAAGTCTCGGACATTTACTCAAAAGGCTTGGACACTTAATACAGAGTCTCGGACATTTACTCAAAAGACTCGGATACAACTAACAAAGGCTCGGGTATAAAATTCATACAAAATGCTCGGACAGTTCATGAAAAGCTCGGAGACTCATTAAAAAGGCTCGAAGATTCAAAATTGACAAAACTAATATTCTTGAAAAAAAAACTCGAACAACAATTTATAAGGCTCGGACAATTTTATAAAAGGTTCAAACACAGTGTTAAAAGTCTTGGAAACCCGGATCTTCATCGTCTTATATACAAATTTTTCATAAATTAAAACCCTAACCAAAAAAGCTCGGACAGTTTTAAAAAACTGATATAGGAAACCGATAAGATGAGTGATCTTATGTAATTATATGAACGTCGAACTCGTTGGAGAAGTAGATCTCAGACAACTTCAAAGTGTCTTCCAAAAGTTAAAGTCAAACAAATAATTAAAAAATGTGTACAGTAAGGGCATTTTTAGAAATCACTTACTTTGGTGTCTTTTAAACTTAAGTTATTAAAGTTGTGTCTCACGTGCAACACCAACACAAAAAGGTGACATTTTCCACGAATTCCACTTTAGGAAATGGGAAAATGGGGAAATGGAGGTGGTGGGAGGTTTCCCTACCCCCATCCCCATTTAGGATTTTGGGGGTCAAATTTCCCCCCACCCCTAGACCTCATTTAGGAGTGAAATTTGCCCATAAATAGTGGTGGGGCCCATGGGGGAAATCCCCATCCCTAATAGTGAGAGAGAGTTTCATTAATGATGAACTCATAAACTAAACGAGGAACTTTCGTATCGAAACAACATCCGAGTAGTTTGGCCATATTTCTATGGTTAATCTGTGATAAAATTACAACCTCGTTAATGTTGATAAGTTTGATTTCTTAATATGGACATCTAATAACATTGAAACATTGAATAATATTTTCATAACAAAGAGTATATTTTTTTACTTCAAAAAAAAGTATATTTTAAGTGGTGTGTGGCGCCTGGGGGGAGTAAAAAACATGTTTCCAATCTATACTTATTGCGGGTTTTATTATCTATCCACGTCCATATCTTCTCCCTAGTACTAGTGGTGTAAAAGGGGGCTGGCCTGGCCCCCTTCAGCAAGGCCCACCGGGCCCTTTTGGGAAAACGGGCCGTGCCAGGCACGGCCCGTTTTCCTAAATGGGGGCCCGGCACGGCCCCTCCGTGCCAGGCCGCGTGCCATGCCGGGCCGGTCTGTAGGCTAATTAGGCGGGCCAAAGCGGTCGGCCCATGCCCATACCCAATTTTTTCTTATATTTTAATTTTTTTTAGATACAATTATTTTAGTATAATAAAAAAAATGTTTATAATAATAGATTTATAGATACATTTATTATTTTATTTAATGAATTAATTCAAAGAATAAATAAAGATAAAATATGAAAGAAAATAAAAGTAGATAAAAATATGAAATGAAGAATTCTTTATTTATTTCGGACTTTCAGTATTACATATTTACATGATTGCCTCATTAAAAACCTTACCAAGAAAACCCAGTGGGATAAAAACTTGGTAAGGGAAAAAGAGTGCAATCGTATTACAAGTAAATGTACAGGTACAACCTAGTTCTGGACTTGGTTACTGCCGGAACCCTTATCGACATATAAATTGGAGAAATTTTGAATAAACTGTTCGTCTACCGTTTCATTTTGCATCCTCTTTCGAGCATGCTCCCAATCCCGAACGCATATTAATACCTCCACCATCTCTGGAGTCAAACAATTTCTTCTTGGTTCAATAATTCGTCCACTCGTGCTGAATCCCTATTCTGAAGACACAGTGGACACAGGGATAACCAGTATGTCACGTGTGCTAAGTGTGACAAGACTGTATACCTGTAGCTATAGGTCTTCCACCATAACAACAAATCAAAATTCTCTGTGTTTTCGTCGGCATCAAACTGTGCTTCAAGGAACCTATTCAGTTCTGCACCAGAAGATGCAGTAGATCGTGTAGTTGAAGAAGAAGAACTTGCAAATTTGTCTTTTTTCCGGCGTTTGAGAATGCTCCAACTTGTCGGCAACGGTTGTGTATCCGGTTCTGGTGATGGTTCCGTGTCAACGCCGCCAAACCTGCGCTCATAAATACTAAAAACTTCGAACAACTTGTTTCGAATGTCAGTAATCTGGTCGGAATAATCTACTGACAATTTATTACCAATAAACTCAAGCAAATATTCTAAACCAGCTAATTTAATTCTAGGATCTACTATAACACCTAAGGCATAAAGGAAAGGCAATTCAGACCAGTATTTTTTAAACTTGGTCTCCATGGCAACAACTGCAGGGCCAAGCATGTCATCTTCCCTATAAGTGTTTAACAGGTCAGACATTTCCACAATCTGATGGATTACCTGGGAAGATGTGGGGTAATAGACCCCAGAAAGAGTTACAGTGGCATTGTAAAAAACCTTTAAAAATTCAACAAAAATCTTTGCCACATACCAATCGTCTGGTGTCAGTATTTGAGCAAGTGGACAGCCACTTTCGGCCAATTTCATGTTATAAAAACCTGAAATAGTTGTATCATATTCCAAACAATTTTTCAGCATTAAGTAAGTAGAGTTCCACCTTACCGGCATATCAGTTTGGAATCGTCGGGGTCATAGACCGTTTAATGTACAGTGTCTGCCAAATTCTTGAAATCTTGGATTAGAGCTACCGATCCAAGAAATGGCATCTCTGATGCGTACTATACGATCGCTTACTTCCTTCAAACCAGACTGTACAACTAAATTTATGATATGAAATGCACAGCGTTAGTGGAAGAAATAACCCCCAGCTTGCGGGATGTTTCTTTCTAGTAAACAATACAATAGACTTAGTATTTACCGATGCATTATCTAATGTGATAGAGAGGATGCGATGAGTTATGCCATAAGTTTCTAAAACAGAAAGAATGACAGCAAAAATATTGTCTGCGGTTAGTGCAAAATCCATAGGACGAAAACCAAGAGTGTTTTTTTATATCCTACATTCAAAGTCTAAATAGTGTCATGTGACACATAAATAGTCATGTTTGGAACATGTGTTCCAAATATCGGAAGTTAATGCAATTGAGACAGTTACATGTTGTAATTCAGCAGTCAAGTCATCTCGTTGGGTTTTAAACATTCTTATCAAATCGTTCCTAGTGGTGGTTCTAGAAACAATTTGCATTTGGAAGCAAAATGCAGATGTGATAAATTTTTGAAAAAAAACACAGTCACCGAAATTAATAGGTTGATCAGTTTGTGCAATGTACCGTGCCAAGCATTCTCTAGCATGCGCGGTGTCGTAATGCCACTTCGTAACCGACCCGGCTGGGTGCCGTTGTAGTTGTATCTAGGTTGTAGTTGGTACATGTACATGTTTGGGCATGCATTTTTCCATATGCCTTCTCAAATGATCGGTTACACCCTTACTAGTGGTATAGTTCTTAGGGCAAAACTTACATTTGGTTCTGGGGCCGACCGTACCGTCTGGGAGTGTCATTTCTACTACGTCAAAACACTGCCATACGTCTGATGTTAACCTCTTAGATTTGGTACGTGATGTCGGTGTGGCGCCGGAACCAGAAGGTCCCGCTACGGTTTCTACCGGTCTGGAGAGATCAAAATCATCGTTCAGCATGTTTAGACCGTCTGGAAAATAAGGATGTGTAGGATCCATTTCCTAGAAATAAAAAATATCAGGTCATTAGTCATTAAAAAATATTAAAATTAAAATGATTATTTTACTAACAAAAAATATTAAAATTAACTCACACACATAAAAATGATTATTTTACTAACAAAAATTATTAAAATTAACTCCTACAAATAAAATGATTATTTTACTAACAAAAAATATTAAAATTAACTCATAAACATAAAATGATTATTTTACAAACAAAAAATATTAAAATTAACTCATACACATAAAATGATTATTTTACAAACAAAAATTATTAAAATTAACTCCTACACATAAAATGATTATTTTACTAACGTTAATTATTAAAATTAACTCACACACATAAAAATCATTATTTTACCAACAAAAATTATTAAAATTAACTCCTACACATAAAATGATTATTTTACTAACAAAAATTATTAAAATTAACTCCTACACATAAAATAATTATTTTACTAACATTAATTATTAAAATTAACTCACACACATAAAAATGATTATTTTACTAACAAAAATTATTAAAATTAACTCCTACACATAAAAATGATTATTTTACTAACAAAAATTATTAAACTTAACTCCTACACATAAAATGATTATTTTACTAACATTAATTATTAAAATTAACTCATACACATAAAAATGATTATTTTACTAACAAAAATTATTAAAATTAACTCCTACATATAAAATGATTATTTTACTAACATTAATTAATAAAATTAACTCCTACACATAAAAATGATTATTTCACTAACAAAAATTATTAAAATTAACTCCTACACATAAAATGATTATTTTACTAACAGAATATATTAAAATTAACTCCTACACATAAAAATGCTTAATTTACTAACAAAAAATTTTAAAATTAACTACTAAAAATAAATTGTTTAATTTACTAAAAACAAATATTAAAATTAACCCCTACACATAAAAATGATATATTTACTAACTAAATAAAATTAATAACTGAACTATAAATATAAAATGATAAATTTACTAACTAAACAAACATATTTTATTTAAAACAAAAAATTAAATAATAAAACTTAAAGAAAAATGTACCTTTGAAGTTTGAACTTTGGTGGAGAGATTAGAGAATAATAGTTATATAATAGTAAATTACTAATAAAGTATTATAATAGTATATTAGTAGTGTAGAATAGTAGAGAGAGAGTAAGAATGAAATTAAGAATAATTGAAATTGTATAGAGAGTTTGAGAATGGAGAGATTGAGAGAATTAGAGAAAGTGAATGAAAAGTGGAATGGGTGGGAGTAGTTATAAAAAAATTAAAAAAGTGGGTAAAAATATAAAATACAAGAGTTAAGGGGGTAAAATGCAATTGTAACAGTTTTAAAAAAAATAAAAAAATAAAAAAAATTCAGCGTGTCGACCGTTGAGCCTGGCACGCCGGGCCTGGAACCACGACCTGGAACGTGCCAAGAATGGGGGCCGTGCCTGGCACGGCCCGCCATCCTTGGCAAGCAGTCCGTGCCGGGCTCTCCAGGCACGACCCATATTTACACCACTACTCCCTACCAATTAAAATCATTTCCCACCTCATAAGTGTCAGTCCCCCTGGGGTCTATCCCATGAATTATTTTGTCATCACTAAAAATAAATCAATTTTCAGCTATTATCGGATATAGAATATGAATTGGATTTTTACTTGAATCTGTTCAAATCAAGCACCACAGACACAATCCATATAGTGACTCGATATTCAATTTGTGGTATGAATTGCAATTGGTTGTTTGGTTTTAAAGTTGAAAACTTGAAATAAATAAATAATTTAGAAAATGACACCAACCAATGAATGCCAACTGCCACTAATCTATTTCATCTTACAACACACAGCACACATGTCTACCGGTTTCTTTCAGTCACCTAACTTTGAATGCCCAAATTACCCCTGGTCTGTCCAATAATTTCCATTGTGTACCTTACATATATTTACTAATAAAATAAAATCAAATTTTTAAAAAGGGATACATACTGAACCCACGATCTGATGATTCTTATGATTCTTATTGTCAATGGCCTGTAGTGTGTATTTTAACAAAATTAATGCATACTAACTTGATGATTCTTATATATAAGTATATGATAATGTATTTCGGTACTTAGAATTTATGATTTCATTATTCAATTATTAATTTATTTTTAATTCAATAATTGAGAAAAATAACTAAATTGAAAGTACATGTATATCAATTTTTTTTATAGAATTCAGAATAGAGAACAACAAACAAAACAGAAAAACACAAAGCATAAAGAGAATAAAAAAACACACTAATCAGGCTTATCTGCCTCCACAATATTCGCAAGGCAGAGGGGGTAATCCTCCATCCAATAGGTATCCTTGTTAATCCTTAGTGCATATAGAGCAAGATTGTTGGCCACTTTGTTGGCAACCTTGCGAGTGCAGAAGAAAGTCACCTCTCTTATTTTGTCTTTCAGTTCTATAATTTCAAAGATAATCAAACCAAAATCAGAGTCCAGATAGAAATCTACTTGTAACCGTTTGACAACATTTGCCTCATCTGTCTCAATAATACCCAAGGCTAAACCACAATCCATCCCAAACTACAGACACTAAGGATAGCCATAAGCTTGGCCACTTTAACACTTAGAGTGTCATCGAAGACCAAGGAGCATGAGGCAAGCACCTTCCCACCAGAGTTTCTGATAATCACCCATATTCCCATCTGCCTATTTCCATGATCAAGCATAGCATCACAGTTGGCCTTGTAGGCTTCGTTTTCAGGAGGGATCCATTTGCAACTAGACCTATTGCCGCAAGTCATCACTCTCTGAAACTGACGGCTGCTGGTTTGAAACTCGTGGAGGAAGTTTATACTCTAGTTGACCACCTCAGACATTTTGTGCTTTTTTGCTTCATGCATAGTAGAATTATGACAAAACCAAATTCTCCAAACCACAATACATAAAAGATCAGCCTCCTTCACATTCCCAGTGGAAAAACAATCACAGATTAAGTTAAGGAAGTTTTTATGCTAACCTCGTAGAGTCATATTATGGCATCACCATTCATCACAAATACATTTGAGTTTACGGCAGTACCAAAGAGTGTTCAAGGTGTCATCAACAGAGCTTTTACATGCCTCACAAACCCCATTCGTTTGCACACCTCGCCGTCTTATATTGATTTTGGTTGGGATCCAATCATGGCTTGCCTTCCAGATAAACATCTTCACTTTCAAAGGAATCTTGACCCTCCAAAACGTATTCCACCAAGAAGACCGAGGATTGATATTAGAAGGCCCCATCATATTGTCTAAGCTATAACCCAGCCAGTAGCCACTCTTGACCGAATACTGGTCATTTTCGTTGTAATGCCGGTTGTCACCTCTATTTCCACTAACTATAGGGATTTGAAGAATATGATTAGTGTCCTCCAAAGTGAAGTTACCTGTGACGATTTGAGTGTTCCAGCCACCTTTGAGGAATAAATAAGATGATCCACAATTGCATTTCCATCCATTTTGGGTGGAGATGTTATCTTGAATGTAGTCGGCCTAGGGATCCATTTGTCTCTGTATATTTTGATGGATTTCCCGTCACCCACCATGCATCTCACACCAGCATCCAAAAGGCATTTTCCCCAAATGAGGCTATTCCACACATACATACCATTGGCTTTCTTTGTGGCCTCCAAAATACTGTCTTCCTTGTAATAACAGCTCTTTAGGACCCTTCCGGCTAACGAATTAGGATTCTTGAGAAGTCTCCAACACTGTTTGGCAAGAAAGGTCATGTTGGAAGTCTTAAGATTGTGGAAACCCAAACCCCCATCGCATTTTGTCTTGCAAAGGTGTTTCCAAGAACACCAATGAATTTTCATTTTCTTCTCATTGCCGCCCCACCAGAATCGGGCACACAACCTGTGGATTTCATTGACTAAAGATTTTGGTAAGCGGAACATATTCATGGCATATGACGGGGCCGCATGAATCACAGCTTTAACAAGAATCTCTTTTCCAGCCACAGAAAGCAATTTTTCACCTCATCCCTTAATCTTACCCTACACTCGATCCACTATGTTAGCAAATATTCGTCGCTTACTCCTACCAATGAAACAAGGTAGACCCAGGTAACTTTCGTGGCATTCCATAAGCTTTATACGAACTCTGGAGGCGAGGTTCTGACCTGCCATAACCGAGAAAGAATGACTAATGCACATGGCGGACTTGTCAAAGTTGATGACTTGGCCCGAAGCTCTCCCATAATCCGTCAGAACCTCCCTAATCGCCACACAGTTCCTTTCATCAGCCTTAGAGAAAATCAGACTGTCATCTGTAAAAACAGGTGTGTGATCACTGGTCCGCCTCTGCTGCATTGGGAGCCAGAAATATCCCCTATCAAC
The DNA here is from genome assembly GCA_033220585.1 of Dipteronia sinensis. Lineage (NCBI taxonomy): Eukaryota > Viridiplantae > Streptophyta > Magnoliopsida > Sapindales > Sapindaceae > Dipteronia > Dipteronia sinensis. The sequence continues at coordinate 23,932,840 of CM065636.1, forward strand.
TGAGCTTGCCAGATAAGACTAGTGAGGCTTTCTGCGTAAATCAAGAAGAGGAAGGGTGACAAAGGATCTCCCTGTCTCAACCCCTTTGTAGGAGAGATATTTCCGCACATTTCGTTGTTGATCATGACAGAGTAGGTAACCGAAAAGATACATCTCATAATCAGACCAACCCATTTGGAGGAGAAGCCTAATTTTCCCATCATTCTTTCCAGGAAATGCCACTCTACCCTATTAAAGGCCTTAGACATGTCTAATTTGATCGCCATTGATCCTTTTTTTCTTCTCCACATCTTCAATCTATGAAGACATTCGAACCCCACTTTGGTGTTATCAGAGATCAAGCGACCTGATATAAAGGCACACTGGTTCTCTGAGATAACGCCACATAAAGCATGCCTAAATCGACTTGTAATAAATTTGGCAATAATCTTGTAGATGACATTACACAAGCTAATAGGTCTGAAATCAGCCAGTTTTTTGGGTTTTTGGTTTTTCGGAATCAGACAAATGACTATGTTTTTCATGTCTTCCACTATCGCCCTAGGATTTAGAATATTCAGGCAAGCCTCAATAATGCTGAAGCCCACCAACTCCTAATAATGCTGATAAAATATCGCAGGCAAGCCATCACTGCCAGGGGATTTGACCGGATTCATGGCAAACACAGCTATTCTCACCTACTTTCTAGTGAAATTAGCATCTAGGAATCGAGAAATGTTGTTGTCCAACCTTAGATTAACACCATCAACGATTTTCCCAATGCCTCTCACTGTAGGTATGGTAAAACAAAACAATCCATGAAAATAATTAGTAGCCACAGACTCCAGCTCTTCCTACGTATCCCTCCATATGCCTCCCTCATCGAAGAGGCCATTGATCATATTTCTCACCTTTCTAGCTGACGCTTTGGAATGGGTAAACCGTGTGTTGCGGTCTCCATTTTTAAGCCAGGCCACCTTCGCTCTTTGACTCCAGTATCTCTCCTCAGTAACTAAGGCTTCGTCTAGTTGCAATTCAAGTGATCTAATCTCTTTCCAAGACACTGGCACATTGGCTTAACAGGCCTTTTTCAGAGCTTCTTTCTTATTTTGGAGGTCTTGACAATGGTCCGTTCGTTTCCTGATGTTCCACGAGCTTAACATTCGCCCACACCTTTCAATTTTACTCAGGACACTCTCGGTGCTACTCCTACAATCTGAACCCTTCCAAGCAACATTGACAACAGATTTACATTCTTTGTCTTCAGTCCAGCATTCTTCGAAATAAAATCTTCTACCTTTAACCCTCTTACGTTGGCCATCCGTAACATCTAAAACCAGAGGTTTGTGGTCTGAACCCCTGAATTCAAGATGTCGAATAACATATTGTGGAAAAAGCCTTCCCCAATCTCTAGTGCAAAAACCTCTATCCAACCTTTCCATAATCAAATAGTCGATTGCCCTCTTGTTACTCCAAGTATAGCAGTGCCCAATATACCTCATATCCTCAAGATTACATTCATTTATAACCTCTATAAAATCTGACATTTCTTTCCAGTTCTTTTGAACCCCGCCCATCTTCTCCTTATCATAAAGAATTTCATTAAAATCCCTCATACACACCCAAGAAAGAGTAGACATGCCAGCAAGACATTGTAACAAGGTCCACGAATGCTTCCTCTAGATCTGTTTGGGATGGCGGTAAAATCTCGTAAATCTCCAACACTTACCTCACAGACCACTGATCACCACATCAATATGACATTTAGAGTAAGTTAGAAGGTCGACCACCATACAATTATTCCAATACAAACACAACCCACATGATTTCCCTATACTATTCACAACAAGTTTGCAACAAAACCCAAGCTTAGTTCTCCAATTTTCCAATTTCACATGGTCACATTTAGTCTCCACTAAAAACGTAAGGTCTGGATTCTCCTCCTGTTTAAAAGAGCGCAGAGCATTGAACGCCCGCAGACTCCCTAGCCCACGAGCATTCCAAACGAAGGTTTTCATTGGATACGGCGGGCCAGTGAAGACTGGCTGGCCGATAAATCTGAGTCTTTGTCTTCCTCTGGCAACGATGAAACCCCCATCTGGGTAACCCTCCTGGCATTAACTGACATAGAAGAAGGTGGAATGATATTTCCCACCTCAACCGCGTGAACACCCAAAACTTCCATTTCAGATACCGAGTCATGAATTATGTGAAAGGCATCCTCATAGCTCAAATTACTTGTTGTCGTGGACTCTCTCCTTCCATCAGAGGCATACTGAGGTAGGTGTCTGAATTTCTTGCAAGCTGAATAGTTTTTTACCTTCAATTCATCAGTCTCGCGCTTCCCTAGTTTCGCCCCCAAATGCAACCTCATTCTGTCACTGATATCACCTTGTCTGACTCGTTTCCAACTACCTAATGTCTAAGTTTCTAAGGTGTTATCCTCTATGGGTTGGACCTGGTGCTTCAAAGGCCCACTTTCTGGATTGCTAGACACAAACCCACTAGATTCTCCCATAGTAGCTTGGTGCGATGGGTCCATTGGGCATCTATTGAAAACTGCAGTCTTTTCCAATAAACAAGCATGCATAACTTTGTGGGTGGCCCAGTAGGCCTACAGTTAGACCCAATCTTTCCCTGACCCAAAAGGTCATCCTCCATTAATGCTTGGTCGTGGGAAAACACTAGAGGGAGACTTAAGGCCGTTTATTTCTAGCCCCCCAGATACGTTTCCTGTTGTGACGTGACTGATGTTACTTTCCATGCACTCGAGTTCGTCCATAGTTTCCCGAACCCCAGCCGAAGCATCCACATCTCTTCTCCGATCACTGAAGACGGTTCCTTTGTTCAAGGTCATTCGACCCCTCAAATTCTCTTGAGTGTGTCTATTATCCCCGTCCTCTGTTTTATAACCTCCAAAACCTTTATTTTTCCCCCAACTTATGCTATCACCTCTACCATAGCCCATGTAAACTTGTTTTGAGGGACTAACAGCTCGGATCCAGACTGCGAGTTTTCTATTCGCATCGGCTAGCAAGTCTCCCGTAACTCCCATATTAGGGCATTCACCCATAACATGGCCTAGACGACTACATTTAAAACAGAAATCCAAAAGCCTTTCATATCGGATGAGCATTGTAGTGACCTTCGTAGAGCCAAGAAGGTCCACTCCGATGCTTTGTTACAGTGGTTCCTTCGCCTCGACCGTAACTCTAACCTGTAAGAAACGACCAGACCTATCAGAATTCGTCTCAAGGTCTAACTCATTGACTTCACCTATCATATTGCCCAGGAAATAACCAATCTCCTTTCTCATGCATATCAATGGTATGCTGTGAATTCAAACCCAGAAATCCACCAAATTGAACATCATATCATCAACAACTCCTTCCCCTGTTAGTTTCTAAAAAACGATAATCACTCTGTCGAAACTCCAAGGGCCACTATTCAGTATTCTCTGTCTGGCTTTCAAGGATTTGAAAAGGAACTCAAAGGTGTTTCCTTTAATCTGCTCAATCTCTAGTCCTCCATCCACTCTCCAGATTTTATTCATGTCGCCCATAAAAACGTTCTTGTTGACTAACTTAGTAGAGAAAACCTTCCCTACTAAACAGAGTGCGAGTCTCCGTTCCCCGTTATCTTTGAGATTTCCATATAAAGTGCACACCGGCCTCTCCCTCTCTTGAATAGACAGGCCGGTGCATAGCAAGGCTATGTCTTCCACGTTCATGGTTGACAAAGAACTCCCACCTTAGTTCAGAGAGAAACAAAAGGGGAGACTGTGTGATTGTCTTCATTATAAATGCATATCAATTGGACCATTGTTTTAGACTCTTGTTTTAAAATAATAATGGTTAGACGTTGAAATTATAAGATTAATTTATATCAATAAAATATGTAAAAAGAAAAATTATAAATCAAGTAATTATTTTGAATTATTTAAGTGGGATTTGGGAATTGATTTGATTACTATATGAATTATTTTTCGGTTGTTTCAATACCAAGTTAAACTCGTTTCAATTTACTGTTCTTGCATTTTTTTTTTTAAATTGTAAGCCAACATGAAATTTGAAACGTTATTAAAAGAATAGTGTTATTGTTATATAAACAAAATAATTTATTCGAAATTCATCTCAATATTTATGAAAAGTGATTTGTTATTATCATATTATTCTCTCATGATCCATATGATAATTGATAAATTACTTGTCATATTAATCGGTATATATATTTTTGAACGAATGTTTTAGGCTAAATAGTGTTCATTTTTGTTAAAATTGAACACAAGCTTATTATTGTTATTATTATTATTATTATTATTATTATTATTATTATTTAAAAAATGGCTACAAAAATAATGACAATAAGAAATTTTATGAAGAAAATTAAAAAAAAAGTATAGTAAATTCATGACTGAAAAATAATTTTCAAAATTCAACTAAAAAAATTCAAAATTAATAATTTAATTTAAATATAATATTATAAAATTAGAAATTTTCAAGTACAAACCTTATCTTGCAATATCATTTGCCTCTTCATGAAAAAAATTTCATGCTTCGGAAAAAAAAATTTAATGAGGTTTTTTTTGTATGGATAAATATAATATGATTTGAAAAAGAAAAAAAAATAATTGAAATTTTTTTTATTGTGAGAACTAATTTTTGCCTTAAAGGATGTAATTATTTTTACAAAGTACATTTAATTTTATAAATTTTTATAGGAAATATCAAATTTCATATAGGTTTGGATAATGTTTGTATCGTAAGTTTGATATTGGATAATTTTTCTTTATACATTGCATATGGATTGTGAATTTATAAAATTAGACATAAATTATGAAAGCAACAGTACTAGTGTGACAATTCATATTACTATATCTGGTTTTATCGATCCTAACATAATTCGTCCGACCACTCTTAACAAAGTGGTTACACATTTCACCTCCACTTTTATAACAGGTGTTTGAGTCTCATTTTAGCATTTTACTAGTTAAATGGTAATGTATGATGAGACATCCCCTTTAATGGGAGTTGTATTTTGAATTGGACTTATAGTGGTTGATTCGTCATGTCCCAACCAACCCCTAATCCATAAATGTTAAATCTGTTTCTTCAAATCTCACAACCACAATCTAATTAGTAAAAATCATTTCATGCTCATGTAATTTAGGGGTGTGGCGTAGATCAGATCCATTAGATTTTCCATGATCCAATGTTCGATTGGATCAAAGAAATTACAATCAAATCCGATTCAAATTGAGAGCGGAATCCAATCCGATCCAATCCAATAGATCAGATTCATATAAAGAAATTCTTAATATATAAACGTTAAAACATTCGTAAAACAAAAATATTACTCTGTCCAAATTTAGTGTCCATATCTGGTGCCCAAATTTAGTGTCCATATCTGGTGCCCAAATATGTGACATCTTATATCTCATTCATTTAAATTGTATTAGATTTGCATGATTTAAATGAATAAATTACAATGATGTCACATCATTTGAGCATCAAATTTGGACACCAAATTTGGACAAAGTATCATTACTTTTTCTAAAATTAACAAAATCAATAATTATTTATACGGGACATCAAATAAAATTAACAAACTAATAATTAATATAAAAGCAGTACATAATTGTACATTTTTAAATTCAGAAAGTCTAACAAATTATAAATACAAAAACATAAATAAAATCACCCCAAAGTTTGAAATACAATCATTTATCATAACAAAATACAATAGCATCCAAAATTTAGTCCGTGTTCATGTGTATAGGATAAAATAAATTGGCACAATATAAATTAAGCATTATATTTTGATGGATCCGTCGGATTTAACGGATTTTCATATGGAAATCCAAAATCTGATCTAATCCGATCTAATAGATTTTAAAATTTATGATCCAATGAATTTTATTGGATTGGATCGGATCGGTCCAAAATAGCCAGAGGGGCAAATAAGGTATAAAGACAAATAGAGTCAGGATTTGGCTCCTAAATGATAACGTCCAACTACAAAAAGTCACCCACCAACCAAAACCAAACCAAACCAAACCAAAGTCCCACTTCATCTAATCAGATTAGTTCGTTTGTTGGTTTGTCTGTAAGCATTAAAAATTCGTTTCTTTGAAGCAAAAACATAAAAAGGAATCATTTTGATTTGTTTTTATAAATCTTTCAAGAGCGAATTGTTGTTGTTGTTTGTGCTGCAGAGATCCTGAATTTTTTCTGAGATGGCAAGGAAGAAGATCAGAGAGTACGATTCCAAGAGGCTTCTCAAACAACACTTGAAACGTCTTGCTGGTATCGACCTCCAGATCTGCTCTGCTCAGGTACCCATCCCATCTCTCTTATCTGGGTTTTCTTTGGAATTCTTGTTTTCTATGTTGATCACTCTATGCGTTTGAATTTTGGTGACCATCTTATTATTATTGTTGATGTTGTTGCTGTTGTTGACATTTTTATGATGCAAATTTTCAATTTGGATGTTCATTTGCAGGCATTAATGGTATATGTGTGTTTGTGTTCATGAATTTGTGTGTATATCAGTATATGTAAGTGGGTGTGTGTGGTGTGGAGGAGTGTGTTTTTTCAGCTTAAATGTTATCAGTAGGTGGTGATCACTGTCTTTTCGTGTTGTATGAACATAATTGACCTTTTAGATTAATTGACCTCGCTGGGATTGGATGCGTCACTTGCAACATGATTTGTTGATATTGAGAAGAACAATGACTACCCATTGCTAAGATAGCTGGTATTGGGAAAATTTTGGTTCATAGTTTTGATTAGTTACGGAATCATTTGGTATAAAATTCAAATACTGTATTTTTGCTTTTGTAAATGAGGGATACAAAGAACTTAAGGGAAAGGTGTTTTGTTCAGAGTTTAGAAATGCAATCCGAAAACACTGGTAAAAGTTGGAAAATGAGAAAAACATGTCTGAAATCCATTTTCCGGATACTCTATCTAACATGTTTTTGGATATTATATAAAATGCATTTTATGGTAAGAATAAGATTCAGGTTTTTGGATTGTATCCTAACCTTTGAAAATTGTTTCTGGTTCAATCAAATGCTCACAAGAATTTTTGATGCTCTATTGTTTTCCATGTAACTATGTTTATATTCTGATTATGTAAATGAAATAGATTACTGTAAGGGTAACTTCAACTGTGTAAGTTACAACTTACAAGTTGTTAAGGGTTTCGAACTTTCGATTTGTTGTTTTTCCGTTTTTAGACTCCCTGGATGATTTTCTCACACAGAATGGAGCAAGGGAACTAATATATTTGATGTGCAATGATGCTTTAGAATAAATTTAATCACCTTTTATGAATATAGAGGTAGAAACTTTTATTTTCTCATTTTATTGTTAGGTTTATAAATCAAATTGGAATTTGATCTTGTTTTCAATTGTTTATACAGAGATTTATGGTATCTTTTCCTTTAATTAATTGCTGAACGTGTCATCTAAGTTTTCTTTGTTGTAGTGTTTTCTTCTCTTCAGACGTAAAGGGAATAAATGTAGACAAATGATTGTTCTATTTTTGTGGTGTAGGTGACCGAAGCTACAGACTTCACTGAGTTAACAAACAAAGAGCCATGGCTTTCATCCTCAAGATTGGTTGTGAAACCTGATATGCTGTTTGGGAAGCGTGGGAAGAGTGGTTTGGTAGCTTTGAATTTAGATCTAGCTCAAGTGGCTGAATTCGTAAAAGCACGACTTGGTACTGAGGTGATTAATGAATCAAACAAAGTGGAAGCTGCTCACTGTTTATTTTTGTGACTTCATTTCAGTGATTTGTGAAATTGGTTTCTTTATTAGGTTGAGATGGGAGGTTGCAAGGGGCCGATAACTACTTTCATTGTTGAACCATTCGTCCCTCACGACCAAGAATATTATCTTTCACTAACCTCTGAAAGGCTCGGCTGCACCATTAACTTCTCAGAGTGTGGGGGTATTGAAATTGAGGAGAACTGGGACAAGGTATGGGTGCACATTTCATTCTAAACAATTCTTACTTGCGGCTCTAGTGTTCTGTTTGGCCAAATTTATTCTTGACATTGTTGGAATTGGCTTGAAACTATGACGTGTATTTGAATTCTGATTTTTACAGGTGAAAACTATATTCCTTCCATCTGAGAAACCAATGACGCAGGAGGCATGTGCTCCATTGATAGCTACCCTTCCTTTGGAGGTCAGTTTAACTATGCTTTCCTTTGTTTATTATCATTTTCAATCAGAGGTGAACTTACAACTTACAAGGCCAACCTTTTGTTATCGTTGGATATAACATGAGCAATAGCAATTGATAAGTTCTTTTGTCCAACGTGTCACGTGTGATATGGACATGTTTATTTTCATTGTCCTTGGTTTGTTCTGATTTCTGTTCACCTAGTATGTGCTAACTCTACTTATGTATTATTTTAGGTTCGGGGAAAAATCGGTGACTTCATAATGGCTGTCTTTGCTGTATTTCAAGGTGTGTAATGTTCAAGCTTTCAAATTGCAAACTCCTATTTGTGGAACATGAGAGGTCACATTTGTGATAAAGATTTAGAATCCCTCCATTAAAGTCTAAGCAAGTTACTTTTATATGGCAATTATTTAGATTTCGTTTTTGTTCTAGTGGTTAGGTACCATCAAAAACTGATTTAATCATCAATCTTATCTTTAAAGGGTGTAAAGTAATGTAATATTTGGTTATTCCATTGGGTGAGGAGAGATAGAGAGCAAGAGAGAGAGGTTTACTTTATTTTATTTAAGCTTTTGTTCATCTAGTACTTTTATAGTTAAAACATGTTCGCAAGATTACAACGTCTATTTCTGACTTTTATCTAATGTTCTTTGTAGATCTCGACTTCAGTTTTATAGAGATGAATCCCTTTACCTTGGTGAATGGGGAGCCATATCCACTAGATATGAGGGGAGAACTGGACGACACTGCTGCCTTCAAGAACTTCAAGACGTATTAACCTTCTTCTTTTTTGTGGCTTTTGTATTCCAAGACTCTCCACTGACATAGTTGTGCATTCTAAATATATTCCGTGGAGCATCTTGTCTCATCTAAATAATTCTGTACATTTAGGTGGGGTAACATAGAGTTTCCGCTGCCTTTTGGAAGAGTCATGAGCCCTACAGAAAGTTTTATCCATTCGTTGGATGAAAAGGTATTATCAACATGTTCTGCTCGAGTTTATCTGGAATTTGCCTCTGTGCTGCAAAAGCCGAATGTCTTTATCATCTTCTTGTTTAACATTGCAGACAAGCGCATCTTTGAAATTCACTGTTTTGAACCCCAAAGGGCGTATATGGACAATGGTAGCAGGAGGTGGTGCAAGTGTCATATATGCCGATACTGTAAGTGTGCCAGCTTATCATACATTGCTCTAGTCACCCGTCTCTTCGCTGGCTGAACCATGTGCATAACGAGGCACTTTTGACTATATGGTTGTGAGGTTTATTATCCATTGGTTTTATTCAAAGAACGTAATCCTATTTCAATTTAATTAGGTTGGAGACTTGGGTTATGCATCAGAGCTTGGCAACTACGCAGAGTACAGTGGAGCACCGAACGAGGAGGAGGTGTTACAATATGCGAGAGTTGTGATTGATGTATGAAATTTGTAATTTTGGCTTGTTTCTAGAACTTAAGGTTCTCTTCAATTCTAAGCAATTTTGACATTTCTGGTGTGGAACAATTTACTCTGGTGTTGCAGTGTGCCACTGCAGACCCTGATGGTCGTAAGAGGGCCCTTCTAATTGGTGGTGGCATCGCTAACTTCACTGACGTTGCTGCAACTTTCAATGGGATTATTCGAGCTTTGAGAGAGAAGGTACGCTCTCATTGAAATTATATCAGCTGCATTTCAATGATGTGGTTTGTCTTCGTTTTGTTCAACTCTGCATACAGTTTTCCTTCTTTGTTCTCCTGACATAGGAATCCAAACTAAAAGCATCAAGAATGCACATTTACGTTCGAAGAGGTGGTCCAAATTATCAGACTGGTTTGACAAAGATGCGCGCTTTGGGAGAGGAACTAGGAGTACCCCTTGAGGTATGACATAAGTCCATTTCAGCAAAAGGATCCGATAAGACTGAATCTTTTACTTAATTCTACAGAATGGTGGACAATTTATGTATTCTAAGTTTTTTTTCTTTCTTAACTGGTTTGCAGGTTTACGGACCTGAGGCAACGATGACTGGCATCTGCAAGCAGGCAATTGATTGCGTTATGGCGACTGCATAGCATCACTGAAATTGCTCTTTCTCCTTTGTTGAGGTGTGAAGTGATGAGAAAATAATTCAGGTTTCTAGGCTTCCTTGGGAGGCATGAAATGTATGCAATTGTTGTAAACTTTATCGAGAATTTTCTTCTTAAAATTTTGAGTATGGACACATTTTAATATTCATGTTGCAAATTTGTGGCAAATGTTTTTTAGTTGGAAAAACAATTCTTCATTTATTCATGCTTTTATATTTTTATATATATATATATATATATATATATATATATATATATATTAAAAAAAATTCAAGTCAGTACGCACTTATATAACTTCGTCAGTACGCACTGATGTAACTTCATCAGTGCGTTGGATGTAAACTATTAGATTTACATATTTTGACTCAAAGTGTATGCACTTGTCAAAACTTCTCCATAATCAGTGGTCCACATGCAAAGCACTGATATAAGTTATATCAGTACGCACTGAGGAGAAAATGACTATATATATATATATATATATATATATATATATATATATAACTTTCAATTGATTATATCAGTGCGCATTGAGGAGAAAAGGACTACATATATATATATATATATATATATATATATATATATAACTTTCAATTGAGGAATATCTTACTTTAATTTTGGTAAGAATCTTGATGAAATCACATCGATTTTTATAAATTTAATTTGAATTTGATTGTGGATGATAAGTTTAATGAAATCTACTTATAAATAAAATTTGAGAATTTTTCAAACATTAGAAAACACAATACGCATAATATTGTGTTTTAGTATTTTAACTATTTCTTGTCAAAATTGAGTGAAATATAAATTATTTTTTGTTGTTCAAAGTATGTTGTAAAAATACACATAACATTATTGTTTTTGACACTATAAAATTAAGTCATTTTGAAGTTTAAATAATTGTTTATACATAAATTTTATGGTGTATTTCATATTTTTAAGTATTCCATTATTGAATTAGTGTCATCTTATTATTAAAAAATAACAAATACTTTTTCATCAAGAATCATATAAAAAGATCACAAAAGTGTTTTCTACAATACACACTAAATTTAATAAATTTAGTGTGAGAGTTTGTGAGCCGTACTGATTCATAGACAAATCAAATGATTGATAGCTAATGAATAGCTTGTTAATGTTAGTGCATACTGAGGAAAAAAAATTATATATTAGCCGGTTATAAATATTTCCTGAGTTCGCCTCAGATATATCACCAAATCATCTATTAATCAAACAACAAAGCTTGTGATTATACTCAAAAAAATCATCTCCAAACACACCCTTTATAAGGGTAAATATCATTTTCATCCCTGTTGTTTCTCATATTATCCATTTGAGTCCTCGTCGTTTCAGTATTGATTGGCCATGCAGGTCCTTATCGTTTCAATTAATCTCTATTTTGGTCTCTACCGTCCAATTCCGTTAGGGTTTTTGAAATTTCCGTTAATAAAGCAAGGGTAAAATGGTAAAATTGTCATGTATTCTTCTGGAATCAATTTTTAAGAAGGGTAAAACGGTAACTTTAGAAATTAATAATAATATCATCATTCATTGAATAAATATTATTAAATTAAATAATAAATAAATATTAAAATTAAAAAATTGAAAAAAAAAATGTTTAAACAAAAGTAGATCTGGAAAAATAACTAACATTTTTTAAACAAATCTGGAATTTTGAACAAAACTAAAAAAAAATGAACAAAACTAAACTAAAACTAAATATTTTTTTGAACAAAACTAATAATTTTTTAGAGAGTGCCTTAAGTAAATAAATTCAACAGTATCAACACCAAACAAAAACCCAAATCATCTCCTCTTCTCTACCCTCATACCCTAATCTCTTATTTATCCCCAATCTCTTCCTTCTCAAACACAATGCCTCCAATCCCACCCTCTTCCCCAAACTCGACTCGTCCTTCTCCCCCACTGCCACCGCAGCACGACCGTCTCATCACCACAACCACTGATCGTTGTCCATCCCAGCTCCGCCGTCGACCAACCCAGAAACCTCTGTCATCGATTTTATTTCTTTTTTTTTTGTTGTGAACCTAATTTAGATTCATGAAGAAAAGGTATTTCATTTTTTATTTTGGGATTTGATTAAAAAAAATTGAAGCAGATGGATCTGTATTTGGGTTTGAGATGGTAGAAAATGAACATGTGTTTGTGTTTGTGTTTGATGGAAATTCGATTAGGCAGATGGATCTAGAGGTGGTGGCTATGGTTAATTCCGATTTAGGTTTGGCTTTAGTGTGGTGGTGGTGGTGGCTGGATTTTGGGGATGATGATAGGTTCACGATTGGGTCTGGATTTGGGGTTGGTGATGGTTGGATTTGTGGTTCGTCGGGGCGGTGGCAGCAAGGTTGCTGGTGGTTCGTCGAGGTAGCGGCGAGAGAGCTGGTGGGTTCGTCAGGGCTAGAGAGCAAGAAAGAAGAGAGAATGTGTTTGTCTGATTTAAATGGGTTTGGTGTTGATCTGGGTTCTGGAGGTGATGTTCAATCTGGGTTGGGGATAATGATCGAATATGGGTTCTGGGTTTGTTCCACAGTTCAATCTGGTAGGGTTGATTTTGATTTATGGATTTGATGATGATGATGATGATGAGTTTTGATAAATTAATTTTAATTTATTAATTATATAAGTCTTTAAAAAAAATATTTTTTATTTAATTTAATAATATTTATTTGTTTTTTTGAAAATTGTTATTTGGTTATTTTTTAAAGGGGTATTATCACTAAAGTCCCTATTTTTTCATGAATTGTCACCTTTTTAAACGTCTTTGCCATATTAGTCACTTTAGTCCCTTGTTTTTTCAAAATACATCACTTTAGTCCATTTGACCAAAAACTAAGGGTCAACTATAATATAATATATAAAAATACAATTTTACCCTTTATTGTTATTTTAAAAAAATTTCCTTTTAGTCCCTCTAGTTTCAATAATAGCAGGTCAATCCTTGAAAAAATAAAATGCTTTTATCAAGGATTGAACCTTCAACCTTGTGATTAAAAGCAACTACCTATAACCGGTTGAGCTACTCTGGTTTATTGTTGATGATTTGTTGATTTAAATGTATATATATCTAATCTGTTTATATAATTTAAAATAAACTTATATTTAATAATAATAATATATAAAAATATATTTATGAAAATGAAAATGAAAATAACAAAATAAAAGGAAATCCAAAAAATCAAAGCCTGTAATTTTTATTTTTATTTTTGAATTTTTTTTAATTTGATAAAAAAAAAACCCCATAAAATCAAAGACCCGTAAATTGAAAAGGGAAAAAAAATCAACAACAGAGAAGAAAAATAAAATAAAAATTCTTTTTTTTTTCCTTTTTTTCCTTTTATTTTGTTAGTTTCTTTTTCATTTTTATAAATATGTTTTTATATATTATTATTATTATTAAATATACGTTTATTTTAAATTATATAAACATATTTAAACTAGTTTAAACAAATTATATAAATATATATATATATATATATATATATATATATACACATTTAAATCAACAAATCCTCAACAATAAACTAGAGTAGCTCAACTGTTAGAGGTTGTGGCCTTTAATCACAAGGTTGAAGGTTCAATCCTTGATAAAAACATTTTATTTTTCAGGGATTGACCAACTATTATTGAAACTAGAGGGACTAAAAGGAAAAATTTTAAAAATAACAATAAAGGGTAAAATTGTATTTTTATATATTATATTATAGTTGACCCTTAGTTTTTGTCAAATGGACTAAAGTGATGCATTTTGAAAAAACAAGAGACTAAAGTGACTAATATAGCAAAGACGTTTAAAAAGGTGACAATTCATGAAAAAATAGGAACTTTAGTGATAATACCCTTTTTTAAAATTTTAATTCTTTTTTATGTAATTATTTATTATTTCAATGATTTATACACAAGTTACCCGTTTTGCCCTTCTTAAAAAAATTCTAGAAGAATGTTTGATGGTCTGATTTTAACAGAAAACGTCACAGAATGACCGAAATGGATAATATGGTAAGCCATAAGGACCAAATAAACAACCTCATCAGGGATTGAACCCTTGACCTTGTAGCTAAAAATCACATACTCTGACCAGCTAAGCTACTCCAACTCATTGTTAGAGATTTGTTGATTTAAATGTGTGTGTGTGTGTATATATATATATATATATATATATATATATAGTTATATAATTTGTTTAAAATAATTTAAATATGTTTGTATAATTTAAAATAAACTCATATATATATATATATATATAATTTAAAATAAACTTATATTTAATAATAATATACAAAAACAGATTTATGAAAATAATAATAATAATAAGAAAACAAAAGGAAACACAAAAAATCCAGAAAATCAAAACCCGTAATTTTTTTTTTGAATTCGTTTTAAATATTTGAGTTTATTTTAAATTATAAATAACTCACATTTAAAATAAACTCATATATTTAAAAGAAATTTATTATAATTATTTTTCTTTCTTTCTTTTTTGAATTTTTTCCCTTTTCAATTTATGGGCTTAGATTTTCAGGTTTTTTTTATCAAATTGAAACAATATATTTTTTGAAAAGGAAAAAAATTCAAAGGAAAAAAATTACAGGTTTTGATTTTCTGGATTTTTGGGTTTCCTTTTGTTTTCTTCTTATTATTATTTTTTTCATAAATCTGTTTATATATATTATTATTATATATGAGTTTATTTTAAGTTATGCGCATATTTAAATTATTTTAAACAAATTATATAACTATATATATATATATATATACATTTAAATCAACATATCTCCAACAATGAGTTGGAATAGCTCAATTGGTTAAAGTATGTTACAAGGTCAAGACTTCAATCCTTGATGGATGCATTTTAATTTTTCAATTAACGGTCAAATGCTTTTTGGATGGAAAACTTGACAGAAGGGGCAAAATGACTAATAGTTTGGGTTTCAAGGGGTTGACTGGCCATTATTGAAACTAGAGGGGCCAATTTATCTAATATGGTAAACTCAGGGGGGAAATGATAATCTCCCTTTATTAAATTAAAAATCCTTTAAAAACGATGGTCTCTTAAAATTAAAAATCTATTAATCAGCAGTGGTCCCGGCGGGGCTCGAACCCGCGACCTTCGGCTCATAAGACCAACGCTCTAACCAACTGAGCTACGGGACCTTACGTATGTTAAAGCATTTCTTATACTATTTAATCAACTTCTGTACACGAAAAGATATAAACTTTGGTCGAATTTTTTTTTTTTTTCATTTTGGCTCTCTTCTCACAGTCTCTCACACTATGTAATACACCACCACTCTCTCTTCCATATTTTCACTTACAAATACAAATTTCTTGTATTTTTTAATCTCCATCTTCAACACCACTCCTATTCGCTCTCTCAACTCTTCCTCTTCATCCATTTTTCTCGCGCTTCAATTCGACCCCATTTTCGTCCCTTTCGAAAAAAAGACCCCCAAAAAATAGTATCGAAACGCAAAAACCCTAAGTAGCCGACCCGGAAAGCAGCCGCTGCTGTAATAAGCGATTTCGGGCTCTGATTAGAGTTCGAAATCTGGGTTTTTCGAGTTAGGTAAAGTAATTTATTTATTTATTTATTTTTAAAATGTTTGTGAGAAATCTTTGTTTTGTTAGAAACCCTAACCCTAGTTTGTTCTTTATGTGTAGTTCGTGAAAGACGACGTGACAAGGCTCTGCGAATTGGGATTTTTTGTGTTCCGTGGATTGTCCAAAGTTTTCGTGTTGAACAGTAAGCAAATTTTTGTATTCTTTGATTTTTATGGCCATTGAAGTGATTGTGAACTCTTAACTTGACTAAATTTGAATATTCATTAGAGGTTATTTGCTTCAAAAGCACTAATCCTAGTTGAGGAGTACATGTCTAGAGCGAGAAATTTAAATTTGTTTTCTTCTAGTTTTTTGGATTAGGTATTTTTTTTAATGTAATTATCAGTTATGGAACCCTAATTTTACTTTTAAATATAATCTTTCTTGATTCTGTAACTTTACGTTTTCTGTGTTCTTGGGTGACTAATTAGAGTACAAACCTCAACTCTAATTGAACTTGAAATTTCAATTCTTGTTTGAGATAGTGAGTGATAGGGTTCTTATAGATGCTTTATGTCTTTTGCTTGAAACCCTGAACATAGTTTACTCTCTGTAGAAGGATGATATGCAAATATTAATTGGTGGTGTTTTCTGCAGCTAATTCTGTAACTCATGTGCTCCCTGCTTTGCCTTTTGGCTTGGAGATAAAATACATTATATCCGAAAATATTGTGTTTTCAAGTAATTTTAGGATGCTAAACATGGTCCCAGCAGTGACTGGGCCTAAACTTTTCTGGTTTGTCTTCACTGTTTCTGCTTGGTTCAGATTTTCGAAGCAAAAATGATATACAAACAAACAATAAAATAGTAATGAATGACAAGCCTTGCCTTGGGCTAAATTAATTAACAGTGTTTACGTGTTCTTGTTTTTCCTTTATTTACTTGTTGTATTCTTGAGTACAGACTAGCAGCGGAACCAGTGAGGTTTAGTTAAATGGCTGAAAATCGAAATGGAAACGCCCAACCAGCAAATGGAACTGGATCGGGAAATCCTTATTCTATTAATTTGGAGACCTTTAGCACACGATTGAAAGCCTTTTATTCACACTGGAAGGAAAACAAATCTGATCTCTGGGGTTCTACTGATATCCTTGCGGTAGCAACACCTCCAGCTTCAGAAGATCTACGGTATCTGAAATCATCAGCCTTGAACATATGGTTACTTGGTTATGAGTTCCCAGAGACCATAATGGTTTTCACGATGAAGCAGATCCACTTCTTGTGTAGCCAGAAGAAGGCCTCTCTGCTTGGAGTTGTGAAGAAATCTGCAATGGATGCTGTGGGTGTAGGTGTTGTGCTCCATGTCAAAGCGAAGACTGATGATGGCATTGGGTTGATGGATGGTATATTCAGTGCTGTGCGTTCTCTGTCAAAGGCAGATGGCGATGATAATCCTATTGTTGGATACATATCGAGAGAGACTCCTGAAGGGAAGCTTTTGGAGACATGGGATGATAGACTAAAGAATACAGGTTTTCAGCTTAGTGATGTAACCAATGGGTTGTCTGATCTGTTTGCTGTCAAGGACCAAGATGAGATAATGAATGTCAAGAAAGCTGGTTATTTAACCTACAGCGTGATGAACAAAATTGTGGTTCCGAAGCTTGAGAATGTAATTGATGAGGAAAAGAAAATAAGTCATTCTTCATTGATGGATGAGACAGAGAAGGCGATACTGGAACCTACTAAAGCCGGGGTAAAGTTGAAGGCAGAGAATGTGGATATATGCTACCCTCCCATATTTCAGAGTGGGGGGGAATTTGATCTCAAACCTAGTGCTGCCAGCAACGATGAGTTACTATATTATGATTCTGGAAGTGTTGTCATATGTGCTGTTGGTTCACGGTATAACAGTTACTGCTCAAATATTGCCAGATCTTTCTTGATTGATGCCACTCCCTTGCAGAGTAAGGCCTATGAGGCTCTTCTGAAAGCCCATGAAGCAGCTATCAGTGCTTTGAAGCCTGGGAACAAGGTCAGTGCTGCTTATCAAGCAGCCCTTTCAGTGGTTGAGAAGGATGCGCCTGAGTTAGTCCCAAATTTGACAAAAAATGCTGGCACAGGCATCGGCCTTGAGTTCCGTGAGTCAGGCTTGATTCTGAATGCCAAGAATGATAGGGTGGTGAAAGCAAAAATGATTTTTAACGTGTCAATTGGTTTCCAGAACTTGCAGAACCAAACCAATAATCCAAAGAAGCAGACTTTTTCTCTGCTACTCGCTGACACAGTTATTGTGGGTGACAAAAATCCAGAAGTTGTGACTTCTAAGAGCTCTAAAGCTGTTAAGGATGTAGCTTACTCATTTAATGAAGACGAGGAAGAAGAAGAGCAACCTAAAGCGAAAGCTGAGGCTAACGGTACAGAGGCCTTCCCATCAAAGACAACACTCAGGTCTGATAATCACGAGATTTCAAAGGAAGAGCTTCGGAGGCAGCATCAAGCAGAACTTGCCCGTCAGAAGAATGAAGAAACTGCTAGGAGACTTGCTGGTGGAGGAAACGGGGCTGGGGATAATCGTTCTTCTGCTAGAACGACAACTGATTTGATTGCCTATAAGAATGTCAATGATCTTCCCCCGCCAAAAGCTATGATGATTCAGATTGATCAGAAGAATGAGGCAGTTCTCTTGCCTATTTATGGAATTATGGTTCCTTTTCATGTGGCTACCATAAGGACAGTTTCCAGCCAGCAAGACACCAATCGCAATTGCTATATTCGCATAATATTTAATGTCCCCGGGACGCCGTTCAGTCCTCATGACACAAACTCAATGAAACACCTAGGGGCTATATATCTTAAGGAGGTGTCTTTTCGATCTAAGGATCCAAGGCACATTAGTGAAGTGGTAGGGGTGATTAAAACACTTCGTCGTCAAGTTATGGCCAGGGAGTCTGAAAGAGCTGAGAGGGCAACTTTGGTTACTCAGGAGAAACTCCAACTTGCTGGTAACAGATTCAAGCCGATAAAGTTGCATGACCTTTGGATCAGACCTGTTTTCGGAGGCCGGGGAAGGAAGATTCCTGGTACACTTGAAGCTCATGTGAATGGATTCCGATATTCTACTACTAGACCAGAAGAGAGGGTAGAAGTTATGTTTGGCAACATAAAGCATGCTTTTTTCCAGCCTGCAGAGAAGGAGATGATCACTCTCGTCCACTTCCATCTGCACAATCACATAATGGTGGGGAACAAGAAAACGAAAGATGTGCAGTTTTATGTTGAGGTGATGGACGTGGTCCAGACTTTAGGAGGTGGGAAGAGGTCTGCCTATGATCCAGACGAGATTGAAGAAGAACAAAGGGAGAGGAACAGAAAGAACAAGATCAACATGGATTTTCAGAGCTTTGTGAATCGAGTTAACGATCTTTGGGGGCAGCCCCAATTCAGTGGGCTTGACCTCGAATTTGATCAGCCATTGAGAGATCTTGGCTTCCATGGAGTGCCTTATAAGTCTTCTGCTTTCATTGTTCCAACTTCAAGCTGCCTGGTTGAGCTGGTTGAGATACCTTTCCTTGTTGTCACCCTGAGTGAGATTGAGATTGTGAACCTGGAGAGAGTGGGTCTTGGACAGAAAAATTTTGACATGACCATTGTTTTCAAGGATTTCAAGCGGGATGTCCTGAGAATTGATTCTATCCCTTCATCATCGCTTGACGGCATCAAGGAGTGGTTCGACACTACAGACATTAAGTATTACGAGAGTAAGTTGAATCTGAATTGGCGTCAGATACTGAAGACAATCCTCGATGACCCACAGAGCTTTATAGATGATGGAGGTTGGGAATTTTTAAATTTGGAAGCTAGTGATTCAGAGTCCGATAACTCGCAGGAATCAGACCAGGGTTATGAACCTTCAGATATGGAGGAAGAGTCTGTTTCCGAAGAGGAAGATTCTGACAGTGAGTCGCTGGTGGAGTCCGAGGAGGAAGAGGAAGATGATTCAGAGGAAGAAAATGGGAAGACTTGGGAGGAGTTGGAGAGGGAAGCCAGCAACGCAGACAAGGAAAAAGGGGTCGAGTCAGACAGCGAAGAGGAGAGGAAGAGAAGGAAGATGAAGGCTTATGGAAAATCACGAGCCCCTCCTAGTAGCGGTTTCCCTAAGCGTAATAAGTTGAGATAGATGCTCTATAGGAAAAATCTTGATTTACTTTTCCATCATGGGGTTATCGGTAGCTACTTTAGAAAATGCAGTGTTCTAACCTAGTTTGGGTAATTTTCATTGCTTATAGTTAGTAGCTAGTAGTTAGTTGGGGT
Source organism: Dipteronia sinensis (assembly GCA_033220585.1). Lineage (NCBI taxonomy): Eukaryota > Viridiplantae > Streptophyta > Magnoliopsida > Sapindales > Sapindaceae > Dipteronia > Dipteronia sinensis. The sequence continues at coordinate 23,952,955 of CM065636.1, forward strand.
TTGGACATCTGCCTGTCTATCCTGTGTTTTGGGGAACTCAATTGCGTTGCCTGGAAAACAAGATTTTTGGATGTAAATTGGTGGCAGTGGCATTAGACATTAGTTTTAGTTTTAGTTTTTAGGTTTCGTTTTAGTTTTAGTTTTAGTTTTAGTTTTAGTTTGTACTCTTGTTTCTGTTATCAGATTCAACTGCTTAAATCTAATATCTAGATGATGGATGTTGAATTTCATATCTCCAATCACTTTCCAGTTATATATGTACTTTATATTTTGCCCTAACATGCACTTGATTGTTGAATGAGACAGGCTGAGAAGCCTTTTGATACAAGGTCACTTGTATTGGATTATCAGGGATGTTGCGATTTTCTACACAGGTTGAATTGATATCAAAGTCGTTGGGATGGGGTTTTGCTTTTAGATGCCAGTGAAAGGCTACTTAAACTTTGTATGTCAATTTGTGACTGCTTGACGATCATTTCAATTTTTTCGTTGGAAAATGGAAGGTATTCTGATTCCTGTCTGTATGTATTGAACTAAGTCTAGCTTTAGGTATTCTTGCATGCATGTATGTGTATGATAGTGTCATGTTGTTTGAAAGTTGATAGAAAATTTTGAGAACGGTTTTGCATTGCACAAGAGTCCATAATTTAACTACTATAATTTAAAAAGCTGTAATTGTTAGCTAATAATGTCACTACACGGAAACATTGCCAGATAGAATACAAATAAACAATAGCAAAAGATAAAAAAATAAGCCGGAAGAAGAAAATAAATCAAATCATACACAACACAAAAATTTACGTGGAAATCCAAATCGGAAAAAAAACCACGGCCATTAGGACGACAAAAGAAAATTCAATTATGTAGAAAAATATTACATCCACATAGTCAGGATTCTCTATTTTTGAATACCCAAAACCCAATTACACTCGATGCTCTTTTGAGATCTCTCTTGATATTTATTAATATGATCTATCACAATAAACTACCTATTATGGTCTATTTATATGAATTACAGAAAGTTTAAACCAACAAGGAAATCCATCTCCTATACGTACAAGATTTCTTTGTTTCATATAAATAATATTTCTTATTTATGACAAGTCTTCTTGTAAGGAGAAATCATTTTCCTATAATCATAAGAACTTCCAGAAACATACTACTTCCTTTCCGTTAATATTTCCTGATTCGACGTGTGCTTATGATTAACTATGATTCAAGTTGCGGTTGGCCACCCGCTTTCTAAACCTTGTTGGAATTGACCGCTCAGAAAACCGTGATCTACGCGCCACGTCACCAAGAAAACACGTTGTCACCACCTAAGACTGTTGCCTGATCCACTGCGCAAGGCACAATGTTTCCTCCTTGGAACATGATTGTTGTCCTACCGATGTGCCACCCACAATGCACGGCACAACGGTTTCTACTGGAATGGGACCGATGTCCCTGCCGCTATGGAAATTCACAGCGCAAGGCACAACGGTTTTCTCTGTTTCTTCGTTTCACCAGTTCTTCAAATCTTCAAATCTCCCTCAAACGTAATCTCATACTCCCAAATGTGTCCTACGTCTCCAGGAAGTCTCGGCATTGGTGATTCCCATTTGGTAACCATTGGAAATTCGAGTCATATCCAATAGCAAAGGTATTGTGAAATGATTCTCTTTTAGGGGTTTTTTTGGAGAGAATGTGATTCTGATACTGTTGTGTTTTTATTGGCAATGACAATGGTGCAGCTGTCTCAATAGTTTTAAGGACTTGAAGCGTGATGGATTAAATCTGAATTGGCACTCTACATTCAATTACTTACATCATATCCTTGCCTTATTCTATACAAGTTGTATTCAGATTAAATTTGTGTTATTTTGTTTGGACTGCAATTACTTGTTGGTTTGTCGTTAACACCGAATTCAAAGGGGAAAGGAGGAGAGACTTGAACTTGGATTATTGTAATAAAAACACCTGCGGTGTCCAATGGAGGATTTGGGGTAAATTTCACCCCAAATGAGGGATAGGGATGAAGTGAAATTCACCCCCAAATCTAAAGGGGATGGGGAAAGGGGTGGCAACGTGGCGGGTCGGGGCGGGTCAGAGCCATCCCAAACCCGAAACCCGGTTTTAACAATTGCCCCAAACCCGACCCGTGACTCGGCCGGTTTAAATATCTCCGCCCCAAACCCGATCCGAACGGGGCAATGGTGCCCCAAACCCGCCCCGTTTAACCCGTTCAATGTAGAAAATAAATCCCAAAATGAACAAAAACACAAAACACAAACAACATTTTCGTTAATTCAATCACAAATACATAGATCTGTAGAAGAAAAACTAGAAAAATTAATTAATTAACATCATTAATATACAATATTAATTACAACAGCTACCCACAACAGATTATCTTCACCTTCACCATCAATTTTCTCTTCACCTTCACACAGATCTTAAGGACAACGATGATCTGGACTGACGACGACCGACGACGATCGATGACAAGAGGCGACGACGAACGGCAGGGGACGACGTGGGACGACGATCGGCTGGCGATGATCTGGACAGGCGATGACGATCGATGATGAGAGGCAACGACGATCGGCTGGCGAAGAAATGCGACGAAGACTGGCTGGAGACGACGTGCGATGATCGGCGTCTGATGATGACGAGCCACAATCAATCACAAAGAAAGAGAAAGAGAAAGAGAAAGAGAAAGAGATAGAGAAGAGAGAGAGAATATAAGATTTTAGGGATTTCTTTTTATTTTATATATATATATTTTTAAATATATACATATGTAAATATATATATATATATATATATATATATATATATATATATTGGGGTTTATGCCCTAAAGATGTAATTTGTAAATGGATTTATGAAATAAATAAAAAGAAAAGTTCAATGCATTCTTGTTGTGTTGTTTATTTTATAACTTGTGCATTTATTAACATCGTAGATTGCCGGATGTAATCTCGAACTGTGTATATGAGTGTCATATACGATGGATACAGTAAGAGACGTGCAATCTAAAGAGTCCATAGATAGCAAATAAAGCTGGGTACTTTATTTGTGGTTAATCTATAGCTGCGGTTCATTCCGTAATGTACGGTGATTCTATCCTGAATCATTCATATGAGATATGGGAATGGAGGCACCTTATATGATGTGATCATATAGGACTGAGCCATGATCTATATGAATCTCTCACCAAGATCCGTTTACTGATGAGATTCATATATATCAACTAATGATGGCTATATGTGGGTGATCTTAATCCTGAGTGTCTTATTGACTCCTTCAGGTTAGAACGTGGTCTTTGATATACCATGGGTAAGGTCAGATGCAGTTCCTGATCAATATACTCCGTACGGATTGCGGTTTGGCTTGTGGCTGGGAAGGTATGTACACAATAGTATAATCCACTCCTTCTTGTGAGAAGTAGATGGTAGTTCCCTTAAGGGTTGATTCAGGGTTTGGACAATATGAGCGCTCTCCTAAATCCGTGAGGAAATAGGATTTATTATCCATTAGAGAATCAACGGTACTTAAAGGATATATGTAATTAGAGGGGTATAACGGACATTATGACCCAGCTCTAATTATGAACTACTGTGGAGGATCACATCATGTGTAATAGCTATATCGATGGACACCGAGTTGTATCGGTCTGTGTAAAAGCGTCTACAGTTGAGAGAGTGCAGCTTCGGGTTTTTAGTGGAATAACACCGGAGTTAATAATCAAGGAATATTAATTAAAGAGTTTAATTAATTATTCCGATGATTATTGGAGCTCAAAATACTGTGGGTCCATTAGGTCCCCTTGCTAGCCCGATCGATTTAGGTAACAAGGGTCACGGTTAATTAATTGGATTGTCCAATTAATTGTGTTACGGAAGTAACACGTATTTATTCGGGAATTAATTGAATAATGAGATTATTTGATTAATGAATAATGGTGATTAATTAAATTAAATAATAAGATTATTTAATCATGTTATTAATCACTAAATGGAGGATGTTTGTTGATATTTGTTTTTGAATAAAATAAGATAATATGATTATTTTATTTTATTAAATTATATTTTGAATTTTGAATTTTGAATTTAAATAGTTTGAATTCAAATCATATTAAATAAAATAAATATTAATCAATATCTTTAAAGACATTTGATATCTTAAAAGATTAGATTAATTGGTTTTTTGATTAAATTGATTTTGAGTTAAAAAAAAAAAAAAAAACAAGAGAAACACATAGCACAAAAATTGGCGTGCGTGAAACAAGAAAAAAAAAGCACAAAGTGTTATGCGTGAGCAACAAAGAGAGAAAAAGGCAATTGGTGTAGTGCTGCACTATTTGAAAAATAAAAGAACTAGAATTGTTCTAGTTATTTTTTTTTCTCTTTGGAAGAAATAGTTTCTTCATATTCTCTCTACATCCTCCTAAGTTCTTGAGTACGTGACGCGCCCACACGCAGTTACCAGCTTCGGGATATAGCTAGGAAGATCGGTGGTACAGATCAGGAGCATATCGTAAAGTGAAGGAGCCTCCAAACGTTGGTAAGGTTCTAATTATTTTTATATATTGATTATAATTTCTTGTATTTACATATTGTATGTATTATTTCGGGAAAAATAATTGTGATCCTAAGTTCACTGGTTACAGATTGTTTATGATCTGTATTAAAAAATTTTAAAACCTATTTCCGCTGCGTTACCAGTAAACAGGATTCTAACAATTGGTATCAGAGTCTATTTTTTTCGGAACAGGAAATTGTTTTCGATACTCATGTATGTATGATTGTGTAGGCACAATTTAAATTGACAGTATGCTGTTTTTGTATGTATATTAAATTTGTTAATTTACAAAAACATGATTGATCGTTAATTATATGGTACTGTGAATTTAGGGTTCATGGGTTGAATAATTTTTTTTATTATTATTTTTTTTTTCTTCTGTTATTGTATTATAAAAAAAATGTAACCTATATTGAAGACTTGGAAAAATCGAGAAGTCAGAAGGGCGAAATCGGAAATACGCGTGACAGGTACTGTTCATGCGTACTGTTCACGCGCACTGTTCACCATACTGTTCATGCAGGGGTACTGTTCAAGCGGACGTTGTTGGGCACTGTTCACATATTTTTGCACGGTTCCGTTGGTAAGTGTTGCCTAGTGCGTTCCGTACGGATTTCCTATTTCGAATTCATGAGATGAATCGGAGTGACCTGAAAAGACTGGAAGACTCGAAAATTACAAAAAGACCAAGGAATGCCTTGGGGATATTTCTGTAATTTTAGATTCCAATTTTTTTTAGGTTAAATAATCCACAGTACTCGGTTAATTCATGTATGCTTTATATTATGTGATGATAAAAGCATTGTTATGCATACGTATGTCATTTAGATTATATTTGCCTACACAAATATATTTGATATGTCATACATGCATCATAGCCTAATTTTTATGTATTTTTTTTAATATGATTAAAATCAGTAAATACATTATTGGCTATGAAAATGAGATTAGTTTTTTAATTGTTAGAAAACTTGTTAATTCTCATTAATATTAATCTGGTTATTAAAGTGTTTAATAAGTTAGATTAATATGGTCATTTATTGTAATTTGTATTAATATGATTAATGACCTAATAATAAATGAACCGAATAAAGTGTTAGAGCTTTAATAGTTAAAACTTGGTAAACACTATCATAATAATCCGAGCTTAGTAAATAGTTTACAAAAGCTTAGACTATTCACTAATAGATTATATTTTTAATAGTTAAAAATCATTAATAATTTATTAGTTAATTAGAATTTATTTCTAATAATGAATTTGTTAATGCGCTAGATAACTTGATTAAAGTTAGCCGTTTGATCCTGTAGAGTCTAAGTGCATTAACGGATAATAGAAAACCTTAATTTTTAAATAGTGAGCGGGAGAGGCATATATGACATCTATATCACGCAGTCTCCATCATTAGTTCAACACCATGAGATCCGAGTGGGGCCTTGTGACTGCTTTGCTTTCGTCCTCCCTAAGGAGGGTTTCCACAAAGATCAGTATCAATGTTGACTTCCTAACGGATAGGATTTCTGAGGGTATTTTGGGATTGACCGACCCTAAGGCGGCAATTCTCGAGTTAAGCTCGTGAGATCTAAAATGGTAAGTTACACTCACGAAGGTTTTGATTAAGTTTTGTTAATTAAAAACCTAACTGAATAAACGATGGTCGAATGATATGAAATAAGAGTTATTCTAGAATATCATTTGATTGAGAATGTCTCGGTCCAACATGCAAAGACTTGACCGACCCTAAGGCGGCACTTCTTTGTGGTATGTTGGATTGTCGTGGTATAGTAACTGTTTTTTGGGTATTTCTAGTTCGTTAAACATGTTCACGCATCATGTTTAAATTTATGCCAAAGCACTCGCACTTGTTTTAATAAATGACTGAATGAATATTTTATTTATTTCAGCAATTATGTCTTCTGCATTACTTCAAATTCTAGCAAACGACAAATTAACTGGTGATAACTGCACTAAGTGGAAACTTAATATTAATGCAATATTGGTCACCAAAGACCTCAAGTTTGTGCTTACGGAGGAATGTCCTCCGGTGCCTACTGCCAATGCCACACGAACTGTTCGTGAGGCATACCAGCGATGGGTCTCATCTGATGAGAAGGCCCGAACATATCTGTTAGCTTCTATGACAGAAGTGCTTGTCACAAAGCACGAAGCAATGACTACAACATTCGAAATTATGGAGTCATTGCAAGCTATGTTCGGGCAGCCCTCCGAGCAAAAGCGACACGAAGCTGTTCGTTCCGCTATGCTCGCTCGGATGAAGGAAGGTACATCAGTTCAGGAACATGTCCTGAGCATGATGTCCTACTTCAACACGGCAGAAGTCAATGGCGAGGCCACTGACGAACCCAATCAAGTGAGCATCATACTGACGACTCTTCCGAAGAGTTCGATCAGTTTAAGAGCAACTACAGGATGAACAAGTTAAGGTTTAGTCTCACACAGTTGCTCAATGATCTCGCTACTTTTGAGTCCTTGACTAAGGACAGCAAAAGTAAGACCGGTGAGGCAAATGTTGCCGAACCATCTTCCTCCAATAATAAGAAGAGGAAGAGGTATGCTGGAAAGGTGAAGGGTAAGCCCAAACCCAAGAAGGCCCAAAGCAAAAAGAATGGCACCTCCACCGACCAAGACAAAGGAAAATGTTTCCATTGTAATAAGGTCGAGCACTGGAAGAGGAACTGTCCTCAGTACCTGGAGGAGGTAACCAAGAAGAAGAAGAAAAGTAAATATGATTTACTTGTTCTTGAATCTTGTTTAGTGGAAGATGATTCTTCACCCTGGATTGTTGATTCGGGGGCCACTAACCATGTTTGTTCTTCTTTGCAGTGGACTGATTCTTGGACACAGCTAGAGGAGGGAGCATTCTCCATACGTGTGGGGTCGGGGGATGTCGTGTCGGCCAAAGCAGTGGGAGCAATAAGATTGCAATTTTGTAATAATAATAGTTTTTTTATTATTGAACAATGTTTTTTATATTCCTGGATTTACACGGAATTTGATTTCCGTTTCTAAGTTGTTCGAACAATTATATTCTGTTTCTTTTAATAATAAGTTTGTTATTATTGGAAAGAATGGTTTGAATATTTGTTCAGGAATTAATGAAAATAATTTGTATGTGTTAAGACCGTTAATACATACTACACTGCTTAACACCGAAATGTTTAAGGTTGAAAAACCTAAAACTAAACGACATAAGATTTCTCCAGATAATGACACGTATCTCTGGCATCTAAGGCTTGGTCATATCAACCTTGACCGGATAGACAGACTAGTAAAAAGTGGACTTTTAAGTGAGTTAAAGGTTGGCACCTTACCTGTCTGCGAATCTTGTTTAGAAGGTAAGATGATTAAGAGACCTTTTACTGAAAAGGGCTTAGAGCTATAGAGCCACTAGAACTTATACATACAGACGTCTACGGATCGATGAATGTTAGAGCTAGGGGCGGCTATGAGTATTATGTCACATTTATAGATGACTACTCAAGATACGGATATGTCATGCAACGAAAGTCGGAAACATTTGAAAAGTTCAAAGAATTCCAAGCTGAAGTTGAGAATCAATTAGGTAGGACTATCAAGTCACTAAGAGCAGATCGTGGAGGTGAGTACCTTGACCAAGAGTTTGAAGACTTCATGGTCGAGCATGGGATAGTTTCCCAACTCACAGCTCCTGGTACACCTCAGCAAAATGGTGTAGCGGAGAGGAGAAATAGAACCCTGATGGAAATGGTGAGATCTATGATTAGTTTCTCATCATTACCAAATTCCTTCTAGGGATATGTGTTACAAACAGCGGCATACATTTTGAATGTAGTGCCATCCAAATCTGTTCATAAGACTCCCCTAGAGTTATGGAATGGTCGTAAAGCTAGTTTACGACATTTCCGCGTATGGGGGTGTCCAGCACACGTGCTGAAAAACAGAAGTGGAAAGCTAGACTCCAAGTCTGTGGTCTGCCTGTTTGTAGAATAATCCAAGGAGACCAGAGGTGGACACTTCTATAGTCCCGAAGATAACAAAGTATTTGTATCGACAAATGCAACGCTTCTTGAGGACAATTATATTAGTGACCATAAACCTCGTTCTAAGATTGTATTGAATGAGTTGGAGCCTGGTGAGAACAGTGCTTCATCAACAAGAGTTGTCGATCCACAAACATCTAAGAGTCAAATGGTTCCTGATCAGGATACACTATCACCTAGACGTAGTGGGAGGGTTGTAAGATAACCTGAACGCTATTTAGGTATAGGTGAGGGATAAAGTGTTGTCTCTGCTGATAATGTGGATGATCCATTGACATTTAAGAATGCAATGGAAGATCCTGATAAAAAGGAATGTCTTAAAGCCATGAATCTCGAGATGGAGTCCATGTAGTCTAACTCAGTCTGGGATCTTGTAGACTTACCGGATGGGGTAAAACCCATAGGATGTAAGTGGATCTACAAGAGAAAGAGAGGAGTAAACGGGAAGGTAGAGACCTTCAAAGCAAGGCCAGTGGCTAAGGGTTATACCCAGAAAGAGGGGGTTGATTATGACGAGACCTTCTCGCCAGTAGCCATGTTTAAGTCTATTAGGATTCTCTTATCCATTGATGCCTATTTCGATTATGAAATTTGGCAAATGGACATCAATACTGCATTCTTGAATGGAAATCTTGACGAGGGCATCTATATGATGCAACTAGAGGGATTCGTGTCTCCAGATCAAAAGCAAAAGGGTTGCAAGTTGCTAAGGTCCATATATGAACTTAAGCAAGCATCTAGATCTTGGAACATCAGGTTTGATGATGTGATCAAAACCTATGGCTTTGAGCAGAACGTCGATGAGCCTTGTGTCTACAAGCGCGTCATTGACAAAAATGTAGTTTTCGTAGTCCTATACGTGGACGACATCCTACTCATTGGGAATGATGTGGGAGTATTATCTGATGTAAAGGGTTGGCTGGCTAGCCAATTCCAAATGAAAGAATTGGGAGAGGCGACTTATATTCTAGGGATCCAACTTATAAGGGATCGTAAGAACAAACTCATAGCACTGTCTCAGGCATCGTATATCGACAAGATTCTTGTTCGTTTTTCGATGCAAAACTCCAAGAAATGTAATTTACCTTCTAGACATGGAGTTCACTTGTCTAAGGAACATTGTCCTAAGACACCTCAAGAAGTTGAGGATATAAGACGTGTACCCTATGCATCAGCAGTAGGTAGTCTCATGTATGCTATATTATGCACGAGACCGGACATCTGCTATGCAGTGGGAGTAGTCAGCAGGTACCAGTCCAACCCAAGATTGGATCACTGGGTTGCTGTCAAGACTATTCTCAAGTATCTTCGGAGAACAAGAAACTATATGCTAGTGTATTCCGGACAGGATTTGATCCCGTTAGGATACACAGATTCTGATTTTCAGTCAGACAGGGATTCTAGAAAATCCCCGTCTGGATCAGTTTTCACCCTAGGTGGTGGAGCCATTGTATGGAGAAGTATAAAGCAATCTTGCATTGCTGACTCCACCATGGAAGCCGAATATGTAGCCGCTTGTGAAGCTGCTAAAAAGGCTGTTTGGCTCCGTAAATTCTTGAGTGATCTGAAAGTTTTTCCAGATCTGGATAAGCCCATCACACATCATTGTGATAATAGTGGTGCTGTGGTTAATTCCAAATAACCAAGAAGCCACAAGAAAGGGAAGCATATAGAGAGAAAGTATCATCTCATTAGAGAGATAGTGCAGAGAGGAGATGTGATCGTCACCAAGATAGCCTCACAAGACAATCATGCTGATCCATTTACGAAGACCTTACCGGCTAAAGTGTTTTCGGGTCACCTAGATGGTCTAGGGTTACGAGACATCCTCACATGCTTTAGTGCAAGTGGGAGATTGTTGGGGTTTATGCCCTAAAGATGTAATTTGTAAATGGATTTATGAAATAAATAAAAAGAAAAGTTCAATTAATTCTTGTTGTGTTGTTTATTTTATAACTTGTGCATATATTAACATCCTAGATTGCCGGATGTAATCTCGAACTGTGTATATGAGTGTCATATACGGATGAATACAGTAAGAGACGTGCAATCTAAAGAGTCCATAGATAGCAAATAAAGCTGGGTACTTTATTTGTGGTTAATCTATAGATGCGGTCCATTCTGTAATGTACGGTGATTCTATCCTGAATCATTCATATGAGATATGGGAATGGAGGCACCTTATATGATGTGATCATATAGGACTGAGCCATGATCTATATGAATCTCTCACCAAGATCCGTATACTGATGAGATTCATATATATCAACTAATGATAGCTATATGTGGGTGATCTTAATCCTGAGTGTCTTATTGACTCCTTCAGGTTAGATCGTGGTCTTTGATATACCATGGGTGAGGTCAGATGCAGTTCCTGATCAATATACTCCGTATGTTGGGATTGCGGTTTGGCTTGTGGCTGGGAAGGTATGTACACAATAGTAGAATCCACTCCTTCTTGTGAGAAGTAGATGGTAGTTACCTTAAGGGTTGATTCGGGGCTTGGACAATATGAGCGCTCTCCTAATTCCGTGAGGAAATAGGATTTATTATCCATTAGAGAATCAACGGTACTTAAAGGATATATGTAATTAGAGGGGTATAACGGACATTATGACCCAGCTCTAATTATGAACTACTGTGGAGGATCACACCATATGTAATAGCTATATCGATGGACACCGGGTTGTATCGGTCTGTGTAAAAGCGTCTACAGTTGAGAGAGTGCAGCTTCGGGTTTTTAGTGGAATAACATCGGAGTTAATAATCAAGGAATATTAATTAAAGAGTTTAATTAATTATTCCGATGATTATTGGAGCTCAAAATACTGTGGGTCCATTAGGTCCCCTTGCTAGCCCGATCGATTTAGGTAACAAGGGTCACGGTTAATTAATTGGATTGTCCAATTAATTGTATTACGAAAGTGACATGTATTATTCGGGAATTAATTGAATAATGAGATTATTTGATTAATGAATAATGGTGATTAATTAAATTAAATAATAAGATTATTTAATCATGTTATTAATCACTAAATGGAGGATGTTTGTTGATATTTGTTTTTGAATAAAATAAGATAATATGATTATTTTATTTTATTTTATGAAATTATATTTTGAATTTTAAATTTAAATAGTTTGAATTCAAATCATATTAAATAAAATAAATATTAATCAATATCTTTGAAGATATTTGATATCTTAAAAGATTAGATTAATTGATTTTTGATTAAATTGATTTTGAGTTTAAAAAAAAACAAGAGAAACACATAGCACAAAAATTGGTGTGCGTGAAACAAGCAAAAAAAAAAAAGCACAAGTGTTGCACGTGAGAAACAAAGAGAGAAAAAGGCAATTGGTGTAGTGCTGCACTATTTGAAAAATAAAAGAACTAGAATTGTTCTAGTTATTTTTTTTTCTCTTTGGAAGAAATAGTTTCTTCATATTCTCTCTACATCCTCCTAAGTTCCTGAGTACGTGACGCGCCCACACGCAGTTACCAGCTCCAGGATATAGCTAGGAAGATCGGTGGTACAGATCAAGAGCATATCGCAAAGTGAAGGAGCCTCCAAACGTTGGTAAGGTTCTAATTATTTTTATATATTTATTACAATTTCATGTGTTTACATATTGTATATATTATTTCCGGAAAAATAATTGTGATCCTAAGTTCACTGGTTACAGATTGTTTATGATCTGTATTAAAAAATTTTAAAACTTATTTCCGCTGCGTTACCAGTAAACAGGATTCTAACAAATATATATATATATATATATATATATATATATATATATATATATATTACGGGTCAAACGGGGTGGGTCTGGCAAAAAATACCGCCCCATACCCGACCCGGTAATCCTTCCGGGTCAAAAACTTTACCTCAAACCCGTCTTGTTACCTGTTTTTATTGCTCCAAACCCGTCCCAAATTGGCTGGGCGCCGCGGGTTCGGGGCGGGTCGGGGAATTTTATCACCCCTAGATGGGGATTCACATATCCTCATAATTTTTATTTTTTTTTTATCATTTAAATATTCTTTCATTAAATTATTTGGATATTTTAAAATTTGATTAAATGGGAAAAACAAGAAAAATGGGATCAAACAGGAGATCGGGTGACGGATTGGGGGCGGGGAGAGGGAAAAGGGTCCGGAGATTTGCTAAATTCAGTCTCCCTATCGGTCGGTCGCTAGGTCTGTAGATAGGAAGTGACGTTTTTTTATTTTCAAGGAATCAGCTCATTTAAGTCTAATTTTGTATTGATGTTTATTACAAAATTATCAGTTTGCCTTGCTTAAATTACTAGTATATCCTGGATAGGCTTCGTGTTTGCTCTCTCTCTCTCTTGTTGTTGACAAAGCAATCTTTCTCGTTGAATTTTAGCAAACCAATTATTATAAACTTTTCCAATTTTCTATAAATACAGTAAAATCTCGATAAATGAATATTCGATAAATTAAGAACTCCGTTTGTATAATAAAAAATTTTGGTCCCCATACAGGTCTATGTACTAAATTAATAACTTCGCTAAATGTATAAGATAATAATTTTTTTGAGACCCTTTAGGTCCAACGAATATATAAATTAATAATTGATTAAATACATAAAAATATAACACATAAAAATTCTAATTGATATCAATAAACTTTTAACTTAACAACTTCCTTTTAAGAAAAAATTAACAACTTCTATTTTCTCAATTCAAATCTTTTTTAAAATTTGCATCTAAAGTCGTTAGTATTTTCTTTATACTGAAACCAAACTCAATCCGATCCTTACTTTTTTGCAAATCATACAACATATTGGTATTTTTTTTCATTTTGTAGTAAGAAATTATTTAATGATACTATTGCTTGAAAGACTTCGAGAAACGCTTGATAAAAACACTGGTGTCAACTGGATCATGAGCATCGGTAAGCATATTCATTACCCCAAATATTTTCTTCATCGGTAGGCGATTCCATCATTATATCATTTTCACTAGGATAATTCAAAATGTGACTAACATCCATCACATTTATATAGTGTAGACCAGAAATGGTTTCACGTAATCCATTGATGCCTTCATCTTCACCAACTTGTGGTTCAAAAGCCATATCAATGGCATATCTTCATCTGAACGGATCTTGCAATGTCGAAAACAATTTCCAATGGTTGTTGTTTTCATAACAATATTCGAAACCGCATTAATAAATTTCATAGCATTCAAATGTTAATTTTTTTGGGATTTGTTGCTCCTACATCGTAGCCCTCCAAGATGCTAAAGTAGAAACGACATCCATAATGAATTTTTAGTGCTCGAATAATCTCAGGATCCCATGGTTGAATCCTTAATGTTGTATTATGAGGCAAGAAAAATAGTTCAACATTTGTCAAACCTTCGATAACTTTGAATATGTAAGTACTTATTCACTTGTATGTACTTATGTATGTTGGTCGAAAATATATATAATACATGTATAAGTAAAAACATAAAACTCCTTTGTAAATTAATAAATATTCATTTATCAATAAATTAATAAATTATTCATTTATCGATAAATAAATAACCCTTCAAAAATAATAATTTTTTTCGATCCCAACAATAATATTTTATAGAAGTTTTATTGTAGATTACTTTTTCGGGCTCATTTGCAGTGTAGATATGTGGAGATGGATTTCGGGGATTTTGGAGAGTTTGTGGTGAATTTTTTTGTTTTTATGGTAATCGTATTTAGAAAAATGAAGAAGAGGCCTATGAGTTTTATATGGCAAAGGATTTATATATATAAATATATTTTTCCAGCGAGTTGCATACATACACCTAACAAAAATTTTCTCAGTTTAGAGGGAGATAAAACTATGGATGTGCAATGGATTAGATCCATTGGATTTACCATTATCCAACATCCGATCTAATCAAATCCAATTAGATATGATTGATTGCAAAATAGTTAAATCCGATCCAATCTAATGGATTTCAAAATTTAGGATCTAATCCAATCCAATCATGTCCTTAAATCCAAACAATCCAATGGATTGAATCTAATCTAATGGATCCTTGGATTGGTTCTGCAAACCCCTAGATAAAACAGTGTTGGTGTACCAAAGGTTGAAGATAATGGCAACTCTGTAAATATGGGTAACAAATTGGTCTGTAATCAAGCCACCTGAGTTACAGCCTTCAAATTGGTTTTCAATTGAAGCGTTGTCACTAAGGTCTGTTCATTCCTAGAAAGTTGGGGATTTTATTGAGAACATGGACTGGAAATTTTGATGAACTCCAGACAAAAGTAGAATTTTTACTAGAACAACAAAAATGCCAAGTGAGAAAACCCTGTTTGCAAATTTCATCAGAAATATTCTCATGTAGATCCAATGAAGGTTTCAAATGATAGTGACTGCAATCAGAATTCCATTCCCTGAACCAATTGCCCCCGTGTGTTGTTCCTGAAAAACTAAAAACAGAAAAGTCGTTACATATGTGATTCAACTGCCAACTCATATTTAAAGCTTCATCTCCAATTCACTACAACTTAACAGAGGATTGCAGGCTCAAATCGCTTTGGCGTATACTCAAATCACTATCTTTCATGCGATTGGTTACTCATATCATATGGCATGATTTGAATAGTTAGGGTGTATATGCCTGAGTCTCTAAAACAAAATAAAAAAACATCTTATTTACCTCGATGGTGCAGTGATATAACATGCAAGGCCACCCACCCACAGGTGCGAATTGACCACCAGATTATTCGGATTCCTTACACTTACTCGAGAGATTCACAAAATAATTACCAATGTATTTCCTGTACAGCAAATGTACAGGCACATGTTATTAGATAGATTAAAAACTAAAAGCAGCAGAGGCTTTAACATGTGCATAAGACCGTTGCACTCCAATACCTGAGAAACGAAGTACAGGTTGGAGACAAGTGTAGACTGCAAAATGATGGGCATGTTAGAGGTATACAACAATTCGATTGGATATGAACCCTGTTGACCTCACAAGCAAGACAACACGGAACCTTTGGAAATAGATCACGATTAAGAAGATCAAGACCATAGCGAGCAGTTTTGTCACATTTGGAAGATTCTGCTGGTAAAAAACTTCACGAACCTTATCTGTTCGAGTTGTCAACAAAGTCAGCTCCTCAACCACTGTTAATGGTGGTGGGACTGAATGCTTTCCAGACTGCAAATAAATTGTGAATAAAAAATAAATAAAGAAAACACCAAACTCATAATTTGCTTGTATAAGACAAATAGAAGCCTTAGTACCCATGAGTGGTAGGTATAAATTTTCACCAGGTGTATAAAAATGAGGCTCAAAGCTCTCCAGATATTGGTTGCTGTGAAAAGGATGAAGAACTCCGAATCCGCCACCCATCTTATTATTCGATCCAAACTAGACCAAACCTACCTGCACAACCCATTTGTCAATGCACACCCAGTGCTTCACAGAGAACTGTCACGAAAACTTTACAAAGTTAAAGAGAGAGGCAAACATCAAAGCCGCATAACCACCTGCAGCAGAGAGCTGGGGAGTCATTTCTTCATTGTCCACCTTTCAAGAAATGACATCAAAACAAAATCTGGTTAAAAGGACATCACAAGACTAAAATGTATATGCAGGCAAATGTTGCCAACACACAGTAACAAACTCTACTGCACTAAAAAATCAAGCTAACCAATTCATGGATTCAGTAGAGACAAACAACATGATACTATCATACACATACATGCATGAATAAATACCTGCTTACATTATACTAATATATCAAAAGTACAAAAGCACTTCGTTTGGCTCTGCCGAGAAAGCAAAATGAAAATCTCCAATCTAAAAGTTAAACAAACAGCACTTGGCTCTCAGATCACAGAAAATCGAGATAAAATCAACAAAAGAGAAATCAATCTCGAAAGTCAAAACATAATTCATCGATAAAATTGTAATCGCAAACCAAGAAATTCTCAACTGGAAAAATTGAAATGACCATCAAACAGTCACAAGTAACCTTGGATTGACTGGACTGTAAAAGCAAAACCTCATCTCAATGATTTTGATTTCAATTCAACCTGTGCAGAAACTTACAAAATTCCTAATAATCCAATACAAGCATCATTAGCAGCAGCATCAACTTAAAACACAATTGAGTTACTCAAAACACAGGATAGACAGGCACATATCCAAACCCCAACTAACTACTAACTACTAACTAGTAAATACTAAGCAATGAAAATTACCCCAATCTAAGTTAGAAAAATACGACATTTTCTAAAATAGCTGCTACCAAAAAACACCACAAGGGCAAGGTAAATCAAGATTTTTCCTACAGAGCATCTATCTCAACTTAGTACGCTTGGGGAAACCGCTACTAGGAGGGGCTCGTGATTTTCCGAAAGCCTTCATCTTCCTTCTCTTCCTCTCCTCCTCGCTGTCTGACTCGTCCCCTTTCTCCCTGTCTGCATTGCTGGCTTCCCTCTCCAACTCCTCCCAAGTCTTCCCATTTTCTTCCTCTGAATCATCTTCCTCTTCCTCTTCCTCCTCGGAATCCACCAGTGACTTGCTGTCAGAGTCTTCCTCTTCAGAAACGGACTCCTCCTCCATATCTGATGGTTCATAACCTTGGTCTGATTCCTGGGAGTTATCGGACTCTGAATCACTAGCTTCCAAATTTAAGAATTCCCAGCCTCCATCATCTATAAAGCTCTGTGGGTCATCAATGATTGTCTTCAGTATCTGCCGCCAATTCAGATTTAACCTACTCTCGTAATACTTAATGTCTGTAGTGTCGAACCACTCCTTGATACCGTCAAGCGATGATGAAGGGATAGAATCAATTCTCAGGACGTCCCGCTTGAAATCCTTGAAAACAATGGTCATGTCAAAATTTTTCTGTCCAAGACCCACTCTCTCCAGGTTCACAATCTCTATCTCACTCAGGGTGACAACAAGGAAAGGTGTCTCTACCAGCTCAACCAGGCAGCTTGAAGTTGGAACAATGAAAGCAGAAGACTTATAAGGCACTCCATGGAAGCCAAGATCTCTCAGTGGCTGATCAAATTCGAGGTCAAGCCCACTGAATTGGGGCTGCCCCCATAGATCGTTAACTCGATTCACAAAGCTCTGAAAATCCATGTTGATCTTGTTCTTTCTGTTCCTCTCCCTTTGTTCTTCTTCAATCTCGTCTGGGTCATAGGCAGACCTCTTCCCACCTCCTAAAGTCTGGACCACGTCCATCACCTCAACATAAAACTGCACATCTTTCGTTTTCTTGTTCCCCACCATTATGTGATTGTGCAGATGGAAGTGGACGAGAGTGATCATCTCCTTCTCTGCAGGCTGGAAAAAAGCATGCTTTATGTTGCCAAACATAACTTCTACCCTCTCTTCTGGTCTAGTAGTAGAATATCGAAATCCATTCACATGAGCTTCAAGTGTACCAGGAATCTTCCTTCCCCGGCCTCCGAAAACAGGTCTGATCCAAAGGTCATGCAACTTTATCGGCTTGAATCTGTTACCAGCAAGTTGGAGTTTCTCCTGAGTAACCAAAGTCGCCCTCTCAGCTCTTTCAGACTCCCTGGCCATAACTTGACGACGAAGTGTTTTAATCACCCCTACCACTTCACTAATGTGCCTTGGATCCTTAGATCGAAAAGACACCTCCTTAAGATATATAGCCCCTTGGTGTTTCATTGAGTTGGTGTCATGAGGACTGAACGGGGTCCCGGGAACATTAAATATTATGCGAATGTAGCAATTCCGATTGGTGTCTTGCTGGCTGGAAACTGTCCTTATGGTAGCCACATGAAAAGGAACCATAATTCCATAAATAGGCAAGAGAACTGCCTCATTCTTCTGATCAATCTGAATCATCATAGCTTTTGGAGGGGGAAGATCATTGACATTCTTATAGGCAATCAAATCAGTTGTCGTTCTAGCAGAAGAACGATTATCCCCAGCCCCGTTTCCTCCACCAGCAAGTCTCCTAGCAGTTTCTTCATTCTTCTGACGGGCAAGTTCTGCTTGATGCTGCCTCCGAAGCTCTTCCTTTGAAATCTCGTGATTATCAGACCTGAGAGTTGTCTTTGATGGGAAGGCCTCTGTACCGTTAGCCTCAGCTTTCGCTTTAGGTTGCTCTTCTTCTTCCTCGTCTTCATTAAATGAGTAAGCTACATCCTTAACAGCTTTAGAGCTCTTAGAAGTCACAACTTCTGGATTTTTGTCACCCACAATAACTGTGTCAGCGAGTAGCAGAGAAAAAATCTGCTTCTTTGGATTATTGGTCTGGTTCTGCAAGTTCTGGAAACCAATTGACACGTTAAAAATCATTTTTGCTCTCACAACTCTATCATTCTTGGCATTCAGAATCAAGCCTGACTCACGGAACTCAAGGCCGATGCCTGTGCCAGCATTTTTTGTCAAATTTGGGACCAACTCAGGTGCATCCTTCTCAACCTCTGAAAGGGCTGCTTGATAAGCAGCACTGACCTTGTTCCCAGGCTTCAAAGCACTGATAGCTGCTTCATGGGCTTTCAGAAGAGCCTCATAGGCCTTGCTCTGCAGGGGAGTGGCATCAATCAAGAAAGATCTGGCAATATTTGAGCAGTAACTGTTATACCGGGAACCAACAGCACATATGACAACACTTCCAGAATCATAATATAGTAACTCATCGTTGCTGGCAGCACTAGGTTTGAGATCAAATTCCCCCCCACTCTGAAATATGGGAGGGTAGCATATATCCACATTCTCTGCCTTCAACTTTACCCCGGCTTTAGTAGGTTCCAGTATCGCCTTCTCTGTCTCATCCATCAATGAAGAATGACTTATTTTCTTTTCCTCATCAATTACATTCTCAAGCTTTGGAACCACAATTTTGTTCATCACACTGTAGGTTAAATAACCAGCTTTCTTGACATTCATTATCTCATCTTGGTCCTTGACAGCAAACAGGTCAGACAACCCATTGGTTACATCACTAAGCTGAAAACCTGTATTCTTTAGTCTATCATCCCATGTCTCCAAAAGCTTCCCTTCAGGAGTCTCTCTCAATATGTATCCAACAATAGGATTATCATTGCCATCTGCCTTTGACAGAGAACGTATAGCACTGAATATACCATCCATCAGCCCAATACCATCATCAGTCTTCGCCTTGACATGGAGCACAACATCTACACCCGCAGCATCCATTGCAGATTTCTTCACAACTCCAAGCAAAGAGGCCTTCTTCTGGCTACACAAGAAGTGGATCTGCTTCTTCGTGAAAACCATTATGGTCTCTGGGAACTCATAACCAAGTAACCATATGTTCAAGGCTGATGATTTCAGATACCGTAGGTCCTCTGAAGCTGGAGGTGTTGCTATTGCAAGGACATCAGCAGAACCCCAGAGATCAGATTTGGTTTCCTTCCAGTGTGAATAAAAGGTTTTCAATCGTGTGCTAAAAGTCTCCAAATTAATAGAATAAGCATTTCCAGATGCAGTTCCATTTGCAGGTTGGGCATTTCCATTTCGATTTTCGGCCATTTATCGAAACCTCTCTGCGTCCGCTGCTAGTCTGTACAAAAGAATATAACAAGTAAATAAAGGAAAAACAAGAACTAATAACCACTGTTAATTAATTAAGCTCAAGGCCAGGCATGTCATTTATTGCTATTTTATTGTTCTTTTGAATATCTTTTTTGCTTCAAAAATCTGGAGCAAGCAGAAACAGTGAAGACAAACCAGAAAAGTTAACGCCCAGTCACTACTGGAATCATGTTTAGCATCCTACAATTACTTGAAAACACAATATTTTCGGATATAATGTATTTTATCTTTAAGCCAAAAGGAAAAACAGGGAACACATAAGTTTAAGAATTAGCTGCAGAAAACACCACCAATCAAGACTTGCATCATATCATTCTTCTAATGCGAGGAAACTAGGTTCAGGGTTTCAACCAAGAATTGAAATTTCAAGTGCAATTAGAGTAAGGATTTGTGTTCTAATTAGTCACCCAAGAACCCAGAAAACGTTAAGTTACAGAGTCAAGAAAGATTCTATTTAAAAGTAAAGTTAGGATTCCATAACTTATAATTACATAAAAACTACCTAATCCAAAAAACTAGAAGACAACAAATTTAAATTTCACGCTCTAGACATATACTTCTCAACTAGGATTAGTGTTTTCAAAACAAATAGCCTCTGATGAATAGTAAAATTTAATCAAGTTAAGAGTTCACAATCACTTCAATGGCAATGAAAATCGAAGAATACTAACATTTGGTTACTCTTAACACGGAAGCTTTGGACAATCCGCAGAACACAAACTCCAAATTGGCACTGCCTTATCTCGTCGTCCTTCACAAACTACATATAAAGAACAAAACTAGGGTTAGGGTTTCTAATAAAACAAAGATTTCTCACAAATCGGCAGCTGTTTCCATAAAATAAAAAATTTATCTTTAATATCTCTACCAACAACCTTCCTCTGCCACAAACCAATTTCTAAAACTTGCATAAAATCAACCCAATCTGAACATGATCTTAATTGTTTTAGGTTTCCATTGCTCTGGTTTCTTGCAATAAGATTAAAATAATGTAAAATTTGGGTGGTTGAGAGACTTCAATGGCAAATTTAATGAATAGCCTCTAATGAACAGTAAAATTTAATCAAGTTAAGAGTTCACAACCACTTCAAAGGCAATGAAAATCGAAGAATACTAACATTTGCTTACCTCTTCAACACGGAAGCTTTGCACAATCGGAGGAACACAAAAACTCCAAATTCGCAGATCCTTATCTCGTCGTCCTTCACGAACTACATATGAAGAACAAAACTAGGGTTAGGGTTTCTAACAAAACAAAGATTTCTCACAAACACTTCAAAAAAAAAACAAATTACTTCGCCGAACTCGAAAAACAATTAAAAAAAACCCCAAATTAGGGTTTCAAACACTTTACAATAAGAAGAAAAACTAGAAACCACCGAAATCGACGAAAAACAATTGTAGAACAAGAGGAAGCGTTCGGCGGGTGTTTTCATAAAATAAAAAATTGGAAACAGAAAAACCATTTTTTTTCATTTCATACCTTGTTTTCAATTCAACCATTCGCTTTCTCTTTTCAATAATGAAAACTTTAATGTCATCTCTTTTCAATCTCTCTCTAATATCTCTACCAACAACCTTCCTCTGCCACGAACCAATCTTTAAAACTTGCATAAAATCCACCCAATCTGAACATGATCATAATTGTTTTAGGTTTTCCATTGCTCTGGTTGCTTGCAATAGGATTAAAATAATGTAAAATCTGGGTGGTTATGTTGCAGACAGCGATTATGAAAAGTTTGAAAGATGAAATCGGGATCTTAAAGAGAGTGACTGGGAGGAGTTTTTAGGAGAGAAATTGAACAAACAGTAGAGGAGATGATTATTATTATAAAAGGGTGAAGAAGATGATGACAAAGAATCGCTTTGATAGTTTCATACGATTAAGAAGAAAAAAAATTAAGAAGAATGTATTGAAATATGCAAAACATGTATATATATAGTGTAGCTTATAATGGGGGCAAGGGTGGTAATTTTTCGATGTGAAAGTTGAAAGTGTGAAACAGTATTCGCGGTTCCGGAACACCAAATGAATTTTTTATTTTATTTTTTAGATAACACAAAATGAATTAAACATCTTAGGTTTGCAGCTTCTAAAATGGTTAATTCTAAAATAAATTTTCATTTATTTTTAAATGCTTGCCTGGCCTCCCATGCTAACTTACAAACACCTCCACCCGAGTCAAAGTTGAAAGAGTTGATCAAATCGGCGAGAACATGATAGAGAGATATGAGATTTATCACCCGGAGCGGTGGAATTATTTAACATGAAACAGATTTAGCAAGTTAGGTTCTAAAATTCTAAGACTGTTAATAAAACCGATCGTTTTTAAGGTTGATTCAAAATTAAAAGAGTTTTGTTTAGAATGGCGGGAACATGATAGAGTGACATAAGATTTAGAGCATCTTCAACAGTCTTCCTTAGAAACTCCTTTATTTAAAGGTGTATGTTATTGTAAGGAACCATTAAAGGAGTATCTGCTCCAACGATACTCCCTTAAGTATCCCATTTAATAATTTTGTAATAAAAACAAAAGAGCTATTAGGATTTTAATTCAAATATATGGAGTTTTTCAATAAAAATAAAATAATCTTATATATGTAGAATCCACTTTAAGGGGATCTGAAAACACCTCTTAATTAAGAGAGTGAACTCTACCAAAACACAATTAAGGGAGCTATCTATGGACTTGTTGGAGTTGCAGAAATACACCTACTCCCTTAATTAAGCTAAGGGATGTCTTCAAGGGAGGCTGTTAGAGATGCTCTTATCCCTTTGAGAGATAAAAATATTTAAAACGAAAGCAATGCCAAATCACGAAACGAATTTAGCAAGTTAGGATTAAGGATTCTAAGACGAATAATTAAACTGGTCGTTTTTAAGGTTGATTCAAAGTTTAAAAAGCTTTATTTAGAATGGAAGGAACATAATAGAGTGACATGACATTTGTCGCTTTGAGGGTGATAATATTGAAAACGGTATTGAAACACGAAATGAATTTAGTAAGTTAGGTTTAAAGATTCTAAGACAGTTAATTAAACCGATCGTATTTAAGGTTGATTAAATTATTTAATTTTTAAATAGTTTTGTTTAGGATGGTGGGAACATGATAAGTGACATGACATTTGTCACTTCAGTGGTGACAGTATTTTGCACAAAAATGGTGTCGAAACACGAAACGAATTTAGCAAGTTAGGTTTGAAGATTCTAAGACAGTTAATTAAACTAATTATGTTTCAAGTTAATTCAGAATTAAAAGGTTTTGTTTAGAATGGCAGAAACATGATAGAGTGACATGAGATTTATCACTTCGAACCGTTCGAGGGGTGAAAATTTTAACACGAAAACGGTATCCAAACATGAAACAAATTTAGACAATACCAAATGAATTAAGCAGTTTAGGTTTGTAAATTCTAATATGGTTAATTAAACAGGTCGTTTTCGGATTGATTAAAAGTTAAAAGAGTTTTGTTCAAATTTACGAGAACATGATAGAGATATGAGATTTATCACCTGGAGAGGTGAAAATATTTAACATGAAAATGGTGTCGAAACATGAAACGGATTTAGCAAATTAGGTTCGAAGATTCTAAGACGGTTAATTAAACCAATCGTTTTTAAGGTTGATTCAAAGTTAAAAGGTTTTTTTTTTAGAATGACGAGAACATGATTGAGATATATGAGATTTATCACTTCGGCGGGTGAAAATATTTAAAACGAAAACGGTGCCGAAACACAAAACAAATTTAGCAAGTTAGGTTAGAAGATTCTAATACGATTAATTAAACCGATCGTTTTTAAGGTTGATTCAAAGTTTAAAAAGTTTTGTTTAGAATGGCGGGGACATGATAGAGTGACATGACATTTGTCAGTTCGAGGGTGATAAATTTTAACATGAAAACGGTACCAAAACACAAAATGAATTTAGCAAGTTAGATTTGAAGATTCTAGGACGGTTAATTAAACTAATTGTATTTAAGGTTGATTCAAACTTAAAAGAGTTTTGTCTAGAGTGACATGATATTTGTCACTTCGATAAGAATAATATTTTTCTCAAAAATAGTGCCTAAACACTAAATAAATTTAGCAAGTTGGGTTTGAAGATTCTAAGACTTAAATAAGTTGTTTTTCTGATCAACTAAAAGTTAAAAGAGTGGTTTTTTTTTTTAAATGGAGGGAACATGATAGAATGACATGACATTTGTCATTTCAAGGGTGATAATATTGAACACGAAACGGATTTAATAAGTTATGTTTGAAGATTCTTAAACGGTTAATTAAACTTATCGTTTTTGAGGTTGATTCAAAGTTAAACAGGTTTTGTTTAGAACGGCGGGAACATGTATGAGAGAGTGACATTATATTTGTCACTTCGAAGGTAATAATATTTTACACTAAATGAATTTAGCAAGTTAGGTTTGAAGTTTCTAAGACAATTAATTAAACTAATCGTATTTAAGGTTGATTCAAATTTAAAAGGGTATTGTTTAGAATGGTGGGAATATGATAGAGTGACATGACATTTATCACTTCGATAGTGATAATATTTTGCACTAAACGGTGCCAAAACATGAAACAAATTTAGCAAGTTAGGTTTGAAGATTCTAAGACAGTTGATGAAATAAGTTGTTTTTCTAGTTAATTAAAAGTTAAAAGAGTTTTTTTTGTGAATGGCGGGAACATGATAGAATGACATGGCATTTGTCACTTCGAGGATGATAATATTGAACACAAAACGGTGTCAAAACACAAAACAGATTTAACAAGTTATGTTTGAAGATTCTAAGACGATTAATTAAACTTATCGTTTTTTAAGTTGATTCAAAGTTAAAAGGGTTTTGTTTAGAATGGTGGGAACATATATGATAGAGTGACATTACATTTGTCACTTCGAGGGTGATAATATTTTATAAGAAAATGATGTCGAAACACGAAATAGGTTTAGCAAGTTGGGTTTGAAGATTCTAAGAAGGTTAATTATAATGATTGTTTTTCAAATTGATTCAAAGTTAGAAGAGGGTTTTTTTTAGAACGACGGGAATTTAATAGAGTGATATGACATTTGTCATTTCGATGGGTGATAATATTTAACACAAAAATAATGCCGAAACACGAAACTAATTTTAGCAAGTTAGGTTTGAAGATACTAAAACGGTTAATTAAACTGGTCGGTTTCAAGTCGATTCAAATTTAAAAGAGTTTTGTTCATATTTATGGGAATATGATAGAGTGACATGACATTTGTCACTTTGAGGGTGATAAATTGATAATCTTTAGATTATCTCTAATGTTCCATACCGAATTTTACACCAATTGGTATTAAAAGAGCATCTTTAGAGAATATTATATATCAATTTAGTGTAAATAACATCTTTAAAAAATATTCTTTTAATAAATATTTATATAATTGAGATCTTTTCAACGATATATTTTTTGAAATATTTTTATAATTAAGTATATAATGGTTGAATCGTGAATTTTAAAATATTTAAATAGGATTAATATGATATTAAATGTTTGTTTGGTATGGCTTTTGTAAATGCCAAAAGCTTTTTTTAATGCTATAAGCTGTTTTGAAAAAAAAAAATTGGCAAAAATCAAAATAGTTTTTTAATATATAAATTGTCTCAACTACCCTTTATAAATTTTAGATATTCTACTATACAACTCTTTCATTATAAATATATTGTCAACACTTTTGTTTTGTAATTTTCACAACCAAAAGCTATTTTTAAAAATATAATATCAACACTTTTTTTGTAATTTATACAACCAAAAGCTTTTTTTGTTAAAAACTCTACTCAATAAAAACTCTATTAGTAAAAGCTCTACTCAACAAAAACTCTATCAGTAAAATATAGAAACTCTACTTGAAAAGTCATACCAAACACATCTTAGGCTCAGTTTGATATTGTTGTGCTTTGGGAAAAATTACTTTTGGATCTGCTGTGGGGGGAATTGTTTTTGGATTTGATGTGGGGAGAATCAGTTGAGTATTTGGTAAACTGATTTTTAAAAATGCTGTGAGAATCAAAAACAATTTCAATGTGTTTGGTATACCGTATGTAAAAAGTGTTGTGACTGTATAAAATTACTTGAAATGATGCAAATGAATGGATTTATGTATTTGTATTTAGTATAATCATATTGTTCATGTATTTATAATATTTTTAATTTAAGCTAATTAATTAAATATTTGAAACTTTAATTCAAATTGGAAGTATTAATGAATTCATTTGTACTAAAAAAATAATTAAACATTTTTTAAAATAGAAATTAATGAATAGATTTTTAAAATATAAAATCCATATTCTTCAACCCCATCTCTCTTCCACAAACCATCACCGCCTCCATCGTTTTTCTCTTCCTCACTAAACCCAAAATTGCTTTCTTCCACCACAAGTATCTCTCATCTCTCATCTCCCATTCTCAATCTCTCATCTCTCTTTCTCAAACCCAAACACAAAATTGCTTTCCTCTTTCTTCTTCCTCAAACCCCGCCTCCACCTCCTTCGCTGTTGCCACCAAAATTGCATTGACAGAGAAGTAAAAATGAAAAAAAAAATCAATTGAAATCAAGAAACTGCAGTACATGGATCGCTTGATCCGCAAGTTCAGGCTTCTTCTTCTGGCGTGGCTTCACCGATATCGTTCTGGTACTTAAATTTGCTGATTTTTTATGTGGGTTTGTAGTGATTTTTGAGAAGAGAAAGCGAGAGAGAGAGAGAGAGAGAGAGAGAGAGAGAGAGATAAGAATGCTTGAACGTCCTAATGAGAATGATTTTGGTAAATGTCATGAAAGGCTAAGGACAAAATAGGAAAGTTGGGTAAAAATTCATTAAAAAACATTGTAGCACTTTTCTAAAAGCAGAAGCTGATTTCCAAAAGCATGTATTTGTAGCTTCTCAAAAACTCAGCTGGGAGAAGCTAAAAGTGGTCAAAAGCACTTCCCCACAATTTTATCAAACACCCTATCATTGGTCCGAAATTACTTTTGCCCTCAAAAGCAGCTGGGGAAGCAATGCCAAGCTAGGCTTTAAAAAATAAATGATTTGGTGTTAGCTACAATAACAAACCAAATAACTTACCATCTTGGTAGCACCAAAATGGTACAAAAGACTCTTCTATTTTCACTCTTCTAATGTCTATTTGCTTACCTATGTGGCAATTTGATAGGTGAAAAAATAGCCCTTCCAAAAGACTCTTCGGTTAGAAATATGTTTATATTATTTTAATGAAAACACTCAAATTCCCCTATCCTCACCAACAAATCTAATTACCCTCCATTTTTTTCAAGTTAGAAAAAATAACATTTCAAATGCATTCGTTTCATACATGTGAAACTAATATTATTTTTATGTGGATTTGAAAATCATTTAAATGACCTTCCAAATTATTAATATGTTATTATTAAATATTCAATATTAGTCTCATTTTAAAGATCTAGATAAGACATTTCTAATGGTATAATTTTTATGAAGATAAAATTTATAAATTAAAATTTATTATATATTAATTGAATTTAATTAAAAAGATAAAAATGATATAGATGTCAAATATTAATGATGATAGTGATATAAAAATAATATAATAATAATTGAAGAGGGAGAAGTTGCTCTCAAATACCGAAGAGAGAGGAGCAAAATCTTATTTGAAGAATCTCATTTGAAAAGTCTGTTGTAGCCAAATAAACTTATATAGCTCGTTTGACTTTAACAAATCAGTAATGCAATGTATCACAACAAAACATCACAATACACATGGAATCTGACGTGGCAGCACTTACTCATCAGCCAACCCACCATCCACTTAAGTTTGATAGATTAATTTTAAACCCTTTCTATTCTTATAATCTCCTTTTCACCCAAACACAAACACCAGTATATGCATTTGTATTCTTGAAATTACGAATAACACACTCTTCATCTTCCTCTCTCTCCACCATTGTTTATAAAGAAGAATATACCATCTTCCTGTCTCCACCAATATTGCTTTTGAAAATTTGGCCTTTGAACGTCTACACTCTCCACCGTTTTTCTGAAAAATAAATCCAGACCAAGCCTCGGCAAAAATCATAACTTTTGGGTTGTAGAATAAATCTGGGTATGTACAAATGTTTCATTCTAGCATTTTCTACAATGAAATTTGCCATTTTTTTCAAAAAAAATTAGTAGTTCAAATTATGTCTACAATGTGTTCGATGAATTGTTTGAAAGAACTGTGCTTTTCTTTTGGTGGAAAACTTGAAGAGTCTGAAGAGTGTTTGCTTTATTTTTTTTTTCTTTTTGTTCATGAACTTTTTTTTTGACAACCAGTAAAGACAACAAAAAAGAAAGAGTACAGGAAAGAAATAACGAAAACACAGCAGCACCTAACAATAGAAAAAAAACTAACTGATCATGTCAACTTCCACAACATCTCTAATATAAGAGAGAAACTCCTCCAGCCAAAACATATCTTTATCAACCGTCAGCGCGTTTTTAGCAAGACCAGAAGCCACACGGTTGGCCAGCATGTGAATGAGTTATAGTGACGTTATCACATCTAGACAACAGCCCAAAAATATCAGCAATGATGCCACCACAATAGGAATCCCGATGGCTGCTCGTAGCTTGAGATTCGATAGCAACCGGGACCAAGCCACAATCTCTACTAAAGATGAGTCCTTTTAGGATAGCCACTATAGGTTTGAAGAGTGTTCTTGCTCTTACCAATAAAAGAAATTTATAGAAGTTCAAATGTGAGTTGATGAATTGTTTCAATGACCTTTTTTATATTTTGGTGGAAATTTTGAGCAGAATGAGAAGGGCAATTAAAATTTAATAAATTTGTTATCATAATTTAGTTTATTTCACATATATATATATATATATGTATGAGTTAGATGGTTTCTTTGAAATTATTTTTTGAACAAATATGTTGACAGGAGAGATGCTAGTTAGACCAACAAAAGAATTGTTCATAGACGAGATGTCAATGGTTTGGACAGTTCAATAACATTTTAGATAATGAACTCACTCAATCAAATAGTGAACTCACTCGTACAATCCATAAACAATGCTCAATTACGAAGATAAGTTGTCTTGATCATGTGCTGGTTTACATGTACATAATTCGTGCTTTACTGGTGTTTCCATTCTTATGATTTTACACACAAAATAATTTAGAAGACACATAAACCATAATTGTTTGATCATACAATCTTTCTAGATTTTCATCAATGCCTACTACTTGCAATCTGTGAAAGGTAAATAAGACCAATATACTGAGAATTGACAAACATCATTTTGAGGAAATGTCATGATATAACATACATTCTCAATAAGTTGAAAAGAAAAAAAAATGAAAATTGTTCTAGCAAAGAAATAAAATTGTTCCTCGTTAACATCATTCTCATATATTACAATAGGCAAAATGTCACCTTCTAGTTCATCTTCTTACAGTCTCAGATAATGATTGTCTTGTACAAACTACACCGGGGTGGACGGTCAAGGGGGCTGACCCGGGCTAAAGTCGGGTCAGCCTTTTTCAAAAAAAAAAAATTTATGTTTAATTCTTTCAATTAAAGCAGTACTCTTCTAGTCTTCTGTCAGCCCGGGTTAGCCTTTTTCAAAAAAAAAAAAATTTAATGTTTGATTCTTTCAATTAAAATAGTACTCTTCTAATCTTCTATCAGACTCCTACTTTCAGACTCCTACAAGCAACAATACAGCATCAGTCATTTTCCTTTAAGGTCAACTCAAACTGACAAATATCAATAAATTATTATTATTATTTATAAATCATTATATTGCAGTATCCAATTATCCTCTATCAGTCTATCACATGCAAATAGCAATTCTGAATCTGAAAGACGGAACACACACCTCTCTCTCTCTCATCCCAGTTCCCTCTCTCTCAAGTCCTAAATCCCAATTTTTTCTTTTCCCAATTAATAATTATCTTCGATTCTTGAAATTTTCAATTATAAAAATATTCATATGTGTTCCTTCGATTCAGGTATTTTTCTTAGTTTCTATTTATTTTTAGTTTGTTATTCATAATTTTAATTTAGTGTTTTGTTATTTTTTTTATGAATTTATTTTCCGATTGCAATTTATTATTTCTAGGGTTATATTATAATTTATAAAGTATCAATTTAACCAAATATTTTTGATAATTTTAGGTTACAATATCAAACAACCATACATCAAAGCCAAGAAAAACTATGTTTTCATACTTTGGGAAAAAAAGAAGATAATCATGTATCGGATGAGAGTGGATCAAGTTCTCCATGTAATGTTGAGGATGAGAGTTTAAGTTTGTCTTCTTCATCTCAAAGAATTGAAATTGAGAATGTTGACACTCCATTGGATATTAATACTTCTTATTATGAACGTGATCCTGGATTACGCCTCCTAAACGTGATAATGTTCGAAAAGCTTATATCAAAATAGGTCCATGTCAACCTATATTGGATAGATATCCACCCATTTCGGATGGTAAACAAACTCAGTGATTTCAACATTCTTGGTTCCAACGATTTTCGTGGCTTGAATATTCAATAACAAAAAATAAAGCATTTTGTTTTCCATGCTATCTTTTTGATAGTCTTCCATCAAAACATTGCACATTCACGATTGATGGTTTTCAAAGTTGGAAAATAATCAATTGTAGGAAAAAATGTCCATTTGTGCACCATGAAGGGTAACATAATTCACAACATAGTTTTTCCATGCAAAGATGGAATAACTTAAAAGATTCGTCTCGACATATCGAAAAAGTCATGAATACACTCTATGTACAAGAAACTTTGCAAAATCGGTTACGACTCAAGACCTCACTAAAGAAGGTGAAATGGTTAGCAATGCAATGATGTGCTTTTCGGGTACATGATGAATCCATCAATTCTACCAATTGCGGGAACTTCATTGAGATGATGAAGTTGCAAGCAAAGGTAAATCAAGAAATTGCTGGGATTGTTCTAGAAAATTCTCCGCAAAATGCCAAGTATACATCACCCATAATTCAAAAGGAGTTGCTGAATATTCTTGCTAACATAGTGCTAGCTAAAATCCGTGAGGAAGTTAGGGATGCCAAATTTTGCATTCTTGTTGATGAAGCAGTTGATGAATCCAACAGAGAACAAATGGCAATTATTTTGAGGTATGTGTTATAAATTAATTGAATAAAGGTTGAAAGACAGATGAAATAAATATAAGAAATAGAGATGAGAGAGACGAGAGATATAAGAGAGCTGAGAAATATATTCTGATTTTTTTTATTGAGAGCATCAGCTCTTTACAAAGAAAGAAAACATATATATATATATATATATATATATATATATATATATATATATAGGCAATCCTTTGCTTAATGATGAAGTTACCAATTGCAAATGGAGAGATATTTATGAAGAAGCAAGTGGGGTGTAAGTGGACTATTAGAGAGAGAGAGAGAGGCGGTGAGATTAAATGGGAGAATTTTGTGTATTGTACACAAGTGGTAAAAGCCACTATATTCACAACACTCCCCCTTGAATTTATACCACTTGTATTAATATTCTAGGAAAAACCCAATGGGATAAAATCCGAGAAAAAATATACAATGATCTCTCTGGATCTAGTGGAGTTGGACATTAAAAACTATCTCATTAAAAACCTTGTCAGGAAAACCCAGTGGGATAAAACCTGATCGAAGGGAAAAAGAGTATAGTGTACATATGTCCAAATTTATTGTTTTCTTCAAAACATTTCTCATATTTATACTTTGCTAAGGAAAACTCAATGAGATAAAAACCTGAGCAAATATATTCATTGATCTGTCGGATCAAAGTAATATTATGATGATCTTTTGGATCAAAGTAACATATATACGATGATTAGCAAGATCAAAGTAATATTTACAATGATCTTCTTGATCAAGTCAACATATATACGATGATCAATTGGATAAATGTAATATTTATGATGATCTTTATGAATCAAATAATTTTTGGGTGTGCTTATAGAATTGTCTCATTAAAACCTTATCAGGAAAACCCAATAGGACAAAAACCTGATTGAAAGGAAAAACAGCACAATGCACATGTGTCCCAAATAATTAATATACTTCATTTGATATGCTCCCCTGATGGGACGCTCCCCTTGTAATAACATCATAAATGATTAGAGGGAGTATAAACAAATACTTGCTTTGTGAAGTAATATCCATATGGAATATTTTCGAAATCCTTTTAGAATCTTTTCAATATATTCTGATTGATGGACAAGCATTCCATTTAATCTATGTTCAACCTTCAGGTCGAGACAATGTTTTCTTTCTCATTTCTTTATGAGGACACATGAGTATATAATTTATTATATCCTTTATCTTTATCAGATATTAACTGAGACGGTTATACCACATCCGTTCAAATTGTTTTTAATCCATATAAGGATTTTTGTATGTTCATCAAATACAGATTACGAGATCTCGATTTACATGCTTTTAGCATTTTGAATCCTTCAGGATTTATAAATATCTACATTGAGTGAATCATAGAGATAAATGATTACTACGTCTAAAAGACGTATTTCAAGCCGTTAAAGGCAGCCAAATTTATCAACAACTTAATCGTATTCATCAACAGTGAATACCAAGTTTCTGTAAGAAACCTCACACTACGAGTCGTGCCTCATATCTCACGATCTCGTTTTTCTCATTACGTTTCCGTATAAAGATTCATCAGTATCCAACTAGTTTGACATCTTCAGGTGTCTGGAGTACTATTGATCTAAATACTTTATTTTTGGCTTATGAAGTCAATTCTTCTTGAATTGCTTCTTTCATCTAGGCCAATCATGCATTTTATCTACAATCATTGATATTATGAATATCTTTATTATCATTTTATAATTTCAGTAGCGTTACTGTGTATAAAAATACATTATTAATGATTGTTTCCTTATGATTCCATATTTCTCTCATATGACTTATAGAAATTTTCTCAATTTCTATACTTTTGTATCTCTGTTGAGATTTCTTCAATTTCAATGGATTTAGTTATTTCATAGACTCCGTATGATTTATAGAATTTCTCTCAATTTATATATTCTTATATCTCTGTTGAGATTTCTTCCATTTCAATGGATTTAGTTATTTCATAGACTCCGTATGATTTATAGAATTTCTCTCAATTTCTATATTCTTGTATCTCTGTTGAGATTTCTTCCATTTCAATGGATTTAGTTATTTCATAGACTCTGTATGATTTATAGAATTTCTCTCAATTTATATATTCTTGTATCTCTGTTGAGATTTCTTTCATTTCAATGGATTTAATCATTTCATAGACTTGTGCCTCTTTAGATATATCAGACTCTTATAGAGTTGATTTAGAGAAAGTGGATTTATTTATAACTCGAGTTTTGTTTACTCTTGGGATCCCAATAACAATACCTTTCAAAAGGTTCATAAGTTTATGATATGCATCAGATTATTTATTTGTTGTTTTTTTTTCTCTGATCA
This sequence comes from Dipteronia sinensis, assembly GCA_033220585.1. Taxonomy (NCBI): domain Eukaryota; kingdom Viridiplantae; phylum Streptophyta; class Magnoliopsida; order Sapindales; family Sapindaceae; genus Dipteronia; species Dipteronia sinensis. Next base: position 23,986,628 of record CM065636.1, read on the forward strand.
TTCTTCAAGAATAATCACGCGGTCGGGGTTTATGAGATGACAACTGATAAAATCTTGTTACCTTTAATATACCAGGTAACAGATTAATGATCATCTGATGATCAATTATTTTTCGTATTTGAGAGATACGAAGATTGAAATGAGACACACATGTATATATAGAGAACCGAACTAGTATCTCTATTTTGTATATAAGTAACTTTACATTTACTTTTCTCTTCTTGAGAAACTTTCCATTTGAAAATTAATCAATATAATAATCTGGAGATATTTGATAAGTGATTCCCCTGATCCATCTTGATTATGAGTTTAACTGAAAAACTAATAATCAGTTCAAGTAATATGAGGATGTTTGATAATAAACAAACATGTGATCATCTAGTAGATGCATCAATTAGAACCATATAATAATGAAAAGGATCATTTGGTGGATGAATATGTCCACATATATCCCCTTGAATTCTTTGTAAAAATGATGAGGATTCAAAACCAATTTTTAGAATAAAATGGTTTTACTGCTATTTTCCCCTGTGAACATACAGTACATAAGTTCTCATTGGATAAAGAATTTTCTGGTTCTTTAATGGATATTCATGAGAATTTTCAATGATTATGCGCATCATTGTAGATCCTGGGTGACCGATACGGTTACGCCAAAGTACAAACATTTTTGGATCTGGGAACTTTTGATTCATAACTGCATAAACATCTACACTCTTTATAATAATGTAATATAATCCAGATGATAAAGCACGCAGCTTTTCTATAATGAGTTTCTGGTCTGAATTATGAGAAATAATGCATATATATTAAACATTCTCATTACTCATAGTTTTAATATAATATCCAATCCTCCGTATATCTTTGAAACTAAACAGATCCCCTTATATTCTGCTTGAATGATATAAAGTATCATTGATACACAATTTAATACCATCCGATAATAAAATTGCAGCTCTTCTAGAGCCTTTAATGATCTGCTGGATCTGATATGGTATTAACCTTATATGTCAGTGAATTAAGCATATTTCTTTCTGCTTTGTATAATATTAAGTATCATTGATATATAATTTAATATTATTTGATAACAATATCCTGATTCTTCCAGAGCTTTCTATCAGATCCGCTGGACCTGATATAGTATTAACATTTGCTCAGAGCAAAGTTAAAATCATAAAATATATTTGACTCCGCATAACTGTATGAGTCGTTGCACTCTTGGTAAGACATATATTTCCCTTTTGGGAATTTTATGGACATTATGTGTAATGCCATTTTATATCTTATCTGAAATGATAATAATCTCCCCCTATTTTTTTTTTCTTTTAATAGGTTTATTCTGTAAACATTTTTCTCTTATCATTTATAAACATCCACTCATGAGGTATGTTTTGATATCTCATGAAAAAAAATATCCAAACTTATTCTCTTGATATGGCTCTTTCAGGAGCAAGTATAAAATGGATAAAATATCATTTACAATCTTATTATACGTGATATTAGGATTTTAAATCCTTTTATAATACTCACAACGTCCTACTGGATGTGTATCTATATATATATATATATATATATTTTCAAATGAATGATACGTTAGGATCTTAAATCATTTTTACGATACTCACAACATCCTGCTGGATGTGTATGGAATGGATAAAATATTATTTCCAATTTCTTTATTCGTTAGGATCTTAAATCATTTTTATGATACTCATAACATCCTACTAGATGTGTAGATTTTTTTCTCAAATGAATGATACGTTAGGATCTTAAATTCCTTTTATGATACTCACAGCATCCAGTTGAATGTATTGATAATTCTTTCAAATAAATGACATGTAAATATATCACTTGATATATATGAGATAATGTCATATTCTGAACGTGTTTGAAACCCCAGGTTCTAAATAATAAAGTATGTTGTTCACGTATATAACACTGGATCCAGAACTCCATGTTCTCATCGGTTTTCAAAATCGTGCCGTATGGTATGTATATAACACTGGATACAGATCTCCAGGTTCTTGCAATGGTATAACCTAGTTTGATATGTTGCATAAAAATAAACAATTTCAGGGTCATAAGTTCACCTTAGACACAGCATAAGCCAGTCCAGAGACAAACATAAACCAGTCTCATATATTGCATAAAAATAACAGTTTCGGGGTCATGAGATCACCTGAGACACAACAAAAGTCAGTCCAGAGACACAACATAAGTCAGTTTCATATATTGCATAAAAATAAATCCATAACTATATATATATATATTTTATATAGGCTCCGTTGACGGCATAAGCCATCTTATTATACGGAACTGTATTGAGATATAAGTAAATCATTCATTGGGAGATCCTTTTTACTTATACGCAATCGTGCTGGAGATCAGGATCTTCCATCTCGCCTGAAAACAGAGTTAATAAAGCTTGAATAAGTCAAAACAATACTTACAAATGGAATTAGCTGAAACTGATGGCATGGTTGCGACCGAAATGGTCGAAATAGCTGGAAACAAGTTTGGCTTTGTCGAAAACGGATGAAAATTGCACTGAAACAGACAAAAAACATCTTGGCTAATGTGGCACTGACGTGGCGCGTCCGCTGATGTGACACTGACGTGGCAGACCTCCTTGGCTGACATGGCAGCCCCACTGCTGATGTGGCGCTGCCTGGACACTGATATGGCATGATGTGGCGCTGATGTGGAGCTACAGTGTCATCTTCAACCTTGGAAACCTGTAAAAATTTCTAGAAAATTTTTCAGGTTTGACCAACCTTTGACCAGTGCTAGGGAGTTCGTTAGAGCTTCGTTTGAGACGCGGTCAGCGGCTTCAGAATCGTGTTTCTGAGAAAAATACAATGGTATGCTCCGAAAAATGATTCGAGCACTTTGAATTTTCTGGGTTCAATCAAAAATTCAAAAACCAAAGATCTATACTGATTTGTTGCTCATTTTCTTTGCCTAGTCTATGATTACTAATTGTGCTGATAGCGTGTTATAAATTAATTGAATAAAGATTGCAAAACAGATGAAATAAATATAAGAAATAGAGATGAGAGAGACGAGAGAAATAAGAGAGCTAAGAAATATATTCTGATTTTTATTATTGAGAGCATCAGCTCTTTACAAAGAAAGAAAACATATATATAGGCAATCCTTTGCTTAATGATGAAGTTACCAATTGCAAGTGGAGAGATATTTATGAACAAGCAAGTGGGGTGTAAGTGGACTATTAGAGAGAGAGGCGGTGAGATTAAATGAGAGATATTTTGTGTAGATATTTTGTATATTGTACACAAGTGGTAAAAGCCACTATATTCACAACAGTATGTTGATTATAAAGGATTTGTTAGAGAACCTTTTTTTTCAAGTTGTAAGTGTTAATGATACAAATGCCTCAACTCTTAAAAAAGAGATATGCAATGTCATTGTTTGATATGATTTATCAATTGAAAACTTGCGAGGTCAAGGATATGATGGTGCAAGCAACATGAGGGGTGAGTGGAATGGTTTACAAGCATTGTTTCTCAAAGATTGTCTATATGCCTATTACATACATTGTTTTGCACATAGACTTCAACTTGCTTTAGTTGTAATAGCTAAGGAAGTGCATGATATTTGGCTTTTTTTTTTCTTTCAAAATTGAATTCTATTTTCAACTTTGTGAGTGCTTCTTTTAAGCGTCACTCGGAGTTGAAATCTATTCGAGAAGGTGAAATTCAGGAGTTGACCGCTTTAGGGGAACTTGAGACCGGTACAGAGGCTAATCAAATTCGTACTTTGCAATGACCAGGAGCTACCCGATGGAGTTCTCATTTTACTTCTATTGGTAGATTGATTAATATGTTTGGTTCAACTTCTACTCTTCTTGAAAATTTGATTGACAAAGGACTAAACAGTAATATACGTGGAGAAGCTAAATGTGCGTATAAAGATTTGAGATTCTTTGAATTTGTGTTTATCTTGTTGTTATTGCACAAAGTTTTAGGAATATCTGATATGCTTTTTCACGCTTTGCAATTGAAATCTCAAGATATCTTAAATGCTATGAATTTAGTCTCAACTACAAAAATGCTTCTTCAAAAGTTAAGGGAGAGTAAATGGGATACTTTTCTTGAAAGTGTAGTGTTATTTTGTGAAAGGTATGAAATTGATATACCTAATATGAATGCACGTCATATAAAAGTAACAAAACGTTCTTGTCAGCAGAAAGATAATATCACAGTTGAGGATTACTGTCACTTTAGTATTTTTATTGTTGTGATAGATTATCAATTGATTGAGTTGAATAATAGATTTCCGGAGCAAATAATAGAACTTCTTACTCTTAGCATGACTTTAAGCCCTATTGACGTGGTTAAATCATTTGATGTTGATGATATTTGCACTCTAGCCAGTAAGTTATACTCTGAAGATATCAGTAAGAATGACATTGAAGATTTGAGAAGACAATTGAGCCATTACAGGTTGGATGTTTTTGGTTGTCCGAAATTTCAGAATTTGGCTTCTCTTTCGGAATTATGTCAATGTTTAGCTGAAACAAAAAGGTCGGAGCACTACACTTTGATTGATAAATTGATTCGTTTAGTCTTAACTCTTCATGTATCCACAACTATAACAAAACAAGCATTTTTAGCCATTAAGCTTGTCAAAACACCACTTCGGAATAAGATGGATGGCGATTTTCTTACTAACTGTAGGGTCATATATTTTGAGAGAGAGATTGCTGATATCATTGACTTAGATTCCATAATAAATGAGTTTGATGATGTAAAACCTCGAAAGACAAAGTTGAATTATCTTATCAATGTAGTTTCTACAATCTTTCTCCAAAAATGGTAAATTAGCATACCCTCTTGCTTCAACCACAAATGAATTAAAATTTTTATTCAATCTTATTCCTACTCTATCGTTTAGTTCTAGCTTTCTTTTTGTAAAAGACTTCATTACTCTATTGCTCTTAAAATACAGAACTTTGTCTGGAGTTTTGAGTTTATGATTATGTTCAAAAGTAATTGAAGTAATTCTCCACTTCCCATCAAGGCAAATCGATGCACCAAGTCTAGCCTTACAACCAGTTTTTGTGGTTGGTTGTAATTTAAAAGCATTCACTGAGTTAGATTTCACTGAGTTAGATTTTGGTATCCCATATCGAGCATAAGAATATGGGACAAATTTCAATTCCCCATCATCATTCTTAGTTGAACTTCTTTTAATTATTTGAAACCCCATTTCATTTTCATACATCTTATAATATGCGAATAACTCCTCTAGTGAATTAAAAACCATACCGACCTCAAGCTTAACTTTTTCTTCTAAATTGGACATGTTTCCTACTTCTCCCTCATTCAAAACCTGTTCCAAAATATTCATATGAAAAATAAATAACAACTTAAAATAGTTATGATCAAGAGTAAAAGAATCCATAAAAAAAAAAAGTAAAAGTAGTATTGAAAATGTTACCTCAACAAGTCTTCTAAATCTTTTGCTTCAACCACTTTCATATCCATCTTAACATATTCAAATTAAAAATAAATACCAATTAATAAAAGTTTTTATTTTTTTAGCAATAAATTAAAAAAAATAACTTCAAAATAGTTATGAATGAAACTAAAAATAATATGTATAACATTACTTTAAAAATGGATACTGTGCTGTGTGTTTCTTTATAGAAGCCGAGATAGTGCTGCCAACTTATATGAGTTTCAAGAAGATAATGGATGTATGATAACTACCTGAAAGGCCAACCAAAATATAAAAAAAGGTCTTTGAAACAATTAATCGAACACATTATATGCATTATTTGAATTTCTATAATTTTAAAAACAAAATGGTGGAGACTTTTCACACATTTAGCTCCTAGGTAAGAGCAAGAACACTCTACACACTTTTAGCTCCTAGTTAAGTACACGAATAAAAAAAAAATTGAACAAAAATGTTGACAGGGGAGATGCTGCTTGTATTAGAGATGTTTAGGCTGACATGATCAATTAGTTTTTTTCTATTGTTAGGTGATGCTGTGTTTTCGTTTATTTCTTTCCTGTGTCTTTACCAGTTATAAAAAAAAAAAGTTCAAAAACAAAAAGAAAAAAAAATCAAACACTCTTTAGGCTCTTCAAGTTTCCACCAAAAGAAAAGCACAGTTGTTCCAAACAATTCATCAAACACATTGTAGACATAATTTGAACTACTAGTTTTTTTTGTTGAAAAAAATGGCAAATTTAATAGTAGAAAATGCTAGAATGAAACATTTGTACATACCCAAATTTATTCTACAACCCAAAAGTTGTGATTTTTGCCGAGGCTTGGTCTGGATCTATTTTTCAGAAAAATGGTGGAGAGTGTAAACATTCAAAGGCCAAATTTTCAGAAGCAATATTGGTGGAAATAGGAAGATGATATATTCTTCTTTAGAAACAATGGTAGAGAGAGGAAGACGAAGAGTGTGTTATTCGTTCTTTCAAGAATACAAATGTTTATACCGGTGTTTGTGTTGAGGTGAAAAAGGAAGTTATAAGAAGAGGTTTAAATTAATTTATCAAACTTAAGTGGATGGTTGGTTGGTTGGTTGGCTGATGAGTACGCGTTGCCACATCAGATTCCATGTGTTGTGATTTGAGTTACGATACATAAAATTACTATTAATTAACAAATATCTTATTTAAAGATTCTTTTGAAAATAATCTAATAAATAAGTACGGTCAAGTATTAGGGATAACAAAATTACTAATCTCATCCATATTTATGGATAAGTAAAAAAAAAAACAAGAATAAGTTAAAAAAATGGAAAAAACTAGTAGATTATGGGTAATAATTTTAATTATAATTGGGTTAAAAACAAGAATAATTACAACAACTAAAAAATGGAGAAAACTATAATGGATATGCACCATACATCCTTTGTATTACCACATGGTAATTTTTATCATGTAATAAGATCACGACGGGATGTATACCTTAAGATCTTATCCAATAAAATTATGAAATGGTTTGTGAAATTTGCATAGCAAGGAAAGAAATAATATAAAAGATATATATAGATTCCTAATCGAAAATCTTTAAAACTTTTTCATTGAATTATTATTATTGTCAAAATTGAATTATTGATTTTTTTATTTTGAGTTGAAATGTGGATTAGGACGGTCTCAAACACGGTAGAACTCCTCACTCCAAACGGGTCCCAGGTATTACCATACTCATAGCCATTCATATTTCATGCTATCCATAGATAATAATATTATACTCATAGTGGCCCACCCTATTTATTATATTATTAAAAAATCGTTATATTTAAAAACTTAGAATAAAAAAAGTCACCAAAAACACAAACAATGTATTGAAAACAAAACGAGGAACCGACAGAGATACCGTTGGTTTGATAGTAAACTTCTCTCGCTTGTACTACCAAATTATAAGTTTGAGTCCATACGTCATTTAAAAAATCTAAATTTATATAATAGCCTACTTCTCTAAAACAACAAATAAAATAAGAACTATATAAACCAGGGACCAAAATGAATTTTTTCCAATTTTTTGTTTAACATTTTAAATCTCTTATATTTATGTATATTTGAAATTCGCACCTCTATTTATTTGTTTTTGAAGATTTTCGCACCTCATTTTAAATAATTTCCAATTCGAAACACAAAGTCGCAGAGAAGCCGAAGCAAACTCCAAAACGAAAAACTCACTCTCAGTTTCCAACTCCCGCCGCCGCTGTCTGGCCGCCGATGATCGCTAAGTAAATTCGTCTGCTCCAAAATTGAAAATATTTCATATTATTATTTATAAATTAGTGATTCTTATTCTTATTTGATTATTTTTTAGATTTTTTTATTTGACAAAAAAAAAAAATACAATCACAGATTTTTACAGAGGAGAGCAAGCTAAGAACTGAAAAATCAAAGAAGTTAGGGTTTTAGTTTCTCGCCGAAAAAAATAATGGCGGTCAAGGCCGTAAACGACGCCGTTTACAAGCTGCAACTGTCGCTTCTAGAAGGCGTCGGAGATGAGAAGCGGCTGCTAGCGGCGGGGTCGCTGATGGCTCGTAGCGATTACGAGGACGTCGTGACGGAACGCTCGATCGCGAATCTCTGCGGCTACCCGCTCTGCTCGAACTCTCTGCCGCCGTCCGATTCGCGGCCGCGGAAGGGCCGGTACCGGATTTCGTTGAAGGAGCACAAGGTCTACGACGTGCAGGAGATGTATTTGTACTGCTCCACGGACTGTCTCGTGAACAGCAAGGCGTTTTGTGGGGGTTTGAAGGACGATAGGTGTTTGGTCTCTAATCCGAGTAAGATTGATGAGGTTTTGAGGCTCTTTGATGGGTTGAAGATAGAGGAAGAGAGTGGAGGGGGAAGTGAAGTAAAGGTTGTTGGTGGTGCTTTGGAGATTAAGGAGAATGTGGAAACGAAGGTCAGGGAGATGGTTGCTGGTCCATCGGATGCGATCGAAGGCTATGTTCCACAGCCGAAATTGATTTCGAAATCGAAGTCTTCAGGTAGACATCCCAGTTTGTATCCCAACTTGAATGCTAACTGGTGATGTGACATTGTAAACAATTTTAATTTTATTTTTTAGCTTTAAGATTTACTTTTTATCATTACTTGAAATGCCATGCTTTGATCAATGAGATTGAGTTTGATATCAAAATCGAAATACAGTAAGAGTCTTATATCTCAACTTGAATTTGATGTATGTGTAGCAAGTGATTTTTTTAAATATTTTTTTTAGTTTTAAGATTAGGGTTTAGCATTACTTGAAATGCCATGTCTAGTTAAATAAATTGCACTTGAATTTGATGTACCTGTGGCAAGTGATTTTTTTATATATTTTTTTTTAGTTTTAAGATTTAGGCTTTAGCATTACTTGAAATGCCATGTCTCTAGTTAAATAAATTGAGTTTGAAGTGATTGTGTATTGTAGGGGTTAAGGAGAATGCTGAACTGAAGGTTGGTGAGATGGTTGCTGGTCCGTCAGATGCATTTGAAGTTCTGCAGTTTAAACCGAAATCCAAATCCAAATCTTTATTAAAGAGTAAACAAGGTTTCATTCTTAAATCTTCTTATAGTATTTGAATCAGTGATGCTAGATAACCTAACTCATATCCTTATTTGTATTCAAACTTGTTAAATGGAATTTGTTTTTAGTTTTAAGAGTTAGGGTTTAGCATTGCTTATAATGCCATGCTTAGTTCATTGAAATTGAGCTTGAAATGATTGTGTATTGCAGGGGTTAATGCTCAGGCTAAAACTGAGAAGAAAAATAGTGAAAAGGGTTTGTTTTTCAGTGAAATGGACTTCATGAGTACCATAATCACTAATGACGAATATTGCGTTTCGAAAACACCATCTGGTAATGCTAAATTAACATACAGTTCTAAATTAGAAGAGCCAAAAGGAAAAGAAGGTGATAAACAGATGAAGGATCAATGTGATGCATTAGGAACGGTAGAAGCTATCAAAAGTGATTCTAGTATCCTTGCTTCAAGGGGATCAAGAGGGAAGAGTAAGATTGTTGGAGAAGATGGGGTTGGTATTCAAGAGGGGCCTTCGACTTCAGTTCCTAGCCAGACTGGTTCCAACATGCCTACTGCTGAAGCAGAAAAGGAAAACCATATTGAGAAAGCAGTTATATCAAATGCAAAGACACTTAAATCCTCTCTTAAATCATCAACCTCTAAGAAACTTGGCCGCTCTGTTACTTGGGCTGATGAGAAAGTTGATAGCTCTGGGAGTGGAGATCTTTGTGAGGTCAGAGATATGGCTGACGCGCATAACGTTGATGATGATGAATTTTTACGTTTTGCATCAGCAGAATCCTGTGCAATGGCATTGAGCCAGGCAGTAGAAGCAGTTTCGTGTGGAGAATCTGATGCCATTGATGCAGGTAAATCATTGTACAATAAGTGTTTTGTTACTTTATATTGGTTTAGGTTGCTTAGAAAAATTACTGGGTTTTCTGTTAACATTGCTCTGCTATTTCATATCCAGTTTCTGAAGCTGGAATTATTATATTACCGCATCCTGATGATGTACATGAAGGGGAATCAACAGAGAATGTGGATACTCTTGAACAGGAATCTGTTCCTCCTAAGTGGCCAAGTAAGCCTGGAATTCCACGTTCTGATTACTTTGACCCAGAGGATTCATTTTATGATGCTCCACCAGAGGGGTTCAGTGTAACTGTAAGTTTGTCATTCAAAATAGTACCTTCAGTCTCTCTCTCTCTCTCTCTCTCTCTCTGTACTTTAGATTTATGATTGCACTACTTTCATGTCTTTTAGTTATCACCTTTCGCAACAATGTGGATGGCAATCTTTGCATGGATAACATCATCTTCTTTAGCTTATATATATGGGAAGGATGACAGCTTCCATGAAGAGTATCTATTAGTTAATGGGAGGGAGTATCCTCGGAAGATTGTCTTGGAAGATGGTCGTTCTTCTGAAATCAGGCATACTCTTGCTGGATGTCTTGCTCGAACTTTGCCTGGACTTGTTGCTGATCTCAGGTTGCCAATACCAATATCTAGGCTGGAGCAGGACGTGGTACTAATCTTGAACTTCTTGTTTTGTTTCAGCAGTGATATTTAATGTTTGACTTCTGTTAAAATTTCCTTATATTTGCAGATTTAGATGTTGAGTGCCTGCTAGGATATAGATTCAGTTTATGAGAAGCACAAAGTCATGTTTCATCTGTTTTAGTTTACTAAGAATTGCAATCTGTTATTTCTTCTATATATATGCGGTATATATATATGTAGGAATGCGGGTTCCCGCACGAATTTTTCATGCAGGATCACTGTGTATAGAGGAGATAAACCGTGTAAACAGTGATTCTACACGAAAAATTTGTGTGGGATCTCGCATTTGAAAGTTACTCTATATATGTATATATTTTGCTTTTGATGGTGTTATTTTAGCTTTTGAGAATCCAGTTCTGGTCAAATGAGCTGCATTGGGGTCACTTGAAGCCCTTAAAAGATATAGGTTTTCATCTGCTTTTGTTTACTATTTTTATTTTTCACAACTCCAAATCTCCAATCTGTTATTTCTTCTATATGTACATGTATATATTATGCTTTTGAGAAGTTATTTAAGCTTTCGGAAATCCTGTTCCGGTCTCATGTTCAGTTATAATCATGTTAGAAAACATGTATAACAAATAATATGATGTTTTTATGGAATGAATCATGTTGTACATGGAATAATCAGGATTAATGCAGATTAATGCAGTGATTTGCATTTTCTCATACCATTTGTGGTAACCAATTTCTCATTTTGGATTATATAATCCTTCTCTTCTCATCCTCCTCGATTTGGCCGTGTGAATTCTGTCTTTGATCATATTGAAAGAGTCTTATTTGCTCGGATGATTTATCAATGTGTATGCTATGCTAGGTTTGTGATCATTGAATGAAAAATTTATCACTTGGCTAGTTTAAGTGAATCCCACATTTTATTTGAATTCTTCATTAATTTCTTAATTTCATATATATTTTAACTACTTGAAACTTTCCATGTTGATCATTTTATTTATGTAAAAGGATGATGTGGTTTTTTTTTCCCTCTCAAAATCTCCTTAACAGTCTAATGAGGATACAGTGGTGATTTAGTACCTTTTAGTGTTTTATACTGTTTCTTATAATCTTATTAAAAAAAACAGTTTATTATTATTGCTGATGTGGTGGTGATCAAGTACCCTTCAGTGTTTTACACTGTCTCATTAAAAAAATGTTTATACTTATTTCATTTATCCAAATATACCTTCATATTACTTCCAGAGCTGCTTTTTATTGGTGAATTTAACTGTTACTGACTTCTTGTACAGGGACACTTGTTGGATACGATGTCTTTCGTGGATTCACTTCCAGCATTTAGAATGAAACAATGGCAAGTTATTGCTCTTCTATTCATTGATGCTCTCTCCGTTTGTAGGATCCCTAATCTCACATCATACATGATTAATAGGACGATGCTGCTTCGCAAGGTAAGATCCCTAGATATGAGTATTGAACTTTGTTTAATTTACTTTACAATCGTCAACTATCGATAATACTTGATTTTGGAAAAAAACTATCGATAATACTTATGTAAAGTTGTTATTACTTAATAAAATCTGTTTTAACACGTGATATGGTATGCAAAAGATGCATTGTTACGTGACGATGCTAATAGGGTAATCGGTGATGTGTCCAACCCTAGTTCCTGTGACGAATTAACTGTTGTGTTGAGTTAGGGGATTATAGTCTCTTGCCGTTCAAAGTTGGGAATTTATCTTCTATATATTGTTAAAGAATAATGGTTACTTGCCAATTATTATCCCGAACAAATTGAATCAGCTCGTGAATTTAAAAGGAGTCAATGGTATTAAAATTCAGGTTCTTTTGGTGTTGAGCATTTGAGTTGATGAGTGCCTTAAACTGCTTTGGCATATTTGAATATACACCTCGTGTTATATGACTGACTAAATTTGTTGATGCTGTATCAATTTTTGCCGGCTTAGAATGTTGACTGTTCTATTTGTTGCCTGGATAGGTGTTGGATAGTGCCCAAGTAAGCGCCGAAGAGTACGAGGTTATGAAGGATTTCATAATACCCCTAGGCCGAGCACCACATTTCTCGACACAGAGCGGGGCTTAATGTTGGATACAAGTATTTCTTTACTGGTGCTGGTGAGATTCTGTGAACCATTTGAGCTTGAAGTTGTTGGAAAGGTTGAAGAAACTAATCAATTGCTTTTCATATCCTCCTCTCAACTGACTCGGTTGAAAGCTGAAAACTTCTTTGTATATACACTATTTTCGAATGCTGAGGCTGGTTTGATAATATCAAGTGTCATTTGCTCCATAGTGCAATAACAAAAGCCTCTTTTCGTTTTCTGCCCCACTCAGTATGCTACGTGTCGTGGTCTTTAGTATGTGATCGGATTCCCACACCACATGGGTCGTGTTGATTTGTGAGTAGGGTGGGTGCATTTGATTCCCCAACTAGGGATGCCAATCAGGGACATGGAGATGGAAATGGAGATGAGGGAAGGGGTTAGGGTCCTGAGGTCCTCCAATCCCCAATCAGGCCAATCATCTATATGACATCGTTTGAACATGTTTGATTTAAAATTTAATTGTTTAATCGAATATGATAAAATTTTAAAAGAATTGTTTGATAATTTTATAGCTTTCTTGGTTGTGATCATGCATACCAGTTTCTTATACACAAATCTTTGGTAGCACCAAATTTAACATTTTTAAATTGCGTCAAAATCCAAATCACAAACTTTTGGTAAAGTGTTTTGTTTTTTGGAAAAAAAGAAGAGGAGATAATTATTACAAGAATTGGTTGCCTTGGTGCTGCCTGAAATTTCAAAAATGTTGACTTGATAAGCCTTTGTGTCTGCTTCACTTTCACTTTATCTAAAGACATTTGTAGATTTTCTTTCAAGTTTTATATGATATGTTCAAATATTGTGCAAGGATGCTCCTTTTCGTCAAAATGGGCATCCCACTTTTTGGAAAGACAATTTTATCCTTCATAATGATTCATTTAAAAAAAAATTTATTGAAATTTTATATTTGTTTTTTTATTGCTTTCCTTTTTCTTTGTACAAGATCTGTACTTATTTTCGTTATTAGTTTTCACAACCATTTTTACTGACAACCAATCACATGTTTTAAAAAGGTTAGGAAAAAAAAAATCAGATAAGAGGCTTCAAATCCTGTTATTAACATTATTGATTAATTTATATTTTATTGTCTTTTGCATTAGAAAACAAAGTAGCACCTTCTGTTATTATAAATTTTATTTATCTCTTGTCAATTTTATATAACGACTATATATAATCTCAAATGATAACTAATCTAAAATTGCAAAGAGGGATTGTTTAATTATTTGTTTTATCATAATAAGAGCACATCCTTAAATATTTTTAAAACTCATTTTATTTCTATATTTAATAATTTCATCAAATAATCAATTAAAAACATCAATTTTCAAAATTAGGTGTATATATTTATTTTTCCACTCATTTTGAAATTTTCAAAAATCACATTAATGTAACTTTGAATGGTCAATAACAAAAGTATATATATATATATATATATATATATATATATATCAGTTTTTCTCTCATCATGATCCAACTGAACTTTTAAAATTAAGTCGAGATTTGTGAGTTATTGATTAAGTTTTAAGAAGACTTTAACTAATATGAAGTATGCGAATATGGTAGATAGTTGAGAAACTTATATAAATAAAATTAGTTCGTCTTAAAAAAAGAAAGACTAATTAATATATATATATATATATATATATATATATATATAAATAAAAGCACATCCACTATTAATTGAGTATTTGTGACAACTTGTCAACTTGTGTTTGATATAGTCATATATGGACAAACCTCTGAAATTGTATGACATTGGTAAGTTGAGCTATCTAAGCCATACTAATACTAAATAGTGTTTGATCTCGGCCAACAAACACATGACAATGTATGATATTGACAAGTTGAGCTATTTAACCACACTAATCGTGTTTAATCTCTAAAAATAAACCTATGATAATGTATGATATTGGCAATAGTGTATGATCTCAACAAACAAAATCTACGAAGATGGATGATATTGGCAAGTTTAACAATAGTGTATTTACTAGGGTTGAGGCGAGATGATGTTGGTCCAATGAATCATCTTCTTTCGATAAAAATACATATAATATTTTTTTTTAAAGAAAATCAGTGAGATTCACAAACAAAACCTATGAGTTATGACAATGTAATGATGCCAGTACTGATAACTCAAACTATTGGGTTAAGTCAGTAACGTAGATATTAATAGCTTATGTCCTAGATTAATAGGTGTAATTTTTTTAATAAAAAAGAATTTACTTTATTTTATTATTATTTTTTAACATAAAAGAAAGTGTTTTTTAAAATATTATATAATTACATAAATTTAAAGTTTTTTTTTTGAGGACTGAGGAGGAGGGCTCGAACACTTTACACCGATCGTTAATTTTTTTTCCCTTTTAAACTACTAATTTTAATTTGATTACTATTATATTGTTTTTTTTATAACATGATTCTTTTTTTACTGTCACACACGCATCATAGCACACCACACAAACAGAAAACGAGAACCGGGAAAAAAATAAAAATAAAAACAAAAATGAAACACAAAAAAGCAAAGAGAGAGAGAGAGAGAGAGAGAATTGGCTTTCACAAAACCCAAAAAAAAAAAAAACAAAAAAGATCATCACCACCCACCAGCCCTTTCTCTCTCTCTTCCTCTCTCTCTTCCCTCTCTTTCTCTCGTTCAAGCTACCGTCTGTGCCTGTTTGGGTTCTTCGAGACGACGACGGTTTGCTTCGGTGGGGTCTCTTCTTCCTATCCAGAATTTCCCCTTTCGATCGGTATACATATCATCATCATCACCCATCTTGTTCTTTTGTTTTCTTTTGTGTTGTATCAAATGGGTGTTTTTTTTTTTATGTTTTTTACGATTTGGGTCGTTTTTGGTTTCCGCTATTGATTTGGATTTGTGGATGTTTTTTTTTTCTCTCAATTTATTTTGTATAAAGTTCAAGTTTTATTGTTTTGGTTTGTTTTGATTGTTGGGGATTGTTTTTTAGATCTTTTATTGTTTTTTGGTGGTTGGTATTTTATTGAAGGCTGATAATGATTTGATGTGTGTCTTTCTTGCTTTTAATGAATTTTTGTTATGACTTCTTTAATTTTTCTTTAGTAAATGAAAATTATGTTTTATAGGTTTCATTTTGTATACATGTATGTGCAGAGATTGTTTATGCTTGAGTTGTTTGATGTGAATAGTGAAAAGCAATTTTTTAGTTGCCTTAAGTGTGCATGGAGAGCTGTTATATGATTTACTTTACATCTATATAAGAAAAGAAATTGATTGAATAAACTCCGTTATGGGGTTTCGCTTAGGTACTTGCTTTCGGGGAATAGTTGGGTTAGTCTAGATTTATATTAGTAGGATGGACTCTACCAATAGTTTAACATCTTAGTGATTATGAGTTCTATGTGGTCTGATCAGAAAGCTATTATGAGTAGAATTTAAGTGTAATAATTAATTAATTACGATATACCATTTTTATGGCCGGCTTTCTTGGGCATGGAACGTAGCTTATAGCAAGTGATTGGTTTGGAAACTTGTGTGTGTGCTATGAAACATGCAAGTTTGCAAGGGGTAGCATACTGATCTCGGGGAGTTTAAATAGGTTGTATGATTGATTGGTTTGATACCTTAAATGGTGAATTTAAGTTGTGGATGATTAAAAAATAAACTCGTATTTTGCTATGTTACGTAAGATATCTCAGTTGAGCTTTCTTAGCATTGTTTGGTTACTACAGGTTAATGCATGGTATCTTTGTGGTGAAAAGTAACGACACGGAGACATTTTCCGTACAGTAAATGGCTTCGGTGGGTGTGGCACCAACTTCTTGTTTAAGAGAATCCAGTGGTCATACTGCTGGTGTTGATAGGTTACCTGAGGAGATGAATGACATGAAAATTAGGGATGACAAGGTATATGTATCGCTTGTTAAATTTTTTTGCTTACTCATTCTTTTCTTTATTGATTTTCAAATATAAGCAATTACTCATTGGTTGGCTTAAATTTGTAGGAAATGGAAGCAACAGTTGTTGATGGTAATGGGACGGAGACAGGTCATATAATTGTGACAACTATTGGTGGTAGAAATGGTCAGCCGAAACAGGTAAATTGTTGCATGGTTTCGTTTCTTTCCTCGAGTAATATCACATATTCACATCGTGATTTTGCTGCTTTAAATTGTTTATGACCTGTTATTTTTTCTCTTTGGGCACTTGTTCATTTTGGGTGGTAAGTTGTAGTATATGCATCAAAACTATTTGTTATCCGCTGCCCATTTTACTTGGCTATCACCTATTTTAAAAAGAAAAAAAATCTAGTGACAAATTGTTTTCAATCCTCTATGTAAGAGATGCCTACAGATTTACTTTCGAAGTGAAAATGTCTGTGTTTACTAATTTATCCGATCATTTTTATTAACTTATTTAGTTATTTCCAACTATGAAATAAAACGGATAAATTCGAGTAGAGAATTAAATAAATGCTCAAGAGTAGTGGAGATATATAAGGAATCTTCAATTCCGGTACAGCTCTTTCAATTACGAGGCTCTGATATATATAGTGAAATTGAGCCAACAAAGCTTACATACAAAGCAATGGATTTTACACGTTGATTTTTATTTTATGGCATTTTTGGTATGAACATATAACTTTAATTTATTTCCTCTTAATGGAATTTATCTGTTTAAAATTGTAGACAATAAGCTACATGGCCGAGCGCATTGTTGGACAAGGATCTTTTGGAGTTGTCTTCCAGGTTAGTATTCATATTATTGTTCTGTAAGTGGTAGGGAATAATGTGATGTGCTAGTGTTCCATAATAGTCTCTGCTAACTGCCTTTTCTCTCTTTTGTAATTTAGGCCAAGTGCTTAGAGACAGGTGAGACTGTGGCTATAAAGAAGGTTCTTCAGGATAAGAGGTATAAGAATCGTGAGCTGCAAACTATGCGCCTTCTTGACCACCCGAATGTGGTCGCATTGAAGCACTGCTTCTTCTCAACAACCGAAAAGGATGAACTTTATCTTAATTTAGTTCTTGAGTATGTACCTGAAACTGTGCATCGTGTGATCAAACACTTTAACAAGCTGAACCAAAGAATGCCAATGATATATGTGAAACTTTATGCGTACCAGGTATGGGGTTGATCATTTGTGATTGGTTTCTCTTTTTTCTTGTCTGTGGCAATACTGTAGACTGTAGAGAATGTGAACTAGGTTCATTTGATTGTGATTCAGTTATTTTCTTCTTCATATATCTCTTTATTTTTCTATTTGTTATTCTATAATTTTGCATTTGGCTGATGAGACAAATATTCTTTTTTAAATGGGGACTGTATCTTCTTGACATGATTTTTGGCAGATCTTTAGGTCATTGTCTTACATTCATCGCACTATTGGAGTGTGCCATCGGGACATTAAACCTCAAAATCTTCTGGTATGTTCACAAATCATACTTACCTCTGATTTGATTGGTTATATTGGTCGGACAAAAAGGATCGTTATATTAATTGTTAAGTTTGATTCAAATGATAGTTGAATCTTACTATAGTGTTTTCAGATATTAAATATTTGATGAGTTAAGGAGATTTGTAACTTATGCTTGGCAAGGCTAGTTAGAACGAAAGATCAATTTTATGTTTATAAGCAAAGGGATGTTTCTTTGATGTGCAACTAACTCATTGAATTATACTGTTAGTTTTGTGGGGCAGATATTTTTATATTTGATTCTTACAATGGAAGTTCAATTAATATGAACTACGCTCTTTAACCTTTTGGATTGATGTTCAACATCTTTGTTATGTTGATATGGTCTTATATCTGAAGCCCCAAGTCAATGTGCTTTGGGTTCATTTATAGTTTTACTTTTATGGTGCAGGTAAATCCGCATACTCATCAGGTTAAACTATGTGATTTTGGGAGTGCTAAAGTGTTGGTACGTTTTCATATTTGTCATCTTTATGATGTCTGCATGAAATTATCTTGATTTTGATTTTAATTGGAATATATGATAATATAAATTTGTTGGCATGATCTTGAACAGGTAAAAGGGGAGCCAAATATTTCTTATATTTGCTCTAGGTACTATAGAGCACCTGAACTTATTTTCGGGGCAACTGAGTACACTACAGCTATTGATATATGGTCTGCTGGTTGTGTTGTTGCTGAGCTGATGCTCGGAAAGGTAGGAGGTTTTTGGATGTAAGGTTTGTTTAATTTGTGGGTGTGTAAAGCATTATTAAATTGATTAATTTGTTTCCTGTTCTTTTCAGCCTCTCTTTCCTGGTGACAGTGGGGTTGATCAGCTAGTTGAGATTATTAAGGTATTTGTAATATTTTAACGTTTTTTTAATAAGTACTGCAATTGCATTTAATATCTTGATTAAATATATATCTTACCGAGTGGATTTTATTACCTGTTGCTTAGAAGAAGATCCCATATTAATCTGACTTGTCTTGCTGTTGCCTGTTGGGATGATATCACCTTTCCAAAATAAAAAAGGTTTTCTTCATTTAATTTTTGATGGTGGAATGATGGAATCATGGTGCATTGGTTTATGGGAATTGAATCTAGCAGAATATTTGACTTGAAGGTCTTGTCAGTGATGTTGATATTCTAACTGGTTGGTAAATATTCACTTGGAAAACATCGTTGCTCATGGTGGAGTAATTATTGGATTATTAATCATGCATTTCTTGTTCATTATAATGGTGTACCTGTCATATTGATTTGATAACCATGCTTGTCATTGTTGTGCAAGGATGTTTGCTTCTAATCCTTGTTTCTGCATCTGCTAAACAGACCATCTCATAAATGCCAAACAATGTGATTGTTTTGACAGGTCTTGGGTACTCCAACGAGGGAAGAAATAAAATGTATGAACCCCAACTATACTGAGTTCAAATTCCCTCAGATAAAAGCTCACCCTTGGCACAAGGTATTAGGCATTTTCAGACCATATGTTGTGTGGATCTTGGAAGAATGAATTTGTTGCTATTTTTTTTATGTATAATATTTTCTATTTTTTCCTCGTCAACAGATATTCCCCAAACGGATGCCTCCTGAAGCTGTTGATTTGGTTTCAAGACTTTTACAATACTCTCCCAACCTACGTTGTACTGCTGTGAGTAAAGATAATTCCTATTTCCCAAGAATTTGTGATTTTGCTTATTTTCATCTGTTTGTGCTTTTCATCCTTGGCCTGCTCTTTCACTTTGAAGTTTGAAGTACATGTGAGACTTTGAATAAATTCCAAAGATGCAACTATTTGGAGAGCAAGGAAATTACTTGCTGGCATAGTTTTAAAAATCAGTTTGGGGCGGCCTCACCCCGCCTCTCGGTGAAAACACCTGTGCGGCCGCACCGGTTGTTTTCCCACAAAAAGCCGTCTTCGCCGAGCGAGTCTCTTGCCTCCACTCGGCTGAGACAGACATGTGCGATTTTTTTTTATTATATAAAATTAATAGCTAAACTCTGCGTTTAACTTCAGTTAAACTCAGCGTTTCAATAAAAGCAAAACACAGCGTATCAGTTATCACAAACCCCCCTCATCTTCTACTCTCAACACACGACATCAGAAGATTTCCAAACCTTAACTCGGCGACATCTTCTCTTCGTCGACGTCTTCTCTCTCTCCATTTCTCTTTTATCTCTCTTTCATTTTTTTATTCATTTTCTTGTGTGTGCTGCCACGCAGCTTCTCATTCCTTCTTCTTATCTCAATTTCTCTTTTTATTATTCTTTTCTTATTATTTTATTCTTTTATTTTGCCACCCAACCCAACTTGTTACCACCTGTTTTATTTGCTGGCAGCTGGCTGCCTATATGTGTGTGTATATTAATATATATATTTTTAATTCTTATTTGATTGGGCCAACTTAGGCTTGGGCTGCCGATATGTATGTAGTGGTCTTTTATCATTAGAATGACATTTTTTTAATGTTTCATTTGTTTGAGATATTTATGGTAGTATTATTGAATATGGCTTATTTACTGAATATTATGGAATGCTTCTACTTTATTAATTTTTTTTCCATATTCCGGCCACCACCTTTTGAGTTTTAAAACTATGCTTGCTGGTAGAGGGGAACACCATTGCTTGGCTAGTTTAATAAATTGTATGATATATTCATTATCTGCATGTTAAAGTAAAACATTGTCCACATCAGTTGGATGATTGGATTTTTCAACTGTTTTCTTTTCTTTTCCTCGTCCCCTTACTGAGTTGGGTGGTTTTCTGATGTCATGTCTTGCATGGCATTAATCATGCATTTGATGTAGAGAAACTCAATATATATTAGTTGAAGATAACAGAATCTAGATAGCAAAAATTAGTAATTAGCTTGCTCATGTTGGTAAGATTTATGATCTGCCATCTATACTACAGATATTTGTCAATGACATTTTGCCTATATTAACCAAAATGGTGTGGGAATATCATGGATTATTTTGTTAGATTAAGGATGCTTGGGGGGATTTGTGTCGAGAATGGGGTATTTGAAAAGGCTGTAATATTTTTTTCTCATATTATTGCATTTGGAAACTGTATCTGCACCATGCTTTTAGTCATTTGTGTATCACTACTTGATGTTGGTCATTTACATAATGTACACTTTATACACTTTGTTTATGATTTTTACCTCCATTGCAGCTAGATGCCTTAATCCATCCCTTCTTTAATGAGCTACGTGACCCAAATACTCGTTTGCCAAATGGACGCTTCCTCCCTCCGTTGTTTAATTTCAAATCTCACGGTAAGGATTCATTTTGAAACAATTTTTCCTTTCAATCATATCCATTATCTCATTGCAAAATTATTGACCTACTCTTCTTATGCTAACGTTGCTCTCAACTAGAACTGAAAGGGGTGCCGGTGGAAATAATGGTGAAATTGATACCCGAGCATGCCAGAAAGCAATGTTCCTTTCTTGGCTTATAAGATTTGATGTGAAGTGTAACAAAACCAGCCATGTACGGGAGATGTTCATGTTTGTATCCTCCATCTATATGCTATTTGTTCCTCTTTTACTTTAATGTGTCTTTCAATGTTAACTTGTCATTATGTAAAAGCAGATTTAGAGACATGAGCTGCTTAAATCATATGCCCCCCAAGTCTCACAATGAACGGGGCATTTAGATATCTAGTTTTTCCTCCTGTATCACAACAGATTGTAACATGCATAGCAGAAGACAAATATCAACATTTCCATCTAAAATGTGTTACCTTATTATTTGTATTGGTGGTATTTGCAAGAGACAAACAAAACAATCAATGTCTTATGACGTGATATGTTTTCACACATGGCTGTTTTGCACGGCTGTCTATATGACGTGATATGTTTGCCTCTGCCTCGCTAGTGTTTTTACCATATTTGTATGGTACTTGCAAGAGAAACAATCAATGTCTCGCTATAATTTGTTTAAATATGTACTATTTGGATTTCAATGTGTTCTAATTGGTATCTGGATGATGTTATGTGTTTGTCTCGTCAAGATTATCTTATTCTTAGATGACTCATTGGCAAAGGTCGGGTGTCATTTATATTCACTCTGTAAAATATCCCTATGTATAATTTGACGTTGTGATATATCATTATGGTTGTTGAGATGATGAAGAGGGATGCCCTTAAAAAAAATGATTAAGAGTGAAGATTATATTTTTGGGTAACCTGCTAATTTTGAATTTTCTGACTATCAATGTTGTAGGGACTCAAATTGGTTGTTTCTTTAAGTACAAAAAATTTGGACACCAAATATAAATTTAAATCAAAATGTTAAAATTATTGAGATTTTCTCTGTTTCACTCATTTTCTATTCTAAAAACACTCCTGTCTAACAACTTAAATTTTTGATATATGAATCATATTATAACCCCACAGTTTTTAATTTATAAAATCAATAGTAGCTTAAAATTGATGATATAGATAAGTGTGCTATAAGTATATCTACAAATTGATGATATAGATAAGTGTGCTATAAGTATATCTACAGTTATGTGTAAAAAATTGAAAAAGAATCCCAATCTTGAAAAATCTTGATCAATTTTCAACATCCATCAAGACTCAAGGCCTTGGAAAGTTTCAGTTCAACACTTTTCATTATTGATCAAGGTCGTTTTCCATATACAATAATTTAGGGTTTTAAACAGAGAAGAGATTCGAACCAACAACATTATGGTGTAAATATGAGACATACCTTATGGTGTAAATGTATGATATACTTTATGGTGTAAATGTGAGATATATCACCGTCCAACCTCATATTGTAGATTAATATCACCGTCCAACCTCATATTGTAGATTAAAAATTGTGCTTTTTTCATTTGTTAAAATGAAGAGGGATTTCAGTGTATTTTAATATAATATGAAACATATTGATATTTTTCTTATTTAAAATTCAAGCACACTGTGATTACATTCAAAATGCCATTGGGGAAGTACCATTGTGATTACTGCAACAAGGAGTTCCAAGACACCCCTTTCGCCAGAAAACGCCATCTTCAAGGCCTCCAACACCTCCGTGCCAAGGCTCTATGGTACGACTCTCTCAAAGACACCAACCAGCCTCACCCACATGGATTTTCCAAGGGGGTATGCAACCGCTTTCTTAAAACGGTACCTTTTCTTTTATTAATTTTGCTGCCTTATTCAAAGTTCAAATTTTGTTTTTGTTTTTGAATTGGGTGTGTGTGTGTGATTATATTTGTTTTTGTTTATATGGGTTTTTGTTTTGAAGGGGTTTTGTCCTTATGCTGATTCTTGTAAGTACTTTCATCCCAACAACAGCAGCAACCCACAAAACACAGTTCAAGGTGTTGCAGGTATCATTTTTACGTGTAGTTTGCAGGTATCATTGTCAAAAAAAAAAAGTTTTAATCTTTTTAATGTGATTCAATGTTTCAGTTCCAGGTTTTATAGATAATGTTCAGTCAACACAAGTTGTTCCAAGGATGCAAATGTTTGGTGGAAGCTCTTTGCCTGGTAAATTTCGGTTAGTTGTTTATAGGCTTGAGGTATTTTAGTTTGTATGTCAATCTTATATAAGTTCTCTTGAAAATTGAAATTCGTAAAATAATGTACGTATTTCTTGAAAAAAAAAATTAAAGCTTCAAAGATGAAAAAGATCTATGATCTATCAAATGTTGAGCTCTTTTTGATATATATGAATCATTTTAACCACGCTAATGCTTGAAGCATGATAATCTATACAATTGGTTTGATTATGCAATATTCTATTAATCTGTCGGGGAGTGAGCCCGCTAAATTAGTGACTTGAACTTGATATCCAATTTTCCATGATGTTCCTGCTGGTGAATCTCATGCCAATTCCGGTAAATTTGATCCGAGCATTACTTTGGTGATGACAACCAATGAAATATGTTTATGTAATGATCTACATCTTTTTTCAAATTTCACTTGCTCTTTCCACATATATCATACTTCAAACATTAGCATCCATATATTAAGCTTTTGGCTAAATTTTTTATATCTATTAAAAAGAAAGCTCAACTTTTTATAGATTTTTTTCCATCTTTCAAACTTTAATTTTTTTAAGAAATACTTCTATTGTTTTGAATTGTTTGTGCTTATATGTGTTTATATGGGCTTTGGGAAAATACTTTCATCCAAGTACAACAACCAATAAAACACAGATCAATGCCTTGCGGGTATAATTTTAGTGTGACCAAAGTTTATACTGTGCTTTAATGTGTTCTACAGAAAGCTCATGTTCTATTACTATTATTGTAGCAAGACATTTTTTAAGAAAACTTTTATATCTAATTTGGAGTACAATAGGTTTTAATATGTTTTGTTGCTATTTAATTTTAACGTTATTCTATGTTTAAGCTCCAGGCTTAGAAATTGTTCAGTCATCAGCAATTGTTTCAAGGATTCAATTAGTTGGTGGAAGCTCTTTGTCAGGTAAAATTCAGATAGTTTTATAGTATTAAGTTTTAGTTGATTTTTTTTCTTACATATTTACATACAAAAAAAATAATTTTTTTTTATAAGTTCTCTCTCTCTCTCTCTCTCTCTCTCTCTCTCCTTTTATTCTTATTTTTCATGATAAACTATAAGTTATATCCTGCATCTTTGCTAATGACCCTTGAATTAGATTAGTTAAATCGTAATAGCCTTTTCAATAATAAAGTAATGCTAGATATTTATGGTTTTGTTCTTTTACTTTGATCATTTTACCTAGATTCTTATTGTATTATCATTGCACTTCACAGGTCATGTTATGAGAGATAGTATGGGAATGTCATGGGGCAATCTGCCTCCGTCGCTAAAGCCTCCTCCAGAGGGTGGATATCCACCTCTTCCTTTTGTGGACTGGGGATAACATGTGAGCGATTCATATGTTTTCATTTCATGCCAGTAAAACAAGTTTACTATGTTAGCTTGGCTTTTTGCTTCCTGTAGTCACATGTCAATATCTACCTGATTTTAGCATTTTTGTTTTATGTCTTAATTAGCATATTTAAAAATAGGGATACCAAAAGCCACCCTCTAGTTTTGACCTTATTTTAAAATCAACCCTCTAGTTCTGGATTTAAATGAAAATCCCTGATGTATACCATAAGCAACCTTGTGATTTCCGAAATTTAGTAAAAAACCCTTTGGCTGAGTACCAAAATCCCCCATGTCAAGGTTTTTTCTTTTTCTAATATGAAACTAAGTGTTGTATTTGAAAAGAGTCCAACCTTAGGGTTCTGCCAGAGAATATACAGCATTGGTTGTGAGGTTCTGCCAGAGACTAGCTGTATTGAATTCTTTGCAGTCATGTAGTTCTAGGATTAATCTAATAAATAGAAACAAAAGAAAGAAAAAAAAGAGGAAGCAATCATTGGTATAGTGAGACATGAGTGTTGTCATGCAATGCTAAATTTTGTATGCGGTGCTCTTATTAATCCTTGTCATAGGATTATTATGTTACAACTTACGACAAGAATCACGGGGTCAAGATCTGTTCTAAATTTCTTTCTTTACGGTGCTTGATTTGGTTATACCTTGTTACGTCTTCTCCCTTTAGTTCCCTTTAGATGCTTCATTGTTTTATTTGCTTGTACAACTTGCTTCTTCAATATCTTCCAATCTCTCCCTAAATGTGAACCATCTAATGTTTATGATTACCCTCATAAATGACTAGTTGAATTTTGCTTAATTACAACAAAGAATACAAAGGGAAGGCTGGCGAACAGCACGCACACATTGCTGACAACATGAATAAGTCGTTGTCTATTCTCTTGTTGCTCAAACTTCTCAATGTTTCCAGTCTATCCCACACATCAGAACCATCTGGCAACCTTGGGCATCTGCAGTCTGATCCACAGTCCAGGGTATTACAGTAAAAACTGATATTGGTCTTTGCATTTGTTGCGTATTGTACTGGCTTGGACCAATACATCCATTGGTAGAACCTTATGTCAAATAGGACAACCACCACACAAGAAGCTGACACCCAAAGTGATGTCAGTATTGACACAGCAAATGTAGCTAGTGTTGGCACTGGTGCTAGGAATGTGATCATCATTCCAAAATATGTTATACAGTGTGAACATAAATAGCACACATCAATACCTTAGAAATTATGCAACAGAGCCTGTTCCAATTGCTGCCATGCCATTCCCAATCCCAATCCCTACAAGTGCCAGTGTTGCCATGAAAGTAAGGAATTTCACCCAGTGCCCATGATACTGGGTAGAAGATTGGAAGCTACATTCCAGCCCTTTTCTCTCGGAAGTTACACACTTACACCAAATGCGTCCATGTATTCAATTTGGAAATACCAAGAACCCATCGGGGGACCTATCATTATGCATCCTGTAAGTAATGGTTTCTTTATTTCAATGATGCAGATTCTTGAATTTAGTTAGTTAATTCAGGTTGCTTTTTTGCTAGTGTAAATAAATAGCTTTGTACCCTTTTAGAGTTGTTAGAGTGAGTCATTTTGCTGATTCATGAAAATTTGACTCTAGTTTTGTGGTTATATTGGCTATTTTCTAATCAACAAGAAATAGTAGTTTACTTGCAATTACATAGCTATTCACAAAGTGTACAAGGTCTTGAATCTGCCATTTAATTATTCCCAACCTACACCAGATTCATAGCAGAGCCTTCGCTGGTGCAGCAATACTAGTTAAATCAGAAAACTGTCATCAAATAGCAGGCTACTTACATCATACAAGAGTATGCAAACTTAACTGTTTAGATATTGAGAGTAAAAATTTGAAATGGAAGGTCCTAGTCTTTCATACCACCAGGCATGTGTAGTTCAGGCATTCTTGCATCAACCATAAGAATAAACCCGTAATGTATCCTAACAAAAGAGAAGCACAATGTTTTCCCATGTAAATCTGAGCTTCATCTGCATTGGCATAATCATCATTAATCAGCCGTGATCTAACAGATCTATAAGGCTTTACATGCATTGTAAAGCATTATAGATCTACAAGTACTGTAGTACTGTATTCTTCTTCTTGAAGAACAAGTATCCGGCCATGATACCGGAGGAACTTTGACCGTCCTCAATATCCTTTCTTAAGTGCCAAATTCAGGTCAGAGCATAACTGCCTCTCTAACACACCCTAATGTATGCACAATATCCTTCTTTGACACGGCCCTCATTTTAACTAAGGAAGGGCATCAAGCATATTTTTTTCCCCAGTTGGATCTAACTGTGATATAATAATGCTGGATTATTTCATATCAATTCCCAAGAGCCCTCGGTATTCAAGAAAAGAAAGTCCAGTTAGCTATATCTTGGGGGCTCTTGGCTGAGGAATAAAAAGAATGGGTAGCTCTTAGTAAATTTTGCAGAGATCTACAGGGATAGCATCTTGCAAGAGATCAATAACAGTGAATTTTCAAAAATAGGAAGAAACAATCAAAGGATCCCTATGCTACTTATCCAACTGCCTATTCATGGAAAGCTATTTGGGTACTTCTAAGAACCCAAAGATTACTGTAGAGGAATGTGCAATATACTGTATACATATGGTAAACAAAACCTAGGAATAATTAAATGGTTAAACAAAAACAAGGAATAATTTATGAGTATATGCCCCCTGCTGCCCTATTATATTCGAAACCAACATGGAGATTAATTCAACTTTCTTATTTTTCTTCGTTTTGAGGGTAGGATGTTTTTTATTTACCTCATCTTTGTAGCACTCAACTTGGAGTCGAATGTGACCTTGTGCTGCTTCAACATTGAGTATACGTATGAGACATGCTGATCCTTGATATTTTGAGGTCCCACAGAAAGGTATTGCATTTCTTCATTGTTTATAGATATTCCTGTGACCGCATCACCAATTTGAACCCATCCTGTACTCTCAAGTCTCAACACCCCCCGAGTGTCCTACTTTTGTAGAAAGCTTGGCAACCACCAATTCTGCAATTAAGGAATTCATGAATGTGGTTCATATAGTCAGAAAACCCTGGAGAAGAGAAATTGAGATTTCTTTACTCTTAAATCCACAAAATGCATCTGTTAGAAAAGTAGCAGACTCTCATTTTGTGGTAAATTGATTTATGTACTTATCTCGTCTGGGCTGGGGATCAATCGAGCAGTGGTACTTGGATGCTGTTTTAAGGACAATCCAATACCGGGCTCACTTTCTACCCAGTAGGTATGCTTCATATCATCGCCCTGTAACACTTTACAAGTTCATCTAAGGTCAAGGGTGTTGCTCCTGGTGTCACATACTGGTAACCAACTCCTGCTACTATATCTTCAACAAACTTACCAGACTCCAAATAGGGTGACTTGATATACCAGAATAAAAACCAATAACACTTTACTGTTATAATACCATATCTGTAAGCATCTGTTATAATTGCTGCAACTACTGATAGTGCACTGACCCAAGGTTGGTGAAGTAAGGAATGGCATCTTGACGACAGCCCTGGAACACATTATGGCCATTGCCTAATAATATTACCCTATCAAAAAGATTGAACACTTCCTCTGAAAGTTGGGTCAGTGACATAATTGCAGAAGATTGTTGAATCCTGCCAATTGCTCTTATGTCATCCACTAGGTCATATGTAGCTGCTAGATCTGACCCAAAAAATGGTTGATCATAAAGCATGACAGAATATGTTCCTAGTGCTAATTCAGCTGTCGTGAGCTTTTGGCAATAAGATCTGATACTGCTTCTCCAGTGAGTTTGTTTTCTCTGTCTTTCAAGCTTAAAATTTCTAGCACATACTCCAGAAATGGTTCTTGTCCCTCCACAACTGCGTGAGCAAAAAATTTCCTAATCTGAGGAGTGAAGTTCTCTGGCTGAAGGCCCTGAGTACAGTCCTTGCGAACTCATGTGTCTCTCGAACTGTTAGAAATCCAATTACAAGAGAAGTAAGATTGTTAATCTAGAATCTTTAGTTTCATAAAGTTCATTATGATTGTTTGTGAAAAACAAATTCAGGAACTTAGTAGCTAAAGTAGTGAGAGACTTTGTTGATATCTGATAAACATCAATTATGTAGTTGAATGAACTTCTTGCTCATTTTAGTCCGCTCTGGTCTTATA
The DNA here is from genome assembly GCA_033220585.1 of Dipteronia sinensis. NCBI lineage: Eukaryota > Viridiplantae > Streptophyta > Magnoliopsida > Sapindales > Sapindaceae > Dipteronia > Dipteronia sinensis. The sequence goes on from CM065636.1 coordinate 24,015,796, forward strand.
ATTTGGTCAGATGATGGTAATACAAAGTTATGCAATAAGATGAACGGTGTATTTTGGAGTACTTTTGTTTAAAGTGTTTTTGAGTAAAATTATTTTCTGTAAAATCATCTTGTTGAGCTTTCTGATAAAACACACATCAAAAAGCACTTCTCAAAATAGTATCTATATGATCTACAACGAATTTTAATTATAAGCATCCACATATATATTACTCATATATATAAGCATATATTTTGGTTACAGGTTGCAGGTTACAGAAACTTACCAGTCTACTGAGAAAAACTCCTGAAGCATATTTGTCATTGTACTCCACAGCTCCTTCCAAGGTTGAGTTTTTAGTTTCTTTCTCTCTCCCTCCTAGAACTTCAAGAAGAGTGCTCTTTCCACTACCTGTAAGAATTTTGATTTATGAATTTATGTTTACTACCTTGTAAATATGAAATTTTATTAGTCGATATTAAACATGCACTAGGGAGTCCTTTTGTACAAAGAGCTTTTAGTCTAAAAGTGTTTCTTTGTAAAAGCACTTAAAACCGTTTTTTGAAGAAATATATGCTAAATGCTCCTTCAGAATCTTTGAATGCTTTATTGAGAAGTTTATGTTGTTTTCAGTGAAATACTACAAATTTGACCCTAATCGTGTTTTTTTTTTTTACTATGTAAAAGTGCATTTTGTGATTCTAGAAGTACACCAGAAACACAATGAAGTAGAAGAGTCATTGAACCAGGCATAATGTAGAGAATCTGCAACCAAGTTGAATTCTTGCCCTGAAGAAGAAGAAGAGTCTTTAGTGGCCCAACAAACCATCCCACAAGTTTTGTTTCCAAATGTTTCTTATGCCTTCTCAGTAATCTCAAAATTCCTTGAGACAATTTAAATAGCTGCAAAATATGCCAATAATATTGGAATCTATCGGTTTAAAGAACACATGGAGATCTGTTAATGCATAGAGAAATGAATCTCTTTCCAAGGTTGAGTTCTTAGTTCCTTGATCATTTGATAGGTCAAACATGAGCTTTTTTATTTTTTATTTTTGGCAAAACAATATAAAATCAGAAATAAATCCATCTGTAAGATGAAACTAATCGATGAGATTTGATATTCAGGTTTTTAAATGTCCACACTAGAGATTGACTAAATATATCCTTGTGTGCCATGTAATATGTCCACACCAGAAACTCACAAGGCATTAAATTAGTAGGGATCCCTTCTCACTAACGATGCCGTTTTGGTGGCTCACATATATCCATCAGACAGGGTTCTTATACATGAATACTCAACCACAAAACTAAGCGACCAATGAAGTGAAAGTGATAGATTTATAATTTTTCACTTAAAATGAGCATAAGAGAAGGTCAAAATGTACATAGATTTTAGATTGTTCAACTCAAAATGCTTCTACACTGTAACAGGGTTCATGTTGGGTTAGAATAATGAGCCACTCAGAAGTCTCTGATCATGGTTAGTTACTTCTCAAAACATTCCTAAACTAGTTTATACATTTACTCATACTCTTAATATAAGTCTCTCTCAAATGCAGACGTGTTTTGGATTGAAAAGTTTAAAAATAAAACTATACAAGTAATTTGTATGCTTAAAACAACAGAAGTTGTGTACGTTAAATGAACCTAGTTGATCAATTCATCACTTGCCTGGTTGATTGATTCATCACTCGTTTTTATTACAATTATAAGTATGTCTGTGTTATGCACTCTTAATCATAAACTTTTCTTCGCATATGGTTGCGTTGTTTTAGGTAGATTGTGATTTTTGATAAATTATCTTTGTATCATGCTATAACATAAGTAATGATTTAATTTAAGACTGTGTTAGAAGAAGACGTTAGAAACCCCTTTTAAGGGCACACATTAATTAGATATAGTGTTGTAATCTCAAGAAAGGTCATTTTTAACATTAAATTAAAATATTCATTAATTCAGGATTAATAGGCTTAATTGAATTGTTAAAAAAAAGGCTTGATTGAAGCATAAACATCCCCTAATACATGTTCTATCATTCAACACTCTTCATGACATGCTAGCTACTTGAAACCATTCTCAATTTTATATATGGTGAGAGAGAACATCCAAATTCAATTTCAGACAAAAATGGTCATTTAACAAAGCACTAAAAATATGCTTTTTGATGACTCAAAATTGGGAATTGGATACCATTTCATGACAATCTTTCTCGTGTATTGAAATGTTGATAAAGATTAAAGAAGATGGTCATGCTGGTAAGTGCTGATTACTATTGATTAGGTTACAAGCTGTTCTAAAAATTTTAAGTGCCAGAACTTGTTGTTAGATAAATCTAATGAATGATATTTTACACGAACAAAACTAGTCCGTATTTTAAAAAAATCAGAACGGTTTGTTTAAAATGGTTAACAGAAGGGAGATGTTAGTGAGATTCTCAATTGTATTAAGACATTATGTGCCTCACAAGTCACAACTGACTTCTCAAGTTTTTTCTTAAACCACCACCAATGGAAAGAACTTTTCATTGATGTTTCAATGGACAAGTGAAAGTGATGTGAAGTGACTGTTCTGATCAGCTATGGAACTTCATATTCAAAGAAAGGTCTGTATTCAACATAAGAGAGGTTTCTTCTAACAAATTACAGAAATTTTAGAGGAGCTTTCTGATAAATTTCGAAACCGTTCCAAGTTTTACCTTGCTCATGATCAAGTTTATATCACTACCTGCAAAATTCATGACAGTCAAAATGGTCGGCATTCGTCTATGACTGATAAACAAGAAACAGAATTGAACCGATGGAAAGTATGGCATCTCCTCTTTTGATACTTCACCATATGCTGCTATTAAATTACTCGGTTTCGAAGAAGAATGAAACATGCTTGATGAAAAGGAAATGAAATCTCTTACTATATTTGTGAAGTCTAGATGGTAGAAAAAGATGAAAAAATTGAGTAAATACAGTCTTGAACAAAAGCAAGAAACAGAAGTTTTTATTCACATATGAACAAGATTGCCAGAATCGAGTCCAAACCTCCTGAAACACATCAAAGAAGATACAAGTGATGCAAAAGTGGTACAAATACGTTTTTTTCATTCACAAACACGAATCTCTTTTTATTCAAGCATCTCGATAACACGAATCCTTCCACCTCCACAAACATAGCCTATTACCATACATGCATATAAGCTTCAGGACATAAAGATGTGGATGCATGACATAATAAGTTCACTAATATAAAGAAGCAATAACCTCCAACAAGGAAGCTGCAAATTGCATTTGGGTCTCCTTGTCTATGGTTAAGAAGAGAGGCACATGAACAAAGAGCGATTTTGTCCCGTTCTGCTCGGCAAAGCGAAGGGAATGATAGTAAACATAATTGCATACGAATCGGCCAGCATCATCAGAGGAAATAACCTCATAACCCTTCTTCACCAAGGTTTTTGTCATATCCTCAACAGGTAAAGAAGTCTGCAAGAAGTTAGAATTGAAAAAAAAAAACATTTAAAATGGATGAAGAGAAGAAATAATATAGTATCATATACATAATCACAAACATGTTATGAGAAATCAATTATCCAAGCTATGAAATGCATTTGAAAATCGAAAAACATTTCGGAGCAAACCATTATCTGCAACGAGCACTTGAGGTTTAATTTTGACAGTCTTGGGACTTATTATTTTTTTAATGTAATTTTAACTAACAAAAAGTTAGACCAAATTAGATATCACAAAGACAAATTTAGCTCGATTTAACAAAAGTTCAATTATCTATAAAACTAACATCAATTTGGCTTGAATCACTGTTAATAATTGAAGTAAGCAATCTAGACTGTTTATGTAGAATTCATGATTACAAATGCTAGAGCATTTTATCATTTTTGCAGCTGATAAAGCATATGTTCAGGAAATGAAGAGACTAGCAAATATTTTCTCTTCCACTACCAATAAAAAACATATGTTTCCACACCATTGCATTCTATTTGACGTTAAAAAGGAACCTATAAAATGCACAAGAGAATTACAAAACAATCGTCCAAGTATCCACTAGAATTCAAGCCATTTAGGACCACAACACAATCTCAGCCTTTCTAAAGAACAATAATTCGTACGTCAAACAGGTATGTTTAGGGCTAAATTATTCAAGCGTAGCACATAATGTTAACTCCACAAGAACCTGCTGGAACATATATGCAAAAATTAATAATGTAATAATAAAAACCCTTCTACCTTTCGGACTCGTGATATCTCACCATCTGCAGGAATAATTGGTACTTTCTGCAGACGATAAACCACATTTCATTAGATGAATATCCAGAAGGTTGAGACAAAAAAATAAATAAATAAAACTGCACTTGCACCAGGGAGATACTTGGGAATATATCTAACCTGAGGTTTCCATCCCATCTCATCCGGACATCGAAAAGTAGCTTCATTAACAGCTTGTTGCTCGATAGCAAATCTTATCGCACCACTATTAACGCCAAAGTGAAGCTGCACAAACATTGTTATATAGGGTAAGGAATATAAATGACAGATGTCAAAGGAAACAAGCTCAATTGCAACTAAGACAAGGTCTTGGCACAATGCACCTGATCCAGTTTTTGCTTCTCGCATCAATCTTTTCATTTGCATAGACACAATCTCTCAAGGAAAACATGAAAGCATCTAAATCTATAGTCAAAATACTGAAGTCACATTAGGGATGGCAAAATTCCCCGTGGGGACCCGCACTTTTGGGGTGGGGATGGGGCGGGGATGGGGATGTATAGTCTAACCCGCAATGGGTATGGGGCGGGGTTGGGTTTTATACTCCCCGCCCTGCCCCGTTTAAAAAAATACTTAGTTAAACTACGTAGTTTCAAAAAAAAAAAATATCTAAAAAAGGAAATATGTAAATACATTAACCCTAACTTTACATCTCTTCACCGTTATTTAACATAAAGTGACAAAACAATATACTATTAAAAAAACCCTAGCCGCTAACGGTAACTCTAAGTCTCTAATCCTCAAACAACTCGAATCACCATCCCTAAATGTAGTTGATCGTACGAAGAAAGAACTAGAGAAATAAATGCAACTATTAAATGATTAGCGTTATAAATTTCGAACATTTTGACCTCATACTTTATGTTTATGTTTGAAAATGATTGAATTTTATGAGATTTTTTTAATAGTTTCTTGGAATTATTTATTACTTTATATTTTTTATCATATTCAATGGTTATATATTTGTTATTTTAATAAAAAAAATTAAAAATGGGATTAATGGGTGGGGATGGGGAAAGCACTCCCCGTTGTACCCCGCCCCGCCCCGCCCCAACCCGCTCCATCTATGGGGGGTTTTATGAGGGGATGGGTTTTCAAAAAATAAATGGGGTGGGGTGCGGGGAAGGCCACCCCACCCTGAACCCTCCCCATTGCCATCCCTAAGTCACATCTCATGAATGTAATCATCTTTCCGAAGTTACATCGAGAAATTTACAGTTCATAGAGAACTGAGAAGCAAACAGCAGATGAACCAGTAATGATTTTTAGTCTCACTGACTAAAAAGTGAAATGAGGAATATGAATCTAAAAGTTTCTAATGCAGCGCTATCTTAGCAAATTTTATTCTTCTTTCCATGACGGATAGTATTTACATTTATAACTATTCATAATTTGAATGACAAAAAGGATACATTATACATACACTCATTCTCTCCATGAATCCATGCAAAGTTAATTCTAGTTACTAAAAAGCACTTATAATACTAAGATGCAAGAACAACCTTAGTTGTGGTTTTTCGAAGCCATTTTTAAGATGTACTTTCTGGCTTTCTGAAATGCCAAATGGAAGTCTTGCAATATTTGTATACATGCTAGCAAAACTACCTATACAAAAAGGAAATTCGAAGACAATTAATTGATCTCATATTCAGAATTCTGAAGAACAATAAAATGAAACACGAGCACAACTCACCCAAATAATCCTTTTCGAACTGGATGATTCGGAATCCTTGTCACTTATGGCAGATTGCAATGTCTGGTTAAGAGCAGCAACTGCTCCCTGTCCTGCAGTCTCAAGTATAGTGCAACTCCCCAGAATTAGGCCTTTTGGCATACCATTTTTCTTCATATACTCTTTTAAATTACTGACAATTGTCTCGGTCGGATTTTCTGAGACTCCATGGAATTTCTTAAACCCCGTCACATGAATAGTTACTGCCGGTGGCCCTTCGGACCCCATTAGCTTGCTATCGAGAAGAAAATGACAATCTGCTGTTATAGCATGAAAAAATCGAAACTAATCTCTAAACTGCCTGCATTAACAACAAACATTAAACACAGTTCATCAGTCACACAGCCAGAAACACAAGCATGATGCAATAATAATTAATAACTCACAAAACATCCAGCAAGAACCACAATCCTTGGATTTTAACAGCATCTAATCCACAACAAAAACATATTGACAACCTCCATGGTTTTATCAATTAATAAAGATTAAATTATCATTTGTTGATCACATAACACTAGAGCGATAATGAAACAATTTAATATAGATGATGATACATTGAAGCCAAAACATTGCCTAGTCACACCAATAGAGTTGCATATTGAATTCAAATGACCAACCCAGACAGTTTTAATCTTTTTAATAACAACTTATGTAACTTTCAGAAACTTTGCATCAAATATCTTTAAAAAAATCCAAAATTTCAAGAAATAAACTACAGTTAACATCAAAAGTGACCGCCAGAATAGCCCAAACAGCAGATTAACATGTGATATTATTGTTAAAAATCATCAAAACAAGCTGAGAAACAATGAAAGATACCAAATTCCAAAGTAAATAGATAACAACCCACTTTCTAAAATCATCTAATTATTAATTTAAGCTTGATGACCTGATCCAAAATAAAAAAAACATAAACCATCTAAGAGCAGTTTCCAACCCTCAAAAAAGAAACTATTATTTACAAACAAAAACAAAAACAAAAATCAACAAGCCCAGTTAATCACAAGATTAGTTATAATCAAACCCCACCTCCTAAATCCAGAAAACCAATACCAAAAACACCCCAATTAAGATAGATAATTGATCAGAAACCAAGATAATCAGAGATATCAAAACCCCACAAAGAAACCAATCTACCTTACAAAATCAAAACAAACAAAAGAGCTTGAAACTAAAAGTATGTGTTAAATAAGTCAATGGTTATCCTCCTCACCTGTTAAATCATCAACAAATAAGAAAAAGAAAGAAACCCCACCAAACTGAAAAGAATAAAACAAAAGAAAATAATAATAATAATAATAATAATAATAAAGGTAATGACCCAACTACCAGTCTTATCTTTTTGATTTAACTGGAGACTAAACTGGTGATAAAGATTCCTATCACATTAAGAGAGAGAGAAAAAAAAAATAATAAAGAGCGTGGTAGTGGAAGGTCACTTTCAAAGAACCCAAAAAAGAATAAAATTATTTATAATAATTATAATAATAAATTTATAATAAACACACAAGTGATTTTTATTATATGACATTATTACAATTTACAAATGTAATACATACATTCATGATGAGATTTTACATGTGTACATTGAACCATGCATGGTGTTAAATCCTTATAGGTATCTGAGACCCCTAAAAATTGGTGTCAAATTATATATTTATATATATAAACATTCTTTCTTACTGGTAGAATGTGGGTTCAGAGTCCCAAAACGTGCAATTACAAGCATTCATTGCAGTGCTGTGGAATGGATACTGGGATGAGGAGAAACCTAAGCCGTTGGTGTCAAATTTCATTAATAAGATGAAAATTGTTAGATGGGCTATTTATACTAACTTACCCCGATTACTAATTTACCCTGATTATATATATAATTGTACTAAAATTCATGAAAATATCAAAATAACACAAACATATCCTCTAATCCATTGGCTAACACTAACTTATCCCGATTATAAACATTATTGCACTAAACCCGTGAAAAATATCAAAATAATACAAACATACCCTCTGATCCGTTGACCACCGTTAGTTAGTCACAAAAGAGGAGAATTGTCGCTTTTGCCTTTATAGAAATAATACTCAACTATATAAAATCAGTTAATTAATTAAAAATAAAAATATTAGAACATATAATATATAAAAAAAGGTATTGATGTGGACGTTTGGGAGAATGATGATGTTAATTATTATTATTATTTATTTATTTTTGATGATGATGATAAATTTTTAAATTAATATTTATTTTCCTTTTAATTAGTTGTTTAGTTTTAAATTTTAATTGATATAAAATTATGTTTGTGTTATTTTGATATTTTCACGGGTTTTAGTACAATTATGCATATAATTGGGGGGGGGGGGGGGGGTTAGTCAACGGATTAGATGGTATATTTGTATTATTTTGATATTTTCATGGGGTTTTAATACAATTATACATATAATCGGGATATATTAGTATAATTTGCCTTGTTAGATTGTTTTTTTTCCCTTTATAGTAGTGTTGTATTGTGGAGTGATGAGATGTGCGGTGTAAATTGTGTTATGATGGGGTTGTTTATCTAATAGTTTGTCATATTGGGACATGTTCAAGATTTGTTAAGACGAGGACATGTTTTCGTCATATTGGCCGGTCTTCCCCCCTCAAATGGAAAGAATGTATTATATACCCCTTCTGTTATATTTTCCATCCATTTTTAAGTTGACTATCAGTTGACTGAAATCCTTATGGTCAAATGACCGTTTTATCCTTTAGTTTGCTCCATATAATTACCATTTAAGCCTCAAGATGTTCATTAAATAAAAATATATTTTAAAAAAAACATAATTAAAAAAAAGATGGATCTCCACCGTTCATCTTTGAGATGGATGGTGGAGATATCAAATTTTATTTTTTTATTTAAATTTAGTAATAATTATTATTATTATTATTGAAAAATCAAAAAACAATTAAAATTTGATTTAATAAAAAACCTAATATTAAAAAAATCAAATTAAAAAATAAAAAATAAAAAATCTCTCTCTTTCATACCCCCTTTCTCTCTTTTATCGAAACAATCTCAGATTCACACCACCCATCTCTCGACAACAACTTGGCCGTTGCTTGACCCAACTTGGTTCTCACACCGCTGCTTGGCCCAAATCTCACGCCCTCACGTCGCCGCTCGACGCTCATTATCCGGTCGTCGCTCAACGTCTTGGTCGTTTGGTGCTCACTTCCTACCGTCGTTCGACGCTCGCAGCCTGCCGCTGTTCGACTCTCGCTTCCTGGTCATCGTTCGACGACCGCTGCTAGCTCTTTTGGTGAGTCAACCCAATTTTGATCAGTTCAGACTTGATGAATCACAAAAAAAATTAATTTAAGATACTACTCTAAGCGTGTGTCTATAACCTAGAAGGGGGGGGGGGGGGGGGGGGGGGGGGGGGGGGGGGGGGGGAGGGGGGAGTGAATAGGTTTTAATCAAGTTAATTACCAATTTTTCTTGATTAGTCAATATTAAAAATTCACCTCATAAACAAGCATACAAAATCAAGTGTAAAGTGCGGAATAATAAATAACACTTGATTTTTACGTGGAAACCCTTCGATAAGGGAAAAACCACGGGCTATCCTTCTAGCCACACATGATCCTCAAATCCACTATTGTAATGATGTTTACAACCTAGGTTGACCTCTAGTCACACCATTCTCGGTCACTAACCCACCACTACTAACCAACGGGCCTTTATAGTGAATCCTTAATCACTTTGCTTGCCAACCACACCTTGGTTGCAAGACTTCACTTGCTTGTGCACTACACCTTGTAGTCACAAGACTTAACTCTCAAAGAAGAGATTAACAACCTAAGTGAATATATGAATATTCAAAATGCAAATAATGCTAGACAACACTAAATGCTTATCTAGGGATTAAAGATGACACTAAGTACAAATCCTAGATATCAATGTCTATATGAATGCTCATAAAGACCTAACTAGATATAAATATGCAAGTCTAAAATCTAGTCATCAACCAAAGCCATATCAACACATGTTGTCACATAAAATGGCAATAAATGCAATTAACAAATGCAATCAATGAGTCCTAATTAGCTAAAGGGAAAATATGTCCTAAATGCAAGCTATCACAATACAAACCCAATCATGTAAGGGAACTCCTAAATAGATGCATTAAATAGAGTCCTAGCATTTAATCAACTAATAAATGTAATAAAAACACAATCTTGGAAAGTATGAACAAATGATAAAGATGAGGTTTTTTGTTCAACTTACCAAGTCAACTAATGATGAAAACCCATGCCTTAAAGATGCTTAGAAATGCATGAAGATGATGGGTTTTGGGTTTGGAGAGTCAAGTAACAAAGCTTGAAGCTTTCTCTCTCTAAGGGTTGTTCTCTCTCATAAAAATGGGTTCTTGAAGCTCTAAAACGAGTTGGGGAAGAAGAGAACATATATATAGAAACCCTAGACAAAACTGCGTCGTTTTGGGCTTGGGAAACAAAATCTCGTCAATACCGCTTGACGGACCGCGGTCTGGGCACTCCACGGCTCGGGTAAGTGCCCAGACCGCGGTACACGCAGCAGTGTGCCTACTGGACAACATCGCTGTTGGGACCGCTATGCGTGCAGTGAACAGGCAGCGGTCAAGGCAGTAGGGGGCCTACTGAAGTTTACCGCGTCAGGGACCGCTGGGCGTACATGTGTACAGGATACGGTCAAGGCAGCATGGGCCAACTGATGTATACCGCTGTGTATGCCTCGGTGCAAGCAGCGCCTGCCAAGCGGTCTAGGCCGCGGTAAGAGAAGAAACTCTCTTTTCCAGGCAGACTAAACACACTAAGTAATGTGCAATATGTGCAAGTGTGGAGTGTGATAAATGGCATACAATGCATCATCCAATTATATGTAAACAAGAATATAATGCATGCAAGTGAGTGTGTGTAACTAAAATCTCTTCAAAAGAGTTAAGGACAAGTGAACTAGCTCTCTTGAAGCTCTTTGGGATAACCGGAAGCATGTCTTCGAGAAAACCAAACTTGGAGAACCTATGCTACCCGTTACATAAACATTCCCAATGTGATTTGTCATGAAATAAGCTAATCATAAAAATGAGGTTCTTACATTAATTTTTTTTCTTATTTTGCTGGATCTGATTAAGAAGAGGTTGGGTGATGATTGTGATGTTTGTATTGTGTTGGATTTAGTTGTGAATGAAAAAAGATGGAGAAATTTTTACTTCTTAGATTGTGTTGATTTGTGGGTTTGATTGTGTTAATTTTCTATGTTTGATTGTATTGTTGAATGAGTTTAATTTAGTTGTGGAATGAATTTGATTTTGTTGTTGAATGGTTTTTGTTTTCTGAGTTTGAATGAATTTGATTTTTTGGGTTTGATTTGGTGGCGGCGGCGGTGAGGTTGCTTGGTTCAATGGCGAGGTTGCTTGGGTTCAGGTGTTCTGCCCCCACAATGTCAATTATGTTAATACCATTTAACGGTCAACTCCCCAAATGGGCGGAAAGTGTGACATTAGAGGCATTTTTAACGTTTCTTTATTTTTAGGGGGAAAACAGTCAATATGGTGAAAACTTGTCCTCGTCTTAACAATAGGGCAAGAATCAGGTCAAAAAATGATACTTTCCCTTTTACATAGGGTGATCATAAAACAAGATTTCTTCTTGTTTTTTATTTATTTGTGAGGATTGTTTAGGATCACATGCTGTCATAAGCATCATTACCACCAAACATTGTCAATTCTTTATCCATTTGGATTGGTCTTTAAATTTTAGTTCCATTTTGAAGATTGAAAATCTAAAAATGAAATATTTCATCTCCATAATTTTATTACTCCTAATTTCCAACCATTCTTCATTCTACAATCTTCAAATAATAAAATATTATTATTTTACTTTATAAATAATATTTTAAACTTTTTTTAATAAAGCTGTTTTCTTATAATTATTTTAGATTATAATTTACTCACTTATAATGGATTCACACCTAAAATTTTATAATATTGTTTATAATTAGTCACACCTAACTATATATATATATAATGACTTTAATATAATTTTTTAACATTTATAGTTTTTATCTAATTTTTTACCTAATAAATTTTTTAACTTTTAAATTTCAATGTTATTTTTGTTGGTTTTATTTTAATTTTCAATATGTATTATTTTTTTGTTAATTTTCTGTTGTAATATTTTAATTTGAAGATGTTAATGTTATGAGGTTGAGTTAAATCAACTTAAATTTGTGCCTTAGAATTTTGATTTAATACATCAACAACCCATGTGCATTTAACTCTAGAGTTGTAAATATATTCAAATCTCAATCATTAAATTAAGAGCATATGGGTGATTGAGATGTTGAAGTCAAAATTTTATGTCACAAATCTAAATGTGTGTTTGGTATGGCATTTGTAAGGATCAAAATCATTTTTTTAATGCTAGAAGCTAATTTGAAGTCTTTTTTAGTTGTTTGGCAAAACTCAAAATAACATTTTTAATGTATGAATTGTCTCAATTACCCATTATAAAAGTCATTTTATGTTTATTTGGAGAAGCCCAAAATTTGGGCTTTTCCAAAAAGTTTTTTTGAGCTTTTTAAAAATATATGAATTGTTTCAAATGCCCATACAACTCTTTCATTACAAATACATTGTCAACACCTTTTTTGTAATTTACACAACCAAAAGCCATTTTAAAAAACTATGTTGTGAACACTTTTTTTATAATTTACACAACCAAAAGCCTTTTCTATTAGAAGCTCTACTCATTAGAAGTTCTACTACAAAAAGATCTACTCTAAAAGCTTTATTTGAAAAGCCATACCAAACACACTCTAAGTTGGTTTAGCTTGACTCGTATGTTATTATTTTGTTTTATTGACTTATTTAGAGTTAATTACTATATTAAATGTTAATTACATATAAAATTGATGATTTGAAAACTTTGTTTTGAATTAAAATATTTATTAAAAAAGGTGTAATAAATAATAAATAAAAAATAATTAAAATATAGTCAATATTATAATCGGTTGATTAGATTTATGAATAAAAAGTTATAATAATTGAGTTTAGTTAAAAAAGTAAAAAGAATATGGGAGGAATTTAATTTCTTTGAAGGGTAAAATAGGATTATATAAATGAGAATAGTAAAATAGAGAATGCGATTTGGATCTCCAAATTTGGACATGGTCTTAGACGATGGTATAATAGAGTGTGAATCAGATCGGATGATCTGAGATTCGATTCGATCCAAATCCAAATCCAAAACCAATCCAAAATTCTGACAAAAAAGTCTGAATTCATATCCGATTTCAAATATGAAATGTGAACAAAATTGTTTGGATTCATATAATCCCAATCAGAAAATTTTTCAAATCTAAATCTTTTCTGAGGCCAAATTTGCATCCGGTCCGATCCGATGTTTTAAAATATGTTTATTTAATTTATTATTTATTTTAAATGAATACTTTGTGCAGTGTGATTGCATGCACATAGTGCATATTACAGTAGTGGATCAGTTAAATTAATTTTTGTTTTCTTTTGATTTAAAAAAAAATAGTCGAATTTATTTTTTTAAATATGAATATAAAAAAATCTAACCTGAAAAAATATGAAAAGTCTGAAAATTCGATCTAAACGAAATCTGAAGATTTTTTCGAAATCGAAAAAATCCAATCTAATTTTCTGATCGGAATGTAATTTTTTTAAAAGAAAATTCTGATCTGGATTCAGACCTAATCCGATCCGAAAATCCAAAAAATTTGGATTCTATTACTCAGAATCCGATCCATTTGATACCTTAGGTATACAAAGGCAATTAACAGGAAATCCGAAACGATTAGTTTAAATATGATATTCCTTTTTTAAAATGAGTTTTAATATGATATTCATATCAAATACAATTTATGAATTTTAATTCAACATACAAATGTATTTAAGTTAGACTATATATAATTTATATTGACAAGTTGAGATTTGTTCGGTGGTGAGCCTTGATAAGGTTACTGAGATACAAAAGTCTCCAGCTAGCTTGTTGAGCATAGTATCTGATTCAAGAAGAACAGAGCATGGTTCTGGTCAAAGCTTCCTGTTGGTTAAATAATAGTTTAGATAAGTTGACCGTGGTTAGTTAAGTTGACTATAGTTAGATTTTATATTAACTATGATTAAGAATAACAGAATGGATGCTAAGCTGGAAAAAGTTAGTTAGATTCTGGTATGTATAACCAGGTCACATGTATCAGGTCACATGTATTGTATTTCAGAGATAACAAAATATATAAAGATAAAATCTTCTTCTCATTGTGCTCTATTAACGGAGTTTCACGAAGCTCAAATCTTCCTAGCTTTTACTTTACTTTTCTTTAAACCTTTTATCAAACACATTAGCTACGTTTTCATGGTATCAGAGTCAAACAGACTGAGGGCCTGTTTGATTTTTCCACTGAACATTTAATAGCACTTAATGTGTGTCATTAAATTGTTTCGTTTGATTTTTTAAGTTATAAAACAACTGAATGAGCTCTTAAAACCACTTTTTTTTAAAAAAAAGTGAAATTTTTTCACTTTTCACTTAATGAAAAATAACTGAAATAAATATCAATTTGTTACTTCTAAATTTATCCTTACAAATCTAATTTATTTCCAATTTTCTCTTCTCTCACACCCCTTAACCATATTAATATTTTTTTTTCTTTTCACTATTTAAAAAACTTTAGCATTGATGGAAATATAGATTTCATTATAAATTTGTTATTATATTATTATTCCACAAATATAGTATAAATATTTTACGAATTATTGGTGGCCGACTCTAATCTATTATTATTTCTTAAACTGAACTTCAATTAACTTGTTCAATTTTTATACTCTAAGAATTATATTTTATATGACAATTTTTTTCTTATAAATTTGTTATTATATTATTAAATTACTGCTTTAGTTGTCTTTAATATATTAAAATATAAATATATAACAAATAATAGTTGAAAGGGCATATACGTAAAAGTATTTATTTTAAGATATTTGTAACTTAAAAAAAATATACAACTTATCACTTATATTCAGTTTTAAGTGAAAAAAAGAACATGTTTTTCAGTTTCAGTTTTCAGTCACTATTCAGTCTTCAATATAATTAAACACTGTTCAGTCTTCAGATGAAAAATCAAACGCAACCTAATAGTCATGACTTCTCAACAATCATTTTATTCTCCATAGTCTTCTAATGCAAATCAAAGCAACAGTTTGTCAGAGAATGCATCAACGAATGAGTTCTCGTCGATTTCGTAGTGTCTTAATTTCAATCTTGCGATTATGCTAGGAAAATTGAACTTCATATATTGGAAAACTCAGGTACTGTCTGCTATTCAAGCTTTAGACTTAGAAGATTATGTTTGTGGTCTTAATCAGCCTGTAAACAAATTTGTTGATGTTGAAGTAATAAATGATTATGGACAAAAGATTGTTGAAAAACATATTAGCAAAGAATTCTCGAATTGGAAAAGAATTGACAAACTTCTCATAAGCTGGATATATTCAACAATCAGTGAAAATGTAATCGACAAGTAATAGGTTGTCAAACATAATTTGAAGTTTGGAGTCGTCTTGAGAGGCTTTATGCTCAGCAATCCATGCCCAAAATCTGTCAACTTAAAAATCAATTGTAGTCGATGAAGACAGGTTCAGATTCTGTGGATGAATTTGCTCTTAAGATCAAAAATCTAGGAGACTCTCTAATGTCAGCTGGTGAAGATGTAAGGGATAGAGATTTGGTTCTAAGTCTCATAAATGGAGTAAGCCACGAATTTGATGCAATTGTAGCAGTTATCTCCACACAGCAGAGGTTCATTTCCATTGAAGATGCACATTTCCTTCTAATAATG
This sequence comes from Dipteronia sinensis, assembly GCA_033220585.1. NCBI lineage: Eukaryota > Viridiplantae > Streptophyta > Magnoliopsida > Sapindales > Sapindaceae > Dipteronia > Dipteronia sinensis. The sequence continues at coordinate 24,031,665 of CM065636.1, forward strand.
CATGAATAGAGAATTGAGCATCTGAATTCTAGCATTCCTGATATGGTTCAAGCTATAGCAAACTTTGCTTCCAACAACTAGAATAACAGAGGACAACGTGATGGCAATTATCAAAAAAACAGAGGTGGCAATTATCGAGGAAGAGGAAGAAATTTCAGAGGAGGAGGTAGAACTGGCAATCGAATTCACTATCAAGTGTGCAATAAGCCAGGACATGGAGCACTCAAGTGCTACTATCGCTTTGATCAAGGCTTCCAAGGTCTACAACAACACAATCAACACAATCAAGCTCATTACAATTAGTATTCAGGCTTTAATCAAAGCTCAAGCGTTGTTGCACAACATATGATTGGGTCCAACTCTTCTCAAGGAAACATCAATCCAATGCTCACAAAACCATAAGCCAATGTGCACCAGAATTATGCTTTCAATGCCACACCTGAAACAGTGGTCGACCCAGCTTGGTATTTGGACAGTGAAGCCACTAACCACATTACATCACACTTGAACAACCTCTCTATAAGATTTGCTTATAGAGGTAATGACAAGCTTGTTGTTAGTAATGGTCATTAGCTTACAATTTCTCATATAGGTAACACCACCATAAAGTCACACACACCCCCATCAACAGTTATTTGTCAAAAATATTCTGCATGTCCCACAAATTACTAAAAACTTTCTTGGCATCTCAAAATTTACTTGTGATAATCAAGCCTATGCTGAATTAATTGCTAACAAATGTGTTATCAAGGATCTCAAAACAAAGAAAGTTTTGCTATAAGGAACTCTTAAGGATGAGCTATATTGCTTGAGGCTGGTAGAGAATCCATAGGTGTTTTTCTCTGATTTCGCGACAGGTCAAGATGGAGTTTTTAAGAGTGTGTTTAGTTCTTCTTGTAATGTAAATAATGCACATAAGACTAGCCTTGGTAGAATGTATGGTTCCACCAAGTCACAGACAGCTTTGTTAGGTGCTTGTAATACTGTAAACATCAATGTTTGGCATGCCAAATTAGGGCATCTTGCTCATTTGACTCTCCAAAAGATGTTGCATAACGTACATTCTAATAAAAGATTTCAAGCACCAGATTTTTGTGACTCTTGCAAGCTTGGCAAGTTACATAGATTACTTTTTTCGAATTTGGAGATCCCTACTAAAGAGCCTCTTGAACTTGTTTACTCGGATGTATGGGGACCATCTCCAGTATTGTCAATAGAGGGATATCATTACTATGTTTCTTTTATTGATGCTTGTACACGGTTTTGCTGGGTGTTTCCTTTGAAGCATAAGTCAGATGTGTTAGATGTCTTCGTCAAGTTCCAGAGAGCTGTGGAACTTCAGCTTGAGAAGAAAATGAAAAGCTTACACTCAGATATGGGTGGAGAGTACATAGCCTTTACAAAATATCTAACAAGCCAAGGAATACAAGCTAGATACTCATGCCCTCACACTCATCAGCAGAACGGGGTGGCTGAACGTAAGCATAGACACTTAGTTGAAACAGGTTTAACACTCTTAGCTCATGAAAACTTACCTTTGAAATTTTGGTTTGAAACTTTTATCACTGTTGCATTCTTGATTAATAACATGCCTATTGCTATTTTCCGTTTCGTCTCACCTTTTGAAAAGCTTTATAACAGAAAACCCAACTACAATGTCTTCAAATCTTTTGGTTGTAGTTGTTTCCCTTACTTACGAGATTATTCGAAACATAAATTTAATTTTCATACTACAAAGTGTGTCTTTATAGGATATAGTTCTTTGCATAGATGTTATAAAGGCCTACATCCGTCCGAGAGAGTTTACATTTCAAGGCATGTAGAGTTCAAAGAATTCGAGTTTCCATATATGTCCTTTTTTTCTTCAAATGTGTATGCTCAACATAATGCCAATGAGTCTAGCATTCCCTTTTCCTCTGTCAACAATATTCCCAATACCATCCCAACACATAACAGAGTAACTAGGATGTATGTTCCTTCAAGTCGTAGTTCACCTTTTCATCAGACTTGTTCTCAGCTTCCACAAGACATCAATGTCAGATTAGAAATTTCTGGTGATACAAATAGATCGATTGGTAGCTCTATCATTCCAAGACTAATGAGCTCTCCAATTCAACGTATCAATTGTCCTCCACCTACTGAATCAGTTCACCCTGGGTGCGGTTGTTACGCAGGACGGGACGAGACGTGACAACATGGGACAACTTTTTGTTGTGCCATGTTTGGCGCGCCATTAGCTTGGGACGGGACGGGATAAGGTGGAACAAAAACCATGAAAAATTGTCCCACCTCAGACCCTCGCCTAGACTCTTGAAAAGACATTTTTGCCCTCAAAACTTAAAAAATTTCAAAAATACCAACTATAAATTAAAAACTAATCTTTTAATCAGGTTTTCATTTCATCTTTACTCACTTATCCTCAGCTGCTCCACTTCTTTTTCTCTTTCTCACACCCAACAGCTATAGATCCATCATGTTCGGGGTCGTGTGAACTCGCCGCCGATGCCGCATCAAATCAACTTTTGTCTCTTTTCTTCTAATCCAGGTTCGTGTAGAACTCATCTTTTGTCTTTTTATTTTTCAGATCTCTCTTGTAAGCCTTCTTTACACTAGAACCATGCTTTCTTACCATCAATTTTGTCTTCAATGTTGTTTACTAGCAAGTTTGAATTTGTAGAATGAGCTTAAGCAACTGGGGTTCTTCTTTTAAAATTTAATATTTCTCCATCTCTGTCTCTTCTTTTCTTAAAAATTATAAAAAGAGATTTTCTTTGTGAGTTTGTGAGATGGATTCAGAAAACATAGTAAAAGAGAAGGGACTTTTTATATATTGGTCTTCAAGCCCCTCTATAATTCACCATCATTGGCTAAATAATCTGTTCACGTTTTAGATCTAGCCTGTGCAAGAAAACATATAAAAATAACTATAAAAAAACTATATCAATTCTCTATACCACTCAACTTTCAAATTTTTAAAAAGAAAATTAAACTCATCAATCCAAAACCTAGCTCCAGACTAGACAAGCTTCTCTGCAGACCTGAATAAAATCCTGTAATTTTAAAAAAAATTGTTTTCATCCTCAACCAAACAGAACATATTTGTCTTTTTTTGTTTGTAATCTTAGTTTCTTGTCTGTATCATTTATTTGTAGTCTATATGTCTATCTAACTTCAAGTTTGCATTTTACGGGTCATGAATTTCCTTTAATTTTCATCGATGACTTATTTGGTTATCCAACTCTTTGATACTATGAGGTAAGTAAAATGATTTTTTTTGCCATGTCTTATAAAATAAATCACATGGCAATAATTATCTTGTTGTTATATTTCATTGGTAATAATTTTGTTTTAAAATTATCCTGTTATACCTCATTGGTAATAATTATCCTGATATAAAATAAATCACATGGTAATAATTTTGTTGGTGGAACAGAATTAAGGTTGAAATAAGATCAATTAGATTAGAAACAATAATAAGGTAGGGATGAAGCAAGAAGTCAGCAAATGAAAGATGGTTTAAATTTTTGTATCAAAAGTTTGGAAACCATTACAAACGATGGTTAAAATTTTTGTATCATGGATCACACACACACACACACACACACACACACACACACACACACACTCACACACATATATATATATATATACACAAAACGTAATACTAATGCATATAACAGAAACCACAAGATAATGAATAGCAAATACAGAAACATAAAAGAATAACAAATAACAGATCAGGAAATCTTACTGCAATAAAATGGTCTGACAGCAGTGAAGTACATGAATATGTCACAAGCTTTATTGATCACTCAAAATATTTTACAATGAGAGAGGAAAGATTCCAAGAGAGGAAAGTTTCAATGCTCTCAAAACAAACTTAAAACTTAAAAACCACTCTGCCTCAACTAATGAGTCGTAGCTTCCTTATATAAACCAGAAGAGGTGAATTATAATTAACTAGAGTAAAATATTACTATAGTAAACATAATCATAGTTTATTTACATGATTAATACATTAATAATGATGTCGGAAAAGTAGATTCTTTAGGGGTTGTCTGTTTCTGCCGACAGTCCAGCTGTCTGTCCAGCTGTCTTGTTACTGTTTGTCTGTGTTGTCTGTTTCTGCCGACAGATAAAAGATAAGGAGATAAGTCTGATATCTGGATAAGATCAGGAATAATTCTTCATCATGGCAGAAGAATTTGGTCGGGTCATCATCATCACTGTCTCTGTCATTGTGACTGCTGGACCCAGTGTCCATCTGGGAGGAAATAATGTTCATAGCCTTTTCCATATCCTTTGCAATAGTCCTGAGTTCTTCAGGTGTGCTGGCAATAGCCAAGCGGGAGCTGGCCGCAGCAAGTTGCGCTCTGGATTGGGATTTGGCCATAAGGAAAGGGGATTGGTCAATAATGGTCTTGCATAGAGTAGGATTTTCGTTGAACCAGGCAGCCACACGTTGGGTGCCAAGTTCTGCAATATTCATTCCGCTCCACCATTTAATTTTCGTCTGTCGTCCGAAATAAGGAACATTAATATTGCCAACCAATTTATCAGAGATAGCATATTCTAATATAAGGATCCATGTGAGGCTGAAATGTTTAAAGAAAATTAATAAGTCAGGGATAAAGTCCCAGGTAGCAGGTTTGTCAAAATGATCAAGCCAGTATCGGTATCCTTCAAGAACAGGAGGAGGAAGGACATCCGTAGTAGGTCCGTATTTGTCCCACCATTCGAGAAACCAGAATGGGATGTCAAGTTGGAAATTTTTGTCGAAGTAGATAAACCACGAAAGGGAATTGCCAGGGTTTTGTCCATACAAAAAATAAGTCCAGGCTTTGATATAATCCCAATAATCAAAATCAGGAACCATAAATCGTTGGGAAAATGGTTTTCTGGAATTAGGGTGACCCCAGAGTTCCAAAGAAATAATTTTACAAAGTTTAATCTTTCTGAAAAGAAGTTTATCTTTGTCAATCTTGTCAAAAACATCGGAGAGGAGGATAAAGTCAGTATCTACTAAAACAAATTCGTAAAATACATGTCGTTTGGATCGATCCTCAGGAAAACGAAAAAAGAGAGGATCAACAAAGGCATCAGCTAGTCTTTTTGGTTCATCAAAATATTGGTCTGATAAGATAGGTAATTCCATATTGCAAAACCGATCAAAAAATGGTTTAAGGATATGGGGATATGATTGATTTATAGGCCTGGGAGATGACTGTGTAGGAGATTGTCGGAAAAGTTCCCTAGGTTTGTTTTGTTTAACGGAGTGGGGGCTGATATGAGAGGATGTCACTGTTTTGAATGAGGGGGAATCTAATTGTAAAGGGCTAAATGTATTTTCTATTGTCAGTGATGGAGTTGCTAGGGTTAAGGAAGGAGAACTTTCTCTAGAACAAATGTCTGATAAACCAATATGAGCATATTTGTCTTTGTGATTTGGTCGTGGTGAGGAAGGAATATTTGATAAAGATAAGTCTGTGGATATTTCAGAGAGGCGTGGTCCAAGGCTAAGACCACTGCCACGACCGCCACGAGAACTGCGGCCTCGGTCTCGGGGACCTCGTCCACGAATACTAGACATGGCCCTGCAAGAATTCACGAGTCAGAAAATCAGGTAAACTATTGTCAGAACCTTTAATATGTTCGATGTTGAAATCAAAAGCAGATAAGAGAGCTTGCCAACGAGCAAATATTTGTTTGGAGGCAAGATTTTTAACATCATTATTTAAAATAAATTTAGCAGATTGACAGTCAACTTTGAGAACAAATTGTTGATTAATAAGATCATCTTGGAATTTTTGTATAGTTAAAACAATAGCAAGGATTTCTTTCTTAACAGTGGAATATTTAAGTTGAGTGTCATTCCAAGCACTAGATATATAACGAACTAAACATTCTTTATTGTTAATAGTTTGTTTTAAGATACCACCATATCCTAAATCAGAAGCATCGGTCTCTACAATTTTTGGAGCCGTGGGATGACAGATATTTAAACAAGGAAGGGATTGGACATGAATCTTTATTTGCCTAATAGCTTGAGTATGAACATCAGTCCAAAGAGGAGGATTTTTCTTGAGTCGTTGAAATAGCGGTTTACATATAAGTCTGAGTTCTTGGTAAAAATTTGCAATATAATTAAGGCAACCTCAGAATCTCTGTAACTGATTTTTGTCTTTGATAATATCAGGAAATTTATTGGCAAAATCGAGGCTTCTTTGAATGGGAAAAATGGTTCATTTGGTAATGTTATGGCCGAGAAACCTGATTTTAGTTTGGAATAAGGTAATCTTTGGAGCAGAGATAACAAGGCCATGGTGTTTGATAGTTTTGAGGAACGTATGTAAATATTTCCAATGTTTGTCAATATTATTGCTGAATAAAAGGACATCATCAATATAAACAATAGCGAATTCAGAGTATGGATTAAATATATCATTCATGATACATTGAAATTCACTAGGAGCATTTTTGAGCTTAAAAGGCATAACATTCCATTCATATTGACCAAAAGGCACAGTAAAAGCAGTCTTGTATCTATCTTGTTCAGCGATTTGAATTTGCCAAAAGCCAGATTTCATATCAAATTTAGAAAAGATTTTAGAATCATAAAGTCTTTTTAATACATCAGATTTATTAGGAATATGATATTGTATCCATTGTAGGGCTTTATTTAGTGATTTATAATTAATAACAAGACGTGGAACGCCTCTTTCGATTTCAGCATTTTTCTGAACATAGAAAGCAGGACAACTCCATGGGGATTTGGAAGGTCGGATGGGGCCTTTGTCTAGTAAGTTTTGTATTTCTTTCTTACAATATTCAACAAGATTAGCATTCATTTGGATATGACGAGCTTTGGTAGGAATACCTTTTTCAAAAAATTCAGAATTATAAGGCAAGGTGACAATATGTTTTTTCCTGTCCCAAAAAGCATTAGAGAAAGAAGAACAGACTTCTGTTTCAATTTGGGTTTGGAATTGTTTAATTTTCTCTTGCATATGGGGATCAGTTAATCGTATGCGTTGTTTCTCAAAAGAAAGGTCATCTTTGAGAAAAGATAATTGTTGTCTTTTAATGTTTAGATTAGCAATATACTGGTCTAAAGGAGGGGGAGAAGATTGATAATGGATACTTTCTTTTTTGAGTGTATCAAGGTCTCGGATGATCAAAGGATAAATAAAAGGAAATAAAATTTCTTTATTTAGATATTCAGTGACAATACCTTCACTGGTGACCTTGAATGGGGATATGAGGTGAAGAAAAGGAAGGCCAAGAATAACATTTTAGGATATAGTTTTAACCATTACAAAGTCGGTAGTATAGCAAACACCGTGGTTGCATACTTTGGCATTGGCTAATTTATATTGAATGTTTAATTGTTGTTTGTTGGCGCCAAAAAGAGATTCGGTGGTCTTCTCAAGATATTTGGTGGGAACAAGAGCTTCGCGGATACAATTTAGGTCAGCGCCAGTATCAACAAGAGCATTAACAATAAGATTATAGTCCTGAAAAATTCTTATGTCAATTTCAATATACCATTTCTGGATTTTATAAGATTTTATTTGTCCAATATTAGGGTGTGAAGGAGAGAGAACAGTAGATACAGCCGGTTGGTTAATTTCTTCACTAGGAGAATCTTCATGTTCAGAATCACTAGAACTATTGAATTTAGAATCAGTTTGAATGTTTTTATTTTTGTCATCGTTAGGGTTATAGGGTTATAGGGTTATAGGGTTTTGCCGTGCAAGAGTCAGTAGTCTTATAGGGTTTTGCCGTTAGTTAAGAGGACGTTAGGCCGTGTACCCGTCTAGACAGGCTGTAAGTTAAAACTTTAATTTTTACTGTTTATCTTCCTCTTTACCATGTCTAATAGTAGCTCTCGTCCCGGAATTGAACCTGATGATGATAATAGTACCACAGGACAATCTGTAGCAAATTATGAGACTAATTGGAATGACAAAGATTTGAATAATTGGTAATTACCTGACATTCAAAAGTCAAGTATATATAAAAAGAAAAACATTTTAGATTTCAGAACTCTATTAGGACAAAAGACTAAAGAAATAAATGTCAAATTCCAGCACAATACTTTTTCTACAAACTTATTAAATAAAAACAGTCTCAACCACTATTGTAAAATTGGCTACAACGATCTTCATATTGGAAGTGTCCAAATCGGTATAAAACCTTTATCCAAGATTGGCCTCAATAATTCTTTACTTGTGGTTCTTCGTGACAGACGCATAACTGATTATAAAGAATCTATTCTTGGTATGGCTGAAACATCTTTGACTTATGAACCAATTTATTTTCAATGTTATCCTAATTTTACTATTGCTTTAAATACTGATGAATATAAAGAAAAATGTCTTGTAATTGACATTCAAACTCATAATTATAAATTTATTAAACGATCAAGCCCTTATAAACTTGTTTACCGTGTCCATTATCGTGTCCTGACCTCTGGTCTAATACCAAGTTTTATCCCTCCGACTATTCCAGCGGGACAAACCATATGTTACAGTGCTTCCCCTTCTGTTAACGTTATGGTTCCTGCTCCAGTCAAATGGGAAAACATTGCTTTCCCAGATGAATGGATTAAAGAAAAAGTTGACCAACCTTCTTATCAACCACCATCCCGCAATTTACATGACTGTATAACTGATAATGATGGAACCTTAAAAATATCTTTCAGAAGAGGAAACTCTCTTAAATTTCCCAGTATCTCTAATCCACCCAGTGAAAACAGCTTCCAAACCGCCAGACATTCTCTATCCAGTTTATCAAGAGATCATATAGCTAGCCAAATTCTTAGCCTAATCCTGAAAGACAAAGGAAAAACTCCTTATAATCCTGTTCCCATTCCAAATGATCAATATCACTACAAACCTGAATCAAGTGATACAGAAGAACAAGAACATATTAACCTTCTTCCCAGACGACCTAGAAAACCTTCTGTTAACATACCTACACATGTGACGAATATCCTTAAAACACCTAACCAAACGGCCCATCCTATACACGAGTATGATGAACCTACATCACCTACACCTTCCCAAGCCTTGACTGACAGTGTTCCTTCTGGACCCACTATCAGAACCATTGACGTTATTGACTCTGAATTTCATAGCCACCTTTTAGCTGATTACCATGCTCCTCATAATAAAACTTTAAAACAAAAATATGAAACAAACTACTCTGCAAAGAAGCGACAACAATTTCATGAACGATGGATATCCACTATCACCAAACTTAATCAAGAAATACCTTTCTTTGAATGGTATCCAAGTCGAAAAAATCTTGAAGAACAATGTCTTGTTTTAAATCAAAAACAAAATCGCATTTATCGAACTAAACAAGGAGAACAAATTCAATTTCATCCTCCTTCTCGAAACTTTGAAATTGACATTCACAATGAAGATAGTGAACCAGTGGTTTCTACTACCACTAGTTGTTCCCCCTTTTGCATTTTCGATAGCATATTATCTGATAATATCACTTCATCCTCAGCACAGGCAGGGGCTATCATGAAACAAAACAACTATACTAATATTTTTCTAAACACTATAGGTGAACAACTTGACAAAATTGAACTCAATATGACAACATCTTCCCTTATGCTAAAATCTTCCAAATCTGACAATCCTCAAGTTTTCGTCCCAGATTCTCCCAAACCAGTTCCTCCTACACCTATACAAAAGATTGATCCTTCTACTTCAAATGTTTTACTATTTCCCGATCCTACTGGGATTGAAAAATGTTTTGACCATTTTTTAAATGAAGAAGAACTTTTGAAATCACTTGAAGAACGATTAAAAAATCTACCTAAACCTGAAATTCATACTCTAGATGATAATATATCTCTTTCTGATGTTGATGAAATCGAACAAATTATTAACAGAATTACTACCACTGACAAAGTTGATAGCTACAATCATGACCGATATTATCACAACACTAAGCCTTATTACCCAAGACCTACTCCTCCTGATCTTTAATATGAAGAAACTGCCCCATATCGAGCATACACTGGTAATGCTTGTTATCAGTTTAATATTGATGGTCTATCAGAATATCAAACCATGACTGTCCTTAGACAAATGCATACCATAGGATACATTTATATTAAAAAACAAAATATGTCACATGCTGATGCTGTTACTTCATTGGCTACTGGCTTTGAAGGACAATTATTTGGTTGGTGGACTCACACTATGAATCCAGCAGCTCGTGAAACTATTATCCATCACACTTAAGAAATAGTCACAACCAACCCTTCTTCCTCCTTGTCTCCTGCCACTACCACAACCACATCTCAACCTGATGGAATTGACGTTTTATGCTATACCATACTTATGCATTTCGTTGGTAATCCAAACCGTTTTCAAGGAAAAGAATTTTCTAAATTACAAAATTTAAAATGTAAAAAACTAAACGACTTCAAATGGTATAAAGACATATTTCTAACCAGAGTTCTATAGTGGTCTGACAATGCTAATTCCTATTGGAAAGAAAAATTTATCTCTGGCTTACCCACTCTTTTCTCTACCAAAGTAAGAGACAAAATGGTAGAACAAGAAGCATGTTCTGATTGGTCCCAAATTAATTTAAACACATGGACTTATGGTGAAATTATAAATACTATAAATGTGGTTGCTATCCAATTATGCACTGACATTCGACTCAAGAGTCAACTTAAAAAACAAAAACTCACAACCAAGAAAGAACTTGGTTCTTGGTGTGAACAATTTGGTTTTGACAGATTACCTAACCCCAAACGCAGTAAATATTCCAAAAATAAATCTTATCGGCGTAAATACAAAGGAACTCCACCAAACCCTAATAATAAAAGATTTCGACAATGGTATCATAAACAGGGTAAATGGCAGGAACCTTCACAAATAACAAAACCATCATCTTCTAAAAATAAGAAAACACCACGCAAACAAAACACTTAAAAAGATAAAAAACCTGTCAAATGCTTTAATTGTGGACAAGAAGGACATTATGCTAACAGATGTCCCGAAGTTAAAAATAAAATTAGAAACCTTGACATATCTGAAGAAATTAAAGACAAACTTGTCCAACTCCTTTATAATGACATATCTTCTGATGCCGACTTCTCTGATTCTGACGAACTCCAGTCTTCTGATAATGCTATTCTAGCCATTAATAACACATCTGATTAAGATTTTTCATCCTCTTCCACCCAGTCTGATTATCAACCTGACAAACAACCCTGCATATGCAAAGAAATAAATGTCTTGGATCAACATGATTATTCTATGATAATTGGTATGATCGATAATATTAATGACCCCATTATTAAAGCCAAATATATTAAAGACTTACAACAAAAAATAATTACTCATCAATCAACAAATCAGTCATCCCAATTACCACCTAGTGTCCCTTATAGTACCCCAGATTTTGATTCAAATGTTATTGGAAGATTCCAATCCAAACCCAGGAAAATCACTATGTCTGATTTACAAACAGAAATCCAAAAACTCAAAGACGAAATTCGACTTATTAAAATCAGTATTTCCAAACTTGAACAATCTGGTCCTATCCAAAATAACAACGATGCCAAAAATAAAAACATTCAAACTGATTCTAAATTCAATAGTTCTAGTGATTCTGAACATGAAGATTCTCCTAGTGAAGAAATTAACCAACCGACTGTCTCTACTGTTCTCTCTCCTTCACACTCTAATATTGGACAAATAAAATCTTATAAAATCCAGAAATGGTATATTGAAATTGACATAAGAATTTCTCAGGACTATAATCTTATTGTTAATGCTCTTGTTGATACTGGCGCTGACCTAAATTGTATCCGCGAAGCTCTTGTTCCCACCAAATATCTTGAGAAGACCACCGAATCTCTTTTTGGCGCCAACAAACAACAATTAGACATTCAATATAAATTAGCCAATGCCAAAGTATGCAACCACGGTGTTTGCTATACTACCGACTTTGTAATGGTTAAAACTATATCCCAAAATGTTATTCTTGGCCTTCCTTTTCTTCACCTCATATCCCCATTCAAGGTCACCAGTGAAGGTATTGTCACTGAATATCTAAATAAAGAAATTTTATTTCCTTTTATTTATCCTTTGATCATCCGAGACCTTGATACACTCAAAAAAGAAAGTATCCATTATCAATCTTCTCCCCCTCCTTTAGACCAGTATATTGCTAATCTAAACATTAAAAGACAACAATTATCTTTTCTCAAAGATGACCTTTCTTTTGAGAAACAACTCATACGATTAACTAATCCCCATATGCAAGAGAAAATTAAACAATTCCAAACCCAAATTGAAACAGAAGCCTGTTCTTCTTTCCCTAATGCTTTTTGGGACAGGAAAAAACATATTGTCACCTTGCCTTATAATTCTGAATTTTCTGAAAAAGGTATTCCTACCAAAGCTCTTCCTATCCAAATGAATGCTAATCTTGTTGAATATTGTAAGAAAGAAATACAAGACTTACTAGACAAAGGCCTCATCCGACCTTCCAAATCCCCATGGAGTTGTCCTGCTTTCTATGTTCAGAAAAATGCTGAAATCGAAAGAGGCGTTCCACGTCTTGTTATTAATTATAAATCACTAAATAAAGCCCTACAATGGATACGATATCCTATTCCTAATAAATCTGATTTATTAAAAAGACTTTATGATTCTAAAATCTTTTCTAAATTTGATATGAAATCTGGCTTTTGGCAAATTCAAATCGCTGAACAAGATAGATACAAGACTGCTTTTACTGTGCCTTTTGGTCAATATGAATGGAATGTTATGCCTATTGGGCTCAAAAATGCTCCTAGTGAATTTCAATGTATCATGAATGATATATTTAATCCATACTCTGAATTCGCTATTGTTTATATTGATGATGTCCTTTTATTCAGCAATAATATTGACAAACATTGGAAATATTTACATACGTTCCTCAAAACTATCAAACATCATGGCCTTGTTATCTCTGCTCCAAAGATTACCTTATTCCAAACTAAAATCAGGTTTCTCGGCCATAACATTACCAAAGGAACCATTTTTCCCATTCAAAGAAGCCTCGATTTTGCCAATAAATTTCCTGATATTATCAAAGACAAAAATCAGTTACAGAGATTCTTAGGTTGCCTTAATTATATTGTAAATTTTTACCAAGAACTCAGACTTATATGTAAACCGCTATTTCAACGACTCAAGAAAAATCCTCCTCCTTGGACTGATGTTCATACTCAAGCTATTAGGCAAATAAAGATTCATGTCCAATCCCTTCCTTGTTTAAATATCTGCCATCCCACGGCTCCAAAAATTGTAGAGACCGATGCTTTTGATTTATGATATGGTGGTATCTTAAAACAAACTATTAACAATAAAGAATGTTTAGTTCGTTATATATCTGGTGCTTGGAATGACACTCAACTTAAATATTCCACTGTTAAGAAAGAAATTCTTGCTATTGTTTTAACTATACAAAAATTCCAAGATGATCTTATTAATCAACAATTTGTTCTCAAAGTTGACTGTCAATCTGCTAAATTTATTTTAAATAATGATGTTAAAAATCTTGCCTCCAAACAAATATTTGCTCGTTGGCAAGCTCTCTTATCTGCTTTTGATTTCAACATCGAACATATTAAAGGTTCTGACAATAGTTTACCTGATTTTCTGACTCGTGAATTCTTGCAGGGCCATGTCTAGTATTCGTGGACGAGGTCCCCGAGACCGAGGCCGCAGTTCTCGTGGCGGTCGTGGCAGTGGTCTTAGCCTTGGACCACGCCTCTCTGAAATATCCACAGACTTATCTTTATCAAATATTCCTTCCTCATCACGACCAAATCACAAAGACAAATATGCTCATATCGGTTTATCAGACATTTGTTCTAGAGAAAGTTCTCCTTCCTTAACCCTAGCAACTCCATCACTGACAATAGCAAATACATTTAGCCCTTTACAATTAGATTCCCCCTCATTCAAAACAGTGACATCCTCTCATATCAGCCCCCATTCCGTTAAACAAAACAAACCTAGGGAACTTTTCCGACAATCTCCTACACAGCCATCTCCCAGGCCTATAAATCAATCATATCCCTATATCCTTAAACCATTTTTTGATCGGTTTTGCACTATGGAATTACCTATCTTATCTGACCAATATTTTGATGAACCAAAAAGACTAGCTGATGCCTTTGTTGATCCTCTCTTTTTTCGTTTTCCCGAGGATCGATCCAAACGACATGTATTTTACGAATTTGTTTTAGTAGATACTGAATCTATCCTCCTCTCCGATGTTTTTGACAAGATTGACAAAGATAAACTTCTTTTCAGAAAGATTAAACTTTGTAAAATTATTTCTTTGGAACTCTAGGGTAACCCTAATTCCAGAAAACCATTTCCCCAACGATTTATGGTTCCTGATTTTGATTATTGGGATTATATCAAAGCCTGGACTTATTTTTTGTATGGACAAAACCCTGGCAATTCCCTTTCGTGGTTTATCTACTTCGACAAAAATTTCCAACTTGACATCCCATTCTGGTTTCTCGAATGGTGGGACAAATACAGACCTACTACGGATGTCCTTCCTCCTCCTGTTCTTGAAGGATACCGATACTGGCTTGATCATTTTGACAAACCTGCTACCTGGGACTTTATCCCTGACTTATTAATTTTCTTTAAACATTTCAGCCTCACATGGATCCTTATGTTAGAATATGCTATCTCTGATAAATTGGTTGGCAATATTAATGTTCCTTATTTCGGACGACAGACGAAAATTAAATGGTGGAGCGGAATGAATATTGCAGAACTTGGCACCCAACGTGTGGCTGCCTGGTTCAACGAAAATCCTACTCTATGCAAGACCATTATTGACCAATCCCCTTTCCTTATGGCCAAATCCCAATCCAGAGCGCAACTTGCTGCGGCCAGCTCCCGCTTGGCTATTGCCAGCACACCTGAAGAACTCAGGACTATTGCAAAGGATATGGAAAAGGCTATGAACACTATTTCCTCCCAGATGGACACTGGGTCCAGCAATCACAATGACAGAGACAGTGATGATGATGACCCGACCAAATTCTTCTGCCATGATGAAGAATAATTCCTGATTTTATCCAGATATCAGACTTATCTCCTTATCTTTTATCTATCGGCAGAAACAGACAACACAGACAAACAGTAACAAGACAGCTGGACAGACAGCTGGACTGTCGGCAGAAACAGACAACCCCTAAAGAATCTACTTTTCCGACATCATTATTAATGTATTAATCATGTAAATAAACTATGATTATGTTTACTATAGTAATATTTTACTCTAGTTAATTATAATTCACCTATTCTGGTCTATATAAGGAAGCTACGACTCCTTAGTTGAGGCAGAGTGGTTTTTAAGTTTTAAGTTTGTTTTGAGAACATTGAAACTTTCATCTCTTGGAATCTTTCCTCTCTCATTGTAAAATATTTTGAGTGATCAATAAAGCTTGTGACATATTCCTGTACTTCACTGCTGTCAGACCATTTTATTGCAGTAAGATTTCTTGATCTGTTATTTGTTATTCTTTTATTTTTCTGTATTTGCTATTCATTATCTTGTGGTTTTTGTTATATGCAAGTGTGATGGGATCACAAAAATATATAGTATTTCTACTAGTTTTGAGTTTACGAAAATGAAAGCTAATGAATGACACATTATTTGCATGTTTGTACAATGTGAAATAAATACAAATATATAGTATTTCCACTGGTGGTAATTAAATGGTTATACATACAAAGTAAATGGTTATAGTATTAACTACTCTCCTTGCATTATTTCATTTGTTTGAGTAGTCTAGTGATTTTTAATTTATCTTTAGTAAGATACAATGATTAATTTAACTGAATATATATTTTTTTGTTTGATTTGTAAAATATGAAGATATGGATGAACATGCCAATCACTTGATAGTACTCATTAAAGCATGGAGGCTTTACATACACATGTTGATGTGTTTTGCTGCATTTCATGTTTATTTATTTGAATATGAGAGAAGACGATCTGAATGGAGAAATTTAGATCAACCGACATTTTCTAGACTTCAGATTAGGTCAACAGAAATACATCGTATCACACGTGTAATAATACTAACTGTATATAGAAGTTACAGATGGATAGAAATGCCTTTGCAATGTTGTGTGATTTGCTAAAAACTTATGGTGGGTTGTTAGATGATGGTAATGTCACTATAGAAGAGCAATTTGCTACTTGTTAGCCGAAAAATCCACTCGGGGTGAAAATTCTGATCAACACCCTCGTACACTACCGGTAGGTGGCCACCAGGATTTCTTTTAAACTGAAGAGTGAGGGATGAAACCTCGAATAAGGGAATCTATTAAAGGAATGGTATATGTGAAAACAATGTGAATGGTACTACTTTATTGATCATAGAATTATTTACATGACAATCCAATACTATCACTCTCCCTCTCTTTTCTCTCTACACAGAGTGGTGATGGCGAAATCGTATGTGTCAACAAGTGGCTAAAATCCTTTCAGTGGTGGTTATGGACCACTTACTGTCCTCCGAAAACTCCAGAGAAAGGTTTTCGAAGAAGATCCCCTCTCTTCGTCCTTCGTGCCAGTATTTATAGACATCCAATATTCTTGAGAATCGGGTCGTATTAACGAGGATTATTTGGAGTCCTTCTTTAGGCGTTGAAAGACGTTGAGTGAGGCTAAATGCGCGGGATTTGATCCCTCCAATTACTGTCGTATTTAAACTTTGATTTAGTTGACTGTTTGATCTCATTTGTGGTGCTTTAAATGGCGAGGAATTCAGTTTTTCCCTCCTATGTTGCTTGGAAAGAGAAACTGACTCTAAATCCTAGTAGTGCGGTACACTGGTGTACCGGTCTGATTTTACTGGTGTGGCGCTTGCTCTACCTTGTCATTCGCTGGTGTGGCGCTTGTTCTTTTCTGTATCTCAATGACGTGGTACACTGATGTACCAGTCTTCTCTTGCTGGGGATGGGTTTATTCTTGACGAAATGCTGGTATCATCACGACGACCTTCATGCCGTTCGATGGGTAGGGCGTTTATCTTGGATAGATTATGGGATGATATCGAGGTACTCGGGTACCGGAGGCATGTCGCAGTACCTAGGTGTCAGGTAGGAGATACTGGGTACCTACGAGGTACTGAACATGTGGTATCGTGGTACCAGTCTCCACATGGTATCATGAACTATGACATGGCATGGTACCTGCTCAGTCAAGCTAGTAGTTCTGGCGCTTTATCCAAGAAGATAAGTAAACGAAGCAGTCGTGGTTTCTAGTCCTACCAAGTGTTTATTCTTCCAAGGTTGCAGTATCGATGATGCTGGGTACCAGGGAGCTAGAAATAGTTTTTACCAGGAAATGACTTGGTGGAAAATTCTCATTTGGACCTAGGAATGAGCGTTTCACCATGGGGCCTCATCCCCAACGGGCCCCTATGGGGTTTTGGGGGCAAATTTTGCCCCCAAATGGATTTTTGGGGTAGGGGTGGGGGCAAACTTTGCCCCAAACATATTTTGGGGGAGGTGGTGGTGGTACCTCCCCCCAAACCCAAAACCCCATTGGGCCCCCAAAATAATGTATATATATATATCTATATTATTTTTATTTTTATTTTTATTTACATATAAAATTTTAACAATTAAAAAAATTATAAATTATAATATTAAACTATTAAAATTAACATGAGTGACATGAATATTGACTACAATAGTCACCGACTCACTAGTTAGTGGTTAGGTTAGTCTCACTAGTAAATCTAAACTCAAGAGTCAAGTCATTAACCCAAGTGAATGTAAACTAGGGCACCGTCTCTAACTGAACCCAAGTGAAGTAACTCAACTCAAAATCAAATACTCAAGTCTTTAACTCTGAGTCTCTCTCTCGACACAAGTTTGAGTTGTTTCTTTGCAAAACCCTAGCCGCACAACACAAGTCCCTTCTCCAATTCTCCTAGTCTCTTGTCTGGTTGTCTCCATCTTCTCCACCTCCGACTACTACCTCGTTGTGATCCAGTTTACTGCTAGTCTACTACCACGGTGAGTCTCCGTCTCCGATCTGGTTGTTTTATTGTTTTCTTTTTCTTTTTTTTGACTTCCACCACAATGTTGTTTACTTATTTTCGCCGATCTACTTGTTTTTTTTAGCAATGTTGTTTGACAATAGGCAAAATGTCTTCTCAACCAGAAGATGTTGAACCTCAACAAATTGATTCAAATACTGTAGAAATTCCTGATCGATCTAGTGTTCAATTTAGAGAATCAAAAAGAAAATTTAGATCAGCTGTTTGGGAACATTTTGTAGGGAAAAATACGAAAAACGCAGCGGAAGCGTGACTAAAAACGAATTTAGTATAGTTTAAAAATTTTCCAATATTTGAACCTTAACCCTTTAATTAATTAAACATACATATATTCAAAAGATATCATACTTCTTGTCGCGTGATCCGATTGACTTAGCATCGATGGTAATCCGCAAGATCTTCCAATCCAATCATGAACGTGAATCACCTAGGAGCGTGGTCTCCCTATTCTTTGAATTGTGTACCTGAGAATGGAAAAATGAAATCTTCTTTCTTGATCGTTAATCACACAAACTCCAAGAGCCTAGAGATCGTTCCGGTCACTTTTGAATTCACAATCGTTATGATTGAAACTCGTGTGAACCTAAATCGAAAGTGTGCACAAAACCTTTTTATGTAAAGGCTTGCAAGTGCACTATCGAATTTAGAACCATCTTTCTCTCTTCCTCTTAGCCGAATTTTCACTATGTTCTAGAGTTGGAATTTTTTTTTATTCAAAAGTAAGAGAATAAAAAATTCTTTCTCTAAAAAAAAACTTTTTTTTCTTCCTATCCCTATTAATTCCGAAATTAATAATATATATAGGTATACAAATCCTTTCCTAAAGAGGATTTACTTAGTGGGCAAGAATCCTATCTCTAGGTGGATTTACTTGGTGACAAAGAATCCTTTTTCAAAAAAAGATTTCTTTTCCACACCAAGACTCTTAATCCAACTCAAATAGTGTATTTGTGATTATATTAAAGACTTCCTTATTTGATTAGATAAATAAATTCATTATTTATCTACTTACCAAATTAAGTCTTTTATATTTATTATATTACTATAATAGTATACTATTAGGAAACATAATTCCTAGTCAGAAAAAGATTTTGATTTTTAATTAAATAATTAATTAATTAATTAATTAATTTCCATTTAAACAAACAATAAAATAAAATAATATTTTAGGCTATTATTATAGCTTTGCCGCCCACACACAAAAAATATTGGCCAAATATTATTTCCTTATTTTATTTAATCCATTCAGGCTTTAAATAAAAGCCCACATGTGAACCGGACCCATTCTTACTAAAAGAAACAAGCCCACTTGATATATTCCGGTAGAATATATCAAGTGATCCATGCAAGTCCGTGTGGATTGGGGAACTTGGCGGGCTATCTAAATTTAAGCTTCAATAGACATAACCTAATCACAATCAACAAATGATTCACTTAGGTCCGATCTATTAATTTTAGCTTATTCCACTAAAGAGCTAAAATTGAACTCTTAAATAAAGATAGAATAAAAAGATGTTTCTCATTCATACCCTAGACAATCTTATTGGAAATAGTGTATCCTCGTGTATAATATCAGTAATCGCCTAGAGCTCATAGACCGCCTATAGCTCTCCTAGTTACCATATTTACTCATATGACCACGTTTTGAACTTGGATGTTTTGACTTGTCCAGAAGCCATGTTTTCAATAGACATTATCAAAAACTCAACGTTGAGATTTAATATCCAATACCTCAAAATATCCATATGATAATATTATACTTTTATTCAATAAATTGAGCCACGATATCCATATCTATAAATGAAGTTCTCTATCGACTAACAAATGAATACCACCAAACTATCGAGGATAGACTATGCTATATAATCGTACTCATTGATAGCTCAAATGATAACACTTGCAATCATAAGTCCATCATTTATCTCAGGATTTAGATAGACTCTCCGATTGTCCTCATAATGAAAAAACTTGTATCTACTAACGGTTCTAGATAAAATATTTCATTGTGATCCTGTTCAATACACCCAATGCACTAGATTATTTTACTCGAAGACCCTTTCGATTATTTTAGACTCATCATAACTCATTTGATCCCACTCAATTGCCATCAAAAGAATTCTATAACTTTATCACTTTATCAAGATAAAGGTGCTCAACCTTTAACTTAAGTTGTGAACATTTATTCAAGACTAACTAAAGAATTGTGTCTACCTTATACATATCCAGATGTACGAACAATTCTTCATTTCTCATAGTCTTTTGACCTTATGATTATTTACTTTGACAATTATCATTATAAATGCTATAAGATTTTGTAAAACCAGAAATCACTTTATTAATATGAAAAGATTGTCAATTACAATATTATACTCTTGCTATTGAGCATAATCCTAACAATCTCCCACTTGCTCTATAGCAAGTGTGTCATATCTCTCATTCCCATGTTCTCTAGGTGTTCATCAAAACTCTTTTGAGGTAGAGCCTTTGTGAAAGGATCCGCTAGATTTTCTGCTGACGCGATTTTGGTAATTGTCACGTCACCCCTATGCACAACCTCCCTTAAAAGATGATACTTCCTTTCAATGTGTTTACCTCTCTTATGACTTCTTGGTTCTCTCGAATTAGCCACTGCTCCACTGTTGTCACAATAAATAGTGATCTACTTATTCGCATTAGGAACTATTTCCAAGTTAATCAAGAATTGGCGGAGCCAAACAGCCTCTTTGGCAGCTTCGCATGCAGCAACATACCCAGCTTCCATGGTGGAATCAGCTACAAGATTGCTTGATACTCCTCCATATGACTCCTCTTCCTCCTATAGTAAACACAGATCCTGATGTGGATTTTCAAGAGTCAGAATCTGACTGAAAATCAGAATCTGTATACCCAATGGGAATTAAATCCCCTCCAGAGTATATAAGCATATAATCTCTTGTTCTTTTGAGATACTTGAAAATATGCTTGACTACCGTCCAGTGATCAGGACCAGGTTTCGATTGAAACCTGCTAACTATGCCAACAGCAAAACAAATGTCTGGTCTAATGCAGAGCATTGCATACATGAGACTTCCAACTGTCGAGGCATATGGAACTCTACTCATGAATTACTCTTCATGTTAATTCTTAGGAACTTGTTCCTTAGAAAGTTTGATTCCATATCTGAAAGGTAACATACCTTTCTTGGAATCCTGCATGGAAAACCTAGACAATATTTTGTCTATGTATGAAGCTTGGGATAATGCAATTGTTTTATTCTTTTTATCCCTTATTACTTGGATACCTAGAATAAAACTAGCTTCTCCTAAGTCCTTCATATCAAATTGTTTTGCTAACCATTCTTTTATTGATGTCAATACACCTACATCATTTCCAATGAGTAGTATATCATCAACATAAAGAATTAGGAAAACCAACTTGTATCCCTTTATCCTTTTATATACACAAAGTTCGTCAGGATTCTGAATAAATCCAAAACCTTTCACAGCTTGATTGAACCTTATGTTCCAGGATCTGGATGCCTGTTTTAATCCATATATGGATTTCTGCAACTTGCATACCTTTTCCATTTGGCCCTTTTCAATGAATCCTTCTGGTTGCATCATATAGATGCTTTCGTCAAGATTTCCATTAAGGAAAGCTGTTTTGATGTCCATTTGCCAAATCTCTAGATCTAAAGATGCTGCAATGGATAAGAGTATCCTAATGGATTTAAGCATGGCCACATGAGAGAAGGTTTCCTCGTAATCGATACCTTCTTTTTGTGTGTAACCTTTAGCTACCAATCTAGCTTTAAAAGTTTTCACCTTTCCATCCATACCTCTTTTCCTCTTATATACCCACTTGCACCCAATGAGTTTTATCCCTTTAGGCAAGTCTACAAAGGACCAGACTTTGTTATCGAACATGGATTCAATCTCAGATTTCATTGCCTTTTGCCAATGACGACACTCAACATCCTTCATTGCTTCCTTATAAGTGTAGGATCATCGTCGTTCGGGAGATTCTCCACTGATTCTCCCAAATCGATGTATCTCTCGGCTTGTTTACTAACCCTCCCACTACGACGAGGAATGGTAGGTTGTTGATTTTGTGTTGGAGTGGAACTTACAATTGGGCTAGGTTGTAAAACTTCTTGTGGAATTGTATCTCCTGACATCTCATTTCAGGACAATTCTACTTTTGGGCACAAAATTATTCATATAGTCCTTTTCTAGAAATGAAGCATTTGTTGAAACAAATACTTTTAGATCTGAAGGACTATAGAAATAATATCATTTAGTTCCTTTTGGATACCCCACAAATATACATGTTTCCGAACGGGACTCCATCTTTTCTGTCTTTCCTTTTAACATATGTGCAGGACAATCAAATATCATCAAGTGTTGTAAACTAGGCTTTAGCCTAGTCCACAACTCATATGGTGTTTCAGGAACCGACTTAGAAGGTACATCGTTTAGAATGTATATTGCAGTTTGTAGAGCATATCCCCAAAAAGAAATAGGAAGCGTTGAATAACTCAACATTGACTTAACCATGTCTAAAAGAGTTCTATTTCTCCTTTCTGCCACCCAATTTTGTTGAGGTGTACCTGGTGCATAAAACTGAGAAACTATCCCATTATCAATAAGATATTGGTGAAACTCACCAGATAGATATTCTCCACCACGATCAGATCTCAAGATTTTTATGTGTTTCTCAAGCTGATTTTCTACTTCAGCCTTGAATGCTTTGAACATGTCAAAAGCATCCGATTTATATCTCATGAGATACATATAGCTAAATCTCGAGTAATCATCTGTGAAGGTGATGAAGTACTCATATCCACCTCTAGCCTGAATGCTCATAAGACCACATATATCAGTGTGTATTAATCTTAAACATTCAGTGGCTCTTGCACCTTTGGTTGTGAACGGCCTTTTGGTCATTTTACCTTCTAAACAAGATTCACAAGTTGGTAGATCATCACTTAAAGGTCCGTCACATACCAATCTTTTAATCCTATTAAGATTAATATGACCTAGGCGTAAATGCCAAATGTAGGTTTCATCTTTTGATAATTTTACTCTTTTACGATTAGGTTCCGTTAATTCTGTGTCTAACGAGTGAGAGATATTTCTGTGCAAAAATAATAGACCATTTTCCAATGTACATTTGCAAATAATTTTGTCATTCTTACTAATAATAAAAGCTTTATTAAAAGTAAGCGAAAATCCAAATTTATTTAAACAAGAAACTGAAATTAAATTCCTCTTGAATTGATGTACATAATAAACGTCTATTAAATCTAAATACCTACTAGAATCTAAAATAACTCTAATATCTCCCACTGCACTTGCAGACACTAACGTTCTGTTGCCCAAGCGCATCTTTATTCAGCCTTCTCTTTTCTTGGAACCCCTGCAAGGAATTACAAACATGATTAGTGGCTCCAGAGTCTATGATCCAAGAATCTGTAGAATCTGCCAGAAAACATGTTTCAAGATAATTAATATTACTTTCTTCCTTCTTATTCTGGGACTTTGGGCAATTTCTTTTCCAATGTCCCTTTTCACCACAAAAGAAGCATTTCCCTTTGATCTTGGTTACTTTCTTGGTTTCCTTCTTGGTAGGCCCAAGTTGCTTTTTCTTCTGTTGTTTCTTGACCTTCTGACGGGTCTTAACAGTAGCAACTTTACCAACCGAATGAATCTCTTAACGTTTGTTTTTCACAAGGATCTTTTTAGCGCTTTGAATATCTTGCATCAGGCCTTGCAAGGTGTATTCCTTATTGTTCAAGGTGTAGTCCAACTTGAACTAATCAAAGGAATCCGATAGTGAGTTAACAATCATGTCAATTTTCGTCTCACAATCTATCTCAACACCATTAAGTTCTGCAACATTGAGATCTGCTATGACTTTCATCTTGTGATCTTTCACAGCCTGTCCAGGTTTCATCCTAAGATTCATAAAAGCAGTCACTGTCTCTCTCTTAGTTGACCTAGACCTCATAGCAAACATCTCTTCCAGAGACATCATTATATCAGCAGCAGACTCCATTCCTTCATGCTGCTGTTGCAACACGTCGGAGATAGTGGCCATAATGTAACATTTGGCCATATCATCTGAAGTCTTCCATTGCTCATACTCTTCTCTTTGCAAAATATTAGATTCATTATTAGGAATGAGTGGTTTAGAAGTAGTCAGAACAAACTTATGCTTTTCACTTTGCAGCAACAACCCAATTTTCCTTTTCCATGTGACATAATTATCTTCCGTTAAAATGTTATCTTTCAGGATGTTCATAAGTGATGAAGTCATGATTTTTGAATAAAACAAAATTATATATGAGCAAATAATCATGATAAAACACTTTTTAAATATTTATCTTGAATTAAATAAATAATTCAATCATAAGAATTCAACGCTGATCCAACGCCCATAAACGTTACGTTTCCTCTAGGTGTACGTAGCATTTACCAGTTGGACTAGGTCCCACCTAATTGTTAACATAACAACCAGCGTTTTCAATTTTAGTCTTGCAATTTTATTAACAAAAACTCTCGGGAGGATATTAATAAAATCACATTGACTGTGTTACCAAGATATCGACCCTCAATTTTCTCTCTCGAAAATCCCTCCTCTGGGATGAGATTTCGTTTAAGTCAATTGTCTAGTCTATCCTTGTAAGGAAGTATTTTACTAAATTCCATTTATGGACGCCCCTCGGGGGGATTACCAATAAATAATAAAGCTCAATTAACCTTGGAGGCCATAGGTGTTCTAACATACCTTCTCCCACTCAATTATTTAAGGCATGTGATTAAATTCCATAGAATGATTTTACCAAGTTATCTAGATGCCAATTAGATACCTAAATCATTCAATGCATGTTCATACCAAAAGAGATATATGAGTGGCACTCTTATTTTATATGACATGTTATCATACAACAACAAATATTGTAATATTTACGGAAATATAAATAGCTACAATTTTGGTCCATCCTAGAAAAGCAAGTAAATTACATTTGTTTGGAATACAAAATATTCTTTCTTGGCGAACAAGTCTTCAAGCGGCCATCATCCACTTCCTCATCCCTCGGCTGCCACCTTTGGGCGTGCACACCCCTTGGGTCCATAAAGGGCCACCATGCGCAACCTATTATGCCCAAAGGACTGTCATGCACAGCCCATGACATATAAGTGGCTGCCGTGCGCAGCCCATGCACCTAACAAGCGCAGCTACGCGCTAACGTGCACGCACGCTTGTTGCCATGGTGCGCACGGTACCAAGCTTGTTCTGATTGCTTCCTCTTCCGTATCTAATTCTTCAACTCTTCGAATCTTCGAAACTTGAATGTATTACAACAGATTTTACACAATAAATTACTGCAGTATTTTTTTTAATTCACTGCAGTAATTTTTACACAAGAAAAACTGCACTATTTTATACAAAAAAACTACAGTATTTTTTAATACAATAAAAAAATAGAGAATCTAGGAACTATCAAGAAGGAACTTATGACGATAATAGGCTACCCTTCTTGTTACAATTCCAAAACAAAAATACATTGAAATTCTAAGACCAAAATCGAGCAATAACAATTCACTTTATAATAACATATATAAATCCATACATGACACATGTAATTATATATGCGAATACCTAGAGTGCCATCTCTTTCTAAAACATGCATAATCACAATAAAAAGAAATAGATTCACGTATATATACGTTAATTAATTAAAGGGTACAACCGGACTCTGATACCAATTGTAGGGAAAATTACGAAAATGCAGCGGAAGAGTGACTAAAAATGAATTTAGTATAGTTTAAAATTTTTCCAATACTTGAACCTTGACCCTTTAATTAATTAAACATGCATATATTCAAAAGATATCATACCTCTTGTCGCGTGATCCGATTGACTTAACGTCGATGGTAATCCGTAAGATCTTCCAATCCAATCACGAACGTGAATCACCTAGGAGCGTGGTCTCCCTATTCTTTGAATTGCGTACCTGAGAATGGAAAAACGAAATCTTCTTTCTTGATCGTTAATCACACAAACTCCAAGAGCCTAGAAAGATCGTTCCGGTTACTTTTGAATTCACAGTCGTTATGATTGAAACTCGCGTGAACCTAAATCGAAAGTGTGCACACAACCTTTTTATGTAAAGGCTTGCAAGTGCACTATCGAATTTAGAACTATCTTTCTCTCTTCCTCTTGGCCGAATTTTCACTATGTTCTAGAGTCGGAATTTTTTTTATTCAAATGCAAGATAATAAAAAATTCTTTCTCTAAAAAAAAACTTTTTTTTCTTCCTATCCATATTAATTCTGAAATTAATAATATATATATAGGTATACAAATCCTTTCCTAAAGAGGATTTACTTGGTGGGCAAGAATCCTATCTCTAGGTGGATTTACTTGGTGACAAAGAATCCTTTTTCAAAAAAAAAGATTTCTTTTCCACACCAAGACTCCTAATCCAACTCAAATAGTGCATTTCTGATTATATTAAAGACTTCCTTATTTGATTAGATAAATAAATCTTTATTTATCTACTTACCAAATTAAGTCTTTTATATTTATTATACTACTATAATAGTATACTACTAAGAAACATAATTCCTAGTCAGAAAAAGATTTTGATTTTTAATTAAATAATTAATTAATCAATTAATTAATTTCCATTTAATCAAACAATAAAATAAAATAATATTTTAGGCTATTATTATAGCCTTGCTGCCCACACACAAAAAATATGGGCCAAATATTATTTTCTTATTTTATTTAATCCATTCAGGCTTTAAATAAAAACCCATATGTGAACCAAACCCATTCTTACTAAAGAAACAAGCACACATGCCTCTCATTAATATATTAATATAATTTGAGCAGTCCATTAAATAAATAATGTGCAAATTATATTCTTAATATATTAAATACAATTCTAGATGGACCCATAAATTAGTCCGGTAGAATGTATAGATCCTGAGGAATATACGCCAGTCACACTTGATGATTTTTCTATTGGGGAAGACGCATCAGATGAGTTAGAATTTAATGATGTCATTGAAGGAAGCGATGAATGGAGTCAATGGAGAGATGATCTAGCTGACGAGATGTTTGACTCTTGGATGTCAAGGAGAACTTGAGAGATTTCTGTTGAACTTGACCGATTTATGTTGTTGTTTATTATTATTATTATTATTATTATTATTATTATTATTATTATTATTATTATTATTATTATTATTGAGTTTGAGAGATTTATGTTTTTTTTTGTTATTATTGAACTTGAGAGATTTAAGTTATTTTTTTTCGTTATTATTGAACTTGAGAGATTTATGTTTTTTTTATGTTATTGTTGAATTTTTGTATTGTCTATTGAACTTGAACTTGAGAGATTTATGTTTTATTTTATGTTATTGTTGAATTTTTGTATTGTCTATTGAACTTGAACTTGAGAGATTTATGTTTTATTTTATGTTATTGTTGAATTTTTGTATTGTCCATTGGTCTAAACTTTATTAAATGATAGGAAAATTCGATATGTCTAATAGACGTAATTGGAAACTTGAAGAATGGGATGTAATGATTAGCATCTTCGAAGGAATTGTTGTTGATGGTGGTAGATGTGATACTGGTAGTTTTAGGCCCGGTACCTATGAGCATGTTACATCAAAGATGTGTGAAAAATTGAAAATATTACCATAAAGGCAAAATATGTGCAAAACAAAATGAAACGAATGAAAGATAAATATTCAGTGGCCTATGATATGCTCAACACAAGTGGGTTTGGTTGGGATGACACTTACAAATGTGTGACTATCGGCGGTCCTGAAATCCTAGAGGAATACTTGAAGGTTATATAAATTCTCTTTATATATGTAATCAATTAATAGTTTTATTGTTATAACACACACACATATATTATAGTTTTAATGTTTTAACATATATTTGTTTGTTGTGATAGAAACATCCCAATAAGAATTATACAGCTAATAGACCATTCCCACACTATGAACGACCGGCAGTGGTGTTTGGGAAAGATCGAGCAACAAGTAGTATGGCTGCATACGTAGCAGATGCTTTAGATCACATGGGACTGGAAAATGAAGAGTCAGACGCATATGGTTTCACTCAGCCTTTGTCTACTCCCTCAAATGTTGTCTCTGCTTTCTCTTAGCCAAATACAAAACAAACCTCAAAGCGGAAAAGAAAGAGGAAAGTCAATTCAATAGCAGCAGATATCACCAGTGTCATTGAAAAAAGCATGGAAAGAGCATCTGCGGATATTGCTAAGTTGGCTTAGGCTATTACGGGAGGGGATGCAATGACTCGTTTAGGTGTTGAGCTAGAGGGTATGGGTCTTGATCGTATGTAAGTGATACGAGTTATGATGTATTTTGGAAATAAGCCAAATCAGTTGCGCATTTGGAATGGCTTGAATGACTCATACAAACCAGATTTTGTGAAGACAATTCTGGAGGAGTAAACACTTTTATATATGCTTTTGTGAACATGTTTGAAACACATATTTTGTTAGAATTGTGAACATGTCAGTGTCATGGATTATATGTTATTGGGCTATGAACTAAAATCTTTATTTTCAATAGATGGGATGTTTGTGTTGTTGATGAGTTGCCAGATTTTATTTCTAATTCCATGCTAATTAATCAGCTATTTATCAATCTATAATAAATGTGTTTTTTTCCTTGATGTTAATTACAACATTAATGATCCAACATTTGATGAGTATTTGAGCAATGTAATTAAGCTAGCATGTTGTTTTGCATTGCATTCCTTATAGATTATATAGAAATTATTTAGAGGGCACTATTGAATCTTTTCCATGAAATTGACTTGGAAATGACCAAGGATGAAATTGTAAAAAATAGGAAACTGCAAACAATAATCCTGTAAAATTATTAATTAAGATTATTGTTCAATCACAATATTATAATTTTTATTAAATATAATATATAAATACATTTATTTAATAAAATCATATAAATATTAACCTGTCCTGTCCCATTTGTCATTATTATATGGTAACAAACATTAGACAGAACAATATGGGCACTTTGATCATTTTAACCTCTTGTTCTATTATGTCTCAACCATACCAAACACATAACAATATAGTTAACAATTCTGTCCCAGACATTCCAAACACAATATGGAACAACTGTCCTATCATGTCATGTCATGTCTCATCCAGGTGCCAAACACACCCCTTATGATTACTAAAAGTAAAAATGGTATCTCTAAGCCAAAAATGTATGCTAATTGTTATCTAGCAAATTCTGAGCCAAAATCCGTCAAAGATGCTTTGCATGACCCTAAATGGCTATATGCTATGAAAGAGAAATTTCATGCGTTACAAGCAAACAAGACTTGGACACTAGTGCCTTTTAGTTCTGATATGAATGTGGTAGGTAGTAAATGGGTTTTTAAGATCAAATACAAGCAAGATGGAAGCTTGTTAAAGCACAAAGCCAGGTTGGTGGCAAATGGTTTCCATCAAACCCCTGGTCTCGATTTTTTGGATACCTTTAGTCCGGTTGTGAAGGCGTCGACAATAAGAGTAATCATTTCCATTGCAGCAGCGTACAATTGACCTATTGAACAAATAGACATCAATAATGCTTTCCTAAATGGAGACTTAAATGAGCTGGTTTACATGACTCAACCGGAAGGTTTTGTGGACAGCTCAAAACCTCATCATGTATGCAAGCTAAACAAATCACTTTATGGCCTGAAGCAGGCTCCTTGGAACTGGTTTCATAAGCTTCGTACAACACTCTTGTCTTGGGGTTTCAAAAATTCAACATCTGATTCCTCTCTATTTCTCAAGTTCACAAGTGCTGATTCGATGTTCTTATTGGTGTACGTTGATGACATATTGATTACTGGAAGTAACAAGATTCTTGTTAACAATCTTATAGCCACATTACATCAGTCCTTTGCTTTGAAAACACTTAGACAAGTAAGCTACTTTCTAGGATTTGAGGCATTCAAAGATTCTACAGGATTGTATCTAACATAGTCCAAGTATATCTGGGATTTACTAAAAAAGACAAACATGTCTGATTCCAAGTCTTGTGACACTCCAATTGCAGCTGGAACCAAGCTTTCTTTGTCAGATGGAATTGCCTTCTCTGATCCGACACTTTATCGAAGCACAATTGGTGCACTTCAGTACCTTACAAATACAAGGCCTGATATCTCATTTGTGGTGCACAAACTAAGCCAGTTCTTAGTTGCTCCCACCTTGGTTCATTGGCAGGCATGTAAAAGAGTCCTTCGATATTTAAAAGGGACTCCTAACCTTGGTCTTCGCTTCCAAACTGCGTCAAAGCTCTCACTTGAAGCCTTTTCGGATGCCGATCGGGCCAGTTGTATCGATGACAGGCGTTCAACGAGTGGAAATTGTGTTCTTCTTGGTGGAAATTTAATTTTGTAGAGTTCTCGTAAGCAGCGTGTTGTAGCTTGATCTAGCACGGAGGCTGAATATCGCTCAATGGCCCAGGTGACCACATATGTTCTTTGGCTATGTTCGTTGCTCACAGAACTTCATCTTCCTATTTCAGCTTGTCCGATTGTCTGGTGTGACAACATAAGTGCAAATTCATTGTCTCAGAATCCTGTTTTTCATCAACGTACCAAGCATATTGATATAGACACTCACTTTATTAGTGAGAAGGTCTCATCTGGTGAGATTAACACTCATTATGTGCCAACTCAACATCAGATAGCTGATATCTTTACAATATGGTTCACCTCGTGATCTGTTTCAGTTCCTCTGTTCCAAACTGAATCTTATGAATTCTCCTCAGCTCAGTTTGAGGGGGGATGATAAGGTTACTGAGATACAAAAGTCTCCAGCAAGCTTGTTGAGCATAGTGTTTGATTCAAGAAGAACAAAGCATGGTTCTGGTCAAAGCTTCAAGTTGGTTAAATAACAGTTTAGATAAGTTAACCGTGGTTAGTTAAGTTGACTATAGTTAGATTTTATATTAACTATGATTAAGAATAACAGAATGAATGCTGAGCTGAAAAAGTTAGTTAGATTCTTGTATATATAACCAGGTCACATGTATTGTATTTCAGAGATAACAAAATATAGAAAGATAAGATATTCTTCTGAGGGTGCTCCATTAATGGAGTTTCACAAAGCTTAAATCTTCTTAGCTTTTACTTTACTTTTCACTTAAACCTTTTATCAAACACCATAGCTGCGTTTTCAAGCCCATCACATCCCATGAAGTTGTGGGTTTAAGTCATACCATTCCCTCATTTTGAGTAACAGTTCAATATATATAAAAGGGTAGTGTTAATCTGTGCCCTTAAAGTTAATAACTAAAAAATATATATATATAATTAGGGGTGAATTCATAAATAGCCAAAAAATTTCTTGGTTTATTATTTTTATTGTTTTTACCACTTTTGGACAAAATTACCCCTAAATTTGAAAACTGAAAAAAATAAAAACTCAAACCGTTCAGTTGTTTTGTTTTGTTAGGGTTAAGTTAAATTAGGAAAAACAAAAGAAGAGAGAGAGAGAGAGAGAGAGAGAGAGAGGAAGAGAAAAGAGAAACAAAAACGATCAGTTCGACGCACATCTTGCCGTTACCGCCGCTCTCGTTGAATCCGCCAGACCTCTCATCGTCGCTGCACCTCTCGCTGAATCCGTTGCTCTAGGTCATTGAATCCACCGTCTTCAGCTACTGTCCAACGCTGCTGCTGCCCTCGTTCATCGAAGCTGCTGCTTTTGGTCGTCGGTGCCGTCACCGTCACCCTCACTCGTCGATGATCAAATCTGGTTAGTTTCATGGAAGTTTAATCCCCTGTTTTTCAATCAAAGGTAGCCCCAATAATTACATGGCTTTAATCCCCTGCTCTTGGGTTTGTGTTTTTCTCTTGTGAATCCTTGGTTTGTGATCGTCCTTAATTTTTTAAATAAACTTGATTGGTAAAGCAATTGGGAGAAATTTATTCAAAGATAGAGATTACATAGAGAGTGAAGAAAAGTAGATAGATTACATGATGATTTTAATCTTCACAAATGCAGTTACTTAGATGTGTGTATATATATATATATATATATAAATATTTTAGTGGATTCAATATTGTTGTGTTTGAAGATTCTGATTTACTTATTAATTGCATTATGCAGTTTCTGCCCTGAAGGTGTTGTATAACAGCTTAAATTCTCTTTCACATTTGAAGGGATAGAAATCAAGTAGTGGTGATCTTTGTGGTGATTCCTGGAAAGGCTATGAATGTTTGATACATATAAAATGTGCTGCAAGCAGAGAACACAAGACTATGAATGTTTGATATAAATCACTTTGTTTTATACTTGAATTAGTTTTAAATACATATGGCTTCTCTTGTATTGGATATTTGTAGACTGTAGAGATGTATATAGAGAGGGTTTTATGAGACCGATTGTGGAGATAGCCAATAAGTCAACTGTTATGCCAACATTGCCTTGCTTGATTGCCAACAATTGACTTATATAAGTATTTTGTTTTTATGATGTTGATACATGTAAAATTGAATTGCAAGAAACCTTGTTAGGAAATGGCGAAAATTTGACAGCACACTAATTTAGAATTGTGTTTGATTTTGGTTTTTAGGACGAGATTATAGTGAATTTGTGGCGATGATACAAAAGGCATGGACGAATTGGGTAAGAAGGATCAACAGAAGAGAAGTTTTAGTATTTTATTCATGGAGCTGACATTAATTATAGTAGGGCCTCAATTTTTTGGTTATATATCTTTTCATGATTTCGATATAAATTGGCAATGTGCTTGTTGAATTTAATTTATTCCATTTTCCCACTTCTAGGAATGCTTCTAAATCTGAACTGGTTCACTGTAATAATGTATATACACATTGTAGTATATGATTATGTGAAGAAGAAAATTATCATTGTTTGTGTATATCTTCTTCTCCCTTTATGACTCATTAGTTCAATGTGATGTATTATGAAGTAATTTTATTTTTTTTTGTAATAATTCGGATTAAAGAAGTGATTTGATTTGGTGAATGGTGAAGAGACATCAAAAGCAAAGTGAGTTTTGTATATAAATTTCAATATAAATGACATGTAACTTTTATCCGACACTGGCATGTAATACTACTGGAATTTTATTTTGAATTTAGTGTCTTTCAAATATGGAAATCAATATGAACTGACATGTAACTTCAGAATCAATTGGCATGTAACTTCAGAACTAACTAACCTCATGATTGCAATAGTAACTGGCATATAACTTCAAATTGCACTGACATGTAACTTCAAATTGAACTGTCATGTAACTTCAAATTGAACTAACATGAAACTTCTAGCATGTAACAATACTGGAATTTGTTTTGGGTAAAAGTGTTTTTCAACTGTGAAAATGAATTATAACTGGCATGTAACTTCAAATTGTACTGGCATGTAACTTCAAATTGAACTAGCATGTAACAATACTGGAATTTGTTTTGGGTACAAGTGTTTTTCAACTATGAAAATGAATTATAACTGGCATGTAACTTCAAATTTAACTAGTATGTAACTTCTGGCATGTAACACCACTGAAATTTTGTTTTCAAATCAGTCTTCCAAATATGGTAATTAAATGAACTGGCATGTAACTTTATTATTAACTGACATGTAACTTCATTACCAACTGGCATGTAACTTCTAGCATGTAAAACCACTGATTTTTTTTTCAAATCAGTCTTCCAAATATGGTAATTAAATGAACTGGCATGTAACTTTGTTATTAACTGGCATGTAATTCCATTACCAATTGACATATAACTTCTAGCATGTAACTTCATTTTCAACTGGCATGTAACTTGAAATTGAACTGGCATGTAACTTCTGGCATGTAATAATACCGGAATTTCAATTTGTTTTGGCATCCGTGTATTTCATCTGTGGAAGTCAATACAAACTGGCATGTAACTTCATTTTCAAGTAGCATATAACTTAAAATTTAACTGGCATGTAACTTTTTGCATGAAACAATAACTAGCATGTAACTTCGTAAATAATTGGCATGTAACTTCAGAAATAACTGGCATGTAACTTAAAAAATAATTGGCATGTAACTTTTAAACCGACACTGGCCTGTAACTTTCAATTTAACTGGCATGTAACTTGAAATAAAACTAGCATGCAACTTTGAACCCAATTGACATGTAACTTAGGAATTGATTGGCATGTAACTTTCAATTTAACTGGCATGTAACTTGAAAACTAGCATGCAACATTGAACCCAATTGACATGTAACTTGAGAATTAATTGGCATGTAACTTGAAATAAAACTAGCATGCAACTTTGAACCCAATTGACATGCAACTTGGGAATTAATTTGCATGTAACTTTTAATTTAACTGGCATGTGACTTGAAATAAAACTAGCAGACAACTTTGAACCCAATTGATATGTAACTTAGGAATTGATTGGCATGTAACTTTCAATTTAACTGGCATGTAACCAAATTACACACCAATTGACTTTCCAAATTGCATCTATATGGTGTAATCACATAGAACTTCAATATATGGTATAAATTACTCAAAATTACATTATATACACTTGAGTGTGTATGGTGTAATAAATTACTTAATATTACATTATATATATGTTTGTAGGCCTGCACAAGTTAACAATAATAAGTTCTTGTGAATCATATATCCCTCCTTAGTCATCTCAATCCGCTTTTCAAACTTGTAAATTGTTGCTCATTGCCCATGATCATAAGAGGATCTGCACGGTAATAAAAACCCAGGACTTAGTAGGAGATCACGAAACCAGTATAAGCATAATAATTCGGATGTATAACACTAATAGCCTTTACAATTATCAAGTATAATCGAAAGTAAGATGTCATATACGTGATTAAGAAAACAAATTAAAACTAGAGATATATGTTTAAGCAGTCTCTCAACTATGGTAACACATGGCAATTATTGATAGATTTTCTAGAAATTGAAAATGCAATCTTGCAACCTGTTCTGATAACAAAAACATGAATCCTAGAAAACTACATACCAGTATCATCTCAAGGGACTTTGTGAGGCCAACAAGACGTGGAAGCCATTGTGTTCGTGTGCCAATTCAGAACCATGGAAGAGCGAATTGTGAGGGAAACCAATGATTGTAAAGCATCATTTTAAAAATCCCAACATTTAATATTCAACATGACATGATTATAGTGCACATGATAACATGGAAAAAGGACTTAGGTAACTGCTTAATAGAATCTCAATAAGAGTCTTGCAGATTGTACATCAATTGTTGTTTAGTCTGGTTTTGATCTGGATAGAAACGACATTAAAACTACCATCCAGACATGCATCTAAACTTCAACCTCAAACAAGATTAGAGTATCTGAAGAACATCATTTATCATTATATAGATACTCTTAATCCACTACTCAAACAAGGTCTCGAACATGTTAACAAAGTTTCACAAAAGCATATTCCAATTATTCACTTCAAAGAGTCTTACAAGAGTAAATAAGATAGTGTTTAACAATACTTCATACACTATAAGATAAACATTGTGCCTGATCAATACACACCGGCCCAGGTATGTGCATGTAGATACATATATCCAGTAGCCTTTGGCTTACATGGATGACATTGAAAGGTTTATGATGTCTAGAATCGTTTATGAAAGGTTTATGACATTGAAAGGTTTTCAACCAAACAATCAAACAGTGAAATTACTCCACTAAATCGTATATACCGAACTCTAGATTAGGGAAAGTGAGTCATTCAAATCACATGCAAGAATACATCCACTAAAATATGCATTTATATGAATATCCACTAAAAAAACTAATTTATACTTTCTCAACATCAAATACATCAAAAACTATAACTACAAAATTCAAAGCAAAATGAAGCTAAAGAACACAATGTAAAACATCAAACAAAAATCATACACAGATATTCACTAAATTTACTTAAATTCAAGTCCCTAATTACATATTTTTCATTATTATAGCTTCAAATAGCTCAAACTATATCAAATCAACATAAAACATTTTAATTGACAATCGAAACTTAAAAAAGATAATTAAAAATTTGTAAGCTTAAAGTCCGTAACAAATGGATGTAATGTCACCTTCTTCATTGTATCTTTAACCAGAGGCATAAAGCATCATGATTTTAGTCTCATAAACATTATACATCATCCTCAGATACAATTTTCTATCATTAATCAAAGTAAACTTTATAAACCACCCAAAATCAAACAATAACTAACTGATTATCGAACAAAACAGCTAATTTCGCTAAAAAAAATAGGCTACTAAGTTCACTTTCCTAGAGGAGAAAATAACAGAGATAGGAAAATTAAACAAAAATCCCAAAATATCAGCTATAACGACACCAATGTCAATAAGAGAAGCAGCACAGCCTTCGCATCTGTTCCAGCAATTTGAATGCGCCCAAATAGAAATCGAATCAAATCCAACACGAAAATATAATTTTTTTTAAAGAAAATCTATTTATTTTCTTAATGATAATAATGATTAATTGTTGTATTTTGTAAAAAATCACCTGAAAATGGAAAATCTTACGCAGTGTTGTTGTTTGAACACATAATCGGTCGCAATGTTGGCGGGCTTGAACGGTCGCTCCAAGCGGCATCGTCGGCGAGAGAAAAATGGCCAAGGCAAGGGCATGGTGTATATGGGCTTGGGAGGACGGTCGCTGCAGATCCAGCGCTCTCTCTTTAGCTATATACAAGTTCAACAATTCCATAAAAATGAGCTAAAATTTCTTAATTTGAAGATAAACTGATTTCACTATAGTATAATCAATTAAAAATTGATAGTTAAAAACAATAAACCAATAAAGGTTTTGATCATTTCTTGCAATTTCCTCACAAAATTAATTATATTTATTGTCTTAATCAATACAATAAATATATATTTGTAATATATGTTTTCCTTTTTTTTTCTAAACTTTTAGAACACTACCCTATATAAAATTAGTAAGAGTGAACAATTTGACCATTGTGAAAAATACAGAGAGTAGTTTGATCAAAAATGAAACCATTTAGAATTACGAATTAGATCAAGAGGGAGCAGATTTGGATCGTGTGAAATCGATTTTGGATCGGACTGTTGACTACTACTATATCGGTTCGGTTCTATTTTGGGCCCAACCCGGCCCATGGAATTGACAAGCTTGGATATTTTGATCAAAATCAGCCTCTGCTCGCCGTTGATTTTGCATACCTACAAAAATTCTAACACTCCCTCCACAACCATCTTCGATGTTTCCTATGATTGAAAACCTTAGAACAGTCTAGGCAAGTATGTCAGTGTGGTTTTCACATTTCTCTAGTGGTAGTGGATCGCCTCTCACTACCCGTAGCTTCCCGGTTAGTTTGTATACTTGTTACTGTTTTGTTCTTATCAGCTCTAGACTTTGTTAACTGAAATGGGTTTGTTTGGTTTCTTGGAAATTGCTACGAAAGTAGAAGAAAGTTCAGATTTTTAGTTTATCAACTGTATTATATTATCAATTCTAGACTTTGTTACATGAAGTAGGCTGTTTGGTTTCTTGGCAAATGGTGGAAAGTTACGATTTTTAGTTATGATCAGTTCTAGACTTCGTAAAATGAATGAAGTGGGCAGTTTCGTTTGTTGGAAAATGGTAGGAAAGTGGAAGAAAATCATGTTCTCTAAGCTGCAATTTTTTATAATACTTGATTCGTACCAATACTTGTATTGCATATACTACTGTTCACATATTGTGTTGTAATGACTAATGACTAAGATTGAGTCATGACTAAGATTGTAAAGGATCATGGAAAAATGTTGCAAGAAATTTATAGTTGATGGAGAAACTATTAGATGCCTACATAAGATTACTATCATTTATAGATTGAGAGTGTCATTACCGATAATTTTGTATGAGAAATTTGTGCAACTCTTACTATACATTTTTGGACTATGGATTTTCAATATTTGGCATTTACATTTTTTACAAATGGGCTCAAGTATCACAAATTTAGTGGAATGATTTTTTTTTTTTTTTGTATGTAGGTTGCAGCAAACAGCATTCACACTGTGTCAAATGGTCGTTTTGTGCTCTATGGAGCTACGAGTACTTGCCGAAGGTTTCGTGGCTTGAAGTATTGGTTAACTGAGAGCCTAAACCTTAGGCATTGGAATAGAAAGTGTGGACCGGTAGACGAGTTGAAGATTATAAGGAATCAAGATAAAGACAGGTCAAGTTTATCAAATGAAGGACAGGATTCTGAAGGAGTTTCAACAATACATGTCTCTAATGGTTCGTATTTACAATGTTTTGTTGAGTATTTTTATTATAATCAGTGCTTTGTCTATCCGTGTAGATTGATTCTTGTTATATATTTTGTAATCCTTCTAACTTGGGAAGGAATGTATAGGAAGTTTTTCTCAAATACTGAGATTCGAAACTAATGAGGCTTTACATTGTGAAATCTACAGATTCCACTGAAGAAACGAGGAGAACAACTTCACATATACAGACACATCCCTTGAAATTTTCTGTTGAGGGTGGTAGAGCACCATCACTTTGTATTGCTGTTATAGGAGCTACCGGTGAGCTGGCACGAACGAAGATTTTTCCAGCATTATTTGCTCTGTATTATAGTGGCTTTCTTCCTGAGGTAGGACCGCACAGATTTCTTTGCTTAGTAGGCTTTTCAACACTTTGCCAAGAATTGTTTTTGCTAGTCTTTCTTTCTTCTGCAAGTATTTTTTTTCTTTCTTTCTATTCTTCATACTAATTGTGTGGTTATTGGCATCTCTCTTTATTCAACATGCTCCTAGTATTAAATGGAAAAACTAGATACCTCAATAAATTAAATGAAAGACATTGCTTTTCCACGCATTTGATTAGCATAGCATAGCATCGAAACATGTTCCTAACATATTTATGAATTTTCTTTTCTTTTCTTGATTTTACCATTCCCATGGCTGCAGAATCTAGGAATCTTTGGTTATTCAAGAAAGGATTCGACCGATGAAGACCTGAGATCCATTATAGCTTCAACTTTGACTTGTCGTATTGATCATCAGTATGCTTCTTCTATACCCACGCAATTTTTTTCCCGCTGTTAAGGTTTTTTTGTTTCGAATCCTTGGGTTCTTGAATTAAACACACCTAAAATTTTCGAATGTGCACACAATGCTGGAAGCGGCCGGCTCAATTATTATTCATGCATGACAGTTCTTGACCTGCCGCTGATAAAGTTTCATATACATATGATTTGGAGGATATTTTTGGGCACCTTCATCCAAAGTCTTAAAATTAGAAATGAAAGTAGGAAGGTAGTTTTATCAACTTATTGGAATTACTAATGGTCCATATGTGGGATAACTCTGTTACCGTAAGAAACGTGACATCCATTAATTGCTTGTGGTAGAGGCTTTGCATTAACTTAGCACTAAAATGTGCAGAATGTGTTAAGCTGAAAGAGTTGCAATCAAGGCAATGCTCGAGATAAATTCTTAAAAGTTATTTTGAGTGTTGGAGATAAGAATAGGAGTCTTGACATCATCGGGGGTATTGGCTAGTTCAACCAGTAAAATCTTGTATGGTCAAGTATGCGGTTTTGGGTCTGAAACTTGCTCACACTGGTGCAGGGAAGAGGTTTGCTTTCTATCTGGGTCAGGGGGTAAAAGAAAAGAAAAGAAAAGAGAGAGAGAGAGAGAGAGAGAGAGATTTTGCATATTACAGTATTCATTTTGATTACAGCACCTTTTTTCAGAGAAAACTGTGGGGACAAAATGGATGCCTTTCTTAGTATAGAGAGAGAGAGAGAGAGAGAGAGAGAGAGAGAGAGAGATGTTGTTTATTACAGTATTCATTTTGATTACAACACCTTTTTTCAGGGAAAACTGTGGGGACAAAATGGATGCCTTTCTGAGTAGAACATACTACATTAATGGAGGTTATGACAACAGGGAAGGGATGATAAAGCTCAATGCTTTGATGGAGCATATTGAGGTATGGTTTAAATAAATCATGTTTCGGTACCAAATACAAAATTCTATGAAATAATTATTTAAAAAAAAAACTAAAATAATGAAGATAGTTTGTAATATTTCTATAGATTTAAAATTGCATCCATCTTACACTATTTATGATTTTTTTTTTATACATTTCTAATATTGAATTTTATGCAATTTTTAGTAACCTGTGCTTATAATTTTGATAAGAATAACCAAAGATTACTTTCTCTGCCGTCACTCTCGTGTATTAAATTTTCAGATTTTGCGAATAAACATATTGATAATATATTATTAAAATCTCACATATATACTTCCGTATTCAACTCCCAGACTTTCTTTCTTTTGGTATAATTGTCTAATTCATGGTTTAAAAAAGTTAACCATTCTTCTCTTAGTTCTTTCTGCACATTCCCTGATTTTCAGAAAAGAATTTAAATTTTTTTCTTAACTGTTATAGTTAACAAAGAGTAAAAATCATTATGATTTACAAGTTATGTGCACAAGCACATTGTCAATATGCAACTAGTTTTACAAAAGAAATCCGTTTTTTTGGTTGTTGCACATGTGAGCTCTTATGTTATTTTCCAATATTCAAGATGAATGTTTTTGATTATTAATTGTGTAGCAGCTTACCTACCTCAGGCGGGTTCTGATGCAAACAGAATATTTTACCTAGCTGTGCCACAAGAAGCACTTCTAGATGTCACATTCTCTCTTGCTGATAATGCCCAGACTGAGAAGGGATGGAATCGTATAATAATTGAGAAACCTTTTGGGTTTGATGCACTTTCATCTAATAAGCTGACAAAGGCCCTGCTTTCTAAGTTCGATGAGCATCAGCTATACAGGTGATGATGCACATTATTTATACTATTTCATTTACATACATATTTATACATGTGAATAAATATAATGTAACTCTTTCATTTCTTATAATTTTGACAGGATAGATCATCTTTTAGGGAGGAATCTCATTGAGAACCTCACAGTATTAAGGTTCTCTAATCTAATCTTTGAGCCATTGTGGAGCCGGACATATATACGCAGTGTACAGGTAATTTTTTTATTTTTAAATGGATTGACACTCCCATCCGTGTTCTAGACCATACCGCATATTTACTGCTTCTTAAATGAGTTTGCAGATCAATTTGTCAGAAGACTTGGTTGTGCAGACGGGAAGGTACTCAAAAATTAATCATTGATTGTTTTTTACATCATACTCATGTAATATATGATATCATGTTGTTGCTTTATTCATTCTTATGTGCAGGTATTTTGATGGTTATGGAATCATTCGTGACCTAGTACACAGTCATATACTCCAAACAATAGCACTGCTTGCCATGGAACAACCTGTAAGTCTCAATGGTGAAGATATTCGAAATGAAAAGGTAGCTGCCGTTTCTGCAAGGTAACGTGAGTTAATCGAAATTTCAGCGAATGTGATGGTGCTGACAAGAAGCTTCTTTGCAGGACAAGGTTTTAAGATCAATCTGTAAATTGGATCCCAGCAATGTCATTCTTGGTCAATATAAACCTACTTCTGGAGACAAGGTTGATGTTAAGTTGAACAGTCGGACCCCTACGTACTTTGCTGCTGCATTGTTCATTGACAATGCACGCTGGGATGGTGTGCCTTTCTTAATCAAAACTGGCATGGGACTCATCAAACACAGGTTAAATTGTTAAAACTGTCACAATATTGCTGTTTTACTATTATATTGTTGGGGTTGGCATGTGCGCCATTTTATAACATATATAACTAGTATTCATTACATTTTTGAGGGTCATCAGATTGACTGCACCAGTTGTCTATTTGATTATTTAGGGGTGTTACTGTATATGATGTTCCTGTCTGTAGGAGATAATGGTTCGGATTTGCTTAAGCCAGTATATGTTTTACAATATGCAAATTTCCTCATCAGCATCAACTATGTAATGCAGATCGGAGATATGTATACAGTTTCATCGTGTTCCAGGAAACCTTTATCGTGAACGTATTGGGCATAATATTGATCTTGCCACTAATGAGCTGATTTTACGCGATGCACCTGATGAGGCCATCCTAGTCAGAGTCAACAATAAGGTTCCAGGGCTAAGCTTACAGTTGGATGCTTCAGAACTTAATTTGCTCTATAAGGACAAGTAAGCACTTTGGTATTATAAAACTTCTTCCATTACGCCTAACATGTTTACACTGAGGCCATTTTAATCACCATTTCGATGTCCTTATGTGCTTTTTTTTGTGTATTCTTTAGGTATGATGTGGAGGTGCCTGATTCATATGAACATCTTCTTCTTGACGTTATTGATGGAGACAACCATCTCTTCATGAGAAGCGATGAGCTAACCGCTGCATGGAATATTATAACCCCGATTCTACAAGAGATAGACAAGAACAATATAACGCCAGAGCTCTATGAACTGGGAGGTAGAGGTCCTGTTGGAGCATATTATCTTTGGGCAAAACATGGGGTTCAATGGACCGAAGACTAGAATCACTTCCATGGACATGCATGTATTTGATGGCCGCAAACTGGTAATGTGCCAATCATTCTACTACCATGACTATAATAAACGATAGCTTTGTACATGTAAATCATGTCAAATATGGTTGTTCTCTCTGTTTTTTTTTTTCATTCTGGATTCCATTATCCTTTGCCTTCTAAGTTGTAGGATTTGTTGCTTGGCCATTTGATTTCTGCTATCCCTGATGAGTATCTTGGTTTGTGGTAGATAATGTCAGCTCATGAAGTTTGATGTGACCAACCAGAATAGCTATGGGGGGATTATGTCATATTTTAAAAACAAGTTTTGATTCCAAATCTTACATTAAAAAAAAAAATACATATTGACATGCTTTTGGCTTAAAAAATTTCATGTTCTTTATTTTCAAAGTTTCAGTTTGATGCCTTTTTTTCTCTCCCTCTAATCATTCATAGAATATAACGTATGTGTTAGCGATTCTAGCATGACTCTTTAGGATAATGATGTACTACTACTAGTACACATAATTGTGGTGGATACATAATTTGAACTCATAATCTTATTGATGTGGGTAATCTTATTGATGTGGGTGTGAAGAGCTTGTCATTCAGTCATTTTCAACTTTCCATCAAAGGATTTGGGTCCATAAGTGATATGATATAATGGGATTTTTTTTAGCACAAGTGCAGGGATATGTTCTTAGAAAAAAGGTTCAAAAACAAAAATGTCAAGGCTTCTTTTTGAATGGAGGAGTTGGACCAGGCCCACCTAAAAAGTTTGGATTTTGTGAAAGCTGGTGTGTAGTGGTTTTTTTTTGTTTCATCAATCAAGCAAAAATAAAGATGTTTTTTTATTTGCCCTTTACTTTTCTGTTGTTTGTTTTTTTAATATCCAACAACAATCATGTGAATTTGGGTCCCTCTTGAGTGTCCATTAATTTCATTTCTTGACTGTGGGTCATTTTCTAGTATGAATCATTAATGAGAAGACTTAAAAAAAAAAAATGTTTATGTAACAAAGTCTACTTAAGCCAAATGGGTCTGTTAATGTTAGAAGGTGGTGTCTTGTGTTATTGTCTCATATTTGTATCAATCCGAACTACGTAATTTAGTTGATTGTGTTAGAATTCATAACTCTAGCTTGTCGAATTTGCTTCGTTTTCATGTTTTAAAGACAGTACGTATTTAAAATTGTCATAGATGATGATCTTTTTCTATTATTAATGAGAAGACTTGGAAAAAGTTATGTAACAAAAGTCTATTTAAAGCCAAATGGGTCCTGTTAATGTTAGGGGTTGTTAGTCTTGTGTTTGTCAGTGGTGAAATTCACAACTTGTTTCAAAAATTATCATGAATTATATTTCTTTTAACTAGATTTTATATATATATATATATATATATATATATATGATGAGATGATGTTGGTTCGGTAGTAAATTATTCACACTTGTTCTATAAGGTTGCGGGTTCAAGTCCTCTATCTCTCTCTCCAAAAAAACTAGTTTTATATATATATATATATATTAAAACCCACTACTCTTGCCTCTTTAAATTTGTCGTCTATAATTGATTAGTTCGAGTATCAATTTTAATTGAATTGGACTAGAATTAATAATATTTATGTATTTATTTAATTTTTTTTAACAATTTTTCTCAATAAGATTCGTTTGACATATGTTTTGAATATAATTAAAATTACCCGTTAACATTAACATAATTCAAACCAAATTAAACGAATCAAATCATAAAAAGATATCAACATGAATCAATAATTGTATTTA
Source organism: Dipteronia sinensis (assembly GCA_033220585.1). Lineage (NCBI taxonomy): Eukaryota > Viridiplantae > Streptophyta > Magnoliopsida > Sapindales > Sapindaceae > Dipteronia > Dipteronia sinensis. The sequence continues at coordinate 24,076,094 of CM065636.1, forward strand.
ATTCAATCGATGTTATAGGCTACATGTCACATCATTGTTTCTAAAAACAAATACAATCAAATACAAAAGCAAACAAGCAATAGAATGTCTTAAGCTTTTAGCCGTCGGATTTTAGTACAAATTTTCCTATTATTCAAATGCCATCGAATCTTAACCTTTAGTAGCGGTTGGCTATTATTAAATAAATAAAAAAGTAATATAAAAGATATTAAAGTGCATTGTAATCACAACTTGAATTGGTCGTGTACCTCTAGTATTTACTAATAAATGTTCGAGTCTTAAAAAAAGAAAACAAGTGTGAGAAGGGCTCTCGCTCCTTAATCGAGAGATTATGTTATATATGCACCATACCCGTAATGTTTGATCTAGATAACATTGTGAGAGAATTATGATTCCTATTTAATATATTTTTTAATAAATTATTATAATATATGTAATATTTAATCGAGATAGATTCTGATAAAATTTTGATTTATATAAGATCTCTTCCTGATTGTAAAAGTAGCTATTGAAAGTTTTAATTGTACATTTAATGTTTGATCTAAATAGATATCCGTAAAATCCTAATTCGAGTGGATTTGAACCACACATACTTGTAAAATACGTATGATTGGATTTGAACCCTCACCACTTATGTAAAGGGGATGTGCACTAACAACTCTGATAAATGTTTCAGTCTTAATTTAGCATAAAGAAAACAAGTGCGAGAAGGGTCTCCCTCCTTCATTGTGAGACTAATTATTTAGAGTCTACATCGCACTTATAATGTTTGAACTAGACAAAATCACGAGAGAATCATGATTCCCATCTAATATCATATCTTAATAAAATACTATAAAACTTGTAATACATGATCTAGATAAATTCCGATAGAACTCTTCTGATTCATATAAGATCCCTTTCTGATTGTGAGAATAACTATTGAAAGTCTGAATCGCACTTTTAATATTCGATCTAAATAGATATTCGTCAAATCTTAATCCATACCTCCTAACATCGGCTCTTAAGATAAGAATGTACTTGTAAGGATTGATGTAAGATTTAAGATAAGGTTTCGAAAAAATCATGATCTATTCTTGATATTAGCACTAGAAAATAAATGAAAAATGAGCCAAAATGTCATAAGGGATGGCGTCACATGAGTTTGTTGGAAACATTACGTTATGGGCATGACGCCATCAAAATTATTCTCGGTACCCACCGGCCACCACCATCAACCATTCAACCTAACCCTCTTTTTATGACCCTTCTCAAATTACCATAATGTCCCCTCCTTTAAAAAAAAAAATTAATATTCATATGTAGTAATTATCTACTAGTTTAATAACCTTATCGGTAAATAGATACAATGTCTTCTGTGTGTTGACATAATAAAAGTTTGGCATGTATAAATTTATTTCCAAAAATATACAGGTAATGTTTTTCGTTTTCTGTTCTGTTTTATCAATTTTATTTAAAAATAATAAATTGATTTTAATATTTTTAGGATTTGTAAATACTTTTGGTAGTAAAAAAACTGTTTTATTGATTTTTTTAATATTATAATATATATTAGGTGAAATTGTTTTTGAAAACATATTTTTTGAAGTAAGAGTGAAAAGCATTTGTAATTAAATTAAATAGATATTATTATTAAAATAATTTAACAATGATTTTTGATTATTATCTTTTCCAAATAAAATTATAATAAAAATATATTTGTTTTTCTAATTTTAAGAGAAAAAATATAAGTGTATATATATTTGCTATTTTTCCATTTAGGTAAATATTAATGAATATTTTAGAGCTATTTTATCTCATTTTCATTATTTAACAATTTAAAAATTATTTGTATTAAAAAATTTGACAATTATTAATTAAACAGATTATTAACTAAACTAGTGGACCCATGAAAAAGAAGAAGCATGAGAGTATCTGCAAATCTCCAATGCAGCCAAGTATCGTGAAAAAATTACATACCAAATATGACAAACATATATTGTGTTTAAATATATCTATCTAAGAGCATCACCAATGTAAAAGTGATTTGTATTTCAATAATGGATGACATGCCAATAATATCAAAAGACTTGTTTTATATATGATATATAAAGCATACTTGATAGACAGCAAAATAAAAAATTTGTTAGACAGTTATATTATAGGTCAACTCAGCATTTATAGATAAATATAAAAAATTGTTAAAAATGTTGTTTGATTAAAATAAAAAATAAATATAATAATAAGATATATTATTAATAAATTAATATTTAAATAGGAGTATTGAAGACATATTTTTTTTTTACTATCTATCAAGTAGACTTTTATACCACATCGAAAGCAAGTCTTTTGAAATTGTTTACATGTCAAAAATTATTGAAATACTAACCACTTTTATATTAGAGAGGTGCTCTGATCATTAAAAACATCAAATGTTTTCATGGAGACAGTGTAGTTGTTTACTTGTTTTAGATGGTCCAATTGCTATTTTTTTAAGTAAATTTGTTTAATGTGCTATTAGTCTATTACACGTTAAATAATAAAATAATTTATAAAATTTTCCGTTTGGGAAAATATTAATGAATATTTTGGAGCTATTTTCATTGTTTTACAATTTGAAAATGTTTTTTTATTAAAAATATAACAATATTAATTAAACAAACTTTTAAAAAATATATTATTAATTAAACTAATGGACCTAGGAAAAAGAAGAAACCTAAACAGTGAAAACATCTTGACTAAGACAGTGTAGATGTTTTTGGCCGTGCAATTGCAAGTTAAGCAATAAAAGCATTTTCATTCAAACAAATTCCACTCACTTTACGGAACCGGTTTTCTTGTACTTTTCAACTCGAAAAACAAAATAGCTTAAAATTCGAGGTGTGCATGGGTTGGTTTGGATTCGGTTTAATGATATCCAAATCAAACAATTATTTAATTGAGTTATTTTTTTTACAATCCAATCCAAACCAATAATAAGGTAGAACCGAACCAAACCAATAAAAATCGGTTTAGTTTGACGGTTTAAGAAAATGATGATATTTTTTTTATTTGAACAAATATAATGATATCATTATAAGTAGTTAAACTCATTATCAATAGAATAAAGAATAATACTAAATTTAACCACAGTCCATAACAATAATAGTTTAACAAAAACTCAAAGTGTAGAACGCATAAAACTTATATATAAAAAACACTAAACCGTTTACTTAATACGTTTTGTACAAAAAAATAAAAAAAATAGTTACTTATCCTTAATAAATTTGTTTAGTACCAACAACTTCAAATGATATGAAATAGCTTTAAGAATAAATAGAGGGTGTTAGAACTTAGAATCGGGAAAACGGTGTGAAGAGTTAAGTTGATCCAATGGCTCTCAGTTCATCAAGCATCAAATATATTTCCCGCTCTTGGAAATCCAGTTTCCCGCCTTTAATAACCAAGTTGCTGTAACCGAATTGATGATGTAATCAATTCTGTTATTAGGTGCAAAAAGTGTGTTAAGATAGTTAAGCGAGTAAAAATTTGTTAGAATTTGTTTACATTTGGATATAAATAGCAGCTCCTGTAATGAGAAAAATGAATGAAAACAAAATGAAAGAATTTACAAATTTCTTAAGTTTCTTTGTTTACGTTTTTCTTCTCTAAAACTGTAAACATCAGTTTTACATGGTTTCAAAGCTTTCTCTCGATCCACGGCAATGAATTCTCCTGCAACAACAAATCAACAAGGCTCTCAAGGTTCAGATCAAGAAACTCCAGTTCTCATAGAGCAAAAGCGAGAAGTCTGATCGCGATCGAAGCAAGTCACTCTCACAAAGAAGCAGCGAGAGACTCGATCTCAACTCATCGCAAAGAATCTGAACTTCAATCTACCTGTTAAGCTTGATCAGAACAATTTCATCTATTGGAAGGCTCAAATACTACCAATAGTAAGAGCATTTGATCTAAAGGAATTCTTGTTCGGTCCTGTAACCAGTCCAAAGAAGTATGTGGAGGTTGAAGACTATGAAACAAGTGAGTTGATTCAAGCTATTAGTGATGATTTTCTAAACTGGAAAAAGATTGATCAGCTATTAGTTGGCTGGATTCTTTCTACACTTAGTGAGTTAATACTTGGTCAAGTTACACAATGTATAACAACTTGTGAACTCTGGAATGTCTTAATCAATTTGTTTTCTCAAAACTCAATGGCTAGGACTATGCATCTCAGGCATCAATTGCAAACTCTGAAAAAAGGCTCACTGAGTGTGAATGATTTTGTTGTAAAAATGAAAGGTATAGCTGACTCTCTCACTTCTGCCGGTCAGATTATCACCGAATATGATTTAGTCTCATATATTTTAGGAGGAGTTAGTCAAGAATTTAATCCGGTTGTAGTCACTATAACAGCTAAGAAAGGTGAAATAACATTGCAAGATGCACAGTTTTTGTTAATAAGCTTTGAATCTAGATTGGAACAGTTTGCCACTAATGCTTCTATAGATCTGTTAAATGCTTCTGCTAATATGCATGCTAAGTCTCAAAGAGGTGATTCTGGTAACTTTCAAAGAGGTCAGTTTCGTGGCCGGTCTAGAGGCACAGCAAGAGGCAGAGGTGGTGGTAGATTCAATGGATCCAGACCTGTTTGTTAAGTTTGTAGCAAGGTTGGTCACACTGCAAATGTATGTTATCACAGGTTTGATCAGACCTATGGTGGTAGCAACAATAGGCAAAACTCCACTCCTCAAGGCAACATTGCTCAGCAAAATGACTTCACTTCAGATAATTCGTATCAAGTCAGGAACAATAGTTTCAATGCTATGACAACCTCCTCCTCATCTGTAGCTGATCCAACTTGGTACATAGATAGTGGAGCTACTAATCACATTACTCCAGATTTCAACAACCTCTCCACTAATGGTGAATATAGAGGTAATGCAAGATCGGCAGTTGGTAATGGCCAAACACTCTTAATCTCTAATATTGGTCAATTAATTTTTGCCTCTAAAACCGATTCTTCTTGCCATATATCTCTTAAGAATATCTTGTTTGTGCCTGAAATAACCAAAAATCTGTTAAGTGTTGCTCAATTGTCAAAAGACAACAATATTATGGTTGAATTTGACTCTCTCTTCTGCTTTGTTAAGGACAAGGCAACAAAGAAAACACTTCTTCGAGGGGTGCTCAGAGATGGGCTTTATCAAGTAGTGTTTTCAAAAACTGAGTGGAATTTACTATCAAGACTTACAACTGTCAAGTTCTTTGCATGTTCCTTTCAATAAAGCTTGTACAGATTCTAGAGTCAATAATGTAAAAGCACCTGAGTGCAATAATTTTGCTCTCACATCAGGTTTGGTTTCCTCACCAAAGCATGTGCTTGTTCAATTGTGGCACAACAAGCTTGGTCACCCAAGTATTCAAGTGTTATCTCGTGTATTAAAGCAATTGGATATGAATATTTCAAGTTTTCAATTAAATACTTTTTGTGATGCATATAAACTGAGCAAAACTCACAGACTTCCTTATCAGTATTCCACACACTTGTGCAAGACTCCTCTTGAAATAGTATGTGCAGATGTACGGGAACCATCTCCCCTTTTATCTACACAAGGATATAGATACTATGTGAGTTTTATTGATTCTTGGTCTAGATATTGTTGGATTTCTCCCTTAGCTGTCAAATCCCAAGTAAAGCAAACCTTTATTTTGTTTCTTAAACTTGTTGAAAAACAATTCCCTTTCAAGCTTAAATGGCTTCAAAGTGATAATGGGGGAGAGTTTCTTGCACTCAAACCATATTTAGCTGAAAATGGTATAGTTCATAGGACTTCTTGTCCACACACCCACCAACAAAATGGGATAACCGAGAGGAAACATAGGCATATTATAGAGATGGAGTTGTCTACTCTTGCTCAAGCAAAGCTACCTCTTTCTTTTTGTTGGGAAGCCTTCCACGCAGCTACATATCTAATAAATAGATTGCCACCCCCTGTCATTCATGATAAATCTCTCTATACTCGGTTATACAATCAACATCTATACTACACTACTCTAAAGGTTTTTGGTTGCTCTTGTTTCCCTCACACAAGACCCTACAATAAACACAAATTTTAGTTTCATGCTACAAAATGTGTCTTCATTGGTTATTGTGACAATACTAAAGGGTATAAGTGTCTTCATTCAAGTGGTAGGGTTTACATTTCTAGGGATGTTGTCTTTAATGAATTAGACTTTCCCTTTCAATCATTGTTTTAGTCTAGCACTAGCCTACTGAGTTCTACTTCTGGTTTACCTATGCCCACATTAAGTCCAGGTTACTCAACTTTAACGAAAGTCACAGAGTCATATGCACAACAGCCTTTTGTTTAGTTTACTAGCCCACCAGCTGTCTCTGCTTCAGGACCACTCAATTCTGCTCCAAACTCTCGTGATACAGCTTCAAAACCCTCACGCAAAGTTGTCACTTCCTCTACTATTGGCCATAAATCCTCTACATCATCTCAGAATTTACATCAGATGATCACTAGAGCCAAAAATGGTGTCTATAAGCCAATGGTGTTTAATACCATTACAACCGTGGCCTCTCAAGTCAGGACACCTTCTACTGTCAAAAATGCTCTACAAAATGTTGTCTGGAAAAGAGCTATGCGAGACGAATTTGATGCTCTACAAAGCTCTAAAAGTTGAAGTTTAGTACCTGCTTCAAAAGAAATGAACATTGTTGGATGTAAATGGATTTTTCGTATAAAATATAAGGCAGATGGGTCTGTGGATAGATATAAGGCCAGACTTGTGGCGAAGAGATTTACTTAGACCCCAAGCATTGATTTCTATGAAACATATAGTCCAGTAGTGAAGAGTTCGACAATTCGAGTTGTTTTGAGTTTGGCGGTATTATATGGTTGGGATATTTAGCAAATAGACGTGAACAATGCATTTTTAAATGGTTTTCTTGAAGAATCGGTCTATATGAGTCAGCCTGAGGTGTTTATTAGCTCGGTTTCACCATCTTATGTGTGCAAGCTTCACAAATCGCTCTATGGTCTCAAGCAAGCTCCAAGAGCCTGGTATGCCAAACTGAGGACAACCTTGTTGACGTGGGGTTTTCAGAATTCTAAGGCTGATTCTTCTCTGTTCTTCTACAGGTCCTCTACAGTTTTTATACTTCTCTTGGTATATGTTGATGACATTCTCTTAACTGGTAATGACAATGGTGTGATCTCCAAAGTAATCAAGGATCTAAATGTTTGCTTTGCTTTTAAAGCTCTCGGTTCCTTACGATATTTTCTTGGTTTTAAGTCAATTCGTACTCCTTGTGGTATGGTTTTAACTCAGCCTAAATATGCTTCCGACCTTCTTGTTAAGACTAACATGGCAGATTCAAAAGCTTGCCCAACTCCTCTTACGCCTGGTTGTAGACTGTCTTCTTCTGATGGTGATCCGTTTGCTAATCCTACATTGTTTAGAAGCACGATTGGGGTTCTGCAATATCTTACTTTGACTAGACCTAAATTATCATTTGCGGTCAATAAGTTGAGTATCCTCACCATCACAGGTTCATTGGTTGGCAGTCAAAAGATTTTTACGATATGTTAAGGGTACTCTAGATATTGGTTTGATTTTTCGGCCTGCTAAACATTAATCTTTGGAATGTTTAGCTGATGTGGACTGGGCTGGGGATGTTGATGATCGAAAGTCCACAGGTGGTCACTGTCTCTATCTTGGTGGAAATCTGGTTAGTTGGAGCTTTAGAAAACAGAGGGTGGTAGCTCGATCCAGTACGGAGGCGGAGTATAGATCTCTTGCTTCTGCAGCTACTGATATATTGTGGTTTCAGTCACTTTTTGTGAATTGGGAATTCCTTTAGTTGGTTCTCCTGTTCTTTGGTGTGACAATCTAAGTGCAAAATCTTTGGCTCACAGTCCAGTTTTTCACTCAAGGACAAAACATATTGAAATTGACCTTCATTTTCTACGTGATTTGGTGGCTGCTAGAAAGCTTGACATTAGATACATTCCCACGAATGTTCAGACAGCTGATATTTTTACTAAACCTCTACCAATTGATTGGTTTCGTCTTTTGGCATCCAAGCTCATTGCTGATAAGGAGTGTCTTCGCTTGAAGGGGAGTGATACTGATGAAACAGAGGATCAATTTACAAGAACAAAGTTCAAACTAACTGAATTAAGTCAGGTTGATTTGAGGGGGAGTGTGAAGAGTTAAGTTGATCCAATGGCTCTCAGTTCAACAAGCATCAAATATATTTCCCGCTCTTGGAAATCCAGTTTCCCGCCTTTAATAACCAAGTTGCTGTAACAGAATTGATGATGTAATCAATTCTATTATTAGGTGCAAAAAGTGTTTTAAGATGGTTAAGCTAGAAAAAGTTTGTTAGAGATTGTTTACATCTGAATATAAATAGCAGCTCCTGTAATCAGAAAAATGAATGAAAACAAAATGAAAGACTTTACAAATTTCTCAAGTTTCTTTGTTTACGTTTTTCTTCTCTAAAACTGTAAACATCAGTTTTACAAACGGTAACCTTGGAAATAAATATAATATAAAATTAGGTTAATTTTAATTTTTTTACATGATAATTTTGTTTATATATATATAAGCAGTCATTTTCATATCAGTACGTACTGATGAAATTATATAAGGATATTGAATATGACTTATTCATTTACAAAAGTGCTTTGACAAGTGCTTTGACAAGTGCATACATACAAAGTCAAAGTATGTAAAACGAATGACTCACATTCAATGTCCTTATATAATTCCATCAGTGCGCACTTATGTGAAAATTTTCGTATATATAAGTATGTAATGGTTTGGGTTGGGTTATACGGGTTGATAAAACATAACCCATAAACCAACCCAAATCAATCGGGTTACTAAATAATAACCCAATTGGTTTTTTTTTTCTTTAACAAACCAAATCATGCCGCTTAAATTGGTTTGGTTTGGGCGGGTTGATAGGTTTGACGGTTTGGGTACCATCTTTACTTAAAAGGGTGAATTTCATTTTATTCCTTTTAGTTTGACCTAATACATAAACTAGTCCCCCAGTTTTTAGAATTGTTTCGTTTAGTCCTTCTGTCACGATTTCCGTTGAAAAAGTGAAATCTGACAGGACAAAGGGTCGAATGACCCTGCTACCCCTAACTTTTGTTTTAAACAAAAGGAAAAAACATATAATGAAATAAATATAATTGTAATCCAAAAAAGAAACTAAAACAATTATCTTTGAACCCAGTTCTGGGTTCATCAAACATCAAACATCATCCATCTTTAACCAAACCCTAAACCTAGATTCAACAACCCTAGAACCATCCCAATCAACCAAATCCATATTCAATCTTTCTTATCAAATTAATAAAAGAAATTAAAAAAAAAACCAGCAGATTTCGTCATTACCACACCTGGCAAACAATTTCATTTTTTCCCACATCTCTCAAACCCTAGCCACCCACAAACATACCACCACCCCCACCATCAACCACCACCACTGTCAACCACCCTCAAACACCCACTGCAACCAACCCCATCGTCGAAGATCTACTGACCGGAGGATGGAGGCGTCTCTCTCTCTCTCTCTCTCACTTTCTACTATATCTCCTCATCTATCAAATCCAACTACCAGATCTCCTAAAATCGAACCAGATCTAACAAAATCGAACATCAACACCGCAGAGCTCTCCGACGAATGGAAAAGAGAAGAGGGAACATGAGAGAAAGTCGGAGAGAGAGAGAGCGTGAGATGGAAAGAAAAAAAAGAGATGTGGCGGTCGGGATCTCTTCGGATCTCGTCAGCTGGACGAAGATCGACGTTCGTAGAGGTGGTAGATGGTGGATTTCGGAGGTGGTGTTGCCGTGTTGGTCCTATTGTGGTGATGGTGTGGTGTTATGGTTTTCTGGTTCTGGGTTTTAGGTCTGGGTTTAGGTCTAGTGGAGATGATGGTGGTACGGTTATGGGTCTGAGTGTTGTGGTGGTGGTTAGGTGTTGTGGTGGTTCGGTGTTGGGTGGAGTTGTGGTTTGGTTATGGGTGGAGTGGTGGTTCGGTTATGGGTCTGGGTTTGGGTTTGGTGGAGATGGGTCTGGGTGTTGATGAACTATGATTTCTAGGTTTGTGATTGATGATTCATGATATTGATGAACATGTGGGTCTGGTGTTGGGTGTTGTTTTGTTTCACCCTAGTTCAACATATGGAATTGTTGTTTGAAAAAAATAATTTGGGCTTTTACTAAAAAAAAAATCTGGTTTGGATTCATGTTAATGTTGAATTGGTGTGATGAATCCAAGGTTTGAATTAAAACTTTTTTTTTTATGAAATGGTGTGATGAAGTGGTGTGATGAATCGTGAGAGAGAGAGGAGAGAGAATGGTGTGATAAGATTTTTATTTTTAATGTTTATTTTTTAATTAAATTAATTAAAAATTAATTTTTAATTACATTTTTATATTTATTACGTAAGTTACCATTTTACCATCACAATACTGACGGAATTTTTGAAATCCTTAACGGAATTTGACGGTAGGGACCAAAATACATATTTTTAAGAACTAGAGGGACCTATCAACATAATATTGATAAATCAGGGGACCAATTTGTGTAATAGGTCAAACTAGAGGGATTAAAGATGTATGTCGTATGTTTTCACAGAAACAATATTGTTTCAAATGATGCAATTGTTTAATGTGCTATAGCAAGTTAAACAACAAAATCATTTAAAAATATTTCCATTTGGAAAAATATTAATGAATATTTTGGAGCTATTTTTATCTCATTTTCATTATTTTCCAATTAAAAATTCTTTTTTTACTAAAATATTTAACAATTATTAATTAAACAATTTTTCAAAAAAACAATTATTAACAAAACTAGTGGGCCTAGGAAGAAGAAGAAACTTAAACATTAAAAACATTTGTTTTCACTGAGAACTGTTTAATGTGCTATTGCAAGTAAAACAATAAAATTATTTACAAAATTTTCTATTTGGGAAAATATTAATGAATAATTTGGAGCTATTTTTATCTCATTTTCACTGTTTTAAAATTTTAAAATGTTTTCATTAAATTTTTTAACAATTATTAATTAAATAAATTATTAACTAAACTTGTGGGCCCAAGGAAAAAGAAAAAACCTAAACATTGAAAACATTTATTCGATTTTTTCACGGAGACAGTGTTGTTTTTGGATGGTGCAATTATTTCTATTGGAAAAACAATAAAATCATTTACAAAAGTTTCCATTTTGGGAAATATTAATGAATATTTTGGAGCTATTTTTATCTCCTTTTCATTAATTCACAATTTAAAATGTTTTTTTATTAAAAAATTCAACAATCATTAATTAAACAAACTTTCAAAAAATAAATTATTAATTAAACTAGTGAGCCCAGGAAAAAGAAGAAACCTAAACATTGAAAACATCAGTCCAAACCAATCATGTGTTACCAATTATGTGTTAGTGTGAGTGGTTCGGCACTCTCATCCTTTAAGCAAGGTCGTGGGTTCAACCCCCCTTGTGAACGGAACTGCACATATTGGGAGCACTTTACCCCTTAGTGGGCCGACCCGGTGCGAGTCCGGATTAGTCAGGGTGTAGACAAGACCGATTGCACCGTATGGTGGATCCACCCCACCCGAAAATCGGATGGTGTAAACTAAAAAAGAACATCAGTCCAATGTTTTCACATAGAATTTCAAATGGTGCAATTGTTTAACGTGCTATTCCAAAAAAATCGTTTACAAAATTTTCTATTCGGAAAATATTAATGAATATTTTAGAGCTATTTTTAACTCATTTTTATTATTTAACCATTTAAATATGTTTTTTATTAAAAAATTTAACAACTATAAATTAAAAAATTAATAACAATACTTGTGGACACGGGAAAAAGAAGAAACCTTAACATTGAAAATATTTGCAAGATGTTTTCACAGAGACACTGTAGTTGTTTCAGAAGATGCAATTGTTTAATGAGCTATTGCAAGTAAAACAATAAAATCATTGAAATTTTTTTTTCCATTTAGGAAAATATTAATGAATATTTTAGAGCTATTTTCATCTCATTTTCATTGTTTTACAATTTTAAAATGTTTTATTATTAATTAAAGGTAACAATTATTAATTAAACAAACTTTCAAAAAAAATTAATTAAAAAAGTGGGCAAATTATTTTCACTTTAGTTTTTTTGAACGATGTAATTGTTAATGTGCTATTGCAAGTTAACCTCATTTTCATTATTTTACAATTTAAAAATGTATTCTTTTTTAAAAAAATACGGTAATTTCACCAAAGTCCCTACTTTTTAACGAAATATCATCTATTTAAATGTCTTTGGCATATTAGTAACTTAAGTCCATTGTTATTTCAAAATACATCACTTTAGGCTATGTTTTGGATTGCTTATACTTGGAAAATAATCACTTATTTCTCAAGTTTTGAGTAAATAGTTATTTGATAAACTTCTCAAAAGCTACTTATTTTACAATTTACTTCTCCATTAATCAGCTTTTGAGAAGCTGGGTGAGGGTTGCTTTTGAAAGTAGTAACTAGCTTATTGCTATGCAATGTCAATAATATCCTCGCTATTTAAAGAGAAAGACAATAATACCCTCACATTAAGTAACTGTATTTTCAAACAACTTTAACCTTTTTTAAAAAAAAGACTTTAATTCAGAAATATTAAAATTTTAAATAAAAGAGAACATTGTTTTTAATGAAAATAAATTTTTTTCGAAAAAAATAAATTTGAAACCACCATTGTCGCCGGCGATAATGGCCACCGTCGTCGCCGACGAAAGTGGCCACTATCGTTAACTGAACATCTCCGGCGAAGTCGACGCCGTCTGAGGAAGCCGGTTTCTGTCGCGACGGCAGATCCATCCCAATCGAAATCGAAATCGAGGTCGACATCGTCTGAGGAAGTCACGCTATCTGAGGAAGCCTCTCCGATGCCGGAAAAGCTTTTCACGGCCTTCGACACTACCAGTGGAAGTTAACGGCCTTCGACGAAACGACGGAGGTAGTGGAGGTTGTGGCTGTCGATGATGGTTGTCGATGAGGTAGCGGCGGAGTTGACTCAGCTTTTAACGAGTTGACTCAGTTGCTGATTCGAATGTAAAAAGACTGGGTTGAATCGGGTTTTTGAACGAGTTAACTCAGTCATAATTTTTTTTTTCTGTTTAAATTTCTTATTTTTTTTATATTTTATATTTATATAGTTAATGATATAGTTAATGATATCTATTTTAGTAATTTTGTTTAACACATTTCCATCCTTGAAAAAATTAAGCACTTATAAAATTTAATTTACCAAACACTTAACAATTTTTTTCTAAAGTTGATTATTTTTTAAATTAAGCTATAAGCAGATTTTTTTTTCTAAAGCAAAACAATCTCAAACATAGCTTTAGTCCATTTGATCAAAATACTAACAGTCAACTCTAATTATATGTATAAAAGTACAATTTTACCTTTGTCTGAAGGATTTATTGAGTTTCAAAAATAAATAGTATTAAAATGGTTTATAAAAACAAATAAACGACAAAAATTTATTTTCTAAAAAACCAAAAAAAAAAAATTTAAAAAGAAAAAAAAAACTAATGGATTACGAAAAATATAAAGTTACATAAATAATAAATTGAAAGTATTTTAAAAAATAAAAATATTTCAAAAAATAAAAAGAAAGTTTTTTTTAGTAAATGGATCTCCACTGTTGAATTTGGATCGATCCAATGGTGGAGATCAATTTACTTTTTTTTTTAAACACTTTCTTTTTATTTTTCTAAATACTTTCTATTTTTTTGTTTTTTAAATTTATAAAAATACTTTAAATTTATTATTTATTTTAACTTTATATTTTTCATAATCAATTAGTTTTTTTCCCTATTTTAAAATTTCTTTTTTTTTTGCTTTTTTAGAAAATAGATTTTTGCTGTTAATTTATTTTTATAAACCATTTTAATATTATTTATTTTCGAAACTCAATAAATCATTTTGACAAGGATAAAATTGTACTTTTATTTATATGGTTAGAGTTGACTATCATTATTTTAGTCAAATGGACTAAAGTGATGTATTTTGAAAAAATAAAGAATTAAGTTGCTAATATGAAAAAGACGTTTAAATTGATGATATTTCATTAAAAAGTAGGAATTTTAATGAAATTACCCCTTCAAAAATTAGCAGTTATTAATTAAACAAACTTTCAAAAAAGAAATTATTAATTAAACTAGTGGGCCTAGGAAAAAGAAGAAACCTGCACATTGAAAACATGTCAGATGTTTTCACTAAAACAGTGCAGTTGTTTCTAGCCATACTTTAATGAGCAAGTTTTCTTGTATTTTTTAACTCAAAAAATGTATAAAATATTGTGAGAATGATAACGAACATCACCTTAACTTATAATTATTTCAATTGCTATTGTAATCAATTGCTTAAAATAATGAAAAATGTGACATTATTTTACCTAATATATACAAAATTCAAGTATAGCGACACAATATGTCCATCAAACTAATGACTTTTTATAAAATATGTTTGTTTCTAATTTTAAGAAAAAAAAATCATTATATATATATATTTATTTATTTTTCCATTCGGAAAAATATTAATTAATATTTTGGTGCTATTTTTTTATCTCATTGTCATTGTTTTATAATTTAAAATGTTTTTTTATTAAAAAAATCAACAATTAATAAATAAACTAGTGGAACTAGGGAAAAGAAGAAACCTAAGGGTGCGTTTGGTACGCGGGACGGGACGGGACAGGACGGGACAACTTTTTGTTGTCCCACGTTTGGCGCGCCATTAGCTTGGGACGGGACAGGACAAGGTGGGACAAAAACCATGAAAAGTTGTCCCACCCCAGACCCTAGGCCAGACTTGTCCCATGCATGGGACAAGTCTGGAAAAGACATTTTTGCCCTTAAAATTTCAAAAAATTACAAAATTACCAACTATAAATTAAAAACTAATCTTGAATTCACGTTTCAATTTCATCTTCACTCATCCTCTCTCTCTCTCTCATACCGACTGCCGTTGACGCAGCACAGATCACCGCCGACGCCGCACAGATCGCCGCCGACGCGAGCTGCTCCGCTCCTCTCTCTCTCTTTCTCTCTCTTTCTCATATCAACTCGCCGCCGATGCCGTAGAGATCGCCGCTGACGCTGCATCAGATCGCCACCAACACCTGCCGCCGCTGCTGCTGCCAGTTGCCACTACTGTCGCCTGTCGCTGCTGCTGCTGCCGGTTGCCACTATTGTCGCTTGCCGCTGCTGTCGTCTGCCGTTGCTGGTGCCGCAGATCCGGAAGAGGGCATTGATCAATTTTTCCATTTGTTTCTCTGATGCTTTGTCAAAAACAATAATCAATTTTCAATTTGAGATTCAATTTTTTGCTTTAATTGAAACTCAATTGGTTTGTGGAACAACAATTTGTCATTTGGAGATTACCGGTGGAGTTTCAATTTTTTACTTTAATGTTGACGATGATGGATGGTTGGGATTTTTGATTTATTTTCATATTTGTGTTGGTTTGGTGTTGGTGAACTTCTATATTTATGTACAGATTTGTGTTGTATAATGGTTTGGTGTTGACCGTTGATGATGATGATGATTTGTGGGAATTCAATTTTTCCAGATTTTTTTACTTCCTTGTTTACAGATTTTTTATAATGATTTCTAGATTTCCAGAATTCAAGTTTCTTCCTTGTTTCCAGATGATGATGATGATGATGATGTATAATGATTTGTGGGAATTCAATAATATTTGATAATTTTTTTGGTACAAGAAGGGGCAAAGCCTAGAAAAAAGAAATCCATAATTTTATATTTTTCAAACTCAATAAAATTGTTATAAACATTCGAAAGGACAAGAGTTATAAACATTCGAAAGGACAAGAGGGGCAATTTGGTCATTTGAACCTCTTGTCCCGTCCTGTCCCAGCCATACCAAACGTCTAACAGTACAATTAACAGTTTTGTCCCAGACATTCTAAACACAATACGTAATAGCTGTCATGTCCTGTCCCGTCCCGTCCTGTCCCATCCAGTCCAATCCAGTCCCATCCAGGTGCCAAACGCACCCTAAACGCCGAAAACATTAGTTAGATGTTTTCACTAAGACAGAATATTTGTTTTAAAACTTTGCAAGCAATTGCACTGTAAACAATTAAAGCATTTTCAAAAATATTTCACTCATACTTTATTGAACTTGTTTTCTTGTATTTTTCAACTCGAAAAATATATAAAGCCTTTTGAAAACGATAACAAACATCACCTTAATTTATAATTATTTCAATTACTATTGTGATCACTGACTTAAAAGGATGAAAATGTGATAATATTTTACCGAAGAAACACATCATTTAAGTAAAGTGAAGTATGTCCATTTAACCAAGGGGCTGTTTGTTTTTTTTTATTTTTACCTAAAGTCTTATAAGACATTAATTTTTTTAGATATATGGATAAGTCTTACAAATTAAGATATTTTGATTAGATTGCATTAAGATTTCTTCAAAATTAGAACTTTTTAAAAAATTGATTTTTAGAGTTTTATTATATACCGATAAAATTATAAATATATTAATTGTTATAGAACATTTGTGGAAATTTACTAAAAAAGACTACTATAACACTTTTATTTAAAAAATTTTATTTTTCCTAAAAAACATATATATCTTAAAATGAGATATAACTTGAAAAAAACAAACAAACTATTTATTTTAATTTAAGATATAAGAGACAATAAATCTTATAAGACTTATATATTTTTTTTACTCTTTTTTATTTACGCCTTTACAGGGTAGGTCAAATATGAGTCACATGGGCATTATTGTAAATTTGCCCACCATTCAACAAGACTTTATAGAGATAAAATCACGCGGCCAATACACTATAGTGAGTCGACTAACGCGGTTTCTAGTTCGACTGTTCGAGTTCATGAATCCATAACCAAACACTCCTCTCTGTGTGTTATATATATATATGTATATAATATGCTGATATGCATACTATATAAGATAAACATAGCATGTGCTTCTATAGTATGTACAAGCAACCAGAAAAGGACCCTTTAGTGTTCTAGTCTCTCTCTCTCTCTCTCTATTTATCTTTTGATCTACTATCTGTCTGATATCTATCTTTTGTGTTACATGGACATGGAGAATATCAATGAAAGAAAGAAGAGGAAGATGGAGAATGAAGAAGAAGAAGAAGAGAATGAGGAGGAGAAGATGGAGCAATTCTATGCTTTGCTAAGGAATACGAAAGACGTGCGCGATCGACTCAGGAGTACTAGTATTAGTTCTACTGGCTTACATGGATCACCAATACCATCAATACCATCAATGGAGATTAATAACAATAACAATAATAATAAACAAGATCAAGAGAAGAAAAAGCAGTTGGAGGAAAAAGCACTTTCAGCTGTTTGGAACCCATCATTCCAACCTGAAGACTTCATGGAGGATAGAAATGTTATTGCTAAATCCAACACTGTTAATCTTGGTTCAACTTCATCAACCCAACTTGCAGCTTCTCAAGAAGAAAAAGAAGAAGAACCACAACAGCAGCAGCAGCAACAAGAAGAAGATGACAAGAAAGATGGAGGTAATGATAATAATAACTTAGACTTAGACCTAAATCTTTCTTTGTAGGAATGTTTCCAAAGTGGTCAAACTTGACCATTTCCAATATCTTCATGGGATTATGTGTTTCTTTGACAACAGTGATACCAGAAAAGATATTGAATTTTGTATTGCACAGTATCTTCATGTGATCTTCTGAATAGCCTGTTTTCAAAATGATCATGAACAGTTGCACCCACCGAGGGAGACAATGAGAATAATTTGCCAGATTAAGTGATTAAAATGATATTATTTTATTATAACAGGTAAGGCTAAGAATATTTTTTGACTACATGGTAGAAAGTGAAAGCTCAGTTAACATTAGAAAGAAAGTGTGCAATATCTTTGACAAAGAGATCATGTATTCCTTCTGGGGTTGCACCTTCAACTTTTTATCTAACTACTCAGATTATATTATTCTGAATGACAATCCTCATCAACTAATTGATATATGCTAATATTCCTCTCTAATGAAATGTGTTTCGAGTAGATATGTCTCCAAAGCAATCCATCCATATCTACTCTAAACGGGCTTCATCACTACAATATATGTATATAAAAGTACTCTGGTTTGGGATGAGCAGAGCTAAAGAGGTGACGGAAAATTTTAACCTGCCTCTGTAAGTAACTGCAGTTGAGTAATAAACTATTAATATCAATGCTTCCATGACATAACAAACCACTAATCTTCATAGTAACTTTGAACGAGAATCATTTTAGTTGATTCCCTTCAGACTAACACCTTTTCTAGACAAACGTTCAAAAGTTTTAAGGCATCACAATCTATAACAGGTCACTGCTACAAGATATTTTTCTATGATTTTGACTTGACAATTTAACAAACAAAGAAACACATTAGCTTTCAAGGACTAAAACTTGGGTGCAGCATGATGCACCATGCATCTCCCACCCTGATGCCGCCATATCATCAAAGTTGCTGATGTGACAGCATCAGGTGGGAGATACATGGTGCATCAGATGCACCCAAGACTCTCTCGCTTTCAAAATGTATACCCGGGTTGTTCCTTTTTGAGATTTGCGAGCAAGAGCAGGATGACGTGAGGATGATGAAGAAGACGTTTGTTCCGTTGATGTGTTTGCTTGCATATAGTACAAGTTCAACCAATGATAACAATACAAGTGTGTGACAGTAAGCAAAGATTTGCAAAATGGAAAAGAGACATAAAGCATAGAAGAATAGAGCTGGTTCTGTCTTGCACAAATTTAACCATATTAAGAAAAATTAACAACTAAGATTAGGAACTATTACCACGAGATACCCATGATTTCAAAAGTTATAAATGATAACCGTAAACACCATTTGATATTCGTAATGCAAAATATCCTCTCTTCATAAGTATACAAAGAATAATATAATTTCTCAATTTTACAAATAGGATTAGCTCACAGCAATGGCAGCAAACACAAGTTCGAACAAGAGATACAGAATTCATACCAATAGATAAACTTTTCTTGCAATTATCCCAACCATATGGGAGCAGTGCAAGTCATTCTGTGTCATTGTCTAGTAATAAGATGCAGCATCACCTGCAGTCCTACACAAATGGAAAAAGGAATTAGTTGCTTGGCACAAAACATATCAAAGAAGGAGACGGATGGAATAGTAACATACCTAAACACAAGCAGATTAGGATTCTATTTAAATTTGGTAGACATGACCAAAATTCTCCCTCAACAAACTGTTGCCCTAGTTATACTTCAAATTTCAAAATGTAGGTTGATACAATTTCCATCAGTTTCCATCATGACCAGGTCTCCAAATACTTTATGTCAACAACACATAGCTCATTATCTGTCCAGTTGGAGGCCAGTTATATCATATATGGACATACCAGGACAAATTTTGAATGAGGGATGACGAAGACTAGGTCCAGATGTCCCACTTATGCCATTAATCACCCTTCGAAAATTACTATCATGGGCTTCCAAACTTGATCACCTTCAATCTATCCTTTTTCTTCCTCCATGGCTGTCAGCTGAAACTGTTCTAACATGATATTTTCGTTTTGTTCTTCATCATGCAAAAGGATAGTACCATAATCTGAAATTATTGCAACCTTTTGTAATTAAGGTACCAAAAAACAGGACCCATGAATACTGTGAATGCATGACCGTTGCCCGAAATTCAATTACTATTGGATACAGTAATCACCAATAGTCTCTGCAAGAACACAAGCCATCTTTGAAATGATGGAATCTATTGGCATCCCTCAAAATGATTTCCCTCCCCGTAACTTTTGATATCAATTTAATTGCTGAATGGCAATCCCCACAAACCCGAAGGTTTTTCATGACCCGGATGGGCATCCCTTCTGGCAGCTTCAAAAGTCCATATGCCACAGCCATTTTCTCACTATGATACCGCAAACTATGCACCTTTTCTTCGTCATCCACATCATGCAGCACAAAACTACCGTCAGGACAATACCCAGCTTCTCTCAACAACCCACCTAACTTCTCTAACATCTGCATAATCACTGCATGCTCAGGGTGGCTGACACCTGCACCAGTGAACATATGCACTTTCTTCTCTAACTCAATCCAGCTACAACCAGGTGACTTGGTCACTTTTATAGCCTTCATTTTTTTTCTTATCTCCGCAACATCACGCCATCTACCTTGAGAAGCATAAATATTTGATAATAAGATATAAGGCCCAGCATTTTTGAGCTCAAGCTGAACGAGTTTCTTTGCTGCAACCTCAGCCAAATCCAACTTCGAGTGGATTCTGCATGCACCTAACAAAGATCCCCAAACAATAGCATCTGGTTCTGTTGGCATTGATTCAATTAACTTCATTGCTTCACTGACCTGACCTACTCGGCCTAGCAAATCAACCATGCAAGCATAGTGTGCAGTTTTTGGTTCCACTTGATATTTGGATTTCATTGACTCAAAAAATGTGCGCCCTTCTTTGACCTTCCCAGTATAGCTACAAGCAGAGAGAACACCAACGAAGGTAACATCATCTGGCATGACCCCTGAGGAGAACATCTCATGGAAAACTTGAAAAGCTTCCTCTCCCAAACCATGTTGAGCATAACCAGTTATGACTGAATTCCACATAACAATATCCTTCGAAGGAAACCTGTCAAATACTTGCTTGGCTTTCATCAGATCACCACATTTAATGTACATTGTGATTAAAACTGAGGCCACATACACATCAAAATCAAACTGGTGTCTAACCAACTGAGCATGAACCTGCCTACCATGATCAAGACTTGCGAGGCTGGCACAAACCGAAAGGACACTAATCAAAGACGGGAAATTCAGCCGAACTCCCTCACTTTGCATCAAAGAAAACAAATCAATCACTTTCAATACAGACCCTTTGCGCTCATAAACCTTAATCATTGCACTCCATGTAGCGTCGTCCTTCTCCCTCATTTGATCAAACACGTCCCTTGCTTTTTTCGCCTCTCCATTCTGCCCCAACCCAAGAATCATTGCGTTACAAGCAATGACTGACTTCACTGGCATTGCTTGAAAAAGTTCCCAAGCATCTTGTATCCTCCCACATTGAGTGTAACCCATTAACATAGCTGTCCATGACACTTCATTTTTCTCTGGCATCACTTCAAAAAGCTTCCTAGCAATGTCTACTTTATTATTATGCACATACCCACTAATCATTGTAGTCCAAGAAAACACATTCTTTTTCGGCATCTCATCAAAAATCTCTCTAGCTTCCTCCAATTGTCCCGCTTGGCAAAATCCTAGTATCATATTAGTCCTAGCAACAACATCTTTCTCTGGCATCATGTCATACAATCTCCTCGCATCGTCAACACGACAATCTCGAATCAACCCACCTAACATCACAGTCCAAGAAACCACATTCCTCTCAGGCATTCGCCAAAACAATCTCTCAGCCTCAGACATGATACCCTCCTGCACATAACCCCGAACCATAGCAGTCCACGAAACAACGTTCCTCTCAGGCATTCTATCGAACACCTTCCTAGCTTCATTAATCATACCATTTTTCACATACCCAGAAACCAAATTATTCCAAGAAATTAAATTTCTCTCAGGCATATTATCGAACAGTTGACGAGCTTTAACAGGTTGCTTGTTTTGAAAGTACCCAGTGATAATAGAGTTCCAAGACACAATAGTCTTCTTAGGCAATTCATCGAACACAGTACGTGCATTCTCGATCTGCCCGAGACGAGAAAAGCAAGAAATTTTAGAATTTGCAGAGATTGCAATGCTAGAACAGTATGTTCTATGTGGGTTCAACAGAAACTGCATTGATGACCAAGAATTTCAAATACCCAATCGAAAAACTGGTGAAGTTTCGATTTTTTTTTTTCCTTTTCTTTTTGATGTATTGTTTTGTGATAAAGAGAGTGAAAGGGGGTTTAAGAGTATATTCATCTAGCGCGGGAAGAGAGTCAAATAAGGTGATCCCACGGCTCAACTTACAACAGTGGAATTTTCCATCCAACGGCAGAATTTAAAGATGTGAAGGGCCATGAGAAATACCTACAATACTATGCATTTAAAGATAATAAAAGAGAAATAAATCTCGGTTACTATTTCACATATCATAAGATTTATTTAAATCAAAACAAAAATCAGTTTAGCAGAGGATTTAAATTCTACAATTATATGAATTATATAATTCAAAAAAAAAATTCTACAATTATATGAATTAATAAATATTTATAGTTACCGACACTACTCCAAATTATATTTTAAAAATTTTATTATTTCTATCTTTATATTATTTAGTTAATACTTAATCCAAGGCCCATAGGCCATAATGCTATGTATGTCTCTACGGCATCCCAAGTGAACTCATAGGAAGTTCAGTAACGTCTAATCAACTCACGGCGGTTTTAGTTTAGAATTGGTTTGTAATCATTGTTAATCAACTTCATTCTCTTTTATTTCAAAAATCTACATTTTGATCTTGATTCATCGTTGTTTTCATGTGATTTTCACATGCAAAACACACAGTCAGATTACTGAAACTTTGAAATACTTGATAAAATAAGCCATAGCTTCATAAAGAATGGCATCTATATACAGTTTTCATTTAGTAGGGTTTCTTTTTCTTCAGAGCAAATTTGCTCTTTTCGTGGATTCGACTATTCTATTTAATATAGCAAATTCTTGTAGTTCTCTAGACATAAATATGCTATTTCGGGTAGTTTTTCATTAGAAAACATTTAGACAAGTAACGTTGATTGCTAGTTTAATTTGATTAGGCAACTTTCATGGTGAGGTCTCTCT
This sequence comes from Dipteronia sinensis, assembly GCA_033220585.1. NCBI lineage: Eukaryota > Viridiplantae > Streptophyta > Magnoliopsida > Sapindales > Sapindaceae > Dipteronia > Dipteronia sinensis. The sequence goes on from CM065636.1 coordinate 24,098,963, forward strand.
TTATATATAATACGAAGTAATAACAAATAAAACCATCCAATGTTGATTGTAGCTTCTTCAACTCATATCCATATATGCGGTTCAACTTTGTCTTCAGATTCTATGAGAAACCAACCGCCAACCGGACCGAAACCATCGAAACAGAGTTGGGTGTTAAATGGCTTATGTTTCACTTGATTTCTGATCTAATGTGACAACCTTCATTACTTTAATTTTTTCAGTCATCAACTCTCCATTTGCTCTTCTTAATTCTAGTTTTTCTAGGCTTCTCATATTGTTTTTCTACAGGTTCTGCCGGGACCAATTGAAGTACTAGTGTATGTTAAAAGAAAATGAAAATCTTCGGTGCAATGCTGAGTGGTGCATTTGACCGACTGACTACCGAAAATGTGACACACGGTAAGAAAACAAACAATGTTGTATACATGTCACATCTGTAGTGGTCGGGTGCACCATTTGAAATTATAATTTTAATCATTTGTTCATAGAAGGACATCATTTGTTATAATTTTCATCCATAGTCCATGTCTACCTATTCATTCTTCCTTTTCTCATAGCTTGTCGAAGGAGACACAAGTTTGGATCATAACCTTCCCATAAATAACATTCAAACAAGCACCTGGCAACACTACAAGAGAAGTGGAAACTACAAATTCATAGCTTGCACCATAAACTAGCCATCAGGAAGATCAATCAACCGCGACAAAAGAAATCAAACGGAGTATGCGGAGTTGAATATGCTGTGGAAAGCACTTTTGAAGCCATGATGGAATTAGCTGCTTCTGTAAAATGAATTCCATCCCAGTTTACGAACTTTGATCCTTGGCTACAAACCTGAGATCCAGGGTGACCACAAGTGACCCTTATATTGTAGTTGTATGGAGGTCCTCCATTGCCACAACATGCCATTAATGGACTTGAGAAACCTGTGTATGCACTCAAATGATCATTTATTTATGTTATCAAGAAGTAAAAAGCTCTTTCTAAAAAAACACCTATAGCAAGCACTTTAAACCCAAAAGGGTGTTTGTGTGACTTAGAGGATCGGACTACATCAACTTAAAAATTCGATTTAAATTGTGTGACTTTGACATCAATCTATTTACTCTTTTTCTCTGTCATTGGATTAATAACAAATGGAAGGATGAAAATTGAAGTCACAAATTAAACACAAAATAGATGTAAAAGCCGTTTAAAGTATTGAAAAGCACTTTTGGAGCTAGATACCAAAAGAGAGTTCTTGAACATATTATTACCAAGGCAGAGCTCAAAGTAAAGACAATTAGCTAGCTTATTACCGTATTTGATGGAGTTGGCAATGAGATCTTGCTTGATGGCATATATATCTACATACACTATAGTAGCATCCTTCAATTCAGACCTCATCTCTTGACACAAATGAAGCAGTCCTTCGTTGAACATTTTCGCGGCGTCGTTGTAACTTGAAATGCATCCATAACCATCCAAAACTTTATTCTGATGATCAACCATTGAAAGTTTCTGAGGGAGACAACCTAAAGGTCCAGTGTTGTGAATCCAAAATTTCCTGCCCCCTTCATCATACAAAACCTGCAGTTCGTGATCGAAAAATGCACGATGTTTCAGAGGAAATTCATTTGAGATTAAGATTAAATTTGTATAAAGGAGATGAACTCACCTTAACAGCATTCTTTATTTCAGTAATGACGTATGGAATTCTTTTGATAACTTGCACATATGATAGATTTTTCGAGAACGAATCCGTAATGTCATTTTGCCCAATATCAATCATGTAAAGCGCGTTACGGAACCCTTCACCATTGATGAAATTTCCTGAACCTAAAAAAAGTTCAAGGATATGATCAAATCATTCCAACATCCCAAAATGCAGGACTGCATTGAACTTAAAAGCCTCTCCATATTTACAGTGGAAAATTGCTTCCTATATAACATTACATTTGGGAGTGTAATGCTTTTCTATGAAAGCATTTCATAGCATTTCTCCAAATTTTATATATGACACTTGTTCAAAAACACAAAGCAATTTTTAACACCGAAAAAAGATGAGGTTGATGCTCTTCACACTTACACCGTTAAGGTTGTGAGTTCTAGTCATGTATATAAAGTTATGAGAGAAATTTACCAGCAGTGACAAGTTCAAGAGTTCGAGCCTTGAAATGGAGGAACTGCATAACCTGAATGTTCAAAGAAAAAGGCACAAATTTGGGAAGAGTAGAGGACCCAACTATTGCAAAGTTTGCACCATTTGTGAACTTGGAATTTGTCAATGAGTCTAGGTATGGACTCAAGAAACTTGCATTCAAACTTTGGCCTGCACAAATAATTTAGGATTATATTAAGGTTTTTCAATATTCTTTTGAATTACTATGAATTTGAGAGATCAGCTAAAAGACAAGACTCGAACTCGAACTCGAACTCGAACTCATAATTTCGTTGACTTGAGTGTACGACACAATAGCTGCATGGCATAGCCACCAGTTTTTATTAGGAGAGTTGTAGCACTGAAGTAAATATATTTGAGAGGGACCAAACCTTAAAAATTAAAAACTTAAAGAAAACATACGTATTTCTATTGATAATTTTTCAATTTAGTTAGGTGGGCCTGAGTGTAGACAACTAAATCATAAAAAATATCGTAAGAAATACATTTTAAATAATGTGACATTGTGACCACTAAGAATTAAGAAACAATTGATCGATAAATATTAGAAATTATAATGTGTGGCATGTCGGTAAATGAGCTAAACTCGTGATTTTATAATAATAGTTAGCACCAAGACAGACAGATTGAGATCTCAATATGTCACTCCCTAGTTAATATAATACCCCGTCATTGATTCCATACTTGAAATCTCATCTTATGGGTTATGACCATGGGAAAAACTTGTATGAGGTTGAATGTATAATAGCAAATCTTATTCAGCGTGGTCAACCAATCACAACCATAGCAGGTGGCGTGTTGTCATTTATAGAACATACACACCCTTATTTACGGCCCCATTTACCCTTTTCGCTTTTCACGCATATCATACAATCATGCATCGTTAAAATAAAATATGATTAATTATTATTTTAAGTATTACATACCTATAACAATAGGACTATCGAGACCTGCCAAGATATAACAATACATGTATGGTTCAGATATCTTCCACAATCCGGAAAGAAAACTCCATACTTATGCTTATAAAATATATATGTTAAAATTTGAACATCATACCATTTATGTGAAAGGGAGCTGTACTACCAACTCTTCTAAAAATGTGATGTATAATATAATTGATTATTTACATGATCATTAATTTTTGCATGAAACATTTTCTCCAACATAATTAAAAAAAATATAATGTCATTCATTGGAAAATTAAAATATTAATTAATCAAATTGTAAATTCCAATTATGTATTGTATTAAAAAAAAAAGAAGTCTAATGCAACCAAAACGATCAAGTGTGTATTTAGTATGGTTTTTGTAAAGATCAAAAGTGTTTTTCTTTTTAATGTTAGAAACTATTTTGAAATTTTTTTAGTTGTTTGGTAAGACTCAAAACAGCTTTGTTAATGTATGGATTGTTTCAATTACCTTTTAGAAAAGTCATTTTTGTCTATTTACATAAACTTAAAATTTTAGTTTTTCTAAAAAACTTTTTTTAAGCTTTTTAAGCTTTTTAAAAATATATGAATTGTCTAAAATAACCCTATAAAAATTTTAGATATTCCACCATACCACTTTTTCATTATAAATATATTGTCAACTATTTTTATGTATTCCATTTGATCAAAAACTACTCATTAAAAATTCTCGTATAAAAAAATATGCTCTACAAGCTCTGCTTAATAAACCATATATAGATAATAAAAAAATTAACAGGACGAAAATGAAATTTAAAAATTGTTCTAAGAGTGTTTAAATTGGGTCGGCGCAATGCAATTAGAAACGTATGAAACGACGTCGTTTTTTGACTGACCTTAGTTACGATGCATAACAGGAAAAACAAAAGATGGAAATCAAATCAGCGACAGATACGAATCCTGACCGTTGGATTTGGATTTTTTTTTAAAAAAGAGAAAAGACAACTTACAGAGGAAGTCGATGAGGAGGCGTCCGTCGGACAAGCGGCCGGTGGATCTGCGGAAGAAGGTTCGGCCGTTGGGGAGGGTGACGGGGAAGCCGAGACCGGCGACGAGGCCTCCAGTGTCGGAGTTGGAGTCGCCGAAGTTGAAGATGACCGGCGGGTTCTTGCACTGAGACGCGATAGTGACAGTTGTGAAGAGCAGAAGAAGGAACAGAGAGAAAATGAATTGGAAGTGAAAGCAGCGAGAGGCCATTGCTGGTGATAGAACTGTGAAGTGAAAATGATCAGAGAATCAGAGATTGCCTGTTGGGTTTTTAATTTTTATTTTAAATTATTTTTATTATTAATTCCAAGCTTTTAGCTATGGTGATGAATATGAATAATGATGGCGTCGGTGGCTGTTCATTTATTACACTATCACGTGTCATTGTCTTTTTTTTTGTTTAAAGGATATAATATTTTTTTCTTCTGAGATTTGTCCGGTTAGATACTTACGGCTATTCTTTTCATTGAAAATGAATTTATTATTTGTGATTTTCCTCTCAATCATTAGTTTTTCCTGTTAAAACTCTTGTTAACCGTTAATTTTTACGGTAAAAAACATTAATACCCTTCAATAATTGTAAATAAATGGGTCTAAACAAATATTTAATCAAAAAATTATATATTTTTCTTAAATGGATCTCTATCATCCATTTTTGAGATGGATGGTGGAGATTAAAAGATAGTGTCAAAGCAAAAAAGAAAAAGAAAAAATTGATTCAATCTCCACCGTACATCTCAATACATGGACATCGGAGATAATTAAAAAAGATAAAATAAAAATAAAAAATAAAAACTAAATTCAACAATTCGTCACAACCATTATCAGTCCAGGTTCAACGCCACCAATCTAGATCCAAAGAAAAAAAACAGTAAAGATCCCAAGAAAAAAATAAAGTGTTCTTCCCCGATCCAAACAAACCAACCATCAAATTTCCATCTAGCAAAACCTCTCACCATCAAAACCAAAACCAGCAACCTCTTTACCAAAAACCCAGCCACCCTCTGTTTCCATCAAACCCAAACTCAAACTGAAACCCATAAATCCTCATTTCTTCAAACCCAATATATATATATATATATATATATATATATATATCAAGATTACTAAGAAAGTTTGATACAAATTTTTTTTCTCTCTTATAGAATCTCTCTCACCATTCACTCCATCATCATATCATTCGAAGAAAAATAATTTATAGAACTCAAATCTTATTCTTCTTTTTCTTCAATAATCATCAATGTTTTTTCACATAATCATCAACATCATCATTTTTTTCATTTTCAAAGAAAAACACAAAAACCCAAAATCCGCATTAGAGGCACTAAACTACCAAAAAATCTCAAACTAAAACTCAAATAGATATCTCTACCCATAGAACTCTCACCACCACCTCCCATTCCCTCTTGAAAAAAAAGCTCTGGATCGTGTTCTGAGACGGAGAACAACGCGGCGAGGCAGTCTACAAAGAGGTGAGCACACTTAGAGGAGAGGAACGAGTGTGAGTCGGAGCTGAGTGAGTCGAATACGAGAGAGGAGGCGCAAGCGATGGTAGCGGCGAAGCGAGAGGTCCGTGGGGGGTTTGTTCGTTGAATTTGGTGGAGATCCGGAATCCTTTTTAATTTTTTAATTTTTCTGGTATGGGTTTATGATGATGATGATGAACTAGGTATGGATTTTTGAGGTTTGTTATTGATCTTCGATTTGGTTGAGGTTTGGATGAACTGGGTCTTTGAGGTTTGAGTTTAATTTGGTGACGATGATGAACTAGGTATGGATATTTTTTAATAAATCATTAAATGTTATTTTCATTTTACATTTTTACCCTTCTGAAATAATTCTCATTCATGTCCTGATAGCGAAGCTGCAATATTACCCTTGTCAATTGACGGTCAAAGTGCTAGTATAATGGAAATCCTAACGACATGGGGTAAAATGTTTAATATTTTGGTTCTAGAGAGAAGAACAATCATTACTTGTGTTAACAGAAATCTTGCTCGGGGCAACAAATCTCAGTTAGCACCCTCGAGATCATTGCCACGTAGGTGATGACCAATGGTAGAATATATATGTGTATCAAACAATGCCTAATGAAATGATATGGAGATAACAATTTCGTTAGGTACTCAAAAGGAATAAAAATCTCTCTTTATTGATAACATATGATATACATTTCTCCATCTCTCTTTCGAATTGCTCTCACTTTTTTCTGGGTGATCGTTGGGTGTTTATTGTATGTCTGTCGAATAGTAGTCTCCTCTTTTTCGAAGAAAGAAGTCCCTCCTTTATACAGTGTCTTCATAGGGTTAAACTCATTGATTTCCCCTTGATTTTCTCATCTCTCCCCTCCTTATCGGACGAGATTTTTACCTTTAAATGTCGTTGGCTTTGAGTTAATTGCTCAGTTGAGGATATCTCGGTGGAAATCAATTTGTTTCCCTTTTAGGTTCTATTACTTGTTATACACGTGTATAATGTCTATAGATGCGATACTGTGTATCTTCAGGTCGAGCATGATTCCCATAGGGGTCGTAGAATGTGTTAAGGTGTGGTGCATCAGTTAGTGAGGTTGATCATTGTCCCGACCCCGATGTTGAGAAGCTTCATCCAGCTAGGAGCTAGGTCTCGCCTCCCTTGACTTTTCGAAGCTAGGTGCGACCTCCTATGGACACCTCCCTGTATCAGCGAGGTATAAACGAGCTTCTGGAGGAATTACGAGGTAGCCTCGACTTCGGGAGGATTTGGTGACGCGGGCTTGATCCGACCATTCTGGGCTCCATTCCAGATGTTTCTGGATCCTGTCCTTGTTCCTGTGGGGCGGTATCGTAGCTCGGTTTTGGGTAGAATGGTCTCCTAGTGGAAACTTTCGGGCATGGAGCCAGATCTGGAAGGTGGAAAATTTTCCTTTGGTTCTTAGCCAATTTTGGCTATTAACAGAAGTCCCCTCTGACTTGAACCCCAGACGTCGAGCTCGGGGTTGGGGTCATATTTTACTTTATTTGGGAAATCTTCCCTTCTTTACCGTTACCAGAATATTGGGAAAATCTTCTCTTTTAACCGCGTGAGTGACGTGGCGTGTATTGATCAATTTACTTCTGAATTAATCCGGTTGCGTTACGGCAGTCCCCGGGGCTCTTTACCGTTACCAGAATCTTGGAGAGATCTCCTCATTAATTGCGCAAGTGACGTGGCTTGAGCTGACTAGCTTGTTTCAGAGTTAATCTAATTATATTACGGCAGTCCCCGAGATTTTTTACGATCTCAACCGAAAATCTCATCAGCTCGTGCTGCTGCCCTCTTGCCTATATATATATATATCTATTTATCTCAATGACTTCCTCACCTCTTTCAAACTCAAATTTTTCTCAAGATATACTTTCTCTCATAACCTTTCTCTCAGGCTTATCTTTTTCTTCATTCTTATTTTTTCTTCATTCTTTATCCTTACTGTCTTCACCATGTCGAAAACCAGCCATGATTCAGTTGACTCCATAGTAGACGGCGAGGAGGTCGTTAGTCTCAACCTGGGAAAACGGGTTAGGGGGAATTCAGACGGTGACGATTCCCCGCCCAACCCGTAACGTCGGCGGTCAAATAGGAATGTGTCCATTGGGACTGGGTTCTCCAACCATTCTGACCATCCTTTGGATATCACCGACGATGATTTCGACAAAGAAGTGGGCGGTGACGCAGCAGGAGAACATCGGGTCCCGGCTTCTGGCCTCCTTTTGGAGAGGCTCCATTCTTATGACTTCAGGGTCGTCCTTGATTCCATCGTCGATCCAGTCTCGATTGACCGCTTAAGGTCGAAGTATGGCATCCCTGACAGCGTATCCATCTCGGTGCCTCCAAAGGGTTACGAGTTCTTCAACCCCCCTAAAGGCGTGCTTCCGATCCATGTGGCGGCTCTCGAGAACGGGGTCAGGCTTCCCCTTCATCCGACCCTTCGGTGGGCTCTTAACGCCATCCAGCTTGCTCCCCTTCAGTTGACGCCTGGCTTCTGGAGGCATCTGATTGGCTTCCTCGTGCTATGGAGGGAACAGTGTCAGTTGAGCAAGGTGACGAGAGAACCAGGCGCAGAGGAGCTGGCTTATCTTTTCCAGATTGGGAGCCTGTCCGGCGCTCCTCGAGGCCAGTTTTATGCTAAGGCCAAGAACAAGCTCAACTTCGTTATTCATGGCGCTTCGAAGAAGGACCCCGCTTGGAAGGAAGAATGGATTCTTGCGGGGGATGACTGAGGGAGCTCGATTTTCATTGGAGGGCATGAATTCGAGGTTCCCACAGCTTTCAGTGACAAACCCTCGTGGGATCGGGACTCCCTGCCTTCTGAGTCTGAAGCCATTTTGAAGGCTATTTTAGCCCGGAATTACTTGAACCTGAAGTTCCCCACTACTGAAGCCTTCGATCCTCGTAGGGTGAACCAATACTTACGGATCTCAGATGCTACTCCTCGTAAGTGTCATTGAATTGCCTTGCCTTGTCTTGTTACTCAGCTTGGTTCTGACATTTTCCTTTTTAATTTGTTTATTCACAGTTTTTTTCGTTGAACCAGCTACCCGCCACGTCTCACGTTCTCCTCAAGCTAGAATTTCTCTTCCCTTCGCTGGAGTCGAACCTGTTCTTGCTCCATCTACCTCCCCAGCTGGGTCCAAGATGGCCACTCTTACTTCGCGGGCTTTCCGGGCTTTGGGTAAAGCTCCCCAGGTCGTTGGTCCGACTACTTCTGTCCCTTCTGCTGTGGTCGCTAAAGCTGCTACCCCCTCGATTCGACCTCCTGATTCCGCTGCGCTTCCAACCCCTAAGCTTCAGAGGATTTAGGAAAGGGTATCGCAAGGGCTCCTTCCAACCGTTCCCGGCCACAGTCGAGCTCGACAGGGCAGGACGAAGTTCTGGAACAATTCATCGCGTCTTGTCCGGGAGGTGGGATCTCCAGGATGGCTTCCATGCATGTGGATGTCCTGATTACCAAGGGGTCTGCTATTTTAGCTGAGGTAATTGCATTTCCTTCACACTACTCTTGCTAATTTGTTCAGTTTCTAACTCTGGTTCTGTATTTTGTAGGCCTTCAAATTTAACGTAGCAATGAGCCAGCAAGTAGCCCTCATTCGCGACCGGGCTGCAAAACCCGAAGCCAAAGCCGAAGCCAAAGCCGAAGCCAAAGCCGAGAAAACCAGGGAATTGCTTAAGCAGGCTCAATCTTTAATGGAAGAAATGACCTCCAACCAGGGAAAGGTTGAGATCGAGATGGCTGAGCTTCGCTGTGACCACGAGAGGACGAAGCAATCTTATGATTGGGAGCGTCTTCAATCTATCCGGCGGGCTAGACAGAGGGATTCTTGGAGATCTGAGGCTAAAAAGTTAGACCTCGAGAATCAGTCTTTGATTGCTCAAGTGACCAAGCTGCAAGCTGACGTGGAGACCTCTTTCAGCGATGGATATTTCTACGCTTCCTTTCAGGCCGCAGAAGCTCTCCCTCTTCCCTTTGACTTGTCATCTATTGCCGGCTGGGATAGACAGGAAATAATGCTTAAAGCTGCTGAGCTATCTCGCCCTGATGGCGACGAGGTGGTTCCTTCGGGCCAAACAGGAGCTGGAAAACAGTCCGCCCAGACAGATCCTCCATTTCCTCCTCCTATCTTTATTACTTCAGGCCCCGGGGAGTTTTCTAGTAAAGTTTTATCTTCTCGATCCGAGGAGGACCAGTTAGGAGCTGGGGAAGAGGTCAGGAGCCTGCCTGAGGAACCCCCCACAATGGAGATGGAGGTTTACAGGAGTCAGACGGGGTCCATGACTACCCTTCTCGATGCGGCTATCCCGCCTGAGGTTATGGAGGTGATTAATGAAGTCCTAAAGGAAGACCCTGCTGATGATCAGATGGAGCCTCTAAATGGAGGGGCGGTTGGCGAGGCTAACCGTGGTGGACAACTACCTGAAGGGGGGGTCGATGGCGAAGGTCAGCATGAATGAGGAGGACCGGCGGAGGAAAACCAAGAGAGTCCCAAAGCTTGAAGTAGTTTGTTCATGGCTTGTTTCGATTGCCCGGAAAAGGGGGGTAGGCACCTCGTTTTACTCTTATTTAGCTTTGCTTTGATTTTTTTTTTATAGCCCGAGCTCGGGGGTTGGACTCTCCGTTGGATGGATGTAGCCTTACCGGGGGATAGGCTCCTCTTATCTTTAATGAGAAATTAAATCTCTTTTGAGAACTCTTGTTTCATTTATGGTTTGGAATAGGAACCAGAGTTGCATCAGCAGTAACAATTTGTTCATACTTCATTAAAATTTTGGTAGAAAATTATGATGATCTTGATCCTGCACACGAAAACAAATATTGGTTTTAAAAATTTACCTTGGGGGTGGTAGCCCGACTAAGGCATCAGGAGGGCTATTTAGTTATTTCCTGATCTCGAGATCTGGATAGCAATTATGCTTTTACACTCAGATCCTTCTTGGGGGTGGAAACCCTACCAAGGCATCATGAGGGTTATTTAGCTATTTCCTGGTCTCGAGATCTGGATGACAACTATGCTTTTACACTTAGACCCTTCTTGGGGGTGGTAGCCCGACCAAGGCATCAGGAGGGCTATTTAGCTATTTCATGGTCTCGAGATCTGGATGACAACTATGCTCTTACACTCAGACCCTTCTTGGGGGTGGTAGCCCGACCAAGGCATCAGGAGGGCTATTTAACTATTTCCTGGTCTCGAGATCTGGATGACAACTATTCTCTTACATTCAGACCCTTCTTGGGGGTGGTAGCCCGACCAAGGCATCATGAGGGCTATTTAGCTATTTCCTAGTCTAGAGATCTGGATGACAACTATGCTCTTACACTCAGACCCTTCTTGGGGGTGGTAGCCCGACCAAGGCATTAGGAGGGCTATTTAGCTATTTCCTGGTCTCAAGATCTGGATGGCAACTATGCTCTTACACTCAGACCCTTCTTGGGGGTGGTAGCCCGACCAAGGCATCAGGAGGGCTATTTAGCTATTTCCTGGTCTCGAGATCTGAATGGCAACTATGCTCTTACACTCAGACCCTTCTTGGGGGTGGTAGCCCGACCAAGGCATCAGGAGGGCTATTTAGCTATTTTCTGGTCTCGAAGTGTTCACGTTGAGTTTCTTTCTCGGTGAAAACTCCCATTTGTATTACCTCCTTATGAAAGCGTTCCACGTACGACCGAAGTGTCTCACTCCGTTCCTGAATCACATATTGGAGGTGTATGAGATCTTTCGGACGAGGTTTGATCTCTTGGAACTGCGAGCAAAAATCTGTTGATAATTTCGTGAAAGAATCCACGCTGCCAACAGGCAGCTTCCTGAACCAGGTTTTCGCGTATTCGGTTAGGGTCGTTGGAAACATCCTGCACATAGCTGCTCTGGTAGTGTTCTGGACCTCCATCTGTTGAATGAAGCTCTCTAGGTGGCTTAGAGGATCTTCCGTTCCGGTGAACTTATCTGCTGGCATTTTGAATTTTTATGGGAGCTCCGCTTCCCGGATCCTCCTAGTGATTGGAGCGTTCATCTCGCTCAGTGGATCCTTTTTATCCTCCTTATTCTTTCCTTTCCTTATCTGCTGGACCTCTTTCTGTAGCTTTGCCAGCTGATCTCTCAGTCGCTTGTTCCCCGGTTTCTTTGAATTGACCTCAGATTCCTCACTATCAAGCCTTTCTGATGAACTGGCAACCTCTATCCGGTCTGCCTTATGGATATGATCCATTTGGGAAGTTTGTCTACTCTCCTCCTCTTGGGCCCGAGCGGTTCTCCTTGATGCAGTTGGATGGGATGGCTCTCGTTGCTTCCGGGTGAACGCATCAGCGGCAGATTTTACTCGCCTAGGTTGATATTGTGAAGGTTTTTTTGAAACTGGGGGCATGGGTCCCAACCTATCCCGGATCAAAAGTTGGGTCCCGGACCTACCTCGAGCTGGCTCGGGAAGAGGAGGTCTCAGGCAATCGAAAGCAGGCTGCCTAGCTCCGGGCCTGCTCGGCTCTCCCTGATCATTCAGGTTGGTTGGCTGGATTGTGATGCCTTCAGCGAGCAGGCGGATGCAAACGGTTTCTACGAAGGCTGCCGCTTGCTGGTCGAGCGCGGCCTGGCTCACTATAGGGTGGCCAGAAGCCCGCACATTAGTTGTTTGGACCGGAGCTTGACTGCCATATCCAGATTTTCTCCCCTTTCTTGGGGCCTTTCGCGTAGGCCTCGCCGAGGGTTGCTCCGAAACTCTATGTTGGCCTTGAGAAGAGCGGAGCCTCATAGTTCCTGTAAAACAACGAAAATGTAAATGCAAATAGTTGATTAACTGGGTGTAGGGTAGTTTCCCACATACAGCGCCAGAAAGTGTTAACAGAAATCTTGCTCGGGGCAACAAATCTCAGTTAGCACCCTCGAGATCATTACCACGTAGGTGATGACCAATGGTAGAATATATATATGTATCAAACAATGCCTAATGAAATGATATGGAGATAACAATTTCATTAGGTACTCAAAAGGAATAAAAATCTCTCTTTATTGATAACATATGATATACATTTCTCTATCTCTCTTTCGAATTGCTCTCACTTTTTTCTAGGTGATCGTTGGGTGTTTATTGTATGCCTGTCGAATAGTAGTCTCCTCTTTTTCGAAGGAAGAAGTCCCTCCTTTATACAGTGTCTTCATAGGGTTAAACTCATTGATTTCCCCTTGATTTTCTCATCTCTCCCCTCCTTATCGGACGAGATTTTTACCTTTAAATGTCGTTGACTTTGAGTTAATTGCTCAGTTGAGGATATCTCGGTGGAAATCAATTTGTTTCCCTTTTAGGTTCTAGTACTAGTTCTGCACGTGTATAATGTCTATAGATGCGATACTGTGTATCTTCGGGTCGAGCATGATTCCCATAGGGGTCGTAGAATGTGTTAAGGTGTGGTGCATCAGTTAGTGAGGTCGATCATTGTCCCGGCCCAGATGTTGAGAAGCTTCATCTAGCTAGGAGCTAGGTCTGGCCTCCCTTGACTTTTCGAAGCTAGGTGCGACCTCCTATGGACACCTCCCTGTATCAGCGAGGTATAAGCAAGCTTCTTGAGGAATTACGAGGTAGCCTCGACTTCGGGAGGATTTGGTGACGCGGGCTTGATCCGACCATTCTGGGCTCCATTCCGGATGTTTCTGGATCCTGTCCTTGTTCCTACGGGGCGGTATCGTAGCTCGGTTTTGGGTAGAATGGTCTCCTGGTGGAAACTTTCGGGCATGGAGCCAGATCTGGAAGGTGGAAAATTTCCCCTTGGTTCTTAGCCAATTTTGGCTATTAACAACTTGAACTAGATGGAGCAAAGTGTCTAATATGGCAAACCTCAGAAGGGAAAATGATTATATCCTTTATTTTAAAATACATACAAGGGAACAAAGTGAAAAAGTTTAAAATTTAGGGAACATATCATTTTCCTCCCTCAGGTTTTTCATATTGGTACATTTCATCCCTCTAGTTCTATTAAGGAGGAAAATAAAACTATTCGCAATTTCCCACCCCCCCCCCCCCCCCCCCCCCCGATAGCGAAGCTACAATATTGTCCTTGTCAATTGACAGTCAAAAGGCTAGTCTAATGGAAATCCTAACAGTATGGGGTAAAATGTCTAATATTTTGGTTTTCAGAGGGAAAAACGGTCATTACTTGAACTAGATGAGGCAAAGTGTCTAATATAACAAACCTCAAGAGGGAAAATGATTATATCCCTTTTTTTAAATACATACAGGGGAACCCACTCCCCCTTAGGTTTTTCATATTGGTACATTTCATCCCTCTAGTTCTATTAAGGGGGAAAATAAAACTATTCGCAATTCCTCCCACCCCTAGGGGGAAAATAAAACTGCCCCCTCCCAAAAAAAAAATTAAAATCAGTTTTTTTTTTTATACTACATTTAATCAAATGTAGTTTTTGAAACTGATTTTCTTTTTTTCTATTCACTAGTAACCAAATTCATCCCTCAATTTTTTTTTTCTTGATACCCCATAGACCACCACCATTTTCTAGAAACCCAGAAACCTCATCACCAAACTCCCTACCACCTACACCACCAAGAAATCGAAACCTAGAAACGGAATCCCTACCAAAAATCGAAACTGAAACCATGCAAATCCCTAACAGAAACAAAAGTCGAAAGCATCTAACTCTCCACCAGAAAAAAAAAATGAAACTGAAACCACCCAACTCCCCACCTAAAACTCCATGCTACACTAGATTCTAAGTAATTCTTTTCTAAAAAAAGTCAAACTAAAACCAAAATCAAAGTAACAACCAGATTCTCTTCGGTAAAATCAAATTATAAGTTAAAAAATAATAATAAACACCCAAATCCAAGTCCTGACAACAACAAAAGCACTCAATCACCCCCACCAATCGATCTCTTCTCAATGGAGAAGATCGGTGTTAGGTCAATAAATGTCATATTTGAGACCCCTAATTCATATGTTTTCTATTATGTTCTTGAGTGAAATTGAATTTTTTAACATGTTTGTTGAGATTGTGTAGAAAATAGCTCTTGTGTTGAGTTTGAAGGTAAAAATGTGGTTTTAGAGAAGTTTGGAGAAATGCCTATGCAGCACCTTCAACTTGTGAAGACCATAACTTCTTCCTCAGATCAAACTATATGGAGGTCTACATGTTTTCAGAAAGCCTCATATGTCTAGTTTTTGACACACTTTACGGTTGTTAATCCGAATTTTATATAGGGAGTTATGGCCGTATTAGTAATTGAAGGTCAAAGCTAAAGAACTTCGACGGGCAAGACAACATTTTTGTCCGCATTTTCTCCCGAAATTTATGAGGTCACCTATCGGCGGTTAAGGACCGCATTTATGGTAGTATTTTTATTCCAGTGACTTCAACAGTCAAAAATGTGAGGTTAATGCTTGCATTTTTTGTAGCATAAGTTGCGGGTGGACAAATCCGAATTGGTTCAAAATTATTCCAAAACTTTCTAAATCAAATACTAATGACTCTAGAAAATAAAGACAAGTTTGGGAAACTTCCTAAAACCAATTAGAAGTCTATTATCAAAAGAGGAAATTCAAGTTAGGAGAGAAATCGTATTCCTTAATTTATTCTACTTTCCTACTTGATATATTTCCTACACCAAAGAATAATTAGGTGCTCACAAGGAGAAGTCACATATAAATACCAAGAGTTTTCTGCAAGAGAGAGAGTTCGAAGTTGAAGATTGATGAATGATCTCTTATTCTACCTTTCTTTAGATTAGATGTTTCCACTTATTTTTTTTAGTTTTTATTTCTTGCTAATTTTCTTATTAGTTAGGTCTAATTTGAAGCCCTAAATACGATTTCAATTCCATAGACAAGTTTTGTATTTTAATGAAGTAATTTTTTCTCAATATGATTATTTCAATTTCTCAATATTTTTTTTCTATTATCTTTGTTTCTTTGACTGGCCATTTTAGGAGCATGATATTAGGATCTATGTTGTAGGATAGAGTTTGAATACCTGATGAACAAATTCTTACATGCAACAATTAATTGAATTACGACCCAATTAAGGGAAATTGATTCATGAATAACTTAAAATAAATACCATGTTTTAGAGTTCATGTGATATTCTTATTTTCTTGGTTCTTAATGAGTTTCGATTATTAAATCTAGTAAATACTTATGCTAGATTATAATTTGGAATATAAGTAATTAGGCAAATACCATGCAGTCTACATACTAACTAAGAGAGAATCAATGTCACTTGAGTGGAATACCCACCACCTTATTTAATAATCAATCCAAAACCCCATTTTTGTGTGTGCGTTTAGAGTCTTTGTTTTCTTATTTTTAGTTAAATTAGAGTTATAGAGTGTCTTAGATATAAACTCGTTAATTTAGTAAGTAATTAATTCTTTGTGGGAACGATCCTTGTTTGACCACTGTCATATCGTTTATGATATGTGCACTTGTAAAGTTTTTTTTTTTTTTTACCTATTTGGCAACCAACAATTAGTGCTCAATCTTGTTGCCGGCGGCCACCCCAAACCCAAACCCAAACCCAAAAAGAAACCCAACCACCACAATCGCCAATACCCTATGAAGAAGGATATGAAGAAGAAGAAGGGGGAAGAGAAAGAGAATGGGTTCTGTGGCGAGAGGAGATCAAGCGGCGTGAATGAGGAGATCGAGCGCCGATCTCCTCGATTCGACTTGGAGGAGATCGACGCTCGTAAGGGTGGTGGTGATAGGACTTGGCTTGCATTCCCATGTGAACATAACGAATTCAACTGATGTGAAAGTGGTACAAATGGATTTGGATTGATGCGATTCAGGTGGCATTGGAAAGAAGAGTCCGAGACAAATCCAACAATGAAACACATCACCAGAAATGGAGTTCAAACTCCCTGTCACGTCTCGCCGGAAGCTCAATGGGAAGTGAAAGAGCATTGCCGATGCGCTAGAATGTTAAGGCGTGTGAGGGCACGTGGATGGGCCAATCAGGACGCGTTTTGGCATGTGAAACATTCAGAAGACATGGAAAAACGTGCCGGAGTCGGTTTTCTTATTTGGGAAGTTTTGTTTCAAGATTCCTTCTTTAAACACTTTAAGACTCAGTTGTAATTAGGGTTAAGGATTAGAGGAAAAAATATTAGAATTGTGTAGGTGTTTGAGTGGTGGTACTTGTGGCTAGGGTTTGGTGTTTGATTTTAGGCTAGGGTTTTGGTGTTGGACATAATGGTGGAGAATATGATAATATGGAAGTTGATTTAGGTGTTTGAGTTTTGGTTATTTTTCTTTTGTTATTATTACTGAATTTGATTTTTTTTAATATTTGTTAAGCAATTTTTAATTTAATTTTGTAATTCAGTTAATATTTTTATTTTTCATTTTTTTTCTTTAAGTTTTTTGTTATTTTTTTAATTTGAGTTTGAGGCATAAATGTATTTTCTCACTAACCGACTATTCAAGGGCAAAAATATATTTTAACATGAAAATTAATTTTTTTAACCGAAAATCTAATGAAATAGAGGAAATTGATTAACTGTTTCATTTATGGGGGGACAATTGACATTAATAGAACCTGACATGGGAAATTTACCAATACCACAAAAATTAGAGGGAGAAATTATACTTTCCCTAAATTTTATTAATAATTTTATAATTTTTAAATGAATTAAAAAAAAATTAGGGGAGGTATTCATGGACTCATGGCACCTGCAACCCCTTTCCCTCCGTCTAGTGATGTCATTTTCCCCTTAAATTTCTAAAATCCCTAAATACCCATCCCCACTTGAGGGGAAAAATCATCTCAAAATAAAAAGGTTGGTGCCGTTTGTTTTTCACCACTTAAGTCTTAAATCTTAAATTAAGTGAATTCTATCCATTTGTTTTTCAAGTTATATCTTAAATTAAGTTAAAAATATCTAAAATTAAAAAACTAAAATTTATGAATTTTTTCTTATTCAATAAGTGATATTTAACATATTAACATTAATTTCCTAAAATAACCTCATATAATTAAATTATTAACAAAAACATCTCATTACAAAAAAAAAATCATCAATTTCATCAAACCCTAACCCTAACCCTAACCCTAACCTAATCTTAAACTTGAATCTCATGGAGACCGCCTCTATGAATCATGAACGGGCCTCCTCATTGCGTCAATTTTTCTTTGAATCATCAACAAGGTCGGCTGGCCGCCAAATTTTTTCTCTTTTTTTTTCCTTAAATCGGCAACTGGAGACATCTACCAGAAGAAGAATAGTATCGGGATGGGATGAAAGGCAGCAAAGTTTGAACGCGGTGGGATTTGGAAGGAGAACTGCTCACGCCTGACCACCCTACGCGAAAACTGGAAGCAGTCATGTCAAGGTGAGGGCGGAGCTGAGGCAAACGATGAAGGAACCAGAAGTTGACAGAAGACTGGACAAGATGACTGGTGGGAATGAACTCAAGGCGGCGGTCCGAGAACGAGCAAGAAACGGCGATGGCTGAGGTTTCGAATTTTCAGATTGCAAAACGGTGTCGAAACAGTGTCATTTCCATCTTCTCTCAAAAGTCAACCTCCGGAATAAATTTTTTATTTAATTTTTTATTATTTATTTAAAAAAATAATAATATTCTAGGGGAGGGTTTCCCTTGTTACTCCTTCATTTCGTTCCTCACACCCATTCCTCCCCCCCCCCCCCTAAAGTCTCGTCTTTAAAAGGGGAGAGCATGATCTGTTCTGATAGATCGAAAGAGTAGGAACGGATAGAGAGGGAATGGAATCTATCAATAATAAGGCTATTTCTATCTATTGATGAGACAACTATCTATTCTTGATCCATCAGAAATAAATCGATATGTATCTGATGGAGTCTACATCGTACGTAGAGCGCCCAAGCGCTTTTTGGGCCAGCTCAGTTCTCTTATCCATCGGTCCAATGCACTGGGCTCATCTCATGGAGGGAAAAGCAAAAATTTGTGTTGTTGTTGTTCGACGCCTCGATTGGTTTGCTTGTCGATCCGCCCCTCCGAGAGCAGCTACACCTGGTGAAGGGTGAAAGGGAAGCAGGCCACAGGAGAGAGCCGGAAAGAGAGAAATGGAAAACATGAGAACTTGCAAGAGTGAGTTGCCCTTTGCGTCCCATGGGCTGGTGGTTTGTCAGACCTGCTAAAGCGGTTGAGGAGAAGTCGATGGATTAGTGGAGCGGGGCCGAGATCGGAAGAAAGGGCACGTTGGTGATGCAGTTGCTACTACAGCCGGCACTGGCAGGAATGAGATGAGATGCTTCACTAGCGCAGGGAGAAGTTGACAGTTTATGCATGCAGTTCGATGGTGAAAATACTACTCTTAGAGTGTGTCTACAACCTAGAGGGGGGGGGTGAATGGGTTGTTAATCGATTATTACCAACTTTTTCGATTAGTCAATATTAAACATATAACCCAATTAAATCAAACATACAAAATCAAGTAAAACTGCGGAAATATAAAGAACACTTGATTTTGACGTGGAAACCCTTCGACAAGGGAAAAACCACGGGCTATCCTTCTAGCCACAGACGATCACAGAAATCCACTATATGAATAAGAAATTACACCCTCAAGTGATACTCGGACTCTTATTCTAGATAACCTCAGGCTATGGACACTACCACTCGCCACTCTTGGTTCAATCCCTAGTGATATCCCCTGATACACTACTCTTGGTGTGAGCACCTCTTACTTTACCCCACGGGCCTTTTATAGTGGCACTTGACCAATGCTTGCCAACCACAACTTGGTTGCAAGACTTCAATGCTTGTGCAACTTCACCTCGAAGCCACAAGACTTTGACTCAAGAAGAGTATAAAAGTCTAAGTGTGTATAAGACAATATACTCAATGCAATAATGTGCAAGACTAAACACAAAATACTTAACTAGATGTTATAATGAAATTGAACACCCTAGTTATCAAACAATGCCTATATGTACACACATGAGGTCTCAATTAGTTGTAGAGAAATTCTAACAACCTAATTATCAAATAAATTCACATAAACTTGACTAGATACACAAAGCCAACCTAATCATCAATTAAACACACATGAACATTTATGGATCAGCTATTTAGGCATATATGACCTAATGATACAAGCTATCACAAACAAAACAAATCAAATATTCATGAACATTAACTAGTTGATTAAAACACAATTTCTCAACCTAGTTATCAATCAATCACACATGAATATTTATGACCTAACTTTTACGCAAAAATGACCTAATAAATTTAGCTATCAAAATACAAACCCAATCATGTTATCAAGACTCATAAATATGCAATAAAGTAGAGTCTAGGTATTTAGTCATGCAATAAATACCTAATCTAGAGTAAGAAGAACAATAAATGATATTCTAAGAAGTTCTTGCTTACCTAGTCATGAAACAATGAAGACCCATGCTCAAATGATGTGGAATGATGCAAGAATGAGATGGGTTTTGGGTTTGGAGAGTTAATGAAGCTCAAGGAAGCTTTCTCTCTCAAGACTCTCTCTTTCTCTCTCTAGGGTTTCTGTAAATTTAGGAGAGTTGGGGAAGAAGAAGAGAAAGAGAGGTTTTTAAAGGTGGGAAACACGGGCTGACTCGAAAAGACCAAAATATCCCGTTTTTGGTGCCAAGCGACATGAGAGGCTACATGAAAGTAGCCTAAGAGAGACTACATGAAGTCGCCTACCATGTCGCCTAACATTCTGGAGAAGAAAAACATGTCTGAGGCGACATTGGAGGCGACATGCACAAGTGGCCTTGCATGTCGCCTAACACACTGGACATCACACCAGCTCCAGAAACAAGCGACCCAAAACATGACCAAACGACATCGAAACCTTTCGTATGATATACCGTTGGAAAGGTATGGAAGTCTACTTTCTACTCCAATTCACAGAATGAGGTTTTGATGTCTGTAGAAAGAGTTATGGCATTTAAGTGACCAAAGGTCAAAACCGGATAACAGCAGAGATGATCTATTTCAGTGGGCTCTTTGGAGACTTCAAAACCAAACCAAACGGTCATAAAATATTACGAATAATATACCGTTAGAAAGGTATGGAAGTCTACTTTCTACTCCAATTAACAAAACAAAATTTGGATAAACGTAGAAATATTTATGGTCAAAAGAGTGACCAAAGGTCAGAATTGGTCAATAACAAAATTCCCACAATCATGGTATAAAACCATGTAACCAAATAACAATCCAAGAGAGCACAAATGGAGCCTCTCTATGGTCACAAATCGCACTAAGACTCAAGCACACCAACATGCAAGCGCGGACACAACACAAGCACACCATCGTGCAAGTGAGGACGTTTCCGAACACACAACGGAAAACGTAAAACAAAACAACCACACGTAAAGACAAACAAAGACGTGCTCGTGTGAGTTGTGTAACGGATGCGCACATATACACAATAAAGAACACAAATGCAAGATGAACAAAGCATGCATGAAGTGTGTGTGTGCACCTAAACTCTTCAAGAGACAAAGTCAATTGAGTATACCTTTTGCTCTTGAAGTCATGGAGATGCTTGGAAGCTTGCCAACACGGACCTAAACTACCCATTACACAATCATCCCCAATGTGGTATGTCATGAAATAAGCCAATCACAAAATAAAGGTTCTTACAATCTCCCCCTTTGGCTATTTCATGAAAAAATACCACTCACAATAAATTCCTCACAAAACAAACAAAGCTATTGTCCATGAGATTAATTCTACATTACTAATGAGATTCCTAGAATCTAAATCTTCAATATCTTCTATCTCCTTGTAAAATCATCAATGTACCTACACACAATAGCAAAAAGCACTTTCCAAGAACAAGTGCAAGTGAGGTGAACAAATAAAAACAAGCATTGCACTCAATAACAAATAAAGCAATGCAAAGTAATGCATGTGCAATGCTCCTCCTAAAAGGTTACTCTCTCTCTCTCATGATTTCTCCCCCAAAGCATAAACAATGTTCCCACTATATCTCTCAAGACTTCTCCCCCTTTTTGGCATGAGATAGGCAAATGAGCTCCCTCAATCGGGTTGCTTTAGCAAAGAGAGCTATTCACACAAATACATTGCATAATCATATACACAAACTTTATGCAACTTAAATAATTGAGAGAGATTCAAGGAGTTTTATTCAAAAGAAAAAAATGTGTGAAATTGTTGCTTTGCATGCAAGACATATAGCATTCAAGTTCAAGCAATGGTATTTGGCAAAGCAAACATCAAAAGGGTTTTCAAAGGAATTCAAACCAATTTGTACCCTTTTGTCATAAGTAAACAAGATATAGTTTTTCAAAAGAATTTCAATTTTAAAGAGAGCAACTATATCAAACTTTATAAGCAAAACAAGACATGAGTGACTTTTGCACCCTTTTTTATTTTTCCGGGTAGGATACCCCTATGATAGTAGTCTTGTTCAACTAATAAAGAGAGAGAGAAGACTAAATTTGGATAAGACATCCTTATTTATTGAATGGACAAAAGGTCCTTATTGAGTTTAGTCTTCTCATTTGCTTTCACACATATTTTGCATATTAAGCAATCAAAAGCATTTCATGCATATCATTTTAAAGCATGTCATTAAAAGTTCTCATGTCATGGAGTTAAATTATGGGTCATCCAAATGTACTTTCCCAATCAAAATCTCCTAGTCCAAAAATGCATTGTTGAACTAAAATATGACATGGATTGCAAGTAAAGCAATGTTGCACACTTATTATGAAAATAACATATAAGCATATATGCAACCAAGAATCTCAAGCAATTACAAAAGAGCATAAAATTAATCAACTTTTTTTTCACATTACAAATCATGCAAGTTCGCTCTCTTTGCTTGAGCTCCCCAAATGGGGTCAAATCCAACCAAGTCAATGGGAGGCATGAGCCCCTATAGACTTGCAAAGTCCAATGGACCTAGTTGCATCTACGGGTGTCACATGGGCACTAAGGCAAGCGGGTTCATTCTTTCTAACCCACCTAGGTTCCACATTAACATTTTTAGTGGTCATAGACATGTTTCTAGGTTCCCTAGGTTTATGCAAACTTGCCCTATTTTTCAACCGTTTTTCTTTTATGCTCTCTAATCTACACCTCTTAATGTAATTCAAGCAATTTGGTCTTAAGTGACCAATCATACCACAATAATGACAAGTAGGTACAAAGTAAGGATTCATACCATAACATTGTGATCTCATCGATGCATCGCCATGTTGATGAGGTTGTCTTTGATGGTGCATCGGTTTGCTTCTCCTTGGAGCTTGAGCTAATTGGTTGCACATTTGTGGTCTAGCTTGTTGAGGTGGTTGAGCCGGTTGATCATGCCTCTTGTAACCACCTTCTTTCTCCGTAATTGGCTTGTTGGAGGAGGTGATAGACTTTTCAAGGACTTGTCCTTTCTTCTTGAATTGCCTAGGCTTTGGTTGGGTTGCAAAGGCTTGTGAGGACTTCCCTTGAGTAGAAGGTTGCTTGGATATGGCCTTGCTTTTGCCTTGAGCTTGAGGTTGTTTAATCTTGGCCTTCTTTAGTTCTTCAAGACACCTCATCTTTCTTTCCTTGACAATCTTTAAGGAATTATCTTTGATTGCAAGTTCTTCTTTCATGGCCTTCATCCGTTGGTGGCAATCTTCAATCTCCTTCTCATACTTGGACATATCAAATGTGTCCGTCTTCAAAGAGTTATCGATGGAAGTCTTCATTGGATGTTGAGATGGATGAGGCAACTTAGGAATATATTCCTTCACAAAAGTTGTCTTGTCCGAGGGTGGTATGGACTCACCATCTACAAGGCCAAACCCTCTCTTGTCATTTGGCTTCTTTCCAATACTCAACATTTGATCAAGCTTTTTCGAACTTGAAGTCAACTTAGCAAGTGTATTTCTTGTCTCTTCAAGTTCCTTCTCCAACACCACTTCATTCACTTTAACAAGTGACACTTCCTCATCTAGATGAGTCACTTTAGTTCTTAGTTGGAGGTTATCCTTTTCCAATCTAAGGATATCATTTTCTCTCTCCTTCAAGGACTTTTGAAGAAAGTCAATGAACTCTTGGTTATGCACCATGTTGTCACAAGAGTTCCCGGAGCATGATTCATCATTATCAAAGCTTCTCCCACTTGTGCTTGTGAGAGTCATATCATCAAGGCTTGCAACACTCAAGCATGCTCCTCTTTGGTTTCCAAGTTCAAGGCCACCCATCTTGAAATCTTCAAGTGATAAACATTTGGTGATGGCTTGAGTTTCTTCATGGTAGGAACCCAGAAATGTGAAGTAGTTGATCTCATTAGCAACCGAGCTTGTGGAGCACTCTTCAACTACTTCAACTTCGCTATCACTCCAAGTAGCGATTATAGTTTCTCCTCCCTTCTTGTACTTCAAGTTACCACACATGGAGGCAAGGTGGTCCACTCCACCACACTCAAGGCAAGGGTCATCTTTCCTTGACTTTTTCTTTTCCTCCTTCACCTTGGAGGTCATGCCCTTCTTTTGAGATTTTGTAAATCTCTTAAATCTCTCAACCATGAGAGTCATCTCCTCATCGGAGTCATATATCTCCCTCTCAACTTTGGAGATCAAATCACCCTCTATCATCTCAATGCCACTCATAGTGTTTAGGGAATGAGATGAATGCAAATGAATGCAACCAACAAAATGCACATAAATACAAGACACACACAATTAAGAGCAAGGATCACCTAAGTATATCTAGGAACCCGCTCTGATACAAATTGAAAATACTACTCTTAGCGTGTGTCTACAACCTAGAGGGGGGTGAATGGGTTGTTAATCGATTATTACCAACTTTTTCGATTAGTCAATATTAAACATATAACCCAATTAAATCAAACATACAAAATCAAGTAAAACTGCGGAAATATAAAAGAACACTTGATTTTGACGTGGAAACCCTTCGACAAGGGAAAAACAACGGGCTATCCTTCTAGCCACAAACGATAACAGAAATCCACTATATGAATAAAAGATTACACCCTCAAGTGATACTCAGACTCTCACTCTAGATAACCTCAGGCTATGGACACTACCACTCGCCACTCTTGGTTCAATCCTTAGTGATATCCCCTGATACACTACTCTTGGTGTGAGCACCTCTTACTTTACCCCACGGGCCTTTTATAGTGGCACTTGACCAATGCTTGCCAACCACAACTTGGTTGCAAGACTTCAATGCTTGTGCAACTTCACCCCGAAGCCACAAGACTTTGACTCAAGAAGATTATAAAAGTCTAAGTGTGTATATGACAATATACTCAATGCAATAATGTGCAAGACTAAACACAAAATGCTTAACTAGATGTTATAATGAAATTGAACACCCTAGTTATCAAACAATGCCTATATGTACACACATGAGGTCTCAATTAGTTGTAGAGAAATTCTAACAACCTAATTATCAAATAAATTCACATAAACTTGACTAGACGCACAAAGCCAACCTAATCATCAATTAAACACACATGAACATTTATGGATTAGCTATTTAGGCATATATGACCTAATGATACAAGCTATCACAAACAAAACAAATCAAATATTCATGAACATTAACTAGTTGATTAAAACACAATTTCTCAACCTAGTTATCAATCAATCACACATGAATATTTATGACCTAGCTTTTAGACAAAAATGACCTAATCAATTTAGCTATCAAAATACAAACCCAATCATGTTATCAAGACTCATAAATATGCAATAAAGTAGAGTCTAGGTATTTAGTCATGCAATAAATACCTAATCTAGAGTAAGAAGAACAATAAATGATATTCTAAGAAGTTCTTGCTTACCTAGTCATGAAACAGTGAAGACCCATGCTCAAATGATGTGGAATGATGCAAGAATGAGATGGGTTTTGGGTTTGGAGAGTTAATGAAGCTCAAGGAAGCTTTCTCTCTCAAGACTCTCTCTTTCATTCTCTAGGGTTTCTGTAAATTTAGGAGAGTTGGAGAAGAAGAAGAGAAAAATGGGTTTTTAAAGGTGGGAAAAACGGGCTGACTCGAAAAGGCCAAAATGTCCCGTTTTTGGTGCCAAGCGACATGAGAGGTTACATGAAGTCGCCTATAAGAGGTTACATGAAAGTAGCCTAAGAGAGACTACATGCAGTCGCCTACCATGTCGCCTAACGTTCTGGAGAAGAAAAAAATGTCTGAGGCGACATTGGAGGCGACATGCACAAGTGGCCTTGCATGTCGCCTAACACACTGGACAGCAAACCAGCTCCAGAAACAAGCGACCCAAAACATGACCAAACGACATTAAAACCTTTCATATGATATACCGTTGGAAAGGTATGGAAGTATAATTTCTACTCCAATTTACATAATGAGGTTTTGATGTCTGTAGAAAGAGTTATGGTCATTTAAGTGACCAAAGGTCAAAACCGGATAACAGCAGAGATGCTCTGTTTCAGTGGGCTCTTTGGAGACTTCAAAACCAAACCAAACGGTCATAAAATATTAAGAATAATATACCGTTAGAAAGGTATGGAAGTCTAATTTCCACTCCAGTTAACTAAACAAGATTTGGATAAACGTAGAAATATTTATGGTCAAAAGAGTGACCAAAGGTCAGAATTGGTCAATAACAAAATTCCCACAATCATGGTATAAAACCATGTAACCAAATAACAATCCAAGAGAGCACAAATGGAGCCTCTCTATGGTCAAAAATCGCACTAAGACTCAAGCACACCAACATGCAAGGGCGGACACAACATAAGCACACCATCGTGCAAGTGAGGACGTTTCCGAACACACAACGGAAAACGTAAAACAAAACAACCACACGTAAAGACAAACAAAGACGTGCTCGTGTGAGTTGTGTAACGGATGCGCACATATACATAATAAAGAACACAAATGCAAGATGAACAAAGCATGCATGAAGTGTGTGTGTGCACCTAAACTCTTCAAGAGACAAAGTCAAGTAAGTATACATTTTGCTCTTGAAGTCATGGAGATGCTTAGAAGCTTGCCAACACGGACCTAAGCTACCCATTACACAATCATCCCCAATGTGGTATGTCATGAAATAAGTCAATCACAAAATAAAGGTTCTTACAGATGGTTGTTTGAGGTTGCTGGATAGGCATCAGAGCCTCCTCTGAAGCTGCCACAGGTTACGGGCGCCCGCTCCCCTTCTTTCTTTTGAAGACGCATATACACCTACCTATTTATGAACCTGCAACTATGCCTTCTTGGGGTGAGTCCTCTTTGATCTTATAACCGGTGCTATACGCGTCTTCCCCCATCCCAAGTGGTGGCCCGATTCGGCCTGGCCTGGTCGGGAAGAGATTCACATAGAGATTACTGCTATTCTGGAATATCTTTCTATGTTAGCTAGCGGGGGCGGGCTTTCCTATGATAGTCCCGCTGCCGCCTCTGACCGTCTGTCTCGTCTCATCTTGATTTGGCTATACTTGTATGTAGCCAGCCATGTTAGCTTCACATGAGAGCCTTTTTCTAAAAGCTAAAAAGGCACTCATCAGTCAGCTCGGCCCCTCCTTTCCTATTCAGCTTTGCCGCCTATTAAGAGATTAGGTCCCGTTCAAGCCTTTATTCATCTATACTAAAACAAATAACCGCAGATTTTTACCGGATTGTACACCTTTGTGTCTGGCTATGTATATGGATGTGCATAAAAAAGGGACACCTCTCTGGCGGGGGAAAGAGAGAGGGAATAAGCTGCATCGGCACCTCACGAACTTCTTACTGGGTTCATCCTATAGGCATTTGCCAGTGTTTGGATACACGTGTTTTGTTCATGTTCCTGTGCAATTAAGAGAAAAATTGTCGAAACCACTTATGTCTTTCTTGGATATGCTTAGTTCGGGTATAGATGCTATGACGTGAAATCCAAGAGACTCGATGTATCCTTGAATGTTCTCTTTAATGAGGTCGCCTCATATTTTCTTTAACTTAATTAATTAGCCTCGGGGGAGAATGGTGATGGAGATGTATTGCGGCCTTCTCATGTTCATCAACTCGAACCTCATTCTTCTGCAGTTGTTGTTACGGATTAAGTAGGGTCCAGAGCGGGGAAGAAGCACTACTGAAGGTCATTACTGTGAAAGACCGTCTTATCGATCTTTCTTTTTGTCTAAAAGGCCTCTAGAAAGCCCGCGAGTTCTTCCTCCTTGATTCGTTCGTTGGTCACTCACTCTCTTTAGAGTCGTTTAACACCCAGACTTTCAGGAAAGACAAGAGGGAAGGTTTCTTTATCACAGTCACCGAGACCGAAGCGAAAGGGGAGATCTTGGTTTAGCCATTAACCATTTCAAATTAATAATATTACTATTAAAATAAAAATACTTAAAATAAAGGGTATAATAGTAAAACTAAAACCAATTAATATTTAAGTGATAATATCTTAAGAAAAATACAAACAAATCAATGTGTCTTAACGATTAAGACCCATTAAGTATTTATATCTTTTAAGATTTAAGTTAAAAAACCAAACACCCCTGACATTTTGTTATTTATTTAGATAAATTATTTGGAAAACTTGTCATTATTCTTACTTTTTATGCTTTGACTCGTGAGAGATCAAATGGTATATGCACTCTACCATGAAGAAATCTATTTCAGTATACCAAAGAGAAATATATACACAAATACCAATATGTTAAATTTGACGTGTATATCTCTAGGGCGCAGTTCAACTGGTAGATGAATAAATTTGGAGTTTGGGCAAATGACTCTCAAGGTAGCGGTTCGAATTCTGTCAAGGACAAAAGCTTCAAAAAAATTCATGATCTAAATAGATGGATAATCATATAATATCAAAAAAAAAAATTTCTAATCAATAGCTGATGTACACTGACATTATTGTTTGTTATTAACATTAGTGTTTCTTGGTACTGTTTTTAAAGTCTTAATACTAATTTTTAATTACAAGTCTGACATAACCTCAGTTTCTATAGGTATAACTTTTTCTAATATGAAAACTTTTGTTTTTTCGAAAGTATTTAGTATTTCGTGTTTTTAAATAATTATTAACGTTATTATGTCAAAAAATATATAATTTTTAATTATAATAATTTTTTTTAATATTACAAATTTATCTTTACATTTTGACACCTGATAAATATTTTCTTTCTAATATAATGACCCCGTCAAATAAAAATCGATGACTTCACCCCTGATGATGACCTACTGTGAAGTTATACAAGTTTCTTGATATAGACATCTAGTAATAAAAATTATAAATGAAAATGGAATTCGTGATATTTTAAAATTATAAGAATTATGAAAGGGTTAGACCATAATTTTAATTTATTTTGTTCAACATTCAACCATCAGCCATTTACTTTTTCTTGGTCGAATATAGTTCTTTTAAAAATTAAAAATAAACAATTAGGATGATGCATTGACGAATTTGATGTTAGCTAGATTATGATATATCTCTCCCAAGTCACATCCGTGATCCATCCACGTCAATAAGGTTTTGAATATGAGTTATGTGTTTCTCGCTCAATTGTCAAAGACATTCATATTTTAACGAAATTCGAATATTAAATTTAATTGCACATTAAACTCGAACCCCACACTTGTCAAAAGCATTTTCCCCACGCTTGTAATTTTTAAATAAAGGGTTAATTTCATTTTAGTACCTCTAGTTTGACTTAATATACAAACTGGTCTTCCGATTTTAAAGGTTATCTTGACAGGTCCCTCTAATTTTTAAAAATCTGTATTTTAATCTCTACCGTCCAATTTTATTAGGGTTACGTCAGATCATTAAGGGTATAATTGTAAAAGTATGGTTAAAATTAATAATTTCAATTACAAACAATTAAAAAATTGAATTTAAAGAAACTAATATTTTAAAAAAATCGAATTAAAAAATAAAAAATCAAACTAAACTCTAACCCTAACCCTAACCTCAAATCACCGTCATCAACCATCACCAACATCATCAACCACTCTCTCAATCCCTCACACTCTGTCTCTGGATCAATCACTCTCTCTCTCCTCTCTATCTCACACTCTCTCATTTGTTTCTCCCACGATCTCTCTTCTTCTTCATCTTCATCTTCTTCTTGTCACGGATCTTCATCTTCTTCTTTTTCTTCTCACAGATCATCATCATCATCATCTTCTTCTTCTTCTTCTTCTTCCTTTTCTTCTCACAGATCTTTATCATCATCTTCTTCTTCTCACAGATCTTCTTCTCTTCTTCTTTTTCTTTTTCTTCTGCTCACGGATCTTCTTCCTCCTCTTCTCACAGATCTTCTTCTTCGTCGACGATTGGGTTTGAGTGTGCCTGTTTTTTGGGTTCGATTGGGTTTGGGTGTGGGTGGTTTGGTTCGATTGTTTTTTCTGGGTTCGACTGGTGGTGTTTAGGTAGATGGTGGTGTTGGAGATAGAGGTGGTGGCGGCGAACGGTTGATTTGGGGGTGGATGCTGAAGATCTTGGGTTTGTGAGTGGGTTTTTTTGGGTTGTTTTTCTGGCAATTAGGGGCTGTTTTTATGGAGGTTCGTGGTGGTTTGAGGTTTGTTTGTTGAATGTCTGATGATCTGGTTATTTCCCAGATCAAAGAAACATCCAGATCAATTTTTCATCCGTTTTCCAGATCGAATTTTTTTTAATTTGGAGATTTTTTCTTTTTTGATTTTTCGATTTGTTTTTTTATTTTGGTTTGGTGTTGATGTATTTTATTTGGGTTTGGTGTTGATGAATATCAAAAAACGAAAGAGAGATCTGGTGGTGGTGAAGAAAAGGGGTTTGATTTGGGGTTGGGTTTCTGGGTTGTTGATAATGATGGTTGAAGAATGTTCGATTTCTGGGTTGGGTTTCTGGGTTGATGATGATGATGGTTGAAGAAATTTCAATTTCTGGGTTTGGGATTGAAGAAATTTCAATTTCTGGGTTCGATTACGGTTGGTGGTAGTTGTAGTGGGTTTTGATGGTGGTCTGGTGGTGGTGAAGAAACAAACCTAGAAATCGAACAGAATGTCGTCTATAGGGTTTGGTGGTGTGGTTATAGGCTGAGATGATGATGATGAAGATGATGTTGGTGGTGGTGGAGGAGAATTTTTTAAATTTTTGTTTGTTTTATTTTTTAATCAGGGGCAACAGGGTCATTTGACCCTCTGACACTGTCAGTCAACACTTTTTTAACAGAAAATCTAACAGAAGGACTAAACGAGATAATACTGAAAACTGAGGGACCAGTTTTTATATTAGGTCAAACTAAAGGTACTAAAATGAAATTAATCCTAAAATAAATGTTAGGTTTGCACATCACTTTTAAACGAGATGGTCACTTTTAAACGATACGGTAGTGTACATCTCTTTTAAACGATGCGTATTTAAAAAGTTTTGTTCCGATTTGTAGGAGTAATTATCCCGGCCGCACAATAACGGACTTACATTGGAAAAATTAAATCGTAGTAAAATGAGTTTTTTTTAAAAACAAAATTAAGTTTTTTTTATATAAATAAAAATTGATAGTATAATGAAGTTTAGATAAAATAAAACAAATAGAATACTTACTCAAGATGAACTAAAATCTTACATTCAAAAGGAAATAAAAACAAGAAACACAATATTAAAAAATGAATAATAACAAGTAATACAACGTAAACAATGAAAATTACAATATGTATTCTTAAAATAATAAATCACAATCTAATTTTATAATAAGAAATTTTGTTTTGTATTTATAATTAATCAACTTTAAATTTATACAAAAAATGATTGATTTATAAATATTACTAGACATATTTTTGAATTTTTTGTTCTTCTAATTATTGGTAAATTATTTATTATTGATTCTAAAAAATTTAAAACTATGAAAAAGAAAAATACTAAGGATAAAATAAAATGAATCATAATAATATATGGACTATTTAAATACAATAAAATAAAATTTGAGATTTTTTAAGGTTTATTGATTGGATGTGTTAGGTATGTCAAAATAATAATAGATAATTTATTATAAAATAAAATTGAATTAAATAACCACAAATTGACGGTAGTTAAGAAATTGACAATGACGGAAAAAATGAAGTAAATTGTTTTGTTTTAGAAGAAAATGAAATTTGATAAAAGAATCATAAAAGATGGTAAAATTAAAAAGATGTAAAAAAATTATTAAAATTGTTGTAAAAAATAGAATTAAAAAATATATATTTAATTTGCTTGAAAAATTCAAATGATGAGAATTGAACCTGGTTTGTAGTGAGGATTTTTTTTTTTTTTGAAAATTTGAGGTAGGGCACGAACCCACCTGGTTTTAATGTTGGTCCACATTTGGTCGTACATGTATTGTCAAATTTCGACAGTTCGAATGTAATAGTTGTAAATTATAATATTTCAAAATAAATAAATATATGTTATACTCGAACCTCTATCCACAGATTTGAAGAGGAAGTGAACAATACTATAAGTGAATGTGCATAATAATGTTGTATTGATAGTCTATTAATTATATATAAATTAATTCAAAAGAAAATTATATACATAACTAGCTCGCAGTCTGCACGTTGTACAAGAGTGGTTGTAAAGGGGTGTTTTGGTGCTTTGTGCTTTTATTTTTTTTAGTCTCTGTTGTGGTTTGGCATTTTGGTGGCTCTTTGTTCTTGTTTCCTCCGCTTTGGGTTTTTTCCCTTTAATAAATCTGACCCTTAAAAAAAGGTATTGCTTGTCACACTAAATAACCATTGTATTTGACTATCATAATTTACAGGAGAATCAATGGAGGTGGTCAGAGTATTGGTAACTTATGGCAGGACTTGAGAAACAAACTCTAAGGGGTTCTACAGATTTTCAAAGGGAAAGACAAAATGAATAGTGGTTCCACTAAATAACACTTACATAGATCTGGTTGACAGGGTATATTGTGTTACCGAATTGGATCGACATGAGTTTCAAATTACGTTGCAGACGGTGTATAGGGCTGAAAATCCAACTGAACCGGTGAAGATCCTAAATGATGATGATGTTGCATTTTCCTTTGTGAGACCAATGCATTTCCAATTCAACAAAGGACTACACTTGCCATCACTATAAGTCAAATTTCAACGGATGCACCTACAACACAAATTGATGAATATCCTTCTTACTTTTTCAATGGAGATCGTGCTAAAAGAAATTCAATGGGGTTCAATGAAGATACTACATTTGATCATTTTAGTTTTGATCATTTTATAGAAAAAAATAATAATGTGGAGATGACTCATGAAGATGTCGACATTGCGGGTGATGATTGAGCAGATACTGAGGAGGATGGTTATGCAAACACCATGGGTGATGATTTTGCAAACCCGAATGTAAACCCTTTAGCTTTTGATCCCGAATTGCGGCAAAAGGATAATGTACCCATGTCAAATCCAGTTTCGAAAGTAGTAAACTCGACTATTCCTCCATCATCAAAGGCCTCACTTGTTGCAGTTGACGAGAATGTTGATATTGAAATTAGTGGTTTGTATCATCGCAAGAAACAACTTCAACTACATCTTGGAATGGTGGCTATGACCAAAAAGTTTTAATACCATGTGAAGAGGTCAACTACTGATTGTTTCAAGGCCGCATGTATTCATAATCATTGCAAATGGTGAATTCGTGCTACCAAGCTTAAAAATTCTAATTATTTCAGGGTGAAAAGGTACGATGCTTCTCATTTATGTAATTAACTTCCAAATACGGGAGGTTATCATAGACAAGCAAGTTATTGGATTATTAGGCAT
The DNA here is from genome assembly GCA_033220585.1 of Dipteronia sinensis. Classification (NCBI taxonomy): domain Eukaryota; kingdom Viridiplantae; phylum Streptophyta; class Magnoliopsida; order Sapindales; family Sapindaceae; genus Dipteronia; species Dipteronia sinensis. The sequence continues at coordinate 24,132,276 of CM065636.1, forward strand.
TATATAAAATCAAAATTGGAAAGGGTTGGTTGTAATTATCGCCCGAAAGAAATCATTGCTGAAATACATAAACATCTTGGATTAAATATCAGTTACGAAAAGGCTTAGAGAGCAAGAGAAATTGCATTTTATGAAGTTAGAGGATCACCTGAAGAGTCTTATGCCCAACTTCCATCATATTGTTATATGTTAGAAAAAACAATCCAAGAACAGTTACAAAAATTGAAGTTGACACCTGAAAAAGCGAGTTCCGATATGCATGTATCTCGCAAACGCTGACACCCGATATCCTTTTCTTTTGAGTAGAAACAATGGTTTTGAGAGTTACATGCAAGAGTCTTATGCCCAAGTTAGAATATGTAAGAGGTATCTCAACGACGGATTGACTGCGGTTTAGGTCAACGGTGAGGCCGAGTCAACTATGTATAGTTTCCAATATTGACTTCTTTTTGCTCATTTTGACTTCCCATGCTTGACTTTAAGCTCAAACACCACATGTAAGGAATGTGTACCTACACAAGGCTCAACAAACACATTATATACAAAACACGCTAAAAACGAGAACAAATGATAGGAAATAGGGACCTCAATTAGATACATTTATCGTCTGATCAAATACCCCCAAACCTATCTTTTACTCGTCCTCGAGCTAAACAAAAAACAAAAAATAATCAAACAATACAAAACAAAATAAAACACACTAAACATATTAAAGGTAAAAACTAGGCTGGTCCACTTTCGTAGGAAACATGATGGCACTTAGCATGTGCCACAAGTCTTTAAACCTTTATGCGACCCTAGAAGGAGGAGTTATAACCTTTAAACCTCTAGCCTTAAGCCTTTAAGCCTCAACTCTAATCCTCACGGGATTTCAGTTATATTTGCACTCATAACCTATGCGATAACACTCATCAACATATGTGAAATGGAGTTTAGGTACATGGAAACAAAATGTATTCGCATATTCATATAATTAGAATGACGCTTAAATATAAGTGCAAGAGATTTATGAACGAATCAAACATTAAGAACATAGATAGAGCATATGCATAACTTCACTCTCAAGTAAGCATCACTAAAAGATCCGCTAGGTTTTTTCAATGGTTGTAATGGGGACATGGGTGTAGGTTAACAAAGAATGGGAAAGTGAAAACAAATAGCCTGAGACCATAACTAAGGATTTTGCTGACCATCTACAATACAATATCAGAATCCCGATCTGTATTTATCTAGGACTTTACTGACCATCTACAATACAATATCAGAGTCTAAAATACATTCTTTGGGTCTATATTTAGGCTACACTTTTGTTATTCTAACACTTTTTTCTACTCCTTTTCTTTTGAGTAGATATTCAGTTTTTTTTTTCTTTTGATACACCATTCATTTCTTCGAATGACAATACAAATATATATATTTTGACTCCTTTACAGTCAAGCCTTAATGCAATTGCATTTTACAATTTAATCCAAGAAACTCATTAGTTTCTTCCAAACTACAATATTAATCACAAAACACCCCAAAACTCAATACCATATTCATCACCATATGGTCCCAAGCTCATTAGGTACAGTTTCATTATGTAGGCGTGGTTCTTTGGAAGTGTGGGTAATAAAAGAAAAGGCTATGTGTTTGGCTTCAAATTGGTTTAGGGAGCACACATATAGGGTAAGAGTAAGTGTTTAGGCCATACAGTAGTTTAAGCACACATTGTCTAGCATCACTTTTCAAGGGTCAACCAACACAAAAGCAAAGCAAACACACATGTGATATCTTAAGAGGATTGTTCTTTAACATCCAATGCAAAACATATAGATATCAATCTATATATTTGAAGAACAAGAAAAAATTTTAAGAGTAGAAATGACATAACCCTCTAAAATGAATGTTAAGGTACAAAAATATCAAAGGGTAGTTTTCACTATTCTCCTAAAGCTAAACAAACAAAGAGTTCTATCCACCTCAACATTAAAAGATTAACATGGTACAAACAAATTTATAGTGATGCATGGAGTTAAAAACATACATACCATGTCTCTACCGGCACGCGAAAGAAAACGACTCAACATGGAGGCTAAGAATTCCAAAAACTGTAGAAATGTAAATTCGTCTAATGTCTGCTCTCTGGTGCATATTTTTAAAAGCACTCTAAGTCATTTGACAAAAGCTTTACACCGTAAAATAGACATATAAATACACACTTTTCATTTAGAAAATATTTTAAAATTCAAATTGAAAAAGTGTGAAAACTGACGATGAAAACAGTGTACGTGCAATTCCGAAAAAACAGGGCATCACCTTTGACCTTCGGTTGAAGAAATGCTCAAAACTTCTGAACTGCATCCCAGAATTTTACGTTCTTTATATATTCAGAATTGTAACAAAAATTTGAAGAACAAAGCATGGGTAGCAAAATTAATTTCCTTGCCAATTAGTACAGTTTTAAAGAAACATTTGTCTCAAAAATATTCAAAACTATACACTTTTTGCAGAGATTTGAAAATTTTCTGAAACAAAAACAAAAACAACAAAGTTGTCCATACCCCCAAACCTAAACTTAACAATGTCCTCAATGTTGCTCTACTCATAAAATAAGGACAATGCTTAGCAAGATTCGAGAGATAAGATCAAAACACAAAAACTAACAACAAACAAATCAAGCTAAGATCTAAGCACAATACAATTCTACTCTTAGATCTAAACAAAAATAAAATCACAAACACAACAAACATAGCATTATGATCGCTAAGCACATGGGCAATTTCCGCCCAATCCACAACAACTACAACACAAGCATTTTACCTTTTGTGGCTGCGCATCGGCTCATTTATCTTTTATGCTCCTTCGTGGTCCACTCCGCGTCCTTGGTTGCATCAACCAACTAAGCCTTTTCGACCTAACCATTTCAATTTATGGAGTTGTTGCGTGTTGTATCAACACTTCCTCTGTTCTAATGAGTTGTGCGGTCCATCGGACCTGGAAATTTTCTTTCCTTGCACAAACACAACTCAAACAACATTAAATATATATGCTTTATCCAAAAATTAAAAAAAAAACAAACAAACACACAACATCAATGATTCTAAACACAAAAACAAAATCTGCAAAGCAATTATATCTAAGATATTTATAGAACTTAAGCTAAAACTAAAAACAATTAACGAATATGCCACCTCCTCGGCAGCGGCGCCATTTTTGAACTCGTTTTTTCTGTCATTATGAAATTGCGATTCAAAAGATATTTATAAATTTCCTAGCAATGTGCTATAAAGTTTGAAAACAAGTAAAATGGCAAGCGAGTGTATTGTCCACAGGGAGATGTCATTCATTGACCGTCTCAAGTTCTAGTGTTTATTGAAAGCATGTAAATAAGAATGCAGATGTAGTGAAAATGGTGTGTGAAGTGTAAGTATATTGCGGTGTTGTGTGTGTGTGAGAGAGTGCGAATGGAAATGAGTGTGTGCAAGGGAAACGTAAATGAATGCAAAAGAACACAAAGGGAATATGGTGGGGTGAGAATGATGTTTAAGGTGACAAATAATAAAATGGTGGATATGAGAGATGTAGGATTATGGTTACACAAGGTAAATGAGTTCACCATACATAAGTGCACATAAAGTGGATTGTTAAGCATTAAGTTCATTCAATTCAAGATGACTTGTTCTCTTTATTAAGGGATTCGAAACATAAATCACTCCCCAAAAATCATGGATAGAGAAGTTGTGCCTCTTGTCCCAACCATTAAGCACATAAACATTTAGCCAAAACCTACTCTAGCAAAGGTCATGCATAGAACGAGTTTCACTTATTCTTTTAGAGCTAAGCGGCCAAGGTCATACCTGGATTTGTCCTCCATAGGTACAACCCGAACCCACATACACTCAAACCTATCTAAACAAGGTATTTTGACCATTTCTAATCCCCACACACATGCATATCAGGATAAGAGATTATACAATAACAACAAGAATGAATAAAAACCAAAATCATATTTAAGAACAAACATCACATAAATGATCACAAATATAGGTTTACAAATATTTCCAAGTGGGGTTACACATCAAAGAAAACAATAAATACAAAGAGAGGAGTTTAAATGAGACAACCCTTGAAGATGGTCCCTCCAAGAGCTCCATGATTTCCTAGCTCAAAATTGGTCCACGAACCCTTCTTTCTCCTTGCAATCTACTATAAAATGTGGTGAAGGATGTGTAGAGGGTGGATGTGGTGATCTTCTCATGGAGGAGAACCTCCATAGGAGCTTTGAAAGCCTCTATCTCTTATTTGGGTGAAGGATGAAGTTGTGGTGTGTATAGAGAATGAGAGTGTGGGCTACTGTTGTTCTTTAGAGAAGAGGAGAAAATGGTGTATTTATAGTGTGAGAGGATAAGGCACGAATTGGGCATGGAAGGATAAGAATGCCCTAAATAATGGCCTGAAAAACATTATGCCGCGGTCGTACTGTCACTGTCCAACACAACGGCGTCGCGGTCGTGGCACAGTTTCCATCCTTGCGTATCGTTACGAAAACGAGCATAACCCTCTTTAGAAAATTCGGAATCGCAATCTGTAAAAACCAGTGGAAAGTAGACTTCTGGAGCTTTCCAAATAAATATGGAGCTCAACTTGGTTCAATCTAAGGAGGGAGATATGGCCCCCGAAAGTTGAGTAATCTGCATGGGCATTTTACAATTTCAGCCCATTAACCTTTGGAAACAATGGTTTTGCTTATCGTTGTTGAACTCGGATCACACCACGGTTTGGGTCACCAGCGAGGCTGCGGCAACTCTATATACTTTCCAATCTTGACTTCTTTTTGATCATTTTTACTTCCCAAGCTTGACTTTAAGCTCAAACAACACATGTAGGGAATATGTACATACACAAGGCTTAACAAACACATTATATACAAAAACACGCTCGAAAACGAGAACAAACGATAAGAAATGGGGACCTCAATGAGGTACATTTATCGTCCGATCAGTATCAAAGGTTGAGGCAGATGCAATTGCTTATGCAATTGAGGCTAATGTGGAAAAGTGGGCATGTGCGCATTTTCCAGGGAGACGGTATAGTATTATGACCACTAATATTGCAGAATGTCTTAATTCAGTTCTAAGAGATGCTCGGGAGATGCCAATTACTGTTTTAACTTAATACTTAAAGTTCACCTTCCAGCTAGGGATGGGCATTTCCACATGGGGTTTTGGAGGCAAATTTTGCCTCCAAATGGGTTTTGGGGGCGGGGGCGGGGGTAGGGACACACTTGGCCCCAATTTTATAAATGAGGGAGGTGGTGGGGGGACCCTCCCCCAAATATATAGATATATATATATATATATATTATATTTTAATTTATATATAAAGTTTTAACCATTCAAAAAAATTATAATATTATCCAGAGTTAGTAGTTAACAGTTAGCAGTTAGTATTTAGTACATGAGTATTGATTGAAGATATAAACTTTAAATTTAAAATATTAGAAATATTTGTATTTATTTTGGATTTCTTTAAACCAATTATATATTTTATAACGAATATTTGATTACTTTTTAGATTGAATATTTTAACAGGGTCACACTAGAGATTGGAATGATCGGATTCCAAATTCTGAATTTCAATTTTCGGATTGAAAATTGAAAATTGAAAATTTGAAATTGAAAATGAAAATAAATGGGGGAAATGGGGTTTGGGGGTGGGGGAGGGGGAACCTCCCCTCAAAATTCCCCCACCCCAATCCCCCCAAATGGGTTTTGGGGGAGGTGGTGAGGGAAGAGTTGAGGAATGTGGGTGGGGGGCCCTCCCCCACCCCATTGGGCCCCTACCCCCATCCCAACTTCCAGCAATGGTTTCATGATAGACGTATTGAAGCACAACAGATGAATACCTACTTGATAACTTTTTCCCAGAAAATGGTAGTATCTATAAAAGAGAGGTCATTATACATGAATGCATTTACAGTTGGCCTTTATGAATTTCAAGTCAAGGACGATCGTTACAAAGCAATAGTTGATTTAGAAAATAAGACTATGTCGTGAATTTCAGCTAGATCAACTACCATATGCACATGCATTTACGACAATTCGTGTACACAATGTTCCGTATTAGAGCAAGTGCTCAAAGTATTACAAGAGTGAATATTTGATGATTGCATACTCGGAGTTGATACATCCTGTGAGTGATTGAAGTGATTGGATAATACTTGAAGATGTTCGTTGTAAAGTTGTATATCCTTCGGTGGGGGGTCATTCTGCTAGACGACCACGCAAGCTAAGGATCCCATCTGTTGATAAATAGGTTACACATAATAAGTGCAGTCGGTGCAAAGGTAGCGGACACAACCGACAGACGTGCAAAAACCCAATACCCCTCCACCCATGCTCTGTTTTAAGCAGTTCATCCCAACCAAGCAATTAATTCCATACCGCAACTTTTTTCTTTATATATTAATACGATGTTTTGCACATTTTATTAGGAAGACATGTGCTTTTATATTTTCTCATGCTTTTAAAATGTACGACTTTGAAGTTTCATATATTTTCTCATAAGAGATTCATTGATATTGATATTTTGGTTTGAATTTTTTGTTGGTTTCAATTAATTACGACTTACATCTGGATCATTGTTAAATTTTGATACATGATGCAATTCAATTTTAATGTTCAAAACCAAATCCTTTAGTAATTATACATCTTCAGTTGCGCACATCAAAGACTATATTCAATCTAGTCAATTCATCCAAATTGATTTTATAGGTAAACTTGGAGAAAATTTGGTTACACTCGACATATTTTTTTATATCTCTAGCTCTGTGTGGCTTTGTGAATATTGACATGAATGTCCATCTTGTATTTAATTAGAAAATTTGTATTTAGGTTGGCAACAGTAAGTTCAGTCTGCTGAAATGGAATTGGATTCCTGAATTTGACACTTCTCAATTCTATGGTTTCCGTCTCATTATGTTATTATTTTTTATTTTTTTGAGATGAAAAGAAACTTCATTAATCAGAAGCAAAGAAACAAAACTACTCTGGATATTCATCTAGAACCAGATTATTAGTGTGGACAATCTTCAATCCAAACATTCTCACACTCAAGAGACAAAGCAAATTTGGCCAAATTATGAGCCACTCGATTACACCTCCTAGCAACAAATTGCACTTTATCATAAGGGATATAATCAATAAGTTGCAGAATATCCTCAATCACTACCCCCACATCTGACAGAGGAGGAGACTTGGTGGCAACAACATTAACAACATTCAAGGCATCTGATTCTATAACATCAGGCACTTAGGCAGTATATCGCATTCCGCTGCAAGATGCAAACCACACAGCATAGTCAGAGCTTCTGCAACCAAGTGGGGACACCAGTATTCAGAACTCGAGCACATGAAGCCATCATAATGTTATCCGAGTCCCAATTTGCTTGTTTTCATCTTCAATTTTATTTTTCATATACTCTATTTGATGTAAATGTTAAACCTATGGGTATTTTTGTCCATACAATAGTTAAATGGTTACAAAAGAAAAACTGAGCCAATAGGGTTATAAATCATTACAACCTATAAAAATGGCTCTTTTTGTAAAAAACTCAAAAAAGTAAATCTATGTATTAGATCCAAAAACTGTGCATTTCATTGAATGGATGTGAGAGAAATACAAAATTTAATCCCACCCATTGAATCCACACTCTGCCGGGTGTCAAAATCTTATTAAAAGATAAGGAAAGAAAAAGGATAGGAAATAACTTGTCAACTTTTAATATTCACTAATTAGATAGATAAAAATTATTAAAAACAAAACATCATTTGGGCCACGTCATTTAAATTATATTAGATTTGTATTATTTAAATGAATTGATGCTTGTGATGACACGTCATTTGAGCATTAGATTTGGGCAAAGTATATTACTCAAAACAAAATAAGATAAAAAGGAAATTGGCTTGATGAGAAAACATCAATATCTCAATCTATTTCTTCTTGAGAGAATTAAGGTTATGGCATTGTTAATTAAGATCATGATAAGGTTGTTGGTTAATATGCTATCAATAGACAAAATTCCTCTTTAGTCTTAGAATTTGGATCATTTGCTGAGCTAATTTTTATCATAACCTATATAGATTATGTGTAATTAACGACTGGAATTTATTTCTTTTACTTATTTCATTTTCATTATTTTTAAATGTAAAGCTTTATTCTTAAGTGTTTTGTATCAAGAAAAAGATCAACACATCATCAATACTTCATGTTCAAAGCAAACCCTCTTTTACAATAAGATGAGATGAAGTGAATTGAATTAGCCGTAAACCCTCACATCTGCATCTATCCAAGAGTATATGGATTCGAGTCACACATACATGCCGTCTCCCCCAATCCCATATACACATGCCCTCTCCCCCAATCCCGTAATGTATACGGTGTACTCATTTTAACCATTCATACCTTTTTTTTTCTCGATGGAATTCCTCAAAAGCACCTTTATAGCCATTGACTCAACGGCGCCGGCCAGATAATATAATTACATAAGAAAACTTTTCAAAATAATAATGTTAACATTGTTGTAATATGTGGCTTTTACCACTTTTGTACATACACTCAAGTATCTCCTATACACAAATATCTCCTCTAACTCACCGCATCCCTTTGCCTATATATATGTGTACTGTATAATTGGTATTTTTCTTCTTCTTACTTGAAATGAATACAGAGAGCAACAGCTCCTTATTTCGTTCCTCTCTCTTGTTTTTCTCTCATCTTTATTTGCTTATTTCTCTACTTACTTTACATCACGTTATCAGCACAAATGATAGTTATAGATTAGGCAAATAGCAAATATGTTCCAAAGAAAATTATATGAGTTTTTAGCTTGGTTTTGATTGAACCCAGAAATTTCAAAGTTCTCGAATCGCTTTTCGGAGGATACCATTGTGTTCGTCTCAGAAATACAATTCCGACGCCGCTGACCGCGTCTCAAACGGAGCTCTAACGAACGCTCTAGCCTCGGTCAAACATAGATCAACTCTGAAATTTTTTCCAGATTTTTCTGCAATTTTTTCCAAGGGTGAAGATGCCACTGTAGCCCCACGTCATCTGCCACGACATCTGTCACGACATCGCCACATCAGCTGTGATCAGTGCCACATCAGCTAAAGACGTGCCACGTGAGTGCCACATTAGCACCAGGTGCGCCACATCAGCTTCAAGCGGGCCACATCAGTGACAGTCGTGCCACGTCAGCCAGAAATGTTTTTTGTCCGTTTCAGTGCAATTTTCACCCGTTTTTGACAGAGTCGGATTTGTTTCCAGCTATTTCGACAGTTCCGGATGTAACAGTGCCATCCGTTTCAGCTAATTCAGCTTGTAAATATTATTTTGACTTATTTACGTTTTATTAACTCTGTTTTCGGGCACGATGGAATATCCAGAATCTGGAGATCTGGATCCAGTATTATATACATGCTTGATGCTCATGAATAGCAATATTCAGAGAAATATACACTTCCAATCGGATGTTGTAAGCATCATAAAAATAATTTAAGATCCTAACGTATAATGAAATTGGAATAATATTTTATTCATTTCATACATATCCAACATGATGCTCTGAATATTATAAAAAAGATTTAAGATTCTAACGTACAAGATGGCTATGCCGTCAACGGAACTTTTATATTATAGTTCTGGATTTATTTTAATGCAATATATGAGATTGGCTTATGTTGTGTCTCTGGACTGGCTTATGATGTGTCTAAGGTGATCTCATAACCCTGAAACTATTATTTTTATGCAATATATGAGACTGGTATATATTGTGTCTCTGGACTGGCTTATGCTGTGTCTAAAGTGATCTTATGACCCTGAAACTGTTATTTTTATGCAATATATGAGACTGGCTTATGCCGTGTCTCGGGACTGACTTATGTAGTGTCTCAGGACTGGCTTATGTCGTGTCTCCAAATAAATTGTTTAAATATTCAGCATTTATTTTTATGCAATATATGAGACTGGCTTATGTCGTGTCTCGGGACTGGCTTATGCAGTATCTCAGGACTGACTTATACTGTGTCTCCAAATAAATTGTTTAAATATTAGTATTATTTATACGTAATAAATGAGATCGGCTAGACCGACTAACTAGAACTTAAAGTTCTTGGAATTATGATATTTAAGTTGGTACGGTTTCAAATACCGATGATAACATGGAGTTCTGGATCCAGTGTTATTACATGGATGTCATACTTCATTATTTGGAACATGGGGTTTCAAACACATTCAGAATATGAAGTGATCTTATATGTATATGAAGTGATACGTTAATATGTCACTTATTTGAAAGAATGATCTACATATCTGACATGATACTGTGAGTATCATAAAAGGGATTTATGATCCTAACGTATCATTCATTTGAGAAATAAGATCTACACATTCAGTAGGATGTTGTGAGTATCATATATAAGAGATTTAAGACCCTAACGAAAAATGAAATTGGAAATAATATTTTATCCATTTCATACAAATCCAGCAGGATGATGTGATTATCACAAAAGAGATTTAAGATCCTAACGTATCATTCAATTGAGAAAAAAGGTCTACACATCCAGTATGATGTTGTGCGTATCTTAAAAGGATTTAAGATCCTAATATCACGTATAATGAGATTGTAAATGATAATTTATCCATTTTATAATTGCTCCTAAAGGAGCAATATCAAGAGAGTAAAATTTGGATATATTTATATTCATGAGATATGAAAACATAACTAGGAGTGGATGTTTGTGAATGCACAGAGAAAATGTTTATAGAATAAACCTATTGAAAAGATTATTATCATTTCAGATAAGATATAAAATGACATTACACATAATGTCCATAAAATTCCCATAAGGAAAATATATGTCTTGCCTAGAGTGCAACGATTCATACAATTCTACGGAGTCAGATATATTTTATGAATTTGATTTTGATATGAACAAATATTAATACTGTATCAGGTCCAACGGAGTTGATAGAAAGCTCTGGAAGAGCCATGATATTGTTATCAAACAATACTAAATCCTTGTATCAGTGATACTTGATATTATTCAACCAGAACATAAAGGAAAATGCTCAGTTCAAATGCATTTAAAGTTAATACCATATCAGATCCAGTGGATATGATTAAAGGCTCTGGAAGGGCAATAATCTTATTACCAGATGATATTAAATTGTGTATCGATGATACTTTATATTATTTAAGTAGAATATAAGAGAATCTGCTTAGTTTCAAAGATATACAGAGGAATGGATATCATATTGAAACTATAAGTAGTGAGAATGTTTAATATATATGCATTACTTCTCATGATTCAGGCCAGAAACTCATTATAGAAAAGATGCGTGCTTTACCATCTGGATTATATTACACTATTATAAAGAGTGTAGATATTTATACAGCTATGAATCAAAAGTTCCCAGATCCAAAAATGTTTGTACTTTGGCGTGACTGTATCAGTCACTCAGGATCTATAATGATGTGTATAATCATTGAAAATACTCATGGGTATTCATTAAAGAACCAGAAGATTCTTTATCCAATGAGTACTTATGTACTGCATATTCACATGGGAAACTATAAGTAAAATCATCTTATTCTAAAAGTTGGTTTTGAATCCTCATCATTCTTATAAAGAATTCAAAGGGATATATGTGGACACATTCATCCACCAAATTACCCATTTCATTATTATATGGTTCTAATTGATGCATCTACGAGATGATCACATGTTTGTTTATTATCAAACATCTCCATATTACTTGCACTGACTATTAGTTTTTCAGATATACTCACAATCAAATGGATCAGGGGATCATTTATCATACGTCTCAAGGTAATTGCCAGAACTTCATTATTTCGATATAGTTAATAAATCCTATATAGGGACTTACTCATTTTTAAAGATATTTGATTGTGTTGTATATCTCTTTATTTCATCTCTGGCATGATTTAAGATAAGGCTTCTTATCATTATGAGATTAATATTGATTTTGATTAAAATCCGCTATCATATCATTTAAACTTCTGATAGTTTATAAGCACAATCTGCATATTATTATATTGATTAATTTTCAAATGGGAAAGTTTCTCTAAAAGAGAAAAGTAAATGAAAAGTTACTTATATACAAAATAGAGATAACAATTCGGTTCTCTATATATATGTGTGTCTCATTTCAATATTCGTATCTCTCAAATACGAAAGATAATTGATCATCAGATAATTATTAATATGTACCTGATATATTAAAGGTAACATGATTTTATAAGCTGTCATCTCATAAACTTCGGCTGGATGATTGTTCTTGAAGAACGATCAGAGAAAAAAGCAACAAATAAATCATCTGATATATATCATAAACTTATAAACCTTTTTAAAGGGTATTAATATTGGGATCCCAAAAGTAAACAAAACTCGAGTTATAAATAAATCAACTTTCTCTAAATCAACTCTATAAGAGTCTGATATATTTAAAGAGACACAAGTCTATGAAATGACTAAATCCATTGAAATGGAAGAAATCTCAATAGAGATACAAGAATATAGAAATTAAGAGAAATTCTATAAATCATACGGAGTATATGAAATGACTAAATCCATTGAAATGGAAGAAATCTCAATAGAGATACAAAAGTATAGAAATTGAGAAAATTTCTATAAGTCATATAAGAGAAATGTGGAATCATAAGGAAACAATCATTGATGATGTATTTTTATACACAATAGCGCTACTGAAATTATAAATGATAATTATGATATTCATAATATCAATGATTGTAGACAAAAGACATGATTGGCCTAGGTGAAAGAAGCAATTCAGGAAGAATTGACTTCATAAGCCAGACATAAAGTATTTAGACCAATAGTACTCCAGACACCTGGAGATGTCAAACTAGTTGAATACTAATGGGTTTTTATACGGAAACGTAATGAGAAAAATGATATCGTGATATATGAGGCACGACTCATAGTACAAGGTTTCTTATAGAAACTTGGTATTCACTACTGATGAATACAATTACGTTCCGAATATTTGATAAATTTGATCGTCTTTAAAAGGCTTGAAATACGTCTTCTAGACGTAGTAATCATGTATCTATATGATTCACTCAATACAGATAATTATAAATCCTGAAGGATTCAAAAATGCTAGAAGCATATAAATCGAGATCTCGTAATCTGTATTTGATGAACATACAAAAATCCTTATATGGATTAAAACAATATGAACGGATGTGTTATAACCGACTCAGTTAAATATCAGATAAAGATAAGGATATAATAATCATACTATATACTCATGTGTTCTCATAAAGAAATGAGAAAGAAAACATTGTCTCGACCTGAAGGTCGAGCATATATCAAATGGAATGCTTGTCTATCAATCATAATATGTTAAAAAGATTGTGAAAAGATTCCATATGGATATTACTCCATAAAGCAAGTCTTTGCTTATACTCCTTCCAATAATTTGTGACGTTATCTGCATACGTCAGTTCTAGTAATCCAAAAGATTGCTTTAAAAGAACTTTTATCAGGGGGAGCGTTCCTTTAGAGGGAGCGTCCCATCAGAGGGAGCATATCCAATGAAGTATATTAATTATTTTGGGGTATATGTGCATTGTGCTCTTTTTCCTTTCAATCAGGTTTTCATCCCATTGGGTTTTCCTGATAAGGTTTTAGTGAGGCAATTCATTAAGCACACCCAAAAATCATTTGATTCATAAAGATCATTATAATTATTACATTTATTCATTTGATCATCGTATATGTGTTATCTTGATCAAGAAGATCATTGTAAATATTACTTTGATCTTGTTAATCATCGTATATATGTTACCTTGATCCAGAAGATCATTATAGATAATACTTTGATCCAACAGATCAATGAATATTTTTGCTCAGGTTTTTACACTACTAGAAAAATGGTATTTTATGACACTTATTAATGATAATATCTTTTATGTGTCAAGACTATGTGATGGTTTTTAAAAACCATCACAAGTTGTTGATGGCTTTTAAAAACCATCATAACCATTTGATGGTTTATTTAAAATGTCAAGTGTTAATGACACTTACGAAAGAATGTCATTCAATATTGATGGTTTTAAAAACCATATGTATATTGACGTTTAAAAGCCATCAAGATATATTGATTATTTAAGACCGTCATACCATAATAATATTTAATTAAAAAATAAAGGAATAAATTAAAGAATAATATATATATTTAGGTACCTAATAATTTGCTTTTCCCTCCCATGACCGAAATTCACATTACTCCAAATTCCTCCCATTCTTTCTAAAATCCCTAAACGGAAAGAAAAAAGAAAAAATTGACCTAATAATCTTATCTTTGTTTGTCCAAGACAAAACCATCTTTGATTTTCCAAGCCCCAGTTCTCAAATTCTCCATCTACTTGTTCTTCTTTGATTCTCCAAGCAAATCAGGTTTGTCACTCTTTCGATTTCTAAGATGTGGACTTCCAAAAGTATGGGTTTTGACTTTTGATTATATTAGTAGCTTTCAATTAATTTTTTTTGTCCTCTCATTTGTAATGGTTTGTATTGGAATTTTTGATGAAATTGTTTTCTCAGGTTAGTATTTTATTGTATGTGGTCCTTTACGGAAGCATGTGGGTTTGTGGGGCCTAGAATTTATATTTTTTAATTTTATGGTTAATTTTTTCTTTCTAATGATGCATTGTGCAAGTGAATGTTTAGAAAGGGTGTTGATGTTGATATAGTTGGGTTTTTCTTTTCTTTTGTTTGTCGTGTGCCTGTCTCACTCTGTGGATTTGTTTTCGTTTCTTTCCCCTGTTTGTGTTTAGCTCTGTTTTTCTTGTCTCTTTGTTTTGTAATTTCTACAGTCAATTTATGAGCACAAAGTGTTTGAATAAATGTCTAAGAGAGGATTTTTAGAATCAATGTTAGATGTCCCTAGTAGTATCAGTGGTAGGGTGTTGGCTGACAAGCCTGGGTAACCCTTTTTGTGTTTTGGCAGTGTTTAGTTTTTTCAGTATTTCTATTTTGTTTTTCTTGTGTTCTGGTAGTATTTTGTTTTCTCCTATTTTGCTTTGTCTCAGCCTCTCTTTGGCTGTCTATGTATTGTGTAATGTTTCTTAAAAAAAATCAATGTATTGTATTTCTATGTGACTAAGTTGTTTTGTTGGTGTTTCAGGATGAAACATTGTGGATATGGTAATCTAGCAAAGAGGATAAAAACAACTTAAATTTAGTCATATTTCAAGTATTTACGTGGACAGCTGTGCACACTGTAAGTTTGTGTTTGAAATTTTTTGATATAGACTAATTTAGTAAAATATATTATTGTAAAAAATGATTTTTGTCTTGCAATGAAATACAAGTAAAGTTTAGGTCGGTTTATGTTTTCACCTTATATGGTAGTTTCAAGTGTCATGTATATATCTTAAATTCTTGGACTCATAGTCATCAAAATCCATGTGATGAATTGTATTCGTATAAGCTTGCTATGGACTGACTTGGGTGAGTCATGGGAAGTTAAAACTATGCATTTCGTTTTAGATGTTTTAGATTTGTTAGAGATGTATGGTGCAAATTCTCTTGCTAACTGCACGTACAGTGAGTGATTACTAAGAAAAAGTGTGCTTTCATTCTGTCCAAAGATTGATAGGTGGATACTTGTTGATATTTAGTGGTATCTTATTTAGTTGTATTTTATTTAGTGTGGATTCTTGCTTTAAAGTTGTCTTTGCGATGAGATTTTAGTAGCCATCTGGAATATTTGAGAGATGGACTGTGAATTATTCAAAACATTTTAAAACAAGTTTTGATGTCAAAATCTTTGTAAAATTAGTGTATTGGAAACTACGGGTTGGGAGCAGCCCAACTATGAGTTTATATTTAAATATGACTTTATTTGTATACTTAACTTCTAGAGAATATTAGCTATTATTTTAGTTTACAGATGTTTTGTGGTGTGTGGCATACAATTAATTTCAAATTATACTGGTGTTAAAAAAAATAATGATTGAAATGCAAGCTAATGGAGATATAAAAATTATTTAAACATTCGAGAAATGTGATAAGTTCAAATGTGTTAATCTAATAAAAGTTCAATTGTGGGTTGACATGAGTTGCTGCCTACAATTTGAGTGATTAGTAAATGTAAGTTTTTGTCATTACTATAAGATGTTTAAATCATGTGTTAACAAGGAATTAACTTCATTGCACACGATTTCTGATTATTTAACGTATTTGTAGTGATTAATTTTAAGTAATCAAATTTATGATTCGAGGTTCTTAGATTTGACAACATTTTTTTTTTTATAATTGCAAGTGTTCTTGGTTTTGGACAACAATATCATCGACTCAAATCGGAAGGATGTGCCTATTCAGGTAAGTTTGTTAATTTAATTTAAATTATAGTGTAATTTGCCTTTTTTCGGTTGTTTTATATTATCATTTCATTATATTGTTTGACCATTTATCAATTTTAACATCTAGGTGAAATACACGAGGTACGGTTTCCTGATGAGGTATGCTTGGAGAGAGCTCGTCTAGTCATGTATCTCATCAATATCGGTAGAAAATTAGGTTGTTCAGGAATATTCATATTCTTACTTATAATGAGATCTCCCTTGATTTTAGAATACATGTAATGAGATTTATTTTGATTTTTAATAAGATTGCAGATATGATAATTCTTAATTGTATTTTAAAATTTAATTTTTGTAATACATAATTTTCAATTGATTGTATATTTGTAATAGAATACAAATGTTTTTAATAATATAGGATTTCATTTATAATAAATTATTTTATAAGCTATAAGATTTAATGCAATTACAGAAATTAACTTTTTTTTGAACAATAAGAAAATTTTATGATGGTTAAAAACCTTCATAAACCCATGTTTATGACGGTTAAAAACTATCAATGATTTTAGTGTCAAGAACGATTTCATGACGGTTTTAGTTTATGACGGGTAAAAAACGTCAAGAAAAAACGTCATAAATTAAAACCATCATAAAGTAGCTCTTGACGCTGGATTCCTTGATGGTTTTAAACCGTCAAGAATTAACGTTTATGATGGTTTTTAACCGTCATAAAACATCTTTTTTCTAGTAGTGTTATCCTACTGGGTTTTCCCTAGCAAAGTATAAATGTAAATAAAGTTTAGAAGAAAACATTAACTATAAACATATTTGCATTGTACTCTTTTTTCCTTCGATTAGGTTTTATTCCATTGGGTTTTCCTGACAACGTTTTTAAACGAGACAATCAGGGGGAACAAAGTTTTGAATAGACATATGTACATTTAGGGATGGCAACAGGTCGGGTTCGGGCGGGTTTTGTAAAATCTAAACCCGCACCCGTGAAAATTTCTGTCACCCACACCCGCCCGCGAACTCATTTATTTTCGCGGGTTCGTGGGCGGGTTTCACCCCCGGGTTTTGGGGTCACCCACACCCGCACCCACAAACCCGCAAAATGTTTTTTTAATAATATTTTTATATTATTTAAATATATGAAATATTATAATTTTAAAAATTAAAAACACTTAATAAAGTAAAAATTTCAACTCATTTCATGTGTGTTTCTTAGTTGAGACAAGAGGCAAGACACATTATATATATATATATATATATATATATAGCTAATGGTAGAAACTTGTACTCTTGTTTTGTCAATGTGGGACTTTCAAAAGTCCCACGTTGAAAAAACAATAGTGCAAGGTTCTACTATTAGTTATATATAAATGAAAGTTGAGAATTGTAATTCTTAAATTTAGAATGAGTAAAGTTCTTATATTTTACTCTTTATATAGTTAAAATGTTTCCATTGGAGTTTAAACTTATAATATTTAAATAATAAATATTAAATCAATTTTATTTATACGGGTTCGTGGGTTCACCCTCGGGTTCATTTTTCCAACCCACACCCGCACCCGAACCCGTCGGGTTTTTCTTTAAACGGGTTCGCGGGTTTGTGGGTCGTAAATTCACCACCCAAACCCGACCCTACAGGGTCGGGTTCGGGCGGGTGCCTGCGGGTGCGGGTTAAATTGCCATCCCTATGTACACTATACCCTTTGTCCATTCGATCAGGTTTTGTCCCACTAGGTTTTTCTGACAAGGTTTTTAACAAGATAGTTTTGAGGACATCCAACACCACAAAGTCCTGAGAGATCATTGTATACATTTTTCTCAGATTTTATCCCATTGGGTTTTTCTAGAAAAAATTAATACAAGTGGTATAAATCCAAGGGGGAGTGTTGTAATATGTGGCTTTTACCACTTTTATACATACACACAAGTATCTCCTATACACAAATATCTTCTCTAACTCACCGCCTCTCTTACCTACCTTTGGCTATATATATATATATATATATATATATATATATGTATGTGTGTGTGTGTGTGTACTGTATAACTGGTATTTTTCTTCTTCTTACTTGAAATGAATACAGAGAGCAATAGCTCCCTATTTCGTTCGTCTCTCATCTTTAGTTGTTTATTTCTTTACTTAATTTACAACTAGTGGTGTAAAAGGGGGCCGGCCCGGCCCACATCAGCACGGCCCCTCTGTGCCGTGCCGCGTGCCGTGCCGGGCAGGCACGTGAGCCAATTAGGCGGGCCAAATGGGCCGGCCCACATCCAATTTTTTTTTTATATTTTAATTTTTTTACATGTTATTATTTTAGTATAATAAAAAAAATGTTTATAATAATAGATTATAGATACATTTTTTATTTTATTTAATGAATTAATTCAAAGTTTGAACTTTGGTGGAGAGATTAGAGAATAATAGTTATATAATAGTAAATTACTAATAAAGTATTATAATAGTATATTAGTAGTGTAGAATAGTAGAGAGAGAGTAAGAATGAAATTAAGAATAATTGAAATTGTATAGAGAGTTTGAGAATGGAGAGATTGAGAGAATTAGAGAAAGTAAATGAAAAGTGAAATGTGTGGGAGTATTTATAGAAAAATTAGAAAATTGGGTAAAAATATAAAAGACAAGAGTTGAGGGGGAAAATTGTAATTTTTATAGTTTTTTAAAAACATTATATTTTAAAAAAAATTAAAAAAAAAAAATTCGGCGTGCCGACCGTTGGGCCTGGCACGCCGTGCTGGCGTGCCGTGCCGGGCCGGCACGCCGTGCCTAGAACCCTGGCCGGCACGTGCCAAGAATGGGGGCCGTGCCTGGCACGGCCCACCATCCTTGGCAGGCCGGCCGTGCCGGGCCCTTCAGGCCCGGCCCATATTTACACCACTATTTACAACAAACATGCATATATAAGAACTAAAAAGAATTAATAAAATATGCATATTTATTTTTGTTCAAGACAAATGATTAAGAAATAAAATGAATTAATATTTATTTTTGTTTAAGACACAACTGATTGTATATTGTTTTCTTCAAGGAATTTAAATAAATAAATAAATAAATATATATATATATATATTCATTTTCTCCATAGTGCGTTGAATGTGGACCATTGATTATGGAAAAGTTTTGACAAGTCCATACACTGAGTCAAAATATATAAATCTAATGATCATCATTAAACGCACTGATGAAGTTATATCAGTGTGTACTGACTTGAAAATTTATGTATATATATGAATTATTATTATGTTTTTAAATCTGTAATATATATCTAGATCGATGACACTTACGGTATTAAATCACATGTTAACATGTCACACATAGACACAAAGTAAATTATTATCAAGTTGTTATAAACTAAATTTTCTCAACAAAAGAAAAGTAATTGTTGTAAAGTTATTGTACAAAGCACCTTATATCAAATATTGTTCTCTAATGGGTTTCTTAATTACTCATAATTGATTAAGTATCTTTTAGTTCAACTAGCTATTTTGGATTTTTCTAAGTTTTAGATATCTTGTGATTGAGCTGATCAAGTGTCCATTCACATAGTCAGATTGAGTATCTTCTACATAGGATGATTGTTCACTGTATATGAACTTTCTGAAGAAGCACTTTTACTAGAAGTGCTTTTTTCTTTTGGTATGTTGCTTGTTCCATTTTTTTATTTTCTCTACTAGTTTACTTTTCCAAAATTTAGATAATTATGGGAATTGAATATCCACTTATAACTTGTAAGTTATAACATGCAATTAACAAACCCACTGAAATGCTGATAAGTGTTGTACATACAAAATTACTAGCAACGTAATTGGTAGGTGCTTTTTTATTTATTATTATTTTTTTATGGGTAGTGTTAATCTATACCCTAACAACTATAAATTTATTGAAAAAAGAAAATATTTATTACAGATATTTATTTATTACATTGACCAAGACATTAAATGTATTTAATATTTTCCCTTTTAGATATTTTTACAGTTGTTAACCTGTGTTCTGATAGCACAGGGTAACACTACTTTTTTTTTCTTTGTTTTTTTCATATACCCATCCACAGACTATGGTCGTCAAATCTCAATTACTAACATGGTTTTTCTAGAATGCTAATTATTAACAGAATCACAATATTTAAAGCTCAATCAATTTCTAGAGATGTAATTTGTTTTTCCTTTTGCAGTTGAATATTTAAGGAGAGATCAATTTGACATCCAAAAAAAGGAGCCGCCGTTTAAAAAGAAAAAAAAAACACTCGGCGGCTCGGCGCTCTGTATACAAAAGCACTTTTCCCACAAAGTCAAAAACAACCAAAGTGCTTTCCTTTGGTGTGTACACTTGGCTTATAGAATCTGAGTGACAAATTTATTATTGAAAACTACGTGTCATAACTCACAAGTTCTTAATTATGAGAGAAAATTAATTAATTTCGTCTGATCGATCAGCTTAATTAATTTCCTAACTACTTTAAATTTGCGAAAGACCAAAGCAATTAATTTATTTTAACTGGTTCTCTCTTCCAGACTAGAATCCACAATAATCACTTCCTCCAACAACGTAACTCACTCTATAAATAATGTGTACAGGTACAAACACAACTTTTAAATGGTTATTATTATTTTTTTATAATATACCATTCATTCTGACGGCAAACTTAAGACATTACCATATTGAATGACCATCTTTCAATACCAAATTATATTCAACTGTCGTTCAAGTGGTTAATTTTAGTGGTATTTTATGTAAATAAAAAATCAAATATTATTCGATTTAAATGAGTGTCACTTTATAAATAAAAATGGGTAATTTCATTAAAATCTCTATATTTTGACGAAATATCATATATTTAATTAGCAATATATATTAGTCTTTTATTTTTCTAAAATACATCAATGTAGTCTTTTCGCCAGTCAAACGTTAGTTAAACATAACGGAATTGAGGATTTTGTGGTCTTGAATAATAAAAATAAAAATAAAATTCAATGAATCTCCAACCGTGGAAATTCATTTACTTATTTTTTAATGTAAACTTTCTTTTTATTTTTTGAAATACTTTTTTTTCTTTTTTAAAAATACTTTCAATTTATTATTTATTTTAACTTTTTTTTATTATCTTCCATAATCCATTAGCTTTTTTCTTCTGTTTTTAAAATTATTATATTATATTTTTTGTTTTTTTAGAAAATAAATTTTAGTTGTTTTCTTAATCATCAATTTTTGTTGTTAATTTAATTTTATAAACCATTTTGATATTATTTATTTTTGAAACTCAATAAATCATTTTGACAAGGAAAAAATTGTACTTTTATATATATAGTTAGAGTTGACTGTTAATATTTTGATCAAATGGACTAAAGTGATGTATTTTGAAAAAATAAGGGACTTATGTTGCTAAAATGACAAAGACATTTAAATATGTGACATTTTGTAAAAAAGTAGACTTTAGTGAAATTAGCCCTAAATACAATTAGCCCTAAATAAAATGTGTATACCACAAGTGTATTTTGCTTTCTCTAAAGTAACATATACCAATAATTTTCTTCTCAAACTAGCTATTGTTGTTTGAGAATAAATCGTACATACACAAATCTAATCACAAACAAATAATATGAAAGCAATAAGAAGAAAAGACGACATCAAAGATTTTACGTGGTTCAGCAATTTGCCTACGTCCACGGAACGTACCGCACTCAATCCACTATTTTCAGAGTTGATTACAATCTCTATGTCTCTCTTTCAGTCTCTCTACAATTGCTCTCTCTCTCTAGCAATTTTTCTCATACATTACGCACTACTTAATACAATGGGAAATAGTAGTATTTATATGGGAACACTAGGGTAAACCAAAATCCTAAAGGAATACTTTTCTTTTAGCACAAGTTTTCCTAAAATTACACAGATTTCGTACCTACCGCGGTCTGGGTCGCGGCTGCAGCCCGCGACCTGGACCGCGGTTCTTCTACTGTCTTCCACCGCTCAGAATACCGCGATGTAGGTACTTGTCTATGCCGCGGTCAACACCGCATATCACCTACTGGAAAACATCGCCTCCTATGCCGCAGTATGTGCACTATGTCTGCACCGCGATCTGCACAGCATCAACCTTCTGTAGTTCAACGCTGTGTGTGTCGCGGCTTGGGCTCCCTGTCTATGCCGCGGTATACGCTGCGCTGCGCTGCGCTGCATGCTGAAATCCGTTCCTCAGGCTGATTTCTGGCTTCACAAAACCCAACGGCTATCATTATTTCTTTTTGCTTATATGGGAATAACACAAAACGAGTGGATTATATATAGGGATATTAAGATTTTAGTCCCTCTAGTTAGCATTAATCTAGGTTTGATCCACTAGTTTTTGGAATTACTAACTTTAGTTCACTTGTTCTCTGATAATACCTATTCCAGTCCCTACCGTCCAATTCCCTTAGATTTGCGTTGACTTCCGTTAGGTCAAAGTTAGATTGTCGTTTATTTTAGTCCACTAGTTTTTGGAAACTACTAACTTTAGTCCACTAGTTTTTGGAATTACTAACTTTAGTCCACCAGTTTTTGGAATTACTAACTTTAGTCCACTGGTTCTCTGACTTTCGTTGACTTCCGTTAGATTTAACGAAGACCGTTACCAGTGGACTAAAGTTAGTAATTCCAAAAACTAGTGGACCAAACCAAGATTAACGCTAACTAGAGGGATTAAAATCTTAATATCCCTTATATATAAGACTAGATTTGAAATATAATAATATCATAAATTTAACGTTACAGAAACATAAAATATCATAAATTTAGCGTTGCAGAAACGCAGAGGTGGCGGGCCCATTTCTTTTTGGTGGCCACATAGCAAACAAAATTTGCTTGCTTCAAGTAACTGCTCATAATCAATATTCAATCTATACCCAAAATGGGAAATTCAATGAGTATATACAAAATAGAAAGCTAAAAAAACTTTAATTATTGTAGATGTAATAACATTGCTCTAGTGGGGGCACATCACACACTTTCTTTCCCATGCAAATCATCAACCAGGTGTTACATGAAATTTTGAAAACAGTTTCTAGCTCACATTAAGCATGCAAATAAATTCTCCGCTATATAAACCCTTCCTCACACACACACTCTCTCTCTGCTGTGAACAAAACACCTACCTCAGGAAGTGCCTTTCTTCTTGTTCAAGAAGTGCTTAATTTTAGTGGTTTTTTTTTTGAAGAAGGTGATAGAGAGAGATATAATAATATAAGCATGGCGTTGGGTGATTTTTTCCCATTTTTAGCGATGGTTGCGGTGCAATTGGGGTATGCTGGCATGAACTTTACTTCAAAGTTGGCTATGGATTCTGGCATGAAGCCTCTGGTTCTTGTGGTCTATCGCCAAATGATTGCTTCTGTGGCTCTCATCCCCTTCGCTTATTTCTTTGAGTGGTAATTTTTTTTTCTTTTGGTTTTGTTTTTAATTGTTGCTAGGGTCATGCCAATTGGTTTGTGATTTTGTACATTTTGAGATTAACGGGTTTGTTCTCTCTTGGTTGTTTTTGGTGTTTATAAAGTATATATAATTTTTCATGCAAGACGGGTTATTAATATTAACATTGTTTTTGTTTTTATGTTTATATTTATTTTTATCATGGTAAGATAGTGATTTGTGATTTTGTATATTTGAGAAAGGGTCTTTATTAGTTGTTTTGGAGTTTATAAATTTTAATGTTTAATTTAGTGGGTTTATTATTATTATTTATTTTATTATATATATATATATATATATATATATATATGGTCATGCATTGGCTTTTGATTTTGTGAAAACATTTTGAGAGAGTTTTTTTGCCTCGGTTGTTTTGGAGTCTATAATGAAGTATAAAAGTAAAATGTTTCATGTTAAAATTGGGAATTTTTTTTTTTTCATGTTAAAACGAGCTTAGTTTCTTGGTTGTAGTTGATAAAGTATCAGTCGAGAAATCTTCTTTTCAAAAAAAAAAATTAGAAAAAGAAAAATAGAAAAATCTTTGAATTTAATTAATATTTATTTTGACTCAGAATATTTCATATTTGGGTCAATTATATAAATATTCAAGTTCAAGTTTCTTTGTTTAGTAAATGCATGTAGATTTAGTTTCTATTTACAATTTTACAAACTTGTTTTCCTTCTCATTTTATTTTTTATTTTTTATTTTTTATAAATTAATAGGTGTCTTCAATGTTTTCAGTTTGGTTGATGAGAAAAAAATAAATAAAAAATAAAAAGACATAAAAAAGAAGAAGGAATGTTGTACTAAATACGGACAAAATCTTTGTTTATTTGTTATATTTTTATCGTCTTTTTCCAGGGATTTCCTCCATATTTCCACAAAAATTTTGTGATCTCATTTGATCAAATGGGGGACTTTTTTTATTTATTAATTTATTGCAAATATAATTAAATTTTAATTGCGTTGGGTACTTAAAAAGCTGAGATCATCTGATTGACCACTAATTGAAACCAAGTGATTAATGAATCAGATGCAAAATATCTGGAAAAAAGTGTTTACAATTAATAGAGAAGACATGCAGTGTATGTCCACGGGAGCCAGCTAGCTTCAACAATTTCACACTTATTAGTTTCATTCATAACTGGCAATGTATAGCTGCATGGTTGCCATGTCATGCATGTTTATTTATTTATTTTTCTTTCTTTTATAGGTAGTGTTAACGTATACTTTTAAAGACATATATTAACATATACCTTTAGAATATAGGTTAATAACTATTTTTTTTACTATAAATGAAAAATAAACACTACATTTATTATGATAAGATAATAAGTACAAACATTGATATGTGTGTTAATTTCTATTTTTGGTAAAAAAATGTTTGTTAACATATACTATAAAGACACAGGTTAACACTATCCCTTTTAATAGTATTATTATTGGATAGATAGGAGTGTCAAAAGTATCAGACGGCTCTAGCCTTAGTTAGTTGGGTCGGGTTTGAGTGTCGGGACTTAAAGAATGAAAAAAAGAAAAAATAATAATAAAGTCATCCCTTAAAAATACCATTTTCGTAATTAAAAAAGAATATTAATATTGATAAATAAATAAAAATATAAAGTCTGTTCGAAAGAAATAAAACAATTTAGATGATATAGTTAATTTAAAAGTCTGTTTATATATATATATATAATGATTTTATTCTTCTAATAAAAATAATAAAAATTAATTTAAAACTTACTTTTATGATATATGTTAATATCATACCATTAATAGGAAAACAAATTACAAAAAATTAAAATAGGAAACTAATTAATAATTGTTAGTGGGTGTGAGTTTCAATACAGGAAACATCTTCCTTCATTTTATAACTTTATGTTTTCAGGATGTCCAACCACAGTCACACATTCACAGTGGACCCATAAACCCACATTAACAAATACTCACACCTAATATGAATGTGTTGTTGTGGTTGGACGTCCTAAAGTTATAATTTCGGGACATCCTTACCAGAGAACCACTCTTGTTATATATACACTAATAATAGCTTAGTAACTAAGCTATGACTACAAATTGATCTTTTTGTGTTTATATTTATGCAGGAAAGAAGACAAACCCAAGATCACCTTACGCATTCTTTTTGATATTCTGTTATGTTCACTTACTGGGTAAGTCATATAAATGTCCTCATTCTCCAATCTATAACATAAAATGTTCATTAATGCGAAGTGCTTTTTTTTTAATCAATCAAATATATACACAAAA
This sequence comes from Dipteronia sinensis, assembly GCA_033220585.1. NCBI lineage: Eukaryota > Viridiplantae > Streptophyta > Magnoliopsida > Sapindales > Sapindaceae > Dipteronia > Dipteronia sinensis. Next base: position 24,158,412 of record CM065636.1, read on the forward strand.
GTACTTTTGACTATTTAAAAAAGCATGCACGTACTTTCATATTTCAGGTGCATCATAGGCATTCTAGACTTTCTTGATCATATTATAAATTCTTTGTCTTTTGAAACTGATCATCATTTCATTATCAAGTAATTAACTCACAATTCAATCTTTGCAGGGCAACTGGAAACCAGGTGCTTTACTTTGTGGGGCTGGCGAATTCGTCTCCGACGATAGGATGTGCGTTGACAAATATACTACCAGCAGTCACTTTTGTACTTGCAGTCATTTTCAGGTAGTAATGAATGAATCATGCACAGAGAAGTACTTGTATGTATAAATGATGTATTCAGGTTGTAATTGAAGTTAATTTGGATGTGTTTGGCAGGCAAGAATCAGTGGGAATCAAGAAGAGGTCAGAGCAAGCGAAGTTGATAGGGACAATAGTGTGTGTTGGTGGAGCAATGTTGCTGTCATTTTACAATGGACCAACAATCGGCATTCCTGATTCCAGCATCCACTGGGATTATGCTCAGAAAATGAGCAAACAAAGTGCAGGCAACAATAAATCAAACATGGTTTTTGGTTCCATTATTGTCATTGCTAGTGCGGTTGCTTACTCCTTATGGGTCATAATCCAAGTTAGTACTTTATTCAAAACTGCCTTTTTTATTATTATTGCATTTGCATGGTATATAATATATATGCTAGCTAGCTTCTGCTTACTAATTTTTTTTATTGCAATAATATATATATATATATATATATATATATATATATATATAGGATGTGTTTTTAGTATTGCCAAACTAGCTTTTGAATACTTTTTAAAAGCTTGTTTAGTAGGGGTGTTTTCTAACCTATCCGGTCCGGATTTCGAATCGATTCGATTCTGAACCTAAATGGTAAGCGGACTGCTTTGATCTCAAATTAGATCCTAAAATTTTCAAAGGGTTCAATCCAGTCCGGATATCCGAATCAAAAACTTTCGATTTTTATTCTGTATTTTTTTATAACAAAAAATTCACTATTATAATTAGATCGAATCAGATCCGAACGGTAAATCCTAATAGTTTGAGCCAAATCCAATTTGAAAATACGTGTCCCATATGATCAGATTTAGATGGTATGAAATCAAATATATCCGGATCCAATCAATCTATTTGATACCATTAGGTTTGGGTTTGGTTGTATAAAAAATGTTCTTTTGGAGATGGACTTGATAGATGCTTTTTCTATAATGTATTTCTTAATTTGAATTAGAAAAAAAAAACCTTGAAGTACTTTAGGAAAAAAAATAATAAGCGCTTCCAAAAAAAAAAAAAAAACCTTTTAACCAAAGCAATTGCTACAAAAACACTTCTTAAACACACCTTAATGAACATAATGACCTAGCATGCATGTGTACGTGGTTGCATGATTTTCAAGTTTGTTTATCAAGCCCATGCTAATATTTTCTTCCATGTTATTTTGTATGAAATTCAGGCAAGGGTGAACAAGAAGTTTCCGGCTCCTTACACCAGCACCACATTGATGTGTTTCATGAGCACCGTGCAGTGTGCAGTCATCGCGGCAATTACCGATCACAAGAAACCTGATTGGTCGTTGAGTTCACCCATCAGGCTCATATCAGCTCTTTATACTGTATATATAATATAACCGTTCTTTGAAAATAATTAAAAAAAATTAACATACTATACTATACTATAATAAATATATATATATATATATGTAACAAAATCATGTGTGATGTTAATTTTTTCCAGGGGATTGTGTGTTCTGCACTTGCTTTCCTCCTGGTTGCGTACAGCATTCAGCGAAAAGGCGCTCTCTATGTCTCGGTATTCAGCCCGATGCTACTCATTATCGTGGCAATTCTCAGTTGGGCGTTGTTCGGTGAGAAATTGTTTGTCGGAACGTAAGTATATCATCAGCATAGACGTAAAAGCACTTCTAAAGGGCCATTTGAGCATATATATGTTAATTAACTAGTAGATGTTATACGGTTTATGTATCAGTGCTATAGGATCAATTCTGATTGTTGGAGGCCTATATGCTGTTCTCTGGGGAAAGGACAAGGAGATGAAAGAAGATAATCAGATTCAAGAGTTCGTGGCGAACACAACGAAGCTATCCAAAACTACTGAGGATCTCGAAATGCAGCAGTCGAAAGCCAAGGCGCGACCAAACGACAACAACCATCAAGCTGCTGCGCACTGAAGGCTGATACATGAAAAATATAACATAAGTGATCACCTATATATATATATATATAAATATGGTTTTCTTGTTGTTAATTAGAAGGTTAATGTATCGTAGACAAAGCCTCGAAACCTCGAAAAGTTTTTCGAGCATAATGATCGAGCATCGAATCGATCGAAAGAGAGAGTGTTGCTAGATAGCTTGTTTGTTTTGAATTGTAATCAATCCGATGCATGATCATCGAAAGAGAGTGTTGTATGATGAGATTCTACCATTATCTTATGAAAATATAGTTATTAGTTCTTTTCCCTCTAGTTTTCATGAATCTTTTTGTGCCGGATTTTTGTGGATTACTTTACCTTGTATCCTTAGAACACATATTAAGTGGATACGGAGTTGATATTCGAGAACTCGTAAATTTGAAACCAACATATAAGAGAATCAAAACCTCCGTGGAAGTTGTATAACTTGTATGTAGGCATGAAGCAGGCCCCAAGTTTAGAACAAATATATTGTATATAGAACTGTAGTACATTATATTCATCTTTTAATTTTTTTTTTCTTAATATGGTATTGACTTTCTTCAAATATATATATATATATATATATATATATATATATATGGGGTATTTACTTCGTACCATTTCTCTTAAAAAAAAAAACCTTTGCATCATTTTGTCGGAATCCTAACGAGGGAAAATGAATTTTTTTTTGATAATATCTATTAATCCAGGACCAGGTAATTTTTTTGAAAGCTGTCGTCATCGGTAGGATTCGAGCCGCTAACCTGAGAGTCATTTGTCCAAACCCCAAACTCATCAATCTACTAGCTGACTAAGTTATGCCCTTGTTGGCAGGGAAAATGAATTTAATTCATGACTTAGTGATTATATATTGTTTACTAAAATCAGTTGGTTGTCAATTTATTATATGGGTCTCATACATAAATTAGGAATCAAGTTTTATGCAGAATAAAATTTTCATCTCTCATCTAAGAAATCAAGTTCTCTTTTATGATTCCCTTTTATTTTCATTCTCAATTAGTAAATACATAAAAAAAAATCTTAAATAAAAGAAGAAAAATAACATTATAGTTGAACCAACCTTTTCCAATTTTTGTTCTTTTAATATCACCATATTATTTGTTTACATTTATAGATTTTGAGTCTTCAACTTATTTAAGTCTTTAATTGAAAACAATCGATGATTTAAAACCATAAATAAATGCATTAATAACAAAGAAAATAAATCTTAACATCTATGATCGATAATGGTGATATATTATAGGATCTTTAAAAGTCCAAATTAAATCAAGTTTTAGATATTTGATTTGTTAATAAAACGGTATGTTATGGTTGATTTATAAATCGATTGGGGATTTTGATTTATCAATAAACCGTTAATGATATATAAAACCAATTTATTTCATCATTATTATATTAGTTTTTACGTAAATATAAAGAAAACAAGAACAGTTTGAAAAATCATCTTAATTATTTAAACATAGAGCATTTAATTACTCACAAACTTTTGCATCAAGCGAATCAATAATCAATTATCAAATACTTACCAAGTCTATTATCCAACTTTTAAAGTTGTTACCTAAAACGCAAAAGTTTACACTACATGATACGCACAAGATTAAAACAATTATCACGACTTACATATAAAACGGACGGTGATCCTTCCCTCATGTGCACAAGCTATCCCTACACCTCTCCACACCCGAAACTAACGGCTCTGATATTCCAGTGACGGAATCTGTGTAGACAAAACTTAACGGAGTCAGATTCGCCGTTATCTTGCCGCAACTTTAAATAGCGTTATAGTGCCCCTGTCTGTCTCTGCCTTTCATTTTCATCGTCCTCGTTCTTCTCTGTTTCTTTCTCTCTCTAGGGCAGCCTCCTCCAGATCTTGTAATTTCTCTCTCTTTGTCTATTTATTTATTTATAATTTTTTGTTAATTTTAATGTAATATCTGTGCATATGTGTTTGTGTTGAATCGTATTGATTTTGTTTTGTGTTTGACGGGATTTTGTTTTATAGTGAATCTAGATCTGGGTTTGGTGTGGTAGTTGGATTTGGATCTGATATGGGTTTCAGTTGGGTGGTCTCAGATTGGTTGATTTGTTTATAACTTATCGTAAAGGCGATACCTTTATATGTTTTCTTTTGGATTTTTTGGAGTTGGATTTGTTTTATGTACCCATTTGGTTGTTAATTTGATTTGTCATGTTATAATGTGTTTCTGGTGTTGAATATTGTGGGTAGATCCATTTTGAAGGGTTCAAAGGTTCGTGTGAGATTTGTAAGTTTTGGTTTTGCAGTATCTGGATTTGATCTCATTTGTGGGATTGTTTATGTTGTTCGTTGTCAGATCCAGCGATGTTTCGTGTTTGTTTTCACGGCGTTTTATGCTTATATTTTGTGTGTAATCAATCGAATGAAATAGTAAAGTTTAAATACTGTATAGGAGAAATTAATAATTTGATATGATTTTGTGATTTTGAATCTTATGAAACATTATTCAGTTTATATTTGTGACTTCTATGCTATATGAAATTGGTTGGGGTTTTGATTGAGATTGTTTTGGATCCAGCTGAGGCAATAGAAAGATGGGGCTGTCGTTTACGAAGCTTTTCAGCCGGCTCTTTGCCAAGAAAGAGATGCGAATTCTGATGGTGGGTCTCGATGCGGCTGGTAAGACCACCATCTTGTACAAGCTAAAGCTGGGCGAGATTGTGACGACTATTCCTACCATCGGTATGCTATGCTTTTCAGGACAAGTTAAATTGTTTAGATATCAGTAGTTTTTACTTTTTAAAGATTATGGCTGGTGATACTTGATTCATTTTGTACAGGATTCAATGTTGAGACTGTGGAATACAAGAACATAAGTTTCACCGTTTGGGATGTTGGAGGTCAGGACAAGGTATGTCATATGAGTGCATGACTATTTAAGCACAGTTAATAATGTTAAGTTGGTAATTCTTATGATATTTATGCAAAGTGTATATTTCAATAAAGGCTATTATGTTGTTTGCAATCATTTCACATTTGGGTGCATTAAAGTTTCTGTGGTTGTGGTTTGTGATGGATGTACTTATGGATGTCCTTTTACTGATTGGATCTTGTTCCATCAGCAAATAACGGAAGGGCTACATCTACCATTTCCACCTTGTCTTTTAAGTTTTTCCTCTGGCTGTGGTTGTGGTCTGTGATGGATGTGCTTATGGATGTCCTTTTACTGATTGGATCTTGTTCCATCAGCAAATAACGGAAGGGCTACATCTTCCATTTCCACCTTGTCTTTTAAGTTTTTCCTCTGGCTGTATGTGGAGGGCTATCACTGTAGTGGTGGACATTATATATGCTCATATGTATATGTCTAATTTGTGTCTTTCCTATGCATTTTGTTTAGATCATGTGTTATATATGTGCTTATTGACGGTCTTGTGCTGAATATGTATTTCTCCATCAGCACACAACATAATCATAAGCTACAGTCTTTGATGCCACCTTTTTTAGAGTTTTTCCCTTGCTATAAGCGGAGATGCAGTCTGGAAGGCATCATAAATGCTTATACATTCAATTTACACACACACACACACATGTTTACAACGTTATGCATTACAGTTGCCGTCATTGATTATGCCTGTGCTTCTTGACGGTCTTGTGCTGATAAGATTTTCTCCATCAGTGCGTAACATATTCATAAGATACATGTACAAATGCCTCCTTGTCTTTCATGTTTTTCTTCTACTGTATGAGAAATGCAATCCACTTAGTGGCAGACATTGTGTGCTCTTTAAGTGAAAATATATATACATTACAGTAGCCGTCATTGATTATTCCTGTGCTTATTGACGGTCTTGTGCTGATAAGATTTTCTCCATCAGTGCGTAACATATTCATAAGCTACATGTACAAATGCCACCTTGTCTTTCATGTTTTTCTTCTACTGTATGAGAAAATGCAATCCACGTCGTGGCTGACATTGTGAAAATATATGTTGTGTGTGTGTGTGGTTGTAGTCTCTGGTTATGCATGTGCTTATGGACGGTCTTGTGCTGAGTTGCTTCTCCATCAGTACATAACATATTCATAAGCTACATTTACTATGACGCAGTGTTTAAATGTTCTTTTTATCACAATATGAGGAAAGAAAATCTGCACTGTGGCAGACACGATAATACATAAATCCATACGTTTACACCTGTACTCGTGTTATTTTTAGGCATATATTCATGCATTCATCTTATTAAATTGGTCATTCTTCTGTCAGTGTTAGAGCTATGCCGGTTTGCAGCATGGACTGTTGCTTATGTAAGTCTCTGGATGAACAAATGCAACGTAACCTTCTTAAGGTCTAATTCATAGACCTTATGTCAGTGATCAAACATGTCTTTGTTAGTTGTTACTACCTGACACTTTGTTACTACCTGACACTAAAATTTGTGAATTTGTCACAATCTTTTAGTTCATTTTTGTGTGATTTTTAAATTATTTCTTGCATTCATTATGTGCCATCAATTGCTTGCATTTTATCTTGGATTCACACACACATAAACACACACAAATTGCTTAAATAAATTGGTCTCTAATATGCTGAGGTCCACATTCAGATTCGGCCTTTGTGGAGACATTACTTCCAAAACACTCAAGGGCTTATCTTTGTGGTTGATAGCAATGATCGTGACCGTGTGGTTGAAGCTAGGGATGAGCTGCACCGAATGCTCAATGAGGTACGAAGAAAAGCCTTCACATTGTCTTTGCTCTTACCCATTTTTGTAATTTTCTCATAATGTTACTGACAGTAACTTTAAAATCCAATGCGGGAAATGATTCAAGTGAGATGAATTTAGATCGTTGTCTATGCTTATTCGAATTGAATTGTCGTGGTAAAGTGGTTTAATATCTGTTAACTTGAATTTATTCTCATACTAAAAGGTTTAGTATCATTAATATTGTATAGTAGTACTGCAGTTATGCGGTTTTATTTGATTTGAGTATGGATTATAATTGAACGCATCTTACTGCACAAACAGGATGAGTTGAGGGATGCTGTGCTTCTTGTATTTGCCAACAAGCAAGATCTGCCAAATGCTATGAATGCAGCTGAGATCACTGATAAGCTTGGTCTTCACTCTCTCCGCCAACGCCACTGGTACTTTGATTAATCGCCCTTCCTATATCTTGTACATACCAATCTTATCGGAAGTTTTATATTTTACTTATTTGAGCTGTAATTTTGTGTTTGTTGCAGGTACATCCAGAGCACATGTGCCACATCCGGTGAAGGACTCTATGAGGGACTGGATTGGCTCTCCAACAACATTGCTAACAAGGTAGGATTTTACCCTTCTGTGCTTCCACAGCAAACTCGGATCTGATAGTTAAATATTGTTCCTTGTTTTTAATTTACTTTTGTTCTTGTGGCAGGCTTGAAAACTGTGTTGGTCGAGTTTGAGTGACATTTCCGGCAGAAAATTTGATGTGAATGTTATTATGTTTATTTGGTGCCAGTGAATTTTTTTTTTGTCTTGCTACTTTTTACCTACAAGAATGTAATTGTTTGTGATAGATACTGTTACCATACTAGAAATTTGCATTGTCACTGTAGAGTTTTAAATAAACTGATGATTCACAGTTAAGATATGAATGTTATTTTCTCAAATTTTGAGTACTCCATTCATTCCCTGAATTGCCACTAATGATTCTTATTTTGTAAGAAATGTTTTGGTTAACCAACATTAAGTTGACTTTAATTGCATACAAGAGGATGATTCTATGGATTAAAAATAATGTTTTAACTTTTGAATCTCTCAAGTCTTACCTCATTAAACATAATGTTGCAACACCGATAGGGACTTTGCTTAGATTGGTAGATATATCTATTCACAGTAGCAATAGATATCTGAATAAGAATCTTGAAAATTGGGTTTATATCTATAGCTTTTGGTGTAGTCTTGTCATAATCAAGTTCAAACCTGTAATTCTGACAGCAATATAACGAAAGGCTGTACGCCTGCACAATGTGGTTGAAGACCATATATGAAGCTCACTTAATTATTCTTTTTGGATTTTCAACATACTGTTATGCTTATTTATTTATTTATTTTTGTGATTTTATTGCTCCAAAATATAATTAGAAAAATTAACTCCCACTCCAACAGATATAAAACAGGATACTTTTTGCTCCTCCAAAGCCAATTTTCCCTCAATTTTCCTTTTAACAGTGTTTCATAGAGAAGATCGTTTAAACAAAATGGCAGAGATTTATTAATGCAAAATGTTGATAGGGAGTGGGGGATGTTGATGAGATTGTCACTAACATCTAATGTGTAAAGAATAATTAACAAAATAAAATATCAATATAATCAATACTAGTAAACAACTTCTCTTTAACAATCAATTATAAAGTCAACATTGCATTCTGATTTATTTTCTTAAAATTAGTTAAATACAACAACCAAAAAAAAAAAAAAATTCCAACCAAATCATGTAAATGCTCCAACCACCCAAGTACCCAACAATATGAAATTATATCCATCTTTTCAAGTCAAAAGTTGGTATGCTCTGCTCATGCCTGAACAAGTTGTGTGGATCAACTTTGGTCTTAACTTTGACCAATCTTTTAAAGTTTCCCTTAAAATATTTGAGACCCCAAGAACTAGCTTGAATGAGACTTGTGTTACCTCTCTTGTTGATTCCCAAATCAAGATCCTTGTAATTGACATATGCTGCTCTTGGAGATTTGGACACATAAGGAGTCATGTAGCTATAGAGACTCCTCACCCAATTCATGTGTCTTGCTTCATTCTCAGCATCTCCATCCAACCAACCCACAAAGTAATTGAATTTGAATATGTTCCCCTTCCGATGTGGGAATGGCGTTTCGGATTTCGATATCCTGCTCATCATCCCACCGTAAGGTGTCCACACAATCACTGGATTCTCTTCTTCCAATACCCTCTTTTGTAGCTCCTCGAGTGCCAACTCAGGTATTGGTTTTTGAACAAAGTCCACTTTAGATTTGTAGTAGAACCTATTGGAGAATCTACGACGACGTAGAATTTCAAGAGAGGCATTGACTGGGTTGTTGTCGAAGTAAAGCACAGATCGAATCCAACTTGTTTCGATACAATCTGCACGAGTCAATCCAAGCTCTGGGAAGCTCACTTGCAATACTTGGAGAAGCCTATCAGCACCACCAAGAAATAGAGCATTGTATGTTGTTACAACAGTTGCATTAATATTTAACATCTGAACCCTAATTTGGAGATTATCATCAAGTTTGTCTACAACTTGTTGCCATCTATATAAAAGTTTCGTATCTTGGTTCCTAGTAACTGTAAAAACTGTTACAGTTTCCGGGACTGCAACCAGCTTTATCTTCCACGAAAGAATAGCAGCGAAACTTCCTCCACCTCCTCCACGTATGGCCCAAAATAGGTCTTCGCCCATGGATTTTCGGTCCAGGAGTCTTCCGTTGGCGTCAACAATTAGGGCATCAACGACATTGTCAGCGGCCAGGCCATATTTTCGCAACAAAGAGCCATAACCACCTCCGGTGATGTGCCCGCCGACTCCTACGCTAGGGCAAAAACCAGCAGGGAAGCCATGGACTTTGCTTATCTCAGCAATGCTGTAGTAGACTTCACCCAATGTTGCACCAACTTGAACCCAAGCGGTTTCTGTTTTGATATCAACACTAATAGATCGAAGGTTGGCGAGGTCTATCACCACGAAAGGCTTTTCGATAAAGGATACATATGAAAGACCCTCGAAGTCATGTCCTCCACTTCGAAACCTGATGTTGATGCCAAGCTTCTTGGAGCAAATGACAGCAGCTTGGACATGGGATTCATTCAAAGGTGTGAAGAGCAACACAGGCTTCGGGACTGAAGGCTCCGTTAACCGGAGATTTTCAGCCCTAGAATCCAAGATTGTTGCAAATGAAGAATTGTTTGGGGTGAAAATGGTGGTGGATGGAATGGGGACATGAGAATTGATAGAGAGGCATTTGATGAAATTGTTTTGAATTGAAAATGAAGTTGTCAATGAAGCTGACAAGAGAAGGAATATCGAGAGAATGTAAATGGTTGGAAAAATATTAATGGAAATCATTTTGTAAATGCGATCTTGTTTTTTTCTTTATGTTTGATATCTTCAGAGAGATGGAGCACAACCATGTATATATAGGGGTTTGTGGCTGCGATGACCACTTCGCCAAGAAGTTTCTTATCATTTGTTTGAGATGAATTAAATAATCAAAAGGAAATGAGAAGGTTTTGGTTATTGGAAATCATGGTGGAATATGTCAAAATTGATTGTCACGTGAGTAACCAAATATTTTAGTCAAATTTAACATCATGATTCTAAGTTGTACACATTATTTGAATCACATTTTTCTTTATTTTTATTTTTTATTTTTAAATTGATACTCAAATTGGTTCAGAAATCGATCGGATATATGATAATATTAAGCTGTACTACTGCGAGCTGAATATCCATTTTACTAATATCTATTCTCGTAATGTAGTGAATATATATATATATATATATATATATTAAAATACTTTTTTCTTAGAACGATATCAAAAATATAGAAAGGGAAATGCACAATTTGTAATGTTAATAGTCATAAAGTGTCGTAATTTATAATGTTATGGTGGGATTTTGGCGGTGAAGTGAAATCTCAATAAAATCAAACGAAAACGTAATGTAAAACAAGTATTGACTTATTAATATTGGTGGTAGTTCCATTAACTTGTGAAACAAATTACACATATATAGTTTTTTTTTTTTGCTGTTGCTGCTTAATGCATGTATTTTGTGTTCAACAATTTAAAAGCAAAACAATATATGCAACGTTGCTGCTTATTTTAATTTGTATCGGTTCATATTTGAACATGTAATTAGATGCAACTTTAATTCAACTGATATGTAGATTAATATTAATTTAACAGCTGTCACATGTCATGCATGCATGCTACAATTCATTGTAATTACTTTTTGTGAACTAATTGTAATCAATACCTTATTAAAAATTAAGATCAAAGCCGGTCATTGTTGACCTTGATTTTAAGAGATATGATGGTAGGCTAAATTTTAAGAAATAATAGAGCAAATTTGAAAATTATTTGAACTTAAGAGATATAGTTGTTAGTCAATATTTTTATAGACAAGCAAGCAACTGCCTGGGATGGCTGGGATACGCGGTTATGTGAAATGTGAAACAATGGACCAAAAATATTAACAAAAGAAACATGTGTTATCACCTTTTATTGTTTAATTATATTTATCAAGTCTTGGTGATTTTAAAATTTTTTAAGTATCTTTTTTCATGTAACATTTTAAATAAACCGATAAAATTAAATTACTTAAGTGATACTTTTTATGAAATTAAAATTGTTAACAAAATTTAAAATTTTAAGATATTTTTAAACAAAAGAATGACACTTTCACAAGTTATATATATATATATATATATATATATATATATATTCTCCTCAGTACGCACTCAGTCCATTATATGTGGGTCATAGATTATGGATAAACACTGACAAATGCATGCAGACTGGGTCAAAACAATTAAATCTAATGGCTTACATATAAAGCACTGATAAATATTTTTCAGTACACACAGAGAAGAAATTATATATATATATATATATATATATATATATATATATACAGTCATTTTCTCTCAGTACACACTAATATAACCTATATCAGTGCGTTGCATATGGATAACTGATTATGGAGAAGTTTTGACAAGTGCATACACTTTGAATCAAAGTATATAAATCTAATGGTCCACATCCAACGTACTGATGAAATTATATCAGTGCGTACTGACGAAGTTATATCAGTGCATACTGACTTGAAAATTTATGTATATATATATATATACATAAATTTTCAAGTCATATCGGTATATATATACATAAATTTTCAAGTCAGTACGCACCGATATAACTCCATTAGTGCTTTATATGTGGACCATTATGTTTACATAATTTGACTCAAAGTGTATGCACTTGTCAAAACTTCTCCATAATCGGTGGTCCACATGGAACGCACTGATATAAGTTATATCAGTGCGCACTGAGGAGAAAATAATTATATATATACAAAAATTTTCACATAAGTGCGCACTGATGAAATTATATAAGGATATTGAATGTGAGCCACTCGTTTTACATACTTTGACTTGGTATGTATGTACTTGTCAGAACTCTTTTATAAATGAATGACCCATATTCAATATCCTTATATATTTGACTAAGCGCCAGGAAAAAGACTATATATATATATATATATATATATATATATATATATATATTTATTTATACGGTTAAATTATATATTTCGTTGACGTAATACACTATTTCGTTGACGTAATACACTATTATATAAGTTGGAATGATACAGATCGGGATTTAAGTCAATATTTTAATCGTTAGTCAAATGTTGTCATAATTGTTAATATCATGGTGGACAATGAAATCTCAATAAAATCACAGTGGTCATCAATCATCATACATCAAACGAATGAAATAATCAAATAACCTAGTAAAAAAAAAATATAGAACAAATTACACAAAACCTAGTTATATAAGGTTTGGATATTTATATACCAAGTTAATTTTTGAAAAAAGACCGTTAAAGTTAACGTCACCTTCGGTGAGAAGGCCATTGCCGGTGGCCTCCTCCCAAATCTGATTTGGCAGGAACTTGCTTGCGACCTCCTGCATTCCGTCATTGGAGGCCTCCTTCTAGATCCCACAGTTGCTTGATTTATTTAGCATTTTGGTTCTGTTCTGTTTTTTAAATTTATAATTTTATTTTATTTTTTGAATTAATATTATTTTTAATATTTATGTTAAGGGTATTTTAATAATTTTTTATATTATAAAAGTGGTAAAATGACTTTTGATTTGATGGTCAACCATAGTCAAAGATTAAAACTAGTAGAATTGACTAACGGTGAAGTCAATGTTATATTTTTGCAAACAATTGACTTTGTGTGGTAAAGGGTTATTATCACTAAAGTCTATACTTTTTTATGAATTGTCACATTTTTAAACGATTTCGTCATATTAGTTATTTTAGTCCCTTGTTTTTTCAAAATACATCACCTTTTTCATTTTGTTTTGTTATTTTCTTTTTCATTTTCATAAATATGTTTTTATATATTATTATTAAATATAAGTTTATTTTTAATTATATAAACATATTTAAATTAGTTTAAACAAATTATATAACTATATATACATTTAAATCAACAAATATTGAACAATAAGCTAGAGTAGTTCAACTGGTTAAAGTTTGTGGCTTTTAACCTTAAGGTTGAAGGTTCGAATCCTGTTAATTTTTTCTAAAGACTAAACCTCATGTAGGCTGTATGTAATTTGTTCTAAAATGTACATATATAAAATATAGGCAAAATATCATTTTCCCCTGACCTTTGCCCTATTAGAAAGCTGAGGACATGGTTTGCCCATAATGATCAGTCTTCCCCTGAAATGAAAATATTGTAAATCTCTCCTCTTCTGTTAGAATTTCCGTCCCAAAAATGTGTTGACTATCAGTCTTACAGTCAAATGACCATTTTATCCTTAATATAATCAGGAAATTACCATTTAACCTCCAAAATATTTATTAAATAAAAAATACTGAAAATACTACTCAAGCGTGTGTCTAAACAACCTAAGGGGGGTGTTAATCGATTATTACCAACTTTTCAATTAGTCAATATTAAGCACAATTAACCCAAACAATCAAACTATAAAAATCAAGTGTAAAGTGCTGAAATATAAAGAACATTTGATTTTTACATGGAAACCCTTCAACAAGGGAAAAACCACGGGCTATCCTTCTAGCTACACACGATCACAGAAATCCACTATATGAATAAAAGATTACACCCTCAAGTGATACTCGGACTCTCACTCTCGATAACCTCAGGCTATGGACATTACCACTCGCCACTCTTGGTTCAATCCCTAGTGATATCCCCTAATCCACTACTCTTGGCGTGAGCACCTCCTACTCTACCCCGCGGGCCTTTTACAGTGGCACTTGATCAATGCTTACCAATCACACCTTGGATGCAAGACTTGAATGCTTGTGAAACTTCACCCCGAAGCCACAAGACTTTGACTCAATGAAGAGTATTAAAGTCTAAGTGTATGTATGACAATATACTCAATGCAATAATGTGCTAGACCAAACACAAAATACTTAACTAGATGTTATAATGCAATTAAACAACTCAGTTATCAAATAATGTCTACATGCCCATAAATAAGGAGTCAAGTAGATGCAAAGGGATTCTAGCAACCTAATTGTCAAATAAGTCCAACCAACACAAGTTGTCACAATAAATAACAAGGGCAATAGATATGCAATCAACAAATGCAATCAATGAGGCATAAAATCAAGGTCTAGATGCAAAACATAAAGACTTAACTAGAAGGGCAATATGGCCCTAATTCTAGCTATCAACAAACAAACACAATCATGCAATAAAGACTCATAAATATATGCAATAAGTAGAGTCTAGATATTTAATCAAGTAATAAATACCTAATCTAGAGTAAGAAGAACAATAAATGATATTCAAAGAAGTTCTTGCTTACCTAGTCATGAAACAATGAAGACCCATGCTTAAATTATGTGGAATGATGTAAGAATGAGATGGGTTTTGAGTTTGGAGAGTTAATGAAGCTCAATGAAGCTTTCTCTCTAAAGACTCTTTCTTTCTCTCTCTAGGGTTTCTGTAAAATGTAGGAGAGTTGGGGAAGAAGAAGAGAAGGAGGGGATTTTATAAAGGAGAAAATGAGCCGATGGGAAAAGTAAAAAATGCCCCAAATTTTACGTCGATTGCGGGAGGCGTTTTCGTCGCTCCTCCCGTAACCTCTCATGCGACCACACTTTTAGTGGTTTTCGCAGGACAAGTGGTCGTCTCTCCTCCAGCGACCTCTCTCGCGACCACATTGTTAATAGCCAAATTTGGCTAAGGACCAAAGGGAAATTTTCCACCCTCCTAGTCTGACTCCAGGCCCCGAGGTTATCCACCAGGAGACCACGTTTCCCAAAGCCGAGCTACGATACCACCCCACAGAAATAAATGCGAGCTCTAGAAACACCCGGAGTAGAGCCCGACGCGATCAGATCGAGCCCTCATCACCAAACCTGAAATCAGGAAGCTCCCCCGAGGTCGAGATTACTTTGCAACCTCTCCAGAAGCTCGCCTAAAACCCGCTGTCATAGAGGAGTGTCCGCAGGGGGCCGTATCAAGCTCCAAGAGATCAAGGGAGGTCAGACCGAGCTCCTGGCTAGACTAAGCTCCTGAATACCGGAGCTAAGACACTGATCTACCTCGCTATCTGATCTACCTCGCCATACGAGACAATACATACCATATTCAACGACCTCTATGGGGGATCATGCTGTGAAGATACACTGGATCATATCTGGAAACATTACGTACGTGCAAAACAAGTAATAGAGTCCAAAAAGGAAACAAACTAATCTTCACCAAGATATTCTCAACTCAGCTATTAACGCACTTCTGTAAATAGCCAAATTCGGCTAGGGACCAAAGGGAAATTTTCCACCCTCCTAGTCTGACTCCAGGCCCGAGGTTATCCACCAGGAGACCACGTTTCCCAAAGCCGAACTACAATACCACCCCACAGAAATAATGGCGAGCTCCAGAAACACCAGGAGTAGAGCCCGAAGCAATCAGATCGAGCCCGCATTACCAAACCTGAAATCAGAAAGCTCTCTCGGGGTCGAGATAACCTCGCAACCTCTCCAGAAGCTCGCCTAAAACTCGCTGTCATAGATGAGTGTCCGCATGGGGCCGCATCAAGCTCCAAGAGATCAATGAAGGTCAGACCGAGCTCCTAGCTAGACTAAGCTCCTGAATACTGGAACAAAGACACTGATCTACCTCACTATCTGATCTACCTCGCCATACGAGACAATACATACCATATTCAACAACCTCTATGAGGGATCATGCTGTGAAGATACATTGGATCATATCTAGAAATATTACGTACTTGCAGAACAAATAATAGAGTCCAAAAAGGAAACAAACTAATCTCCACCAAGATACTCTCAACTCAGCTATTAACGCAAAGTCAATGACATTTAAATGAGAGATCTCGTCTGATAAGGAGGGAAGGGACTGAGAAAATCAAAGGGAGAATCAGTTGGTTTAACCTACCAAAACTATGTACAAATAGGAAAAAGAGAGAAAGAGAAAGGGACTACTTTTCGACAGACATACGACAACAACCCTACTACACCCTAGAGAAATTGAGAGCAATTGAGAGATATTTGTACACGATAAACCATTAATAAAGAATGCATTTTCATTCTCTTTTGATTGTATTAATATTAGTATTTTTTGTCATTTGAATAAGCACTGTTTAGAATACATTCGACCTTGGCCACTATCTCCGTGGTAGTGGTCTTGGGGGTGTTAATTGAGATTTCTCACCCCAAGCAAATTTTCCATTAACACACATAGATACAGCTCTGCAGCTTGAACTTCAAACGGCTCAAAACATGACCAAACGACATCCAAACCTTTCGAATAATATACCGTTGGAAAGGTATGGAAGTCTACTTTCTACTCAAATTTACAAAAGGAGAGGAATGGTTAAGTGAAACTCTCGACGTCTTGTTTGGTAAACATTAATAAATCGATTATTTCTTTTCTTTTTTTTATATCGAAATGGGCGATTCCATTGTTTATAGTCGAAAAGAAGAGTTGCGAGAGGTTTCTAGTAAATATTTCTCTTCTTTTTCTTTAAATATTTCTAACTTCGGTTAGGGGCTCTGGCCTAGCCTATTCAAATGCTTGGTTGTACGACCCAAGGAACTAATGGAAATAGTTGAAATGTGTTTCTTTCTTTGTTCTTTGTAAGAACGCGAATTCTCGTAAATATGTCGGGTTGTAAATCGAGTTACTTTTTTGCGGCGATATGCGTGCACGAATTCAAGGTCTTCTTTTTTGTGGTACGCCGCTTTTTAGGTTAACATTTGAATTACTTCCTTTTCTACTGATCGTATTATAGCTTTACTCAAACAAGGTTTCGATGTCTGTAGAAAAGGTTATGGTCATTTGAGTGACCAAAGGTCAAAAACGGACAGCAACAGAGTTGTCCAGTTTTGGTGGTCACTTTGGAGATTTCAAAACCAATCCAAACGGTCATGAAATATTACGAATAATATACCTTTGGAAAGGTATGGATGTCTAGTTTGTACAGAAATTTTCAAAACTCATTTTAAAGCTTTGTATAAAACGTTATGGTCACAAGACCATACAAAGGTCAGTTTTGAAAAATATTTAAATCATTACAATCTCTCTTTTGAAACTAGACACTTTACTCCGAACAACCAAACCAAAACAAGAGAAGAATGAGGCTTTCTCAAATGGTCACTCAACGCGCTAAGACAAGCATACCATCGTGCAAGCGAGGACAACACAAGCACACACATAAATCCACATTTAAATCTAGAAATGATGTGCGAGTGTGATTGTGAAAAAGATGCACACATATAAACAATAAAGAACACAAATGCAAAATGAACAAAGCATGCATGAAGTGTGTGTGTGCACCTAAACTCTTCAAGAGACAAAGTCAAGTGAGTATACCTCTTGAAGTCATGGAGATGCTTGGAAGCTTGCCTATACGGACCTAAGCTACCCATTACACAATCATCCCCAATGTGGTGTGGTTTGTCATGAAATAAGCCAATCATAAAATCACAAATATTTTTTTGAAGACAATAAAAAATGTATTTAAAAAATAGAAAACAAAAACATTAAAAAAAACACAATTGAAATAATGGATCTCCACTGTCCGGTGGAGATATCTTTTTTTTTTTAATTTTAAAAATAGAAATTAAAAATAAAAACAAATTAAAAAAATTAAAAAAAAACACAATTAAAAAAAGATGGATCTCCACCGTCCATCTCAAAGATGGACGGTGGAGGTATCTTTTTTGTTTATTTAAATTTAAAATAGAAGTTAAAAATAAAAAATAATTTAAAAAAAATTAAAAATAAAATAAAGATCTGGCCACCAGAATACTAGATACACTTTTTTATCTCCACCACCATCATCACCACTACCACCACTACCACCATTCAGCCAAAGCTATCATCATCATCAAAACTACCACCACCACTAGCGTCGCCATCGAAATCCACCGCCCTATTGAAACCCAAATCATCACCTGAAACCACCATTGTTACCACAAGAACCCAGTCAACTGCCCATCACCCAACCACCAGACCACAACCCAGTCAACCGCCCATCACCAACCACCAAAACCTAGAACCCAGTGAATCGCCCGAATCGCCATCACCCAACCACCGCAACCCAGTCAATCGGTCATCACTCAACCACCAGACCACAACCCATTCAACCGCCCATCAATCGCAACCACCACCACCTCAAATCGAAACCAAAATCGAAATCGAAACCAAAATCCAAATCGAAACCAAACCTAGATATCGAGTGTGGTTTGACATGTGCTCAGATTTGCTGTGTTCTTTGTTGTGTGTGAAAGAGAGATCAACGTGAAGAGAGAGAGATGAGATCGAGAGAAAGATGAATTTGGTGGTGGAGATTAAGTGGAGATGAATTTGGTAGTGGTGATTTGGTGGAGAAGATGATGATCACGATGAGAGAGAGAGAGAGAGAGATAGAAATAATTGTATAAGGAGAGAGAGAGAGAGAGTTGTTTGAGAGAGAATGTGTGTTTTTAATTTTTAAAAATTTAAATTTATGCTTTTACAATATTACCCCTTCAATTTTAACAGTTAACGTGATTTTGGATGAAAAATGTGATAGAAGGGGTTCATTTTCCATTATGAAAAATCAGCTCGGGGAGCAAAATTTCAATTAACCCCCTCGTCCCCTACCGATAGGTGGTAGCAGGATAGGTACCTTCGGTACCGAGGTTCCTTTCTATGCTGAAGATTGATATGGACAAGTATGAAGGAACCAAGGAGATATAAGTAAGTACTGTTTTATTGAATAAAAATTTATGTAAAGGTTACAACACTCACTCTTTACTCTCTCTAACACAAAATGGAGAAGGAGATTGTCGTTTATGTCAATAAGTGACTATTATCCTCGCAGTGATTGTTTGTAAACTCTCACTGGCTTTGGAGAAACCTAGAGAAGTCTATTTGAATGTGAAGATCTCTCTTTAGCATTTTAAAAAGAACTCGATCCCCCTCTTTATCCTTCAAAGCCATATATATAGGCCTCTAATATCCCTCAGAATCCGGCAGCTTTGATGAGGATTTTTTAGAGTCCTATTTTAGGCTTTGAAAGGAATTGAGTGATGCTAAAGGCGCGGGATTTGATCCCTTTAATCACTGTCGTATTTAAACTTTGATTCAGTTAACCGTTTGGTCTCATTTATGGCACATTAAATGGCGATGAAGTCAACTCTTTTTGCTAGCATTACTTGGAGGAGAATACTGATCTCACGGAGAGGTATACTGGCATGCTGGTCCGAATTGTTGTGGTGATGCTTATTTTATTCATAATGGCAACCTTGTATTGACGTCGGTTCTGATGGGCAGGTAAGATGCCTATCTTGATTGGATTCTGGGTTGATGCCGAAGTGCCTTGGGATATCGGGTGAACGTTGTGGGGGGGGGGGGTACCAGGCGGGAAGTATTGGGTACATCGGAGGTAGTGGATGTGTGATATCGTGATACCCCTCCCGTCGGATGTCAACATGGATGTTCAGCGAGGCATCTGCTCTTCCTGGTTGAATATCTCTGACGCTTTGTCTGGGTAGGTAGGTAGTCGAAGTCCTGATCTT
Source organism: Dipteronia sinensis (assembly GCA_033220585.1). Taxonomy (NCBI): domain Eukaryota; kingdom Viridiplantae; phylum Streptophyta; class Magnoliopsida; order Sapindales; family Sapindaceae; genus Dipteronia; species Dipteronia sinensis. Next base: position 24,178,470 of record CM065636.1, read on the forward strand.
ACCAGGTGTTGCTTTTTATTAGGATCATGGTACCAGCCCTGCTAGGTACCTGGGGACTGGTATTGGTCCCTACCAGGTAGGTACTTGGTGGAAAATTCTCCTTTCGACCATTGCCAGAAAACTCTGTTAACGGAAGTCCCCCTGACTTGAACACCGGTTCCTAGTTGGGGTTGGAGTCAGGATTTAGTACATATGGGGAATTTTTAGTAAACGTCTCGTGGAATGGAATCTTCCTCTTGCACGCTGACTTAAAAGGGCCTTCCACGTGGCCGGTCGGGGTAGGCCGAATTCAAAACAGGAAATATCCCGGAGGCGAGCGTTTCTCGAAACCGTTTTCCCCAAGTCACCAATTATCCAGCGATATTGATGACCTTCTTTGCCCGTTAAAAGTAACAGCTTCCATTCCTATTTAAACCCTGCTTCTTCACGACGTACTCATTTTTTTTTGAACAATTTCTCAAACCTGTGCTAACCCTAGTCTTTTTTCTCTTCATCTCTCGTTCCTAATTTCTTCTATTTCAAAAAAGTTCTTTCTTTGGTTAGGATATAATGTCTTCTCCTGATAATGACAGTATCGAATAATTCTTCACAGGCGACGTGTCTACCAACGGGAACCTCGCCCATAGGAAGAGGACCCGCGTCGATGATGACAGTGGGGATGATATCCCTCTCCAACAACACCGTCGGTCAAATAGGAATGTCACAACTGAGACGAGTTTCACAAACGACCCTAGTGCTCCGGTTGATGTAGACCGGGAATCGAATGGAGAATCGGGAGCTATCATGGCCAGTGGAGGTGGAGATCGTATCGGTGAAGTCACGGATATTGTGGGGAGAGTGCTAGCCCTTCCTTACGAATATCGGTGTATCCCTGATTCTGCCAGCACCAACGACACTATCAGGCGTCTGCGGGGAGATTTTAGGATCCCTAAGGATATTACGATCTCCATAACCCCGCATGGGTATGATATGTATACGCCCAATCTTGGTGAGCTTCCGATTCATACGACAGCTTTCGATAGTGGAGTCAGGCTACCTCTCTACCCTACCTTGCGTAGGGCGTTGCATGCCTTACAACTCGCTCCCCTTCAGCTAACACTAGGTGAAAATACTATATAACGTGTGTCTACTAACCTAGAGAGGGGGGGGGGGGGGGGGGGGGGTGAATAGGTTTTAGTTGGTTTATTACCAACTTTTTGACTTAATCAATTTTAATAATCCTACCCCATATTAGCAATCAATCAATCCAACATAAACATGCTGAAAACAATAAAAACACAAGGATTGATTTACGTGAGAAACCCTCTAACTGGGCAAAACTCACGGGCTAACCTTCTAGCCACATACGGTCCTCAAATCCACTATTTGAATGAAAGTTTACAACCTAGGTTGACCTCAAGTCACACCTACTTGGTCACTAACCCTTTCACTCTACTCAGCGGGCCTTTAATAGTGATTCTAGACCACAAGCTTGTGCACTAATCCACTTAGTCACAAAGCTTAACAATCAATGAAGTGGTTAAACAACCTATGTGAATATGTAAAAATATTCTAACATGCAATTAATGCTAGGCAACACTAAATGCTTATCCAAGGATTTAAAGATGTCAATGAGTGCAAATCCTAGATATCAATATCTAAATGCAAATGTATGAAGATTTAGCTAGAAGGGTAAAAACGTCCTAAATGCTAGCTATCAATGAACATACAACCTCAACCAACAAACATATTCACAAACATACTCAAATCATGCTAAACCAAATAAACATGCAATTAATTAACAAATAATTGCTAACCCTAGGTAAACAAGGACATAGAGATGAAAAGGAGTTCTAAGACTTGTTTGATTACCTAGTCAAGAAGAGCATGAAGACCCATGAAGAATAGATGCAAGAATGAAGCTTAGATGCACATAGGTATGAGTTTGGTTGAGTAAAAAAGACTTAATGGAGCTCTCTCTCTTGGATATACTTTCTCTCACTTAGGGATATATTTTCAGAGCTCTAGGTCTAAATGATGGAGAAGATGATGTATTTATAGAGATCAAAAACTAGCTGGTGTGAAATACCCGAAATGCCCAGTTCGGGTGAAAGAGGCGACATGACCAAGTCGCCTAATACATTGGAAAGAAAACACATTGCCTGAGGCGACATGTAAGGCGACATACCCAAGTCGCCTATGAAGTCGCCTAACACACTAGAGGAAAAACAAGATGTCAGAGGCGACATGTTAGGCGACATGCCCAAGTCGCCTATGAAGTCGCCTAACACACTGTGAGAAAAATATCAAAACTAAGGCGATATTAGGGGCAACATGCACAAGTGGCCTTGTATGTCGCCTAACACACTGTGGGAAAAATTCAAGTATAAGGCGACTTGTCAGGCGACATGCACAAATTGCCTTGCATGTCGCCTAACCCACTGTGCAACCAATCAACTCCAAAATGCAAGAAGTGTGTGTGTGTGCAACCATACATGCATGTCAATAAAAATGCATTTGATGTGAGTGTGTGCAACTAAAACCTCTTCAAAGAGAATTAAGCATGTGATATACCTTTGAAGTGCTCTTGAGAGAGATGGTGTCCTTGAAGCTTGATCACACCCAATGAGGCCTAATTTACCCTTGCAAAATTAATCCCCAATATGGTTTGTCAACGAAATAAGCCAATCAAAATATGAGGAACTTACAATCTCCCCCTTTGGCTATTTCGTGACAAAATCACCACTCACAAATCATCCTCATAAAAAAGAATAAAAACTAGAGGTCAACAAAAGATATTCTACATTACAAATAGATACCTAGATGCTAGGTCTTCAAATCTTCAAGCTCTTGTAGAATAGTCGTCCCTACAAAATAATGTGACTACACTTTCCAAGACAAGTGTATGTGAGGTGATCAAGTGAAAACATAAAGACACGCGTTTGCATTAGCAAACATAATAAACCATGCAAAGAAGTGCAATGCAAATGCTCCCCCTAAATAGGTTACTCCCCCTCAACGGGACAATCTCTCCAAATATCAAATATGCAACCCCCTTAAATAAACCACACTACTCCCCCTTTTTGTCATGAGATAGGCAAAGGAGTATTTCCTAAACGGGTCACGTAAGCAAAGAGAGTTATTTGCAAGATAAGTACATAATCATATACAACAACTTGATGCAACTTAATTAATTGAGAGTAATCATTGAGGTTTTATTTTTTAAGAAGAAAATGTGTGACGTAGTTGCTTTGAATGTAAGACATGTAACATCATAGTTCAAGCAAATGGTATTTGGTAAGGAGAACATCAAAAGGGTTCCAAAGGAATTCAAACCAATTTGCACCCTTTTGCCATAATTAAACAAGATATAGCTTTTAAAAGTTTGAGCACACACAAGCAACCATGTCAATCCTTAATGGTCAATCAATACATGAATATAAAATCCTTATTAATTGAATGGACATAGAATCCTTATTGGTTGTTGTCTTGTTTAACCATTAAGAAAAGACCCAAAGCTAAATTGGATGAGACATCCTTATTTATTGCATGGACACAAGGTCCTTATTGAGTTTAGCTTTGTCAAGGTGCTTCCACATACATTTGCACACACAATTCATGCATAGTATTTTAGCATGTCAAAATCAAGTCACATGTCATGGAGATAAATTTTAGGTCATTCAAATGTACTTCCCAATCAATTCTCGTAATCCAAAAATACATGTTTGAAGATAGAGGTGACATGGATTACAAACCAAGCAAGGCACACTTATTGAATAAAAGGCCATATACGAATATATATAGGCACAACCAAAAATACTCAAGCAATTAATAAAGAAGCATAAAGTTGATCAAGTTTTTGCTTATTTCAACATGCAATGTTGCTCTATTTGCTTGAGCTCCCCATAAGGGGTTAATCACCAAAACACATCAAGGCATATGACAAATCCCAATAGACCTACTAAGTGACTTGAACCTAGTTAAGTCTAAGGGCTTTGTAAATAAATCCGCTAGTTGATCATTAGTGCCCACATGCTCAAGTGCAATGCATTTGTTTTCAACTAGTTCTCTAATGAAATGATGCCTAATGTCTATATGCTTTGTCCTAGAGTGCTGAACCGGATTCGTTGAAATGTTAATTGCACTCATGTTATCACAATAAAGGGTTAGAATACCTTGATCAAAGCTATAATCCACAAGCATTTGCTTCATCCAAAAGAGTTGTGTGCAAGCACTCTCGGCGGCTATGTATTTTGCTTCAGCTGTGGATACAGAGATGGAATTTTGCTTCTTGCAAAACCATGAGACCAAGTTGTTGCCTAGGAAGAAGCAACCGCCTGATGTACTTTTCCTATCATCACAATTTTCTGCCCAATCTGCATCACTAAAGCCAACTAAGCTAGCATTAGTGTCAAAATAGTACCATATCCCATAGTTGGATGTCCCATTCACATATCGAATGATTCTCTTCAAGGAGGAGAGATGGGATTCCTTGGGATCCGCTTGGTACCTAGCACACACACCCATACTAAAGGCTATATCGGGCCTACTTGCGGTCAAGTAAAGCAAGCTACCAATCATGCCACGATAAAGACTTTGTTCCACACTCTTGCCACTAGCATCCTTGCTTAGTTTCAAGGTGGTACTCATGGGTGTGTCACAATGTTTGGCATTCTCAAGGCCAAACTTCTTCACTAGGTTCTTAGCATACTTAGCTTGGGATATAAAAATCCCATCATGCAATTGCTTGATTTGCAAACCTAGGAAGTAATTGAGCTCCCCAACAATACTCATCTCAAACTCATGAGACATGACATCAACAAATTGTTGGACTTTGGATTTGTTGGTGGATCCAAAAACAATATCATCAACATAAATTTGAGCTATGAAAATCTCATCTTTGTTCCTCTTGATGAATAAAGTTTTGTCAACACTACCTCTAGAGTAGTCATTGTCAACAAGAAATTGAGTGAGGCGCTCATACCAAGCCCTTTGTGCTTGTTTCAACCCATATAAAGCCTTCTTGAGGCGATAGACATGATTGGGGTGGTGTGGATCCATAAACCCCTTGGGTTGCTCAACAAACACTTCCTCATGCAAGAAACCATTTAGGAAGGCACTCTTAACATCCATTTGATGCAATTTGAACTTGTGCACACCTGATATGGATAAGAGAAGCCTTATGGATTCAAGACTGGCAACCGGAGTAAAAGTCTCCTCAAAGTCAATACCCTTAATTTGAGAGTATTCTTGTGCTATAAGTTTAGCCTTGTTGCGCACAATGTTGCCATTCTCATCCGACTTGTTCCTATAAACCCACTTGGTGCCTGTGATATTAGTATCATTGGATCTAGGAACAAGAGTCCAAACCTCATTTCTTTCAAATTGGTTTAGCTCTTCTTGCATGGCAAGAACCCAAAACTCATCATTCAATGCTTCATCAACCTTTTTGGGTTCAATTTGAGAGGTGTAACAAGTATAGTTAATTTGATTAGTTATTTGATGCCTAGTCCTAACACCCTCATTCATATCTCCAAGAATGTCTTTCTTGTTGTAGAGATGTCTAACCCATGGAGCGGGTTCTTTGGAGTCCAAGGATGGATCTCTATCAAGAGGTTGAATGATCTTTTCATCAAGACTTGACTTCACATTAATTGAAGTCTCACCATTCTTCTCCAAGGAAGAATCATCAAGCACAATGACCTCCTCATCATGGTCTCTAATCTTAGGCCTACAATCATCTATGATAACATTAGATGATTCCATGACACTCCGAGTTTTTAAATTGAAAACTCTATAGGCATTACTATTAAGGGCATAGCCAATGAAAATCCCCTCATCACTCTTGGCATCAAACTTGCCAAGTTGATCTCGGTCATTTAGAATGTAGCATTTGCTCCCAAATGAGTGGAAGTAGCTAACATTTGGCTTCCTACCCTTCCATAATTCATATGAGGTTTGCCTAGTACCGGGCCTTAGGAAGACTCTATTTCCTATGTAGCAAGCCGTATTGACGGCCTCGGCCCAAAGGTTCCTAGGGACATTGTTGCTAAGCAACATCACACGGGCTATCTCTTGAAGGACCCTATTCTTCCTCTCAACAACCCCATTTTGTTGAGGAGTTCTAGGAGCCGAAAACTCATGGGAAATGCCTAAGCTATTGCAATAGTTTTCAAAACAAGCATTTTCAAATTCCCTCCCATGGTCAATCCTAATCCTTTTAATGTTTTTAATGTGTGAGTTCTTTTCATTTTGAATTTTAGTGCAAAGCATTTTAAAATTTTCAAATGTTTCAGATTTTTCTCTAAGAAAATATGTCCATGTAAATCTAGAGAAATCATCAACACAAACAAAAATGTATCTCTTGCCACCGAGACTCTTTGTTTGTATGGGACCCATAAGGTCCATATGTAGAAGCTCTAATGGCTCCTTGGTGGCGAGATACTTGCCTTTCTTGTGTATACTTTTGGTTTGTTTCCCTTGTTGACAAGGTCCACAAATGCCATCGACTTTCTTCCCAAGCTTAGGGAGGCCACACACAACCTTGAACTTATCTAAGATCCTCAAATCTCGATAATTCATGTGGCCAAGTCTTTGATGCCACAACTCAACTTCCTCACACTTGGACATATTGCAAGAGATAGCACTAGCTTCAAGACAATAACAATTGTCACTAGATCTCTTTCCTTTAAGCAAGGTTTGTCCATTTGGCATTAAAATAGAGTAATCATTTTTGTTAAACAAGATGGAAAGTCCATCATCATTAAGATGAGAAATGCTTATAAGATTGGCTTGCAAGCCATCAACAAGTAAAGCATTGGATAAGGAGGGTAAATCGGGAATGGAAATGGTTCCTTTCCCTATGACTTTCTTTTTAGATCCATCACCAAAGGTGACAAATCCTCCATCCTCCAAGACAAGGAATTTAAAGAAACTCTTGTTCCCCGTCATATGCCTAGAACACCCACTATCCAAATACCAAGTGTTAGAGGCTTTTGCCTTCAAGGAAATTTGAGCCACATAGCAAAAATAGTCATCTCTTTTAATCCACCTAGGTGAAATGTTCTCATTCCTAGTGGTATTAGTCATATTGGCTCTAGATTTCCTAGGGTCATGCAAATTGGCTCTAGATTTCCTAGGAACATGCATTTTGGCTATAGCTCTATTTCTTTCAATCATGCTCTTGATTCTACACCTTTCAATGTATTTGAAGCAATTAGGTCTAATGTGACCATCAACACCATAAAAGTGACAAGTGGGAATAAAATAAGAAGACATACCATGCCCTTGTGAATACAAAGGGGCTTTCCCATGCATTTGAGCTTGTCTTTGGTGTTGGATTGGTTCTTTCCTTCTTTGTTGTTTAGTTGGAATGGATTGCTTCCTTGGTCGACCTTGCATGAATTGCTTCTTGGCTTGATGGTATTTGGGTTGAGGGAAACTTGCTTGATGCACTCTTATTGATTGAGCTTGAGCTTGTTTCCCTTGTGCTACCTTGGCTTGAGAATCCTTAGAGCACTCTCCTAGTTCGATCTTCTTCCTAGGATGTTATGGAGGTGGAGGCTCTTTGATGTCCAAGCTCTTGACAAACACAGTCTTGCTTGAGGATGAGGTCTCCTTGTCATCTTCATAGCCAAGACCCTTCTTATCACTTGGCCTCTTTCCAACTCCCAGCATGTGGTCGAGTTTCTTCGTACTTGAAGCCATCTTAGCAATGATCTCTCTTGCTTCTTCAAGCTCCTTTTCCATCAATTTCTCATTTCTTTTTTCTATCTTTACTTCTCTATTTAGATGAGTGACTTCGGTAGATAGCTTGAGATTCTCACCCTTTAGCCTTTGAATCTCTTTCTTCATCTTCAATCTTGAGCTTTGAAAATGCTTAATGAACCCTTCGCGATCCATTCCTCCTAGATCCATATTTGTTGAATGGGATGAAGAATCACCATCACTGGAGTCATTTTCACTTTGTTTCTCTTCCTCTTTATCATCTAATGCTTCCTTACTCTTGAGAGAAGATACGAAGGCAATAAAGTTTGCCACATGATCCTTATCATCCGAGGATTCTCCTTCTTCTTCCAAGTCATCACCATCACTCCACGTGGCGGCCATAGCCTTTCCTTTCTTCTTATTCTTTAAATTGCCACAACCCGTGGAGATGTGTCCGAAACCTCCACATTCGAAGCATTGAATCCCTTTTCTTGTGGGCTTGTCTTCACTTGACTCAAACGTCTTGAAATGAGTCTTCTTCTTCATTTCCTTTCCTTTGGATCTAAATCCCTTCTTCTCAAAATTGATGAACTTTTTGAATCTTTTAATTATGAGGGCCATCTCCTCATCTGATTCATCTTCCTCTTTCTCTACTTTGGAAGTTTTCAGAGCAATACTCTTTTGCTTCTTTGGAGGTGTAGGTGTAGGAGTCCACCTAGACTCATATGCTAGAAGTCTTCCAATAACTTCACTTGGCTTCATGTTCTTGTAATCACTATTCTCCTCAAGTGCTGTCACTTTTGACTCAAATCTTGCTGGAAGCGACCTCATAATTTTTTACTTGATTCTCCTATCCGAATAGGGGTCACCAAGTTGATGGCTTGATTGACTATGTCCATCAACTTCACTTGAAAGTCGTTAAAGCACTCATCCTCCTCCATTCTAATTTGCTCAAATTGTGTTTGGAGGACTTGAAGCTTGGAGTCCTTGACCACCTCGGTTCCCTCATGGGCCGTCTCTAGAATCTCCCATGCCTCTTTTTCAATTCTTGTTGTTTGGATCAATTTGTACTGATTGTCATCCATTGCACAAAGAATGGCATGCATAGCCTTTTTGTTCCACTTGGATGCTTCAAACTCTTGAGTTGACCATTCCGAATTTGGCTTGGGAACTACACTTTCGTCTGCAAGAGTTTTTTCCGGAGGAGTGTAGCCATCTTCAATTGCCATCCATGATTTAGCATTGAGGTCAATCACCACACCACCTCTATCATACATACGACATTACATGACGCGAGAGCTCGGATGTCTTCAAAAGTGCACTGAACATTGCCTCTACCCCAAAGAAGATAGAGTGACCTTCCAGTAAGCTCTCGTTCGCTAGTCCACCATGCCTATTTGGCAAATGTAATACTCCATCTTGCCTTTCCAGGAGGCATAGTTTACTCCGGTGAACAAAAGGGGTCTTGTGCTAGAGGCTCCCTCATTACCACTTCCGTTCCCACTCATAGTGTTTGGGTATGAATGAGATGAATGTTAATGATGCAACAAACACAAACAAAATGCAAGACACAGAAAGAGCAAGGATCGCCTAAGTGTATCTAGGAACCCGCTCTGATACCAATTGAAAATATTATATAATGTATGTCTACTAACCTAGAGGGGGGGGGGGGGGGGGGGGGGGGGGTGAATAAGTTTTAGTTGGTTTATTACCAACTTTTTGACTTAATCAATTTTAATAATCCTACCCCATATTAGCAATCAATCAATCCAACACAAACATGCGGAAAACAATAAAAGCACAAGGATTGATTTACGTGAGAAACCCTCCAACTGGGCAAAACTCACGGGCTATCCTTCTAGACACATACGGTCCTCAAATCCACTATTTGAATGAAAGTTTATAACCTAGGTTGACCTCAAGTCACACCTACTTGGTCACTAACTCTTTCACTCTACCCAACGGGGCCTTTAATAGTGATTCTAAACCACAAGTTTTAGTGAATAAGTTTTAGTTGGTTTATTACCAACTTTTTGACTTAATCAATTTTAATAATCCTACCCCATATTAGCAATCAATCAATCCAATATAAACATGCGGAAAACAATAAAAGCACAAAGATTGATTTACGTGAGAAACCCTCCAACTGGGCAAAACTCACGGGCTATCCTTCTAGCCACATACGGTCCTCAAATCCACTATTTGAATGAAAGTTTATAACCTAGGTTGACCTCAAGTCACACCTACTTGGTCACTAACTCTTTCACTCTACCCAACGGGCCTTTAATAGTGATTCTAAACCACAAGCTTGTGCACTAATCCACTTAGTCATAAAGCTTAACAATCAATGAAGTGGTTAAACAACCAATGTGAATATGTAAAAATATTCTAACATGCAATTAATGCTAGGCAACACTAAATGCTTATCCAAGGATTTAAAGATGTCAATGAGTGCAAATCCTAGATATCAATATCTAAATGCAAATGCATGAAGATTTAGCTAGAAGGGTAAAAACGTCCTAAATGCTAGCTATCAATGAACATTCAGCCTCAACCAACAAACATAATCACAAACATACTCAAATCATACTAAACCAAATAAACATGCAATTAATTAACAAATAATTGCTAACCCTAGGTAAACAAGGACATAGAGATTAAAATGAGTTCTAAGACTTGTTTGATTACCTAATCAAGAAGAGCATGAAGACCCATGAAGAATAGATGCAAGAATGAAGCTTAGATGCACATGGGTATGAGTTTGGTTAAGTAAAAAAGACTTAATGGAGCTCTCTCTCTCTTGGATATACTTTCTCTCACTTAGGGATATATTTTCAGAGCTCTAGGTCTAAATGATGGAGAAGATGATGTATTCATAGAGACCAAAAACTAGCTGGTGTGAAATACCTGAAATGCCCAGTTCGGGTGAAAGAGGCGACATGACCAAGTCGCCTTGTAAGTCGCCTAACACATTGGAAAGAAAACACGTTGCCTGAGGCGGCATGTAAGGCGACATACCCAAGTCGCCTATGAAGTCGCCTAACACACTGGAGGAAAAACAAGATGTCAGAGGCGACATGTTAGGCGACATGCCCAAGTCGCCTATGAAGTCGCCTAACACACTGTGAGAAAAATATCAAAACTAAGGCAATATTAGAGGCGACATGCACAAGTGGACTTGCATGTCGCCTAATACACTGTGGGAAAAATTCAAGTCTAAGGCGACTTGTCAGGCGAGATGCACAAGTGGCCTTGCATGCCGCCTAACCCACTGTGCAACCCATCAACTCCAAAATGCAAGAAGTGTGTGTGTGCAACCATACATTCATGTCAATACAAATGCATTTGATGCTAGTGTGTGCAACTAAAACCTCTTCAAAGAGAATTAAGCATGTGATATACATTTGAAGTGCTCTTGAGAGAGATGGTGTCCTTGAAGCTTGATCACACCCAATGAGGCCTAATTTACCCTTACAAAATTAATCTCAAATATGGTTTGTCAACGAAATAAGCCAATCAAAATATGAGGAACTTACACCAGGGTTCTGGAGGCACCTGGTAGGGTTCTTGGCACTATGGAGAGAATAGTGCGAGAGAGATAACATCGATCGTGAACCGGGGCCAGACGAGCTCGGATACGTGTTCCTGATTGCTGCTAATTCTCCCGGCCCAAAGGGGCAATTTTATGCCCGAGCCAAGAAAAATTTGAAATTCGTGGTACCACGGGCCACGAAGAAGGATACCTCTTGGAAGGAGGAATGAGTCGTCATCAAAGGCGAATGGGGTAGCTCGGTTCATATCGGAGGAACTGAGTTCAAAGTTCCTACTTGTTTTAGTGGGAAGCCCGCATTGGAGAAGAGTAAACTCTCTGCTGAGTCGGAGAAAATCATGAAGGCCATCATGGCCCGAAATTATGTCAATCTGAGGTATCCCACCTCAGACGCTTTTGATGCAGGGAGGGTAGAATTCTACCTCCGAGTCTCCAATGCACTTCCAGGTAAACACTCTCTGACTTTGTTTATACGATATTGCTTTATTAATTATGTAGACAAACATTAACTCTTCGCTATCTCGGTAGTTTTTGCAGCGCCTCCATTGGTGCCAGAGGTGGAGCTCCACCCTGCTGGTGGTATAAATGATTCACCACCAACTACCCTATCAGGCTTTCTATTCCAGTTGGTTCTGACCTCGGTGGAGGGGTAGGTGCTCCTGCTGGACCTAGTAGGACCTCGGTCGAGGTACCTGGGGCTTCAGCTTCTCTCTTAGGTAGATCGCTGGAAGCTTTTACTGCCAAAATGGGGAGGTACTGAGGTATTCCTAGTTGGGTGCAAGACGCCCCACCCATTAGTCCAATTACTGCTGCTACTGCTGCTGATCCACCAGCTCCCTCTGCCTCTCCTACTATGGCAACTGATCGATCTACTTGGGTCGAGAGAGGTTTTGATCCTGCTACTATTAATCGGGTTGTGCCTCGTGATAAGTCATGGTCAAGGTCGAAAGATAATAGACATGATGAAGTCTTGGCTATGTTTACAGCTTTTTGCCCTGGTGGGGGTTTGTAGGTTATGACTTCCGTGCTTGTCGACCATCTAATCTCCAAAGGATCTGCTCTTCTGGCTGAGGTGAGTTATCTTGTTTAGTCTTCTATCTCGATCTCATAACTGGCAACCTTCCCACTCATGTTTTGTGCTTGACAGGCCTTCAAATTCAATGTAACTATGAATCATCAGGTTAGCTCCCTCTGGAACCAAGTTAAGGAGGCTAATGTTGAGCTGGAAAAAGCCAAGGAGGAGCTTTCTAAGGCTGCTAGGGGCGTGGTAGTTCTAAACCAGTCTCTGAACAATGCCAAGGAAGAAACAAATAAAATGAAGGTTGATAGGGAACAGATGTAGCACGCTTTGGATACCGAGATGCTCAGATCCCTCTGCTATAGGGAGGAGAGGGAGATTGCGAAGGGAAGAGTTGCGAAGCTGGAGAAAGAAATTTGATCCCTTCGTGATAGTGTGGCTAGCCTGGGTGCTCAAGTAGACATTGCCTTTGGGGATGGCTATTTCTTTGCGGGCTATTAGGTGGCTTGGCTTTCCCTCCTCAGTTCGACCTGAGGGTCATCGATGGATGGAGCAGGGAGGAGATCATGGCTAAAGCCGCCGAGCTAGCCGGGGCTGCTCCCTCTGATATAGCTGGGACCTCTCGGGTTGCTTGGGCAAGTGGAGTAGCGAGTGTTAAAGACTAGAGTCCTATCCTTATTCCTTCACCAGGAAATATTGGGTCAGATCCTAAACTGACGGCTTCCGAATCTGGAGTGGCTCAAGTTGAAGGTAGGGTTCCTGATCCACTAGTCTCTTCGCCCAAATCCATCAAGGAGGTAGGGGACCAGCCTACTACTAAGGATGGTAGGTCTGATGTACCAATCTCCTTACCATGACCCAACAAGAAGGTGGAGGATCAAGTTACCTCAACCAAGGAAGTGGGGGAACCATCTGGTATGGTAATGGAGGAGCTCCAGGCTGGACCTACACAAGTGGAGGTCCCAATGATAGTAGGAGTCCAAGTAGCAAGCGAGACTCTAGCCGATGTGGTGGTGCAATTAACTGGTGAGTTCCCAGATGGACTTGGAGATGAGGCTCAGACCGTAGGAGCTGGAGAGAAGGAGGCCCACTGATGAGAAGGTTTTTACAGTTAGAAAACCATCCGTCAAAACAATTTATAAAACCTATGCGATGCGTTCACAAGTATAAATACAAGCAAATCGGCAAGCACGTGTGTCATCCACTGAGATCGAGGTAGCGGTGATAAGATTAGGATTAATATAACTAGTATGCATAAAAGTAAAATGATGGTGAATGGAAATACAATATAAACTAAACTATGAAAGCAAATGAAATAGGATGATAATGGAGTGATGAATGAATGATGATGGAACTACGGAGTTGATGTACTCGTAAGTGAATATTGGGGCAATTGCAACAAACTCTCAATTAAGTACGTTTTGACAAATGTAACCAACCTAGGGTGTATAGTGTTGGTATATATCTCTAGCAAGAGGTCAACCTAGGATGTATAGCGAAGACCTCATACTAGCGATTAATCCCTCTTAAGCAACCAACAGTGGCTAGTTACTCAATTGGGACTTGTTCCATGAATGCTCATCTATTTAGTTATGGCTCAACCTATTACTAATGTAGCCATCCTAGGGTGTATAGTGATGGCTTCCAATTCCTTCACAAGTGGCCGACCTAGGATGTATAGTGAAGGCCACCCGATTGGGATTGGATGAGGCTCGAGGTTATCAACCGAATTCTACTCGAAGGTTAGTTCTCGTAGAATCACTAAAGTAGCCAACCTAGGGTGTATAGTGGAGGCTTCTAATTCTCTCACAAGTGGCTAACCTAGGATGTATAGTGAAAGCCACTAATTCAAGATTAGATTAAGGGCATGGTTATAGAGCCGGATTTCCGGAAATCCTTCCATTCAATTGAGCATTAGACAACCTAATTGCCTACTCAAGTAATCCAAATCAACATGCAAAGAGGGTGTATCCAAGCAAATCAATAATGGAAATCAATTAAAGCAATGGAATAAAACATAGAGATAGAATAAATATAACACATAGAGTTTATTTACAAGCCCAAAATATCCATCAAACAAATAACATCAACCCCATAGTGGGGTATTTTAGCTACTCATGTTCTATTACAAATAAATAAACTAAGAGAGAGTGTAGAGAGAACCCTTGAAGATTGATCTCCTTCCTTGAAGCTTGAATCCAAGTCTCCTAGTTGCCTTTGATTGAGTAGAGATGGTTTGGATGATAGGGAGATGTGTTTCTAGCTAAAAATACAAGTGTTGGGAGGTATGGTGATCCTTTGGTTCGTTCCCATCCTTTTCTATTTATAGAGGATGGAAAAATAGGTCACTTAAGCTTGAAACCAGAAACTGTCGCGCGAATAGTGCGGATGGAGTGCAGGTGAATTACCCGCACTGTAACAGTTTTCTTCATCTTCAGATCTCTGATCTGGGCAATAGTGCGGGTGGAGTGCGGTTGGATTACCCGCACTTGACTCGCACTTGACCCGCAATGTAGTCGCACTCAGGTGCAAAATCCCTCATCTGTTTTGAGCAATAGTACGGGTGGAGTGCTGGTGGATGACCCGCACTGTACCCGTACTGTAATGTCAGGTGCAACTTCAACTTCTCTGGTTTGGCAACAGTGCGGGTGGAGTGCGGTTGGATGACCCGCACTGAACCCGCACCTTAACGTCAGGTGCAACTCAGCTTCTCTGGCTTTGGCAACAGTGCAGGTGGAGTGCGGTTGGATGACCCGCACTGGACCCGCACTGGACCCGCACTGTAACTCTTCTCCTGTATCAAGTCTCGGCTATGATCATAAGTGTGGTTGGAGTGCGGTTGGAGTTCGGTTGCGACCCGCACTTGACCCGCACTGTAGAGCTGCTTATGATCCTTTGTCTTTCCTTTTGCCCATTTTCTGCTAGAATCACCGCAACATGATTCCAAACCCCGAATTACATCGATTGCCTGCAATTAGCACTAATGAGCCTATCAGACATAAAATATATAGAATATACACACAAGAACGAGACAAAGGAATAGGAATGAGGGCCGAAATATATAACAATTTAGGCACGATCACCCACCAGGAGCAGAAGGACACATGACCAAGCTTGATCCTTTACCTAGTCAGCTTCATTTTTCTTTAGTTTTATAGCCCGTGATCGGGGGATGGGCTCTCCAGTTTTAGTAATGAAAATATTTCTTTCCTTTCTTCAACTCTAATTGTGTAGTTTACTGACTTCTTAGTTGAATCCTACCTCGAATTAGAGAAGAGTCCCTAATGTGAATTTGATTTTACAAATCCCTGGTAACTGAAAGGGCTTTGAAACTTGTCGAGATCAAATTTTGTAGTATAGTTTGATGCGGGTGAGTGGGTCTCCTCGGACTTAGCAGTTGATCTCACTTGGGGGAGAAGATTGGGTATCGGGCATTCTCGTTCTGAGGGTCTTGATACTTAGGCGAAATTGTAGTTGGAAGAATCTAGGTACCACAGATACTCGTCTTCGGACGAATCTTGTCACCTAGATGTAGGCTTGGTGACCTATCTTCCATTGAACCCCGGTAAAATGCGGCCGTTGATGGGATTGGTCCTGGAATGCCACCAGGACATCAGCCAAATCAGGATCGTGGTACCTGGCCATTGAGGTAGTCATGGTATACATCCTGTTCGGGGTTATTCTGGTGGAACTTCCTTTCTAGCTTTCTTGTATGGGAAACTCTGGTTCAGACACTATATTTAATTGTTCTTCCACGTGTCATCCCAGAACATGCCTGTTTGTTTCAGGCATTAACTTCGGAGGTGCACTTTGCGAAGCTGTCCTTCCCTACATTCCGGGTGTCGTGCCTCATTAATGATCTTATCCTTCCATTCCTGAGACTTACCTTTCCCTCCTATAAATATCCCGACCTGCTTAGCAATTTCTTCACGATATTCCTTCGTTCTGCTACGAAGTAACTAATCTCAGCGAATCGACCGATGATCACCGTGATGGTTAACACTATGAGGGGATGAGACGTGATTTCTCTGATTGGCAGGATGCTTGGTATTGTGGAAGGAGTGGCGCGAGATAGACTTAGTTACCAGGGAACCACAACTGGTTGTGATTCCTTGGATCAAGAGGAATGGTGGCTCATGGTGCTGCACCCTTGCCAATGGTGTAGACATTACCTAAGCAAGCTGCAACTTTGTATCCGGTTGCATCTTGAAAGTGGAGGGTTCCATGGTTATCTTTCTACCCCTCATATACTCGATGACTCCAACACGCCCTCTGTTCCTACCTCTTGGGGTAGCGGTAGTGTCGTTGACATCTGTCTTGGTTGAGATCGGTGTTGCCAGGCGAGCAGGTCAGGAAAGTAGGCAGGAAGTCGAAGAGGAAGCTAGCATGTTTGAGCTTCTAATTTATTTTCCTGTTATTTTTCTTTCTTGTTTCTTATATGTAGCCTGAAATAAGGGTTGAGCTCCCTAACTTGATCAATGAAGAAACCCCTCCCCCTTTTTTTTCTTCTGCTGATTGAATACCGTTGCATGCTTCTAACCGTAGTGCAAACTCGAGTAATAGTCCCCAGCATAAATGTGACTTAACTGATATCTGGTAACAAAAAAATCTGTGATAGTTGGTGAGACCTAACGATGTGTCGTGGCTCATAGCCAGTACAAGGATTTCTTGAGACTTAGCGATTAACCTTGTCTGGGGAAAATCAGGGTACCAGACATTCTTGCTTTGAGAATCCTGGTGCGCAGTTGATAATGCTGGTGACTTATGGTACCCAACCTTCCATCCTTCAAGGATCGGGGTACATAGGCGAATGTGGGTACCCTGAATTCATGTTCTAGGAATCTTGGTACTTTGGCGAATAATCTAGCGAATCGTGGCACCTCACATTCCTTTCAAGGAATCTTGGTACCATGGCGCATAATCTGACGAATCTTGATACCTCGCATTCCTATTTTAGGAATCTTGGTACTATGACGAAAATAATGGCGAACATATTGACAACGAGACCCTTGGTAGGCAACTAAGGCCACTTTAGCACCAGGTTTTTCTTAGCGGGGGGTGGTGCCCAGCCAAAGCTTTGATCTAGGTACCTTGTATTCCTATTTTAGGAACCTCGGAACCTTGGTGAAATGAGGTGAAAATATTGTCGAATCTGAGTACCTCGCATTCCTGTTTTAGGAATCTCGATACTTTGGAGAATACAGTGGTATCTAGCCTTCCCGTTTTTAGCAGCCTAGGTACGTTGGCAAAGATAAGGCGATCATATTGGCAACAAGATTCTGGTAGGCAACTAAGGCCACTTTAGCACCAAGTCTTTCTTAGCGGGGGCTGGTGCCAGGCCAAGGCCTTGATCTGGTGGGAA
The DNA here is from genome assembly GCA_033220585.1 of Dipteronia sinensis. Lineage (NCBI taxonomy): Eukaryota > Viridiplantae > Streptophyta > Magnoliopsida > Sapindales > Sapindaceae > Dipteronia > Dipteronia sinensis. The sequence continues at coordinate 24,196,086 of CM065636.1, forward strand.
ACTATGCTCTTACTATCCAGACCCTTCTCAGCGGGGGGTGGTGCCCGACCGAGGTTTGATCTGTCGGGCATCTATGCTCTTACGTACCGGATGTTTCCTAGCAGGGGGTGGTGCCCGGCTAGGGCATCAGGAATGCCATGTGGCTTATCTTGGTCTCGAGGAGACCCTCTTGGAGGGATTGATCCAGTCTAGGGCATCAAGGGAGGCTATGTAGCCATCCTGGTCTTGAGGCAAACATGGCGGATTATGACGATATAATGTAGATAGATGTAGACACATATAGATGGAGAAAAAATCTTCTTTATTGGTGAATCAAGAGGCGATACAAATGAGCACTAATATTCACTAGTACCTATTTAAAATGATTTCCATCAGTCTCCATTGTAGGGTCTATGGGTAGAACTTCCTCAAATGATCTGCATTCTAGGTGTGGTCGATGGGGAGTCCTTCCATATCCTCAAATTTTTAGGCCCGTTTCAGACTACCATTTTAACTAGGTAAGGACCTACCCAATTGGGAGACAGTACCCCATCAGACCTCTTTCGGGTATGCTACGTTACCTTTCTAAGAACCAAGTCCCCTTTCTTGAAGCTTCGGTTCCTGACTTTCCTGTTGAAGTACCGGGAAATCTGGCTTTTATAGACTGCTACCTTTTCTGCCACTCTATCCTGTGTTTCCTCTAGAAGGTCTAAGTTGGTTCTTAGCTTGTCCTGGTTCTCTTCTGGGTCGAAGTGTTGAACCTGAAAGAGGTGAGCTTATGCTCTATGGGGAAGACAGCTTCTACCCCGAAAGCTAGTGAGTAGAGGGTTTCTCCAGTGACAGTCCTTTTGGTGGTGCGGTAGGCCCATAGCATATTCGGGAGTTCATCAGCTCACCTACCCTTCTTCTGTTGGAGCTTCCTCTTCATGAGTCTCTTGATAATCTTATTTGTGGCCTCTACCAGGCCGTTTGTTTGGGGATGTGCCACATATACAAATGGAAGTTCGATTCCCAGGTTCTCACAGAAATCCTAGAATCTAGCATTGTCAAACTGTTTGCCTAAATCTGTAATAATGACCATCGGGGTACCGAACCAGTAGATCACATTCTTTTTGATGAATTTTGTTGTGTTTGCCTCTGTGATCTTGGTGAGGGGCTCTACTTCCACCCACCTGATAAAATAATCAATGGCCACAATTGAGTGCTTCTGTTGACCAGGCGTGGTCGGGAGAGGTCCAATTAAGTCTACTCCCCAGTCGGCAAATGGATATGGAGAGCTAGTAGAAGACAGTCGTTCCGGAGGTAAATGGTGCAAACTAGCCATTTTTTGGCATGGTTCGCATGATTGCACGAACTTCCTCGCATCGTGGTGCAAGTTTGGCCAGTAATATCCCATGCGCAGCACCTGGTAAGCTAGCGCCTCTCCTCCGGTATGATTCCCGTAGTCCTCTGAGTGTACTTCTCTGAGTGCCCAGTTTGCATCGTCGGGATATAGACATCTGAGTAAGGGGAGAGATCTTCCTTTTCGGTAAAGGTGCCCCTCCACCAGGAAGTACCGGACTGAGGTCCTTTTTATCTTGTGAGCTTGATTAATATCTTCAAGGAGCTTTTCTTCTTCAAGGTAATCTACGATGGGATCCATCAAGCATGGAAGTTGTCCACATGGTTGACTTCTCTTCCTTCCATTATGCTAGATATGGAGATTATCTGGAGAGGTACCCCTTTTGGTAGTTACTGTCCTCCGTTTGCAGCTATCTTGTCTAGGACATCGGCCCGATGATTCTGCTGCCTGGGTATCTGCTCGATCTTGAACCCCTTAAAGCGGGATACAAGTTCTTGGACTTTTTTGAGGTAACCTTCCATGTTATCTCCTTTGGCCTGGTATACACCCGTTACTTTGTTGACTACCAACTGTGAGTAACTTTTGACATGTAGGTAACTAGCTCCCAATTTTTCTACTGTTCTCATTCCTGCTAACAAAGCTTCGTACTCAGCCTCGTTGTTGGTGGCGTTAAATTCGAATCTGAAACAGAGACAACATTCTGCTTTTTTTGGATCTGTTAGGATGATTCCACCCCAGCTTCCTGCTTGACTGGATGCCCCATCGGTGTATAAGATCTAGGTTTCTCGATTGGTAGGCCAATCTGCAGGCTCTTGCTCTTTCTGAGGAGCTTGATCCAAGTTCAGGGTAGCACGATCAGGTATTACACTGAATTTCGCCATGAAGTCTACCAAAGCTTGGGCCTTGATGGTAGTTCTGGCTTTATACTTGATATCGAACTAGGTGAGCTGGAGGGCCCACAATACAAGTCTTTCTGATACGTCCGGCCATTGGAGAACTTGCCGTAGTGGTTGATCAGTGACCACTGCGATTGTGTGAGCTAGGAAATAAGGACAGAGCTTCCTGGCAGTAATTACTAATGCGAGATCGAGCTTCTCTAGGAGAGTGTAATTCGTTTCTGACTTGGTCAAAGCGTGGCTCACATAGTAGATAGGCCGCTGAATCCCATCCCCACATTCTTTTATCAAGGCTCCGCTAACAGCTGTCTCGGATACCGCCGTGTATAGTTGTAGCTCTTCTCCTGGCACTGTGTTAGCTTGCAATTGTGGGCTAGCTAGATATTTCTTCAATGATTGGAAAGCAAACTCACTATTTTGGTCCCACTTCATATTCTTCCCTTGTTTGATGGCTTTGAAGAAGGGAATACACTTATCAGTCGATCGTGATATGAAGTGGTTCAAGGCTGCTATCCGTCCGGTCAGGCCCTACACCTACTAAAGCGAGGTAGGCGATTCGAGGTCCAGGATGGCTTTGATCTTCTCCAAGTTTGCTTTAATCCTTCTTTCATGGACCATAAACCTGAGGAATTTCCCAGCTGCAACCTCGAAGGCACACTTAGCAGGGTTTAACCGCATCTGATTTTCTTTGACAATCTAAAAAGTCTGACGGAGGTGATCCTGGTGCTGCTCGGCTACCTGGGACTTCGTGATCATGTCATCGATGTATACATCCATTGACTTTCCTATCAGATCTTTGAACAAACGGTTGACCAGACGCTGATAGGTAGCCTCTGCATTCTTGAGTCCGAAGGGCATGACTTTGTAACAATATAGACTGTGCCAGTTATGAAACTGGTTTTATCCTGATCAGTGGGGTGCATCATAATTTGGTTGTACCCCGAGAAGGCGTGCATAAAGCTTAAGAGCTTATTACCCATGGTTGAATCTACCAGCTGATCGATTTTTGGTAGCGGGAAACCGTCTTTCGTGCAGACGCGGTTAAGATCAGTGTAATCAATGCACATGCGCCATTTCTCGTTTGCTTTGGTCACCATCTGTGAGCTGCAAAGGTAACTGGTATCCCCGGCATCTCTTCATGACTCCATGCGAAGATATTGCCGTATTCTTGTAAGAGTTTCACTAGACCCTCCTTCACTCCCGCCTCTAGCTTCGAACCTATCCTGACTGTCTTGGAGGGGTTATCCTTCCTGTTAGGTATTTCTTCCAACTAATCTATAGGACGGCCACTGGCCTATCCTCTATCTTCTTTCTCGACTTCCGTACATGGGAACTTTGCCTCATGTTCCTTTTCTATTGCATTCACTTCACCTTCCTGGTCCTCTACAAATAACTTTTGGTTTTGGTCCATGGTTATCTACGCACACTGCTTTGCCAGTGCCGCTGGGTTGGTGGACACTGCATAACACTTGTGCGCTGCCTGCTGGTCTTTACGCACTTCACCTACCTTGTCCTCTACTGGGAATTTCAAGACATTATGGTAGATTGATAGAACACCCTCGAGGGCAGACAAGTACGGTCTCCCGAGGATGGCGTTGTAGGCGGATGTGGTGTCTACCAAGACGGAATCTGTCATAAGATTCTACTAGAGCGGGGCTATCCCTACTATCACTGGTAGGAACATGGACCCAATGGGAACTATTGAGTCCCCAGTGAATCCATACAGTGGGGTAGTGCAGCTGTTGTAGCAATGATTCTTTAAGTTGAATTGTTCTAAGGCACTCTTGAAGAGAATGTCAACATTGCTTCCGGTGTCAATTAGGACGCGATGAACCAAATTGTTAGCTATTTGTACAGTGATGACCATAGGGTCATCATGGGGTTGCACAGTGATATACACATCCTCTTCCGTAAAGATGATCTGTGACGAAGGAGGGGATCGGGACGATCCTCTGGTGACCTTGAAAACATCTTGGCCCGTATCTATCCCGGGCACTTTCCTGGCGTGGTTTTTTCTTGGATTGTTGGAGGTTAGCCACTTGTGAGAGAATTAGAAGCCTCCACTATACACCTTAGGTTGGCTACTTTAGTGATTTTACGAGAACTAACCTTCGAGTAGAATTCGGTTGATAACCTCGAGCCTCATCCAATCTCAAACGGGTGGCCTTCACTATACACCCTAGGTCGGCCACTTGTGAGGGAATTGGAAGCCATCACTATACACCCTAGGATGGCTACATTAGTAATAGGTTGAGCCATAGCTAGATAGATGAGCATTCATGGAAAAAGTCCCAATTGAGTAACTAGCCATTGTTGGTTGCTTAGGAGGGATTAATCGCTAGTAGGAGGTCTTCGCTATACACCCTAGGTTGACCGCTTGCTAGAGATATATACCAACACTATACACCCTAGGTTGGTTACATTTGTCAAAACGTGCTTAATTGAGAGTTTGTTGCAATTGCCCCAATATTCACTTACGAGTCCATCAACTCCGTAGTTCCATCATCATACATTCATCACTCCATTTTCATTCCATTTTATTTGCTTTCGTAGTTTAGTTTATATTATATTTTCATTCACCATCACTTTTACTTTCATGCATACTAGTTATATTAATCCTAATCTTATCACCGCTACCCTGATCTCAGTGGACGACACCCGTGCTTACCGCTTTACTCGTATTTATACTTGTGAACGCATCGCATAGGTTTTATAAATTGTTTTGACGGACGGTTTTCTAATAGCGAAAATCTTCTCATCAATTACCACTCCACTCATGCTCGTTTTCCTACCACCGATGTCCCAATAATTCTTGATAACTTTTTTACACCCTTCTTGACTAAACAAAAGTAGATAAATTAAACTATTGATGGCTAAGGAGTTGGCTTTATATTGTCAGTGTGTAATGAGGAAAAAACAAACATTATTAATATATGGGTTATGCTAAACCAACTTAAATTTGTGACTTCAACATCTCAACCACATATGTCCTCTTAATCCAAGAGCTGTATATGCATTCAAATCTCAACTATTGGATTAAGAGCACATGAGTGATTGAGATGTTGAAGTCAAAATTTTTTAAATCACAAATTTAAGTTGATTTAGCTTAACTCTTAATATATATAATGTGGCCCGGACTGTAAATATTTACTGGGTTCGCCCCCTGGGGGGGGGGTGGGGGCAAGATAAAAAACAGTATATTCAAATTAATGCTAGACAAATATAATGGCCAAGAATGGGTTGGAATGGATTGACTTTAATATAAGCTCGATAATTTCATCACGTTCATTGATATGATAATCTCATATTTGTCGAAGTAATCCTAGGTCATGCATTTGTTGGAAATTCATTGGATTGATTTTCAGAAGTTGAAATTTGACTTTATAAATAGCTGAAATGGATTGGCCATTAGATATATGTGGATCAAGATTTCAAAATTAGTTGATTTAATTTTTATATATGCTACTACGCTAGTAATTAGTCAATACTTAATATATATATATATATATATATATATATATATATATATAAGCAATAGCATTCCTTACGCGGTAAGGCACTCATGCATCATATACCAAAAATATTAATAAAAAATTAACAATAACATAAATGAAAAATAGAAGAAAAAGTATTATTTTATAAAAAATCTAACAGCAAACGGTCATAGGTTTGTTGGGTATACTCAAAATTAGTTGATTTTTATATATGCTAGTAATTGGTCAATACTCTTTTTTTTTTTTTTTTTTTTTTTTATATATATACACAAGCAATAGCATTCCTTACGCGGTAAGGCACTCATGCATCATGTACCAAAAATATTAATAAAAAATTAACAATAATCTAAATGAAAAATAGAAGAAAAAAGTATTATTCGTACCAAAATCTAACAACAAATGATCATTTGTGTGGTTTGGATATCTACTTCCAAAGTTAGCAAATATTTACTTCCACAATACGAGGAGAAAAATCTCTATATATGCATAATAAAACTCGAATGCCACCACAGACGTAAAATGTGAGATACACACCACTTTAACTAAAGAAAAAATATTACTATTAACCCTAATAATAATACTAGTAAAAAGTGTGTACTTTTAAATTGAAGAAATATTTATGGTGATTTTTGAGAAGACTTTTGCTTACCCCCATCAAGAGGGGTGAGCATTAGCTCCCTCCCAAATGAATGACACGTGTTCAATGAAGGGTATTTTTGTCCAAAAACTCTCATATGTTTGGACAAAACTACCCTCTCCCTGGACACGTGTCATATATTGAGGAGGGGGTAATGTTCATCCCTTTGATGGGAGATGAGCAAAAATGGACTCGTGATTTTTTTGTTACTGTTTATAGTTGTATTTAAATTTGATGCAAAATTTGACAAATATTAACAAACCGCGTATTCGGTACCATGATCATTGATTCAGTCACGACTTTTTTATTTTGATTTTTTCGTTTGCGTCAAAGTGTGGATGATTCATTCTAGAAATTCTTTTACCGACCTTTAGAGTTGATTTTACCATTTCAAACTTCAAAAATCCAAATATTTAAAACTAAAAACCACTCGTGCACAAAAACAAAATTGTCATTGGATTATAAAGCTAACAAATGCATGTTTAATTAATAATTAACACCATGCTTTTTCACTTTTCTACATGAAATTAATGTGATTGAACTACAGTCACGTACACAAATGTATTTAGTTGAGCATTTTTTTAGTTAATAAAATAGCTTTTAGATGCTTGAAGTTTAAAATGAGAGTAATACAATCCAATCCAAAAAATTAACTCAAAAATCAATCCAAATGATACGGATGTGGTAAATGATATAGTAAGGACAAATCATTAGCCACATCATTTGAATTGGTTTTTGGACTAAAAATCTTTGGGTTGATATTACTGTTAAAATAAACTTCTAACTTATGGATAATTGGTTCTCTTCATACTCATGGAAAAAGAATGAGAAAATTATTAAAACAAACTTTTGAAATTAAAAAAAATCAGAAAATGTAGAAAAAGAAAGAGGAAGTGGCTCAACCAAAAGAAGGGGTCAAGTCAATACGGAAGCAAAGGTGAAAAAAGAGGTCAAGTCGAACATTAATATAATAAAAGAGGTTTAAAAAACATATACAAATTAGTCCTTAGATGAAGAGTCTTTGGTGATATATATATATATGCAAGGCCAATTATATTACTACACGTGTATGAGCCTCTTATATAATGAATACTCCGCCATGTATTGTTATATATAATTGGCTAGGATGTATACGTTCCCCAGAGAAATTTTAGAAAAAGTCTTAAATTAAATCAGGAGAGTGAAAAAGAACGAAAAGAGAAACAAAACGAAGAATCGAAATTAATAGAATATACAGTAATTGGACAAAAAAAAGGTCAACGTTTAATTTTAATACAAGGGTATTTTGCGAGTACGAGATTGGATAAAATAATTTTTTGGAATCGAATAGATTTTTATCGAATTAAAATATAATGGCATAGATGCGATTGATGGAGATTAAGATTGAATAAAATAATTGTATTGTGTTTGGTATAGTTTGAGATAGGATATGATTGGAATTGAACATTAAATTATTTTTTTAAGTTCATCAATAAAATTGTTTGTAACTATTTTAAATTATCATTAAGCAAAGTAAGAATTTTAAGTTTTAACAGATAATCAGTTCATAGCAATAATAAAACAAAACTTAAGTACGGTCTTACTTATAATTAAATTGCAATATATTGATGTATGGAAATTTTAAAGTCTCGGAATAACTAATAGCTTTTCAATACGACAACGTTAGGTTGATAAATATTCTTATTTGAACCCCTAATTCCTATGTTTTATGTTATGTTCTTAAGTAAAATTGAATATTTTAACGTATATTGAGGAGTCCAAAAATTAAATGGCACTTTTTGGGTCGCGTTTTTAAACATTGTCTCTATTTTAATAACTTATGTTTAATATGCACCTATTATGGTAAACGAACAAAAATGTCCAAACAATAACCTTCTTTACCATTTTGATTTTTTTTTTTGGTTTCAAATTCTTCCATCAATGGAGGTGGAGTTGACGAATCGACAAACACACGTACACCGACGACGACGTTGGACACACCTACACCGACCACGACCACGACCACGACCAAACACAATAGCGACTTTGGATATCTTTGATAAAATGAAATATGCAACTTTATCTGAAAACGAAGGATTTCGAATTGGGGATTCGGTGTTGAAGAAGATGAACAGAACAGAAAAAGAAGAGCACATAACAACAACCCACAAGTCTCGAAAAACAATCACAAAGTCTCAGACATCATACAAAAAGTCTCGGACAGCATATAAAAGTCTCGGAACACAAACACAAAGTCTCGGGCACATAAGCACAAAGTCTCAAACACACAATCACAAAGTCTCGGTTAACATACAAAAGTCTCTGAACATATACACAAAGTCTCGGACACACAAACACAAAGTTTCGGATAGACAATCACAAAGTCTCGGACAACATACAAAAGTCTAAGACATCATACAAAAGTCTCGGAACACAAACACAAAATCTTGGACGCACAAACACAAAGTCTCAGACAACATACAAAAAGTCTCGGACAGCATATAAAAGTCTCGGATAGCATATAAAAGTTTCAGATAACATACAAAAGTCTCGGAAACTAAGTTATTGTTCATCATCTTCCCCACTCGAAAATCTCAACCCTCAACAACTTTAACAATGGAAGATTCAAAACCGAAACCCATTTTGGGTTTTAAATTGAACAAATAGCTCTGGGGGTACTGCCCCCTGACCCCCTACGAGCTGACCGGGCAGCTCGACCACCGGGAGCTCAGCGAGGAGATCGACCCCCGATTGAGTCAGCGTAACGCCACTAAACTAATTCACTGAAGATGCATCGATAATGTTATGAAAGTTGGTTTTGTTTAAGTTGGGAATAATATTATACAGAGAGAGTAGTAAGAGAAAAGTTAAAGTAAAAACAAAAAATAATAATAAAACAATGTGTAAAGTAAGTGCATTTTTGGAAATCACTTACTTTGGTGCATTTTTAACATAAGTTATTAAAGTGGTGCCACTCGTACAACACCAACTCAAAAAAGTGTCATAAACCTCTATTTCCTCTTTTGTTGAGATTGTGTAGAAGATAGCTTTTGTGTTGAGTTTGGAGGTGAAAATGTGATTTTAGGGAAGTTTGGAGAAATGCCTGTAAAGAATGTCCAACCAGGGGCGAAGCCATAACCTTTTGTAAGGGTGGGCAAAATTACAAATTTTTTTTGGGTATACACCTGCAGTGTGACGACTCGTACTTAGGACGTTGTTAGGCTGAATGAACATAATTTATTACCCAAGCCACACTTGGTGGTAGTACAGAGGTTTTTTAAGCAAACCTTACAATAAAATTTTACTAATTAAAAAGTATATACCTAGATAAGAAAGATATAATGATCTTTGCTCCTAAAAACATTTAAAATGATCCAACTACGAAACAGAGAAAAAAATAGGAGATAAAATAAAATAAATTCATACTTCTTTGAACTTTATCAAATGAAGTAAGGAATTCAAAATTTGTTTCTTTTATTTATGGAATGAAACATGAATGGAGAGGAAATTGAAACTTAACGTGTTTGAATGTAAATACAATATTGAGCATATCACTCTAATGAATATATTGAGATTAACTATCTCAATTAAATTAAATTATAAACTAGACCATTTTTATGAATTATCAAGCGGTGTTAATTTTGTAATTGTAAATATTTTTACTTTTTTTTTCTTTTAACAAAAATAGAAACAAACATAGTATCAAAATACTGAAAAAAAAAACACTTTAATTTTTTTTAAAGTTAGCCTGGGCTGAAGCCTAGGCTAACTTACAATTACCTTCGCCCATGTGTACAACTTGTGAAGATCATATCTCTCTCCACGGATCGAACTAGGTTGAGATTCACATATACTTGGAAACCCATATATCTAGTTTCAAGCAAACTTTGTGGTTCGTCGATCCAAATTTTCTAGAGGGAGATATGATCATTTTAGTAACTGAGGGTCATAGCTGAAGAACTTTTGCGGGCATAGCCCACAACTCTTCCTGAAATTTCTACGGTCACAAATCCATGGTTACAGACTGCATTTCTACTATCAACTTTATTCCAGAGATTTCCAAAGTCAAATCTACGGTCATAGACATCAACTTTTGGTAGCAACACGAAGCACAAATCCGAAATGGCCCAGAATTGTCCAGAAACTTCCCAAATCAAATTCTAATGACTCTAGAAGACCAATAGATGTTTGAGAAACTTTCTAAACTCAATTAGGAATCAATCATCAAAAGAGGAAAGTCAAGTTAGGAAACAAATCTTATTCCTTGATTTCTTATATTTCATACTTTGTGGATTTACTGAACCAAAGAAAATTGGGAGCTCACAAGGAGAAATCATCTGTAAATACCAATGGTTTCATCAAAAGAAGAAGTTGGAGATTGAAGATTGAAGCCTCCATCAACATTCTCTTTCTTCTACCTTTCTTTAATTTAGATGTGTTCATTTTTAGTTTTGCGTAGCAAATTTTCTTATAGTTAGGGCTAACTTGAAGCCGTAGACATGAATTCAATTCCATATACAAGTTTTGTTTAATGAAGCATTATTTTCTCGACATGATGGTTTCAATTTCTCTATAAGAATTGTTTTCCTATTATTTTTGTTTATCTTGTTTCTTTGATTGGTCATCTCAGGAGCATGATATTAGGATCTATGTTGTAGGATAGAGTTCGAATACCTGACGAAAATATTCTTACATGCAACAATAATTGAAATACGACCCAATTAAGGGAAATTGATTCATGAATAGCCTATAATAAGTACCATATTTTAGGGTTCATGTGATATTTATATTCTCCTGGTTCTTAATGAGTTCCGATTATTAAATCTAGTAAATACCCATATATGCTAAATTACAATTTGGAATATAAATATTTATGCAAATACCATACAATCTACATACTAACTAAGAGAGAATCGATACAACTTGCACGGAATACCCATCTTCTTGTTGTGAATAACTTCATCACGTTTGACATCTTTAGCTTCATTATTGTTCATGGATTGAATGATTGTTTAGTGGTGGATAGGAGGTCATTGCTAGTATTTTTCTATATATTTTTCCTCATTAATTTTCTGTTGTGTTTTAGTTAATTGTTTCTTTAATTTTTTAGTTTTGATATTCAAATCAAAACCCACATTCATGTGTGTGAGTTAAGTGTTTTTGATTCCATACTTTTAGTTAGATTAGAGTTCTAAAGTGTCGTAGAATTAAACTCATTATTTTAGTAAGTAATTAATTTTTCGTGGGAACGATCATTGCTTATCTGTTGTGCTATTTCTTACGATTTGTGCATTTGTAAAGTTGATAATATTTTATTTGCCTAGTTTGCAACCAACAGACAGCTCGACAATAGGTTTTAAAAGGATATACAGTTAAATTAATGAATAAAAGAGTCTTTGTTATATTTGTTGCGATGAAATAATACACTCATATCGGTAATATCGACACTCATGACTCTTATCGGTAATATTTAATTACATGTGATGTCAATATCCTGAACGCATGCATGATACATCCATGCCAAATATATTACGTTGACGTATACGATCTCCGGCATATTGAAGAAAAGGTCTTTAAGTGAAAGGGTGTTGAAACTGGAGGAAGAAAGAAACTTAAATCAAAGAATATGAAAAATGATAAAATATGAAGAAAGAACTCTTCATCAAGGAACTAAAGTATTAAAGTCAACGGAAGTTTCTCCTTCTAAATAATCTTGAAATTAATCATTTTGAATCAACAAAACAATATATATATATATATATATATATATATAACATTTTTTTTTGACTTTGGAAACAAACAAACAATATTGAAACACGGTATATGGAAAATATTAATGAATGTTGTGCGTGTGATTAGGGTTATGAATATTTGACTATTGAGAAAAAGCAAACTTCAATTTAGTCTCTAATATTTCTAGAAACGTCAAAATTTTTAAACATTTTTCCATTTTTAGCTTAAATTTTGGTCTATTAGTTCCCTCTAATTAGTCAGCTGTATAACACAACTTAAAAAAACACGTTTCCTATTTTTTATAAAAGAAATAAATAAACGTATTTAAAAAAAAAAAATAATAATTAATAGCGTTGGAGATCCAGGAGATCCAGTCATGAGCAATGGAGAAGGCTCAAACCTTCCCAACCGCGACCAAGGGAGGCTCAAGCTTTCTCATCTATTTTAAATAATTTAGGGAACCTGAGAGTCAAAAATATAAAGATAGTTTCAACAGTCAAATATATAATAAAAGCCTAATATTCATCTATATTTCAATAAACCGTGTTTCAATATTCACCAATATTTCAATAAACTATGTTAATTCAATATAATCTTATTTTATTCAATATAGTTTGGTTTCATTCAAATTGGTTAATTTCAAGAATATTTAGAAAGCGAAACTTCCGATGACTTTAATAACTAATTTTGAGCAGCCTTTTCTTATCCTTTTCACGATGATTTGTTTCTTTCTTATTTCATTTTTAGCTTCAATTCCTTTCACTTAAGACTTTTTCTTCAATATGCTTGTGTCCGTTTACATATGACCTGAGCATTCAATCATATATGAATGGCTCACGCCACAGTGCATGTAATGTTTTTGGCATGAACATATACATTCAAGCCTGTAACATAACGCCATGTGGTCTGATTATTGAATCAAATAAAAGGCTCATATCATATGACTCATACCTTATGGCCAAGGGCGGACACAAAGGAGGGCTGCCCCGGGCTATAACAGATTAGCAGGGGTAGCTTTCTTAAAAAAATAAAAAATAAATACCGCACAATTGTATCTACATAAAACATTATCTAAATTTAACTCTAATTTCAACCAATATTAGTAAACTTCCCCTTAAATAAAACATTATCCAATAGGCTTTTTTATTTTCATCCACTGTTAATTTCACATGTGTATAATCCTTTCATATAACATAATATCTTTCAGCATTTCAACTATTTTTGTGTGTCAAAGTTTAGTAAATTGTAAATATCTTGTATTGTTCAAAGTGAGTCGTAAAAACACTCATAATATTTATTGTTTTTAGCATTACAGAAGTAAGTCAATTACAAGTCTAAATAATTGTTATGTATCAATTTTACAGGTTCTTGAGTAGTTCACCATTGAAAAAAAGTATTTTTTTTAGAAATAAATACGGTCCTGATTATACAAGAGTAGATGCATATACCAACTAATAATAAAATAACTAACATTATAATAAATCTAGTTTGTCGATTTGAAGGACATAAAGTATATATAGTTTCAAAAAAAAATTCAAGTGTACGATTTCCTGGGTCCGTCTCTGAAAATCTCATACTGAAAAGTTACTATATATAGTTTATCCCAGACAATAAATATTTCCTGGGTCCGTCTCTGCACATGGCATGACGTTACTTCACTTATTGAGCATAAATTTTGTTCGGGTGCTGAAAGTCTGAAAGAACTCTCTTTTTCATCTAATTGAGTAATTGTATATCCTTTTAAAACCTTATTGTTATAAAATTGACTTGACCTTCTGTTTCTTTTTTTTTTTTTTTTTTTCAGTTTTGCTTTCATAATGACTTGACCTCTTCTTTGGGTTGAAAAACTTCGTCTTTCCTTTTCTACATTTTCTGAAAAAAAAAATCTTTTTTATCTTTTTTGGGGAAAATTTTGTTCTATGAATTTGCACATCTTTTTCCATGAGCTTATTTCAAGCGAACTAATTCATTCATACATGATCAGTGTGGAAAAAATTTGCAGATTATTTTTCAATAGCATATATGATGTAGTGGAAATGGTGAGAAATGTCACCTTTTTGTCTCGCTGTTGCACCAACGTCACCGGTTTAATAACTTATGTTTAAAAGGCACCTATTTTGGTGAACTACCAAAATTGCCCTTAAATAATGAATTTATAATTGTGTCTTTACTTCCATCTCCACACTTGAAACGCTGAAGGCAGGAACTCCTCTCTTTCTCTGTCTACAATAAATTTCAAAACTACTCTACTCAACGTTCTTCAGTAAGCACAACAAGGTAATATGTTTGACTGAAATACTGTTTTTGATCCTTCATTTTTTTTAAACGTTCCTTTTGTAAACATGAAACTGGTTTTGTGAATATTGAATCTGTGAAATTTGAATCTCCGAACCTGTTAATAAAAAGCTCGGAGCCTGTTTGAAAATGCTCGGACCCTGTTTTAAAAAGCTCGGACACTGTTTGAAAAAACTCGGAGCATGTTTGAAAAAGCTCGAGCCTTTGGACAAAAGGCTCGAGCCTTTAGAAAACAAGCTCGGAGACATGAAAAAAGCTCGAGACTTTGTAAAAAAGCTCGGGACTTTGTGAAAAAGCTCGAGACTTTTGTAAAAAAGCTCGGGACTTTGTGAAAAAGCTCGGGACTTTTGTAAAAAAGCTCGGGACTTTGTGAAAAAGCTCGGGACTTTGTAAAAAAGCTCGGGACTTTCTGAAAAAGCTCGGGACTTTGTGAAAAAGCTCGGGACTTTTGTAAAAAAGCTCGGGACTTTGTGAAAAAGCTCGAGATTTTTGTAAAAAAGCTCGGGACTTTGTGAAAAAGCTCGGGACTTTTGTAAAAAAGCTCTGGACTTTTGTAAAAAATCTCTGGAATTTGTAAAAAATCTCTGGAATTTGTAAAAAAGCTCGGACTTTATAAAAAAGCTATGTACTTTGTAAAAAAGTTCGTAAAAACCTCGGAAACTATTTTAAAAGGCTCTGAGCCTTTTCCATAGCTTTTATGTTTGTTATAATGGTTTGTGGAGATGAATGTTACAGGATAATGAATCGGGTGAGAATAGTAATATCTTACAACGGTCGATGGGAGCAGTTACCCGACGGAAGTCAGAGGTTTGTTGGATCCGACAACCAAGGAATGTATGTGTCAAAGAATATGAGTTACGAAGAATTGGTGTCGATCGTGCATACCGTTGTGAAGTATGATGTAAACAAATACAATGTTGATCTACAGTCAATATCAATCGTTCCTGGCGCTACATGTCGCACATTTGTAAGAAATGACGATGATGTTCAGTTTATGCTAGGGGAAGATCGGGTGATCCCTCAAGTATGTGTTAGTCTAATTGAGAGGGCAACTGGAGATGTGATACGGAATGATATTCCTGCTCCTGAAAATACCCAACCATTTGGATCCGCTAGCGGTAGCAACCAAGTGTTCACACAAAGGAGTGCCACTGAAGGTGGGGAAAACATATGTGCTGTCCAACCGGTAGTGGTCGACCATGCAGATGTTTGTGAACCTCAATTCGACGATGTGTTTGGTTGTCGATTTGAGATGAATGATGAGCGGTACAATGAGCAATACAATGAGATGTACAATGAGGAGAACACTGAACCGAACCTTGGGCCTAACCAGGAGGTGGATAATGAGGCAAATATTGATCTGGTAGATCCTGTAGAGAACACTGATGAAGATCATGTCCAAATTGAAAGACGTGGAAGACGTGTAGAAGGAGTTAGTTGCACCGGAGCAGATATGCCTGGTACTTCCGAGGTCCGGCATAATGTATCTACAGATGATTCTGATAATACCACAACGTGGGTTATTCCCGGAGCAGATTCATACTCGTTTGGGATTGGTAGAAGCACAACCTTGGTAGCAGAAGAACCTACATCCATGATTTATAAAGGTCAGTTCTTTCCGACAAAAAAGGATCTGAAGAGACTAGTTGGCCTTTTCGCAATGCGGCGAAACTTCGAATGGAAGGTGAAAAGGTCCAATAAGACAACGTTACATCTTGTTTGTTTGATTGACAACTGTACATGGAAATTAAGAGCGGTGAGAAGAGATGAAGGGATGTACTTCCAAGTAAGAAGTTTTGTCAATGAACACAGTTGTCCATTGGAGGAGATTCACCGTCGCCACCGACAAGCTAGTGCAGTTATAATTGGAGAAGTGGTTGCACCTAGACTTCAACAACAAGATGGTCGTCTCATGCGTCCCAAGGATATAATCGCCGATATGAAAACAATGTATGGCATCCAAATCATGTACAGTAAGGCATATCAAGCCTTGCATTATGCATTGTCACTGACCTATGGGACACATGAAGAAACCTTCCAACTACTGCCGTCTTTTGGTTACGTGCTGGAACAACAAAATTCCGGCACAATCACTGACTTACAGTGCGCTGACGACGGTAAATTCCTTTACTTTTTCATGTCATTAGGGGCCTCAGTTAGAGGTTTTCAGAGGTGCATGCGTCCGGTTATTGCAGTTGATGGTACCCATTTGAAGGGAAGATTCGGGGGTACAATGTTTGTTGCAACTGCCCAAGATGGAAACGAACAGGTGTATCCAATTGCTTTTGGGTACGGCGACTCCGAAAACAACCTTTCATGGGAATGGTTTTTGGATTGCTTGAAGGGTGCCCTTGGTCATATAGATGATCTGGTTTTTATTTCCGATCGACATGCAAGCATTGAAGCAGGGATTTCTAAAGTGTTCCCTTATGCAACCCATACCATATGTTGTTGGCACTTTGGTGAAAATGTGAAGAAGCGATTTCACAGAAAAGATGTTGCCAGCTTAATGGGCAAAGCCGCTAGAGCGTACACTGAATTCAAATATAACCGGTACATGGGTGAGTTACGTAACCTGCACAAGAATGCGTTCGATTATGTTGAATCTGCCGGTCCACACAAATGGTCTCGTGTACACTGTCCCCAACGAAGGTTCAGGGTGATGACAACAAATGTTGCAGAGTGCATAAACTCATGCCTTAAATTCGCACGACAACTCCCTATGTTGACATTGGCAGAGTTCATTAGGAATATGTTACAGCGTTGGTTTCACGATCGACATCGAGCTGCACAGTCCATGCGTCATCAGTTGACCGACGCAGCACATCTTGTGATGCTACAACGGGTCGAGAAGTGCGGTTATATGACAGTCAATCCAGTGGACTGGAACATTTTCTCTGTCAAACGGTCCGGAAAACAGTGGACTGTTGACTTAGCCCGGAAGACATGCACATGCAACAAATTCCAAATGGATCAGTTTCCGTGTTCTCACGCACTCGCAGCGGCAAGGTACATTAACAGTATAAAATTATACCCTATATTAAGCAAGCGTGATTGTCACTTTTTTCATTGGTTTTGCAGGGAGCGGAATTTGGATTTCACATCGCTGTGTTCGGACTACTACAAGAGACAGACACTTATTGATGCATACTCAGTTCCTATTATGCCTGTTGGCCATCCTTCTTCATGGGTAGTGCCGTCCGACATCGCTGAGCGGGTGGTTTTAAATCCAAAGACCAAGAGACAATCAGGTCGCCCGATGGAGGGTCGACATGCATCGTCTTCCGAGAGGACAACCACCCAATCGTGTAGAAGATGTGGACAATCAGGTCATAATAGCAGGAGGTGTTCTAATCCGCCCTTGATTATTGAAGGTCCGAGCAGAATTGTTCCCGAGGAATACCGTCGTAAGTGTAGCGTATGTCATCAAGTTGGACATAACAAACAGACGTGCCCACACAAGGAATCTGCCGAGGAGTGAACCGAGCCGTTCATACTTATTGTTTAATTGAGTTGGGGTGTTAATTATTACTTGTTTTATTGTATGATATGAAATGCGTGTGTTGTACTTGTAAATGAAAACACTTTAAATTTTAAACAAAAAATTTATAATTTGAAAGTTCATTACTATAATTGTTTGTACATCGACAACTACAACATCTAATGTGGCTTGGAGTTACAAAAAATCTCCACAGCCATCTTCTCCCGTATGGTGCACATATCTTCTTCTGACCAGTCGAACGTCATCCTGTTCGCCAGTACGTACTCCATCAATCTCAAGGTATGAGCACCACAGTTACCCCTGCGACTCAGCACATGAACAACCGTTACAATAGAAGTTGAATAAAACAAACTTAAAGTTTAAATGATGTTCGTACAGTCATACCCTCTAGTCTGTTGGGGCACATGTGTTGTAGACACCATGCTTACCCCAAAGGGCCTATTCCGCTTCTGATACTTCGCCTCGCCCGTTGGTCTAGCATCGTGAAACCCCACCTGATGCAACATCGAGGGTATAAACCACCGCAATGGAGCGACCTGCTCTTTCCTGATCTGTAGGGGGACTTCCTGTCTGAACGGGTCTAGCAGGTGGATCTTCCCGACAGTAAGGTCAACGCTGGCCACGAGCCAATGCTGGCCACCAACGTTGCACGGAATAAGGACCTGTACCAAGTGTTCAAGATATTGTTATGGTCAAAATAAGAATTTTTAATTAAACACATTGAAACCATAACTGTATTTTGCTCACCGTGTCAACCTCGTGCCATGGTCGGTTCCCTACCGGGAGCAATCCACGTACCGTCATCAGATCTTCAGGGGACCACCTGTACTTCAACACAGACCAGTTTTTTGGGGCTTTGCCCACAGCATCGCGAGGCATGATTCTCCGCCACTGAAACTCCAGCATTGACTGAAAATAGACAACGAACTGAAACGTTAGAAACAGGATGAAACACAACAAACAGACGTGTGAAAACAGTACATTTGAAACACTTACATAGAACTGAGAATCTAGTAGATTCATCCTCTGAATGTAGACAGTGGGGAATGCTCGTTGACGCTTCCGTAAAATATGCAGGTACGCGTCAATATGCTGACAATATAAACATTATACATTGTTAGTATTCTTCCATAAGTTAAACAAACTTAAAAGACAATCAAAATAAGGAAAGTACCGTGTCCTCCAACTCCATAAAGTTGGTTTGCAACCGGTGGAACCAAGTCACAGGCACGGGGGTCATCAGATCCACATCACGTCTGTGTAATTTTCAATTATTTAGGAATACAACTAATTTAACTTAGGTGTTTCAAAATAAATTCACAATATTTTAATACTTACAATTCCCCCGTCACGTTCCTCTTGTAGGCTTTGTAAGCCGCAAGCTGGTCAGCGTCTACCAATCCATCGGGCCTGAATGTATGTGCTGATGACATGGGCAGTGTCCTTGGCCTCTTCGGCCGACAGGGGTCAGTGTATGGGCTCATCAACTGCCAGCCTCGTTTGCGCATCCGCTGCTGCCTATGCTGACTGTGGATTGGGGGGTGTTGGGAGGAGGAACTCTGAAATGGCTGATCACGTCGAGGGCTCCGGTGGGATGGACCGCCAGTGTCACTAGGGGGTGAGGTGTGACTGGATCGAGTAGAGGGGAGCGGTGTCGGATGGACCGCAGGGGTGCTCCCTATGGATCGCCTGGTCAGGTCAGGAGTGTGGACTGTACGGGAGGAGGGACTCTGACCCAGTGGACTGAACGGGTCCGCTGTGTGGTCCTGGATATAAACAGGAGGATCCACATCCTGTACCTCCATAAGCAGCGGATACTCTAATATCGCCTGGGTAACTGTCTCCCCAAATACTCCTGTATCCGTGCCACCAGGGACTTGCATCTGCTGGTCTCGTACTGTATCTCCAGCTGTTGGACCCTGTGTCTGAGGTCCATCAGCCTCCGTCGTAGGTCCGGTGGCTGGGTCTGTCCCTCCGTCTCTGTCTGTACGGGGAGAGTCTTGATCATGGGAGGGTGGACCATCCCTGCCAGACTGTGATGTCGAACCCCACCGCCCCCGGAGAAAGTCCATCACCTCTCTATGCTGCCTATCCCGTTCCCGATCACTCTTCCGGATATCCTCCCGTAACGCAGCGACTGCATCCATCACATCTTGGATTTTTTGTTCCAAACGATCCTGAAACAAAATCATTATTATCAGTACTAAAACCCAACACTTGTTTCAACATAAATAATGCATTACACCATTTTTTACATACCTGGCGATGCCCTCCAACGTCTTCTCGTGAATGTACTCCACTGGGCATCGCAAAGCGAACCTGTCTGCGCCTAAGAGGACTCCCAGCGACAAACTCCGGGACCGAACCCTCCGTATCCGGCCTGTGCCTGAGGGGACTCCCACCGCCAAACTCATGGTCGGAACCCTCCGTATGACTGGGTCCGGCAGTCGTATGATGTAAGGGATCCGGTACCGAGCCGTCGTGTCCATCGGCAGCCATATATAGACTGCCTCCCTCATTTATGCCCTCGTAGTACCGTGCAACCCTCTCAGCTGCTGTCGGCACCAGTGCAGTCCTCGCAAACATCTGAAATCGTGGTTAGACCATTCTATTTGTATAATCGTAATATGTAAACACTTTAACACAATAGATCCTTACCCTGGCTAAGAAAATTTTTCTGTCCAGCTTGTCCGACCTTGGTTGAGTTTGCAACTGCCATTTCAGAATACGGGGGGACAACTCAATCTCCCTACGTGTCCCAAATCGGGTCCCAAGCTCGGGGATAACCTCATACGCAAATACCTATGTAAAAGAACAAGTTATTCAGAATCCAATCATTTATTCCGTAACTCATGGAAAAAAAATTTCAGGTTTTCAAACGATACAAATTCTAAATTCTCACCAACAGTGCGTGAGCTAGACCGTAAATGTTGTACGTCTCCACCGTGTGAACGTCAACGCCCTTTTCATGCTGTCGTCTCTCATACCGCACACGTCGACCGTTTAAGGCATTCTTGAATCCAATAATGGACTGCCTATACACGTGGGCACCCCACGGGAATGCATCAAAAGCGTCCAAGTCCTCGACTAGCCGGATCTGCCATAATGGAACTTTCTGTCTCTCGTCCAACCCCATCAATATCCAGTTTAGCATATAAAGGAGGCACAGCTTCACAGCATCGTACTGCTCCTCAAATACACCCATCCGTAGAACAGCTTTCAGCTGTTCATAATCCACATCAGCTGCACCATTGAAATACCGTTGTTGTATCCCGTTCTGAACCATCTCATACCTCGTCGTGTCGGGAATCACTCCAAACTTCAATCCGGTGATCAGACAGAATTCAACCTTGGAGAACCGGACCGAACGAGTACCTAACAAAAATCTCATCTCATCCTGCGGCCCATCGTGATGTAGCTCGCGCAATAGCAGTCGATGGACTACGCTACCCGAAAACTTCATCCCCCGATCCATCCTCAGGAAATGACCAAAACAAGACTCTGTATACCGACGTCGGTCTTCGACCTTGAATTGTTCTGGTACACTGTCTAGTGCGACGTCGATATCTTTAAGGTCGCTGAAATGGTCATGCCGAGTTATTTTTCCATCGTACCATTCATCCTCTGGAGTTTTAAGCAAATCCTTTAGTTCACTACTCATCTGCATTTTCATAGAAAGAATGCATCAGTAAACTGTAAAAGGCTAGGACATAATAATATAAAATAGCAGAGAAGCAGTTTCAAAAAGCTCGGACTCATATTGAAAACGCTCGGACAGTGTGAAAAAAGCTCGGACACAGTTGGAAAATGCTCGGACTCATATAAAAAAAGCTCGGGCACAGTTTGAAAAAGCTCGGGACCAGTTTGAAAAAGCTCGGGACCAGTTTGAAAACGCTCGGACTGTTGAAAAAGCTCGGACACTGTTTCAAAAAGCTCGGACACGTGTTGAAAATGCTCGGACTGTTTAAAAAGCTCGGACTCGGTTTTAACAAGCTCGGACTCAGTTTAAAAAAGCTCGAACTTTTTTCAAAAAGCTCGGAAACTGTTTCAAAAAGCTCGAACACGTGTTGAAAATGCTCGGACTGTTCAAAAAGCTCGGACTCAGTTTAAAAAAGCTCGGACTCAGTTTAAAAAAGCTCGAACTTTTTTCAAAAAGCTCGGAAACTGTTTCAAAAAGCTCGAACACGTGTTGAAAATGCTCGGACTGTTGAAAAAGCTCGGACTCGGTTTTAACAAGCTCGGACTCAGTTTAAAAAAGCTCGGAAAATTTTTCAAAAAGCTCGGACACGTGTTGAAAATGCTCGGACTGTTCAAAAAGCTCGGACTCAGTTTTAACAAGCTCGGACTCAGTTTAAAAAAGCTCGAAATTTTTTCAAAAAGCTCGAACACGTGTTGAAAATGTTCGGACTGTTCAAAAAGCTCGGACTCAGTTTTAACAAGCTCGAACTGTCTAAAAAAGCTCGGCAACTGTTTGAAAAAGCTCGGACTCAGTTTCAAAAAGCTCGGACACTGTTTAAAAAAGCTCGGGCTTTTTAAAAAATCTCGGGCACTGTTTCAAAAAGCTTGGAAATTGTTTTAAAAAGCTCGGCCACATTTTAAAATAGCTCGACAATAGTTTCAAAAAGCTCGGCCATTTTCAAAAAGCTCGGAACTAGTTTGAAAAAGCTCGAAAACCCAGAAAAAGCTCGAAAACCCTGAAAAAGCTCGGAAAACGTTTTAAAAAGCTCGGAAAAAACTCTTAAAAAGCTCGAATAAGCTTGAAAAAAGCTCGGAATCACCTTGAAAAAGCTCGGGAACCCAGATCTTCAACGGATTTACAAACCCTAACCTAACCCACAACCATTCTCAGATCAACAAACAAACATAATCTACAAGTTTAATCAACAACCAACCAACATCAAACATGAACTTATTACAAACAAAATCAACAACATAATCTGACTCAACTTACCGTCGATTGAAGATGCTCTCGTCTGAACACCCGATAAACACTGTTGTCCTACCGCCGGTTACTTCGACGTCTTTTTCAGACGGAAAACCACTGATCTTCCAACGCCGGTTCTTTTTCCAAGAGATGTTTTCTCTCTCTGGTTTTTCTCACTAGGTTTGAAAACGACAAAAACTCACTTGGAAGGGGTATTTTTGTCTGGACACCTATATTGGTGCCTTTTAAATATGAATTAGTAATGTGGTGATATTTGCACAACACCCACCACAAATAGTGCTATTTATTTTTTGACCCCATATGATGTAGGCTTCCAAAATATTTCAACAATTAACATTTGAGCTTTTAAATACTATCTCATGGTTTAAATATTATCTTTATATTGTGTTAACCCGGCCCACTACGGAAAAAACTATTTTTTTAAGCTGTACAAAATATGCAATCAACATTTTTATAGAGTCAGAAATAATAATAATAATAATAGCAATAAAATTAATAAATAAATAAACAAACAAACAACAGTTTACGTAAAAAAAAGAAGATTACTTGCCTTTTAGTTCCATTTCTCATCAATTATAAAGTCAACATTTTATTCATTTTGATTTGTTAAAATAAACAACCATAAAAAAAAATTAAAATTAAGTACAAAGTCAAAAACAATATTCCAATCAAACCATGTAATTGCGCCACGTTGGCAGTAGCCTCCAACAACCCACCAATATGAAATTATCTCTATCTTTTCAAGCCAAAAGTTGGTATGCTCTGCTCATGCCTGAACAAGTTGTGTGGATCAACTTTGGTCTTAACTTTGACCAATCTTTTAAAGTTTCCCTTAAAATATTTGAGACCCCAAGAACTAGCTTGAATGAGACTTGTGTTACCTCTCTTGTTGATCCCCAAATCAAGATCCTTGTAATTGACATATGCTGCTCTTGGAGATTTGGACACATAAGGAGTCATGTAGCTGTATAGACTCCTCACCCAATTCATGTGTCTTGCATCATTCTCATCGTTTCCATCCAACCAACCCACAAAGTAATTGAATTTGAATATGTTCCCCTTTCGATGTGGGAATGGCGTTTCGGATTCTGATATCCTGCTCATCATCCCACCGTAAGGTGTCCACACAATCACCGGATTCTCTTCTTCCAATACTCTCTTTTGTAGCTCCTCAAGCGCCATCTCAGGTATGGGTTCTTGAACATAGTCCACTTTGGATTTGTAGTAGAATCTATTGGAGAATCTACGGCGACGTAGAATTTCAAGAGAGGCATTGACTGGGTTGTTGTCGAAGTAAAGCACAGATCGGATCCAACTTGTTTCGATACAATCTGCACGAGTCAATCCAAGCTCCGGGAACACTTGCAATACTTGGAGAAGCCTATCAGCACCACCAAGAAATAGAGCACTGTATGTTGTTATAACAGTTGCATTGATATTTAACATTTGAACCCTAATTTGGAGATTATCATCAAGCTTGTCTACAACTTGTTGCCATCTATATAAAAGTTTCGTATCTTGGTTCCTAGTAACTGTAAAAACTGTTACAGTTTCCGGGACTGCAACCAGCTTTATCTTCCATGAAAGAATAGCAGCGAAACTTCCTCCACCTCCTCCACGTATGGCCCAAAATAGGTCTTCGCCCATGGATTTTCTGTCCAGGAGTCTTCCGTTGGCGTCAACAATTAGGGCATCAACGACATTGTCAGCGGCCAGGCCATATTTTCGCAACAAAGAGCCATAACCCCCTCCAGTGATGTGCCCACCGACTCCTACGCTAGGGCAAAAACCAGCAGGGAAGCCATGGACTTTGCTTTTCTCAGCAATGCTGTAGTAGACTTCACCCAATGTTGCACCAACTTGAACCCAAGCGGTTTCTGTTTTGATATCAACACTAATGGATCGAAGGTTGGCGAGGTCTACCACCACGAAAGGCTTTTCGATAAAGGATACATATGAAAGACCCTCGAAGTCATGTCCTCCACTTCGAAACCTGATGTTGATGCCAAGCTTCTTGGAGCAAATGACAGCAGCTTGGACATGGGATTCATTCAAAGGTGTGAAGAGCAACACAGGCTTCGGGACTGAAGGCTCCGTTAACCGGAGATTTTCAGCCCTAGAATCTAAGATTGTTGCAAATGAAGAATTGTTTGGGGTGAAAATGCTGGTGGATGGAATGGGGACATGAGAATTGATAGAGAGGCATTTGATGAAATTGTTTTGAATTGAAAATGAAGTTGTCAATGAAGCTGACAAGAGAAGGAATATTGAGAGAATGTAAATGGTTGGAGAAATATTAATGGAAATCATTTTGTAAATGTGACCTTGTTTTTTTTCTTTATGTTTGATATCTTCGAAGAGATGGAGCACAACCATGTATATATAGGGCAATAGGGGTGTGGCTACGAAGAAATTTATTATCATTAGTTTTGTCAAAGTTTGAGAAGAATTAAATAATCAAAAGTAAAAGGTTAATGGATATCATGGTGGAATATGTCAAAATTCAAATGATATTATTGGTGAAACAAAGTCTCAAAATCTAAATGAAATTTGTAGTCATCAATGGAAAATATATTGCAAATGCAATGACAAAATCAATTGTATTTCTTCACGGTGAACAAAATGCATTGTGATTGGTGGCAGTTTTGTTAACGTGTGAAGTTTCCTTTTTCCTAACCAACTCACATATAGTTCTGTCCTGGAAATAACTTAAATCATATATAACAATTTTTTAATTTGTTCTTTTTCAAAATATCTTTGGGATGTGGCCTGTCAATGGACGAAACTATGAAGGGACTTGCAGGGACATGGCTCCTTTGGCATCTTAGAAAATTTATTTTTAGTTCTTATAATTAATTGAAAAATTTTCATTTTGATTCTTTAAAATAAAAATTATAGAGTTTGGTCCTCTCAAACTTGACAAAATTTGAAATTCGGACTTCGTCGATACCTATGGGTAAATTTTGTTTTTAATATATATATATATATATATTACACTATATTCTAAAAGCTAAGTTGGATGTGGGTGAATTTGTAATGTGACCTTAATATTATTTTTAAAGCAAAAAATACTTGGGTGACACCCAAAAAATTACTCTTTCTATCTATAATTTAATAAATTTTTTTGTTACACAAAATACTCTTAAGTAAAATTAATTACTTTTACAGAAAAAAATAATCTAAGTAAAAAATTTGCTCACCTCGTTAGTTTACCATAAACCTTAATTGGTCTCTCTAAGCTCCAATTATTTCTCATCAATATTGTATAATTTTCATTTCAAAACAAAATTATAATTTTCAGAAATTAAATTATCGTAAATATTGTTAATACGATTTCAGCAGTAGTTATTACATTGATTAAATCAAATCTTAAAACTGAATCCTTAATAGGTTTTTACCCTTTCTTACTCTAAAATGACATTTTTCTCTCTCTAAAACCAATAAACCTATAAACCATTATTTCACGCACTAGGAAAAAGTAAATCTAATCAAAATGATTCCACACAATAATAATATTGTCTATGCGACAAAAAAAAAACAGATATTATATATATATATATATATATATATATATATATATATATAGATATGAATCTATGAAGCCCGGGCAGCCCACCAGAAAAAAATTACCAATATATAAAGAGTCAATTAAATAAATGGTCCCTAAAGTTTATAATACTACATAAATATGATATTTTGGTCTAAATTTATTAGTGAAATATATATTTTTTTTTGTAAGGATAAATACAAATATTTAGTTGTTTGGAAATTGTAAAAAATAGATATAATATTATGGCTTCTAACATTATAGAATTAAGTCATTTATAAATTTAAATATATATTTTTTGAACTACAAGTTTAAATAATTGTTAAAGCTTAAATTTTACAATGCATTTCAGATTTTTTTAGTAGTCTATTATTGAATTGGAGTCATTTTATTATTGAAAAAGTTAAACAAATACTTTCATCAAGAATCGTATAAAAAAATATATTCTTAATCAATTGTTCGCGTGTCTTGCATTGACTTTATTATATCAGTGTGTATTGAGGACAAAAAATACAAGAGTTTTCTCCACAATGCACACCAATTTTAATAAATTTTGTGTGATAGTTTGTAAACCATTAATTAAGCATTAGAATATATTTTTTAAGGAAAATTCATTAACAGAAAGAATTACAAAAGATTAGGGCAATCTCCCAAGACCACGGAAGCCACACTAGGCGGGCATTCCTCTTTCCAAAATCTATCGAAAAAACTCGATATAGACCAAGCTTGGCCAAGTTATAAGCAGGCATATTAGCTATCCTAGGAACCAAAGCAACATTACATGAAAGGGGGGGGTCCTTTAACGGCAGAAAAATATCTCGAATGATCAAACCAACCTTAAGGAATATCTTTAGAGTTAATGAGGTTAACCAACATCTGAGCATCCCAGATGGACTTGGAGATGAGGCTCAGACCGTAGGAGCTGGAGAGAAGGAGGCCCACTGATGAGAAGGTTTTTGCCGTTAGAAAACCGTCCGTCAAAACAATTTATAAAACCTATGCGATGCGTTCACAAGTATAAATACAAGCAAAGCGGCAAGCACGGGTGTCGTCCACTGAGATCGGGGTAGCGGTGATAAGATTAGGATTAATATAACTAGTATGCATAAAAGTAAAATGATGGTGAATGGAAATACAATATAAACTAAACTATGAAAGCAAATGAAATAGGATGATAATGGAGTGATGAATGAATGATGATAGAACTACGGAGTTGATGTACTCGTAAGTGAATATTGGGGCAATTACAACAAACTCTCAATTAAGTACGTTTTGACAAATGTAACCAAGCTAGGGTGTATAGTGTTGGTATATATCTCTAGCAAGAGGTCAACCTAGGATGTATAGCGAAGACCTCATACTAGCGATTAATCCCTCTTAAGCAACCAACAGTGGCTAGTTACTCAATTGGGACTTGTTCCATGAATGCTCATCTATTTAGCTTTGGCTCAACCTATTACTAATGTAGCCATCCTAGGGTGTATAGTGATGGCTTCCAATTTCCTCACAAGTGGCCGACCTAGGATGTATAGTGAAGGCCACCCGGTTGGGATTGGATGAGGCTCGAGGTTATCAACCGAATTCTACTCGAAGGTTAGTTCTCATAGAATCACTAAAGTAGCCAACCTAGGGTGTATAGTGGAGGCTTCTAATTCTCTCACAAGTGGCTAACCTAGGATGTATAGTGAAAGCCACTAATTCAAGATTAGATTAAGGGCATGGTTATAGAGTCGGATTTTCGGAAATCCTTCTATTCAATTGAGCATTAGACAACCTAATTGCCTACTCAAGTAATCCAAATCAACATGCAAAGAGGGTGTATCCAAGCAAATCAATAATGGAAATCAATTAAAGCAATGGAATAAAACATATAGATAGAATAAATATAACACATAGAGTTTATTTACAAGCCCAAAATATCCATCAAACAAATAACATCAACCCCATAGTGGGGTATTTTAGCTACTCATGTTCTATTACAAACAAATAAACTAAGAGAGCTCCCTTGAAGATTGATCTCCTTCCTTGAAGCTTGAATCCAAGTCTCCTAGTTGCCTTTGATTGAGTAGAGATGGTTTGGATGATAGGGAGATGTGTTTCTAGCTAAAAATACAAGTGTTGGGAGGTATGGTGATCCTTTGGTTCGTTCCCATCCTTTTCTATTTATAGAGGATGGAAAAATAGGTCACTTAAGCTTGAAACCAGAAACTGTCGCGCGAATAGTACGGATGGAGTGCGGGTGAATTACCCGCACTGTACCTGCACTGTAAGAGTTTTCTTCATCTTCAGGTCTCTGATCTGGGCAATAGTACGGGTGGAGTGCGGTTGGATTACCCGCACTTGACTCGCACTTGACCCGCACTGTACTCGCACTTGAGTCGCACTGTACTGTCAGGTGCAAAATCCCTCATCTGTTTTGAACAATAGTGCGGGTGGAGTGCTGGTGGATGACCCGCACTGTACCCACACTCTAATGGCAGGTGCAACTTCAAATTCTCTGGTTTGGCAACAGTGCGGGTGGAGTGCGGTTGGATGACCCACACTGTACCCGCACTTTAACGTCAGGTGCAACTCAGCTTCTCTGGCTTTGGCAACAGTGCAGGTGGAGTGCGGTTGGATGACCCGCACTGGACCTGCACTGTAACTCTTCTCCTGTATCAAGTCTCGGCTATGATCATAAGTGTGGTTGAAGTGCAGTTGGAGTTTGGTTGCGACCCGTAATTGACCCGCACTGTAGAGCTGCTTATGATCCTTTGTCTTTCCTTTTGCCCCTTTTCTGCCAGAATCACCGCAACATGCTTCCAAACCCTGAATTACATCGATTGCCTGCAATTAGCACTAATGAGCCTATTAGACATAAAATATATAGAAAATACACATAAGAACGAGACAAAGGAATAGGAATGAGGGCAGAAATATATTACAATTTAGGCACGATCACCCACCAAGAGCAGAAGGAAGCATGACCAAGCTTGATCCTTTACCTAGTCAGCTTCATTTTTATTTAGTTTTATAGCCCGTGATCGGGGGATGGGCTCTCCAGTTTTAGTAATGAAAATATTTCTTTCCTTTCTTCAACTCTAATTGTGTAGTTTACTGACTTCGTAGTTGAATCCTACCTCGAATTAGAGAAGAGTCCCCAATGTGAATTTGATTTTACAAATCCCTGGTAACTGAAGGGGCTTTGAAACTTGTCGAGATCAAATTTTGTAGTATAGTTTGATGCGGGTGAGTGGGTCTCCTCGGACTTAGCAGTTGATCTCACTTGGGGGAGAAGATTGGGTATCGGGCATTCTCGTTCTGAGGGTCCTGATACTTAGGCGAAATTGTAGTTGGAAGAATCTAGGTGAAAATACACAAAGTGTGTCTAATACAACCTAGAGGGGGGGGTGAATAGGTTTTAGTTGATTTATTACCAACTTTTTGACTTAATCAATTTTAATAATCCTACTCCATAATAGCAATCAATCAATCCAACATAAATATGCGGAAAACAATAAAAACACAAGGATTGATTTACGTGAGAAACCCTCCAACTGGGCAAAACTCACGGGCTATCCTTCTAGCCACATACTGTCCTCAAATCCACTATTTGAACGAAAGTTTACAACCTAGGTTGACCTCAAGTCACACCTACTTGGTCACTAACCCTTTCACTCTACCCAACGGGCCTTTAATAGTGATTCTTGACCACAAGCCTGTGCACTAATTCACTTAGTCACAAAGCTTAACAATCAATAAAGAGGTTAAACAACCTATGTGAATATGTAATAGATATTCAAACATGCAATTAATGCTAGGCAACAATAAATGCTTATCTAAGGATTTAAAG
Organism: Dipteronia sinensis; assembly: GCA_033220585.1. NCBI lineage: Eukaryota > Viridiplantae > Streptophyta > Magnoliopsida > Sapindales > Sapindaceae > Dipteronia > Dipteronia sinensis. Next base: position 24,226,267 of record CM065636.1, read on the forward strand.
ATGTCAATAAATGCAAATCCTAGATATCAATATCTAAATGCAAATGCATGAAGATTTAGCTAGAAGGATAAAATCGTCCTAAATGCTAGCTATTAATGAACAAGGCTCTCAACCAACACACAACAACTCAATCATGTTATAAATGCCAATAAACATAAAGATATGCAATAAAATCACATAAAAGAGCTAACCCTAGGCAAACAAGAACATAAATAAATACAAAGAGATTTAGGGCATGTTCAAGTTACCTAGTCAATGAAAGCAAGAAGAATCCATGATGAGATAATGCTTGAAGAGGTTAGATGCACATGGATTTGTGTTTGGTTGAGTAAAGATGAGTTCTTGGGAGTTTCTCTCTCTAAGGGAAGCTTGGCCTATCAAAAATGGCTTCTTCAACTCATAAAAACGAGCAAGGAAGAAGATAGAGCATATATATGGGAGCCCTAGTTGAAACAGCGTCGTTTTGAACTTAGGGCACAAAATCTCGTCAATACCGCTAGATGGACCGCGTCGCAGGCAAGTGTCCAGACCGCGGTACACACAGCAGTGCACCGTCTGGACAACAACGCGGTGCAGGGCGCTGTGCATGCAGGTGCACAGGCCGCGGTATGGGCAACAGAGGCTTACTGGACGACACCGCGACTTGGGTCGCTTTGCCTGCAAGTGTACAGAAAGCGGTACATGGAGCATGACCCTACTGAGGTATACCGCTCTGTATGCCGCGGTGCAAGCATGTCTTGCCCAGCGGTCTATGCCGCGCTAAGAGAAGAAATTCTCTTTTCTAGGCAAACTCAACACACTAAGTGATGTGCAAAATGTGCAAGTGTGGAGAGTGAAAAGAGGCATACAATACATCATTCAATAACATGAAGATAAGAACAATAATGCATGCAAGTGAGTGTGTGCAACTAGATCTCTTCAAAGAAAGTTAAACTAGTGAGATACCTTTGAAGTGCTCTTTGAGAGAGATGATATCCTTGAAGCTTGATCACACTCACGAGGCCTAAATTACCCTTACAAAGAATAATCCCCAATGTGGTTTGTCAACGAAATAAGCCAATCAAAATATGAGGAACTTACAATCTCCCCCTTTGGCTATTTCGTGACAAAACCACCACTCACAAATCATCCTCACAAAAAAGTAAAAACTAAAGGTCAACAAGGAGATATTCTACATTACAAAAAGATACCTAGATACTAGGTCTTCAAAACTTCAAGCTCTTGTAGAATAGCCACCCTTAGAAAACAATGAGACTACACTTTCCAAGACAAGTGTATATGAGGTGATCAAGAGAGATAAATAAATAAGAGCAATTTGCATAAAAAAAAGAAAACTACAACATGCAACATGCAAATGCTCCCCCTATATAGGTTACTCCCCCTCAACGGGACAATCTCTCCAAATATGCAATCCCCTTAAATAAAACCACATTACTCCCCCTTTTTGTCATGAGATAGGCAAAAGAGTATTCCCCAACTGGGTTACTTTAGCAAAGAGAGCTATTTGCAAGATAAGTGCATAATCATATACAACAACTTTATGCAACTCAATTAATTGAGAGAGAATCATTGAGGGTTTTATTGTTTAGAAGAAAATGTGTGACTTAGTTGCTTTAGATGTAAGACATGTAACATCATGGTTCAAGCAAATGGTATTTGGCAAAGCAGACATCAAAAGGGCTTCCAAAAGAATTCAAACCAATTTATACCCTTTTGTTATAAGCAAACACGATATAGTTTATCAAAATGAATTTCAATTTAAAGAGCAACTATATCAAACTTTATGAGCAAAACAAGACATGAGTGACTTTTGCACCCTTTTTGATTTTTCCGGGTGGGATACCCGTATGATAGTAGTCTTGTTCAACTAATAAAGAGAGAGAGAAGACTAATTTTGGATGAGACATCCGTATTTATTGCATGGATACTAGATCCTTATTGGGTTTAGTCTTCTCATTTGCTTTCACACAGATTTTGCACTAGAGCAATCAAAAGCATTTCATGCATATTATTTTAAGCATGTCATTAAAAGTTCTCATGTCATGGAATTAAATTATGGGTCATTCAAGTGTACTTTCCCAATCAAAATCTCCTAGTCCAAAAATGCATTTTTGAAAATAGAGGAGACATGGATTACAAAACAAGCAAGACACACTTATTAAATAAAAAGCCATATAAGAATATATATAAGCACAACCAAGAATACTCAAGCAATTAATAAAGAAGCATAAAGTTGATCAAGTTTTTGCTTATTCCAACATGCAAGGTTGCTCTCTTTGCTTGAGTTCCCCATAAGGGGTCAAACACCAAAACACATCAAGACATATGACAAATCCCAATAGACCTACTAAGTGACTTGAACCTAGTTGAGTCTAAGGGCTTTGTAAATAAATCCGCTAGTTGATCATTAGTGCCCACATGCTCAAGTGCAATGCATTTGTTTTCAACTAGTTCACTAATGAAATGATGCCTAATGTCTATATGCTTTGTCCTAGAGTGCTGAACAGGATTCTTTGAAATGTTAATTGCACTCATGTTATCACAATAAAGGGTAAGAATACCTTGATCAAAGCCGTAATCCACAAGCATTTGTTTCATCCAAAGGAGTTGTGTGCAAGCACTCCCGGTGGCTATGTATTCCGCTTCAGCTGTGGATAGAGAGATGGAATTTTGCTTTTTACAAAACCATGAGACCAAGTTGTTGCGTAGGAAGAAGCAACCGCCCGATGTACTCTTCCTATCATCACAATTTCCAGCCCAATCCACATCACTAAAGCCAACTAAGCTAGCATTAGTGTCAAAAGAGTACCATATCCCATAGTTGGATGTCCCATTCACATATCGAATGATTCTCTTCACGGAGGAGAGATGGGATTCCTTGGGATTCCTTGGGATCCGCTTGGTACCTAGCACACACACCCACACTGAAGGCTATATCGGGCCTGCTTGCGGTCAAGTAAAGCAAGCTACCAATCATGCCACGATAAAGACTTTGTTCCACACTCTTGCCACTAGCATCCTTGCTTAGTTTCAAGGTGGTACTCATGGGTGTGTCACAATGTTTGGCATTCTCAAGGCCAAATTTCTTCACTAGGTTTTTAGCATACTTAGCTTGGGATATGAAAATCCCATCATGCAATTGCTTGATTTGCAAACCTAGGAAGTAATTAAGCTCCCCAATAAGACTCATCTCAAACTCATGAGACATGACATCAACAAATTTTTGGACTTTTGTTGGTGGAGCCAAACACAATATCATCAACATAAATTTGAGCTATGAAAAGCTCATCTTTGTTCCTCTTGATGAATAAAGTTTTGTCAACACTACCCCTAGTGTAGTCATTGTCAACAAGAAATTGAGTAAGGCGCTCATACCAAGCCCTAGGTGCTTGTTTCAACCCATATAAAGCCTTCTTGAGGCTATAGACATGATTGGGGTGGTGTGGATCCACAAACCCCTTGGGTTGCTCAACAAACACCTCCTCATGCAAGAAACCATTTAGGAAAGCACTCTTAACATCCATTTGATGCAATTTGAACTTGTGCACATATGATATGGACAAAAGAAGCCTTATGGACTCAAGACGGGCAACCGGAGCAAAAGTCTCCTCAAAGTCAATACCCTCAATTTGAGAGTATCCTTGTGCTACAAGTCTAGCCTTGTTCCGCACAATGTTGCCATTTTCATCCGACTTGTTCCTATATACCCATTTGGTGCCTATGACATTAGTATCCTTGGGTCTAGGAACAAGAGTCCAAACCTCATTTCTTTCAAATTGGTTTAGCTCTTCTTGCATGGCAAGAACCCAAAATTCATCATTCAAGGCTTCATCAACCTTTTTAGGTTCAATTTGAGAGGTGTAGCAAGTATAGCTAATTTGATTAGCTATTTGACGCCTAGTCCTAACACCCTCATTCATATCTCCAAGAATGTCATTCTTATTGTGGAGATGTCTAACCCATGGAGCGGGTTCTTTAGAGTCCAAAGATGGATCTCTATCAAGAGGTTGGATGACCTCTTCATCAAGACTTGACTTCACATCAATTGAAGTCTCACCATTCTTCTCCAAGAAAGGATCATCAAGCACAATGACCTCCTCATCATGGTCTCTAGTCTTAGGCCTACAATCATCTATGACGACATTAGATGATTCCATGACACTCCGAGTTTTTAAATTGAAAACTCTATAGGCCTTACTATTAAGGGCATAGCCAATAAAAATCCCCTCATCACTCTTGGCATCAAACTTGCCAAGTTGATCTCGGTCATTTAGAATATAGCATTTGCTCCAAAATGAGTGGAAGTAGCTAATATTTGGCTTCCTACCCTTCCATAATTCATAGGAGGTTTGCCTAGTACCGGGCCTTAGGAAGACTCTATTTCCTATGTAGCAAGCCGTATTGACGGCCTCGGCCCAAAGGTTCCTAGGGACATTGTTGCTAAGCAACATCACACGGCCCATCTCTTGAAGGACCCTATTCATCCTCTTAACAACCCCATTTTGTTGAGGAGTTCTAGGAGCCGAAAACTCATGGGAAATGCCTAAGCTATTGCAATAGCTTTCAAAACTAGCATTTTCAAATTCCCTCCCATGGTCACTCCTGATTCTTTTAATGCTTTTAATGTGTGAGTTCTTTTCATTTTAGATTTTAGTGCAAAGCATTTTAAATTTTTCAAAAGTTTCAGATTTTTCTCTAAGAAAATATGTCCATGTAAATCTAGAGAAATCATTAACACAAACAAAAATGTATCTCTTGCCGCCGAGACTCTCGGTTTGCATGGGACCCATAAGGTCCATATGTAGAAGCTCTAATGGCTCCTTGGTGGCGAGATACTTGCCTTTCTTGTGCATACTTTTGGTTTGTTTCCCTTGTTGACAAGGTCCACAAACGCCATCGACTTTCTTCCCAAGCTTAGGGAGGCCACTCACAACCTTGAACTTATCTAAGATCCTCAAATCTCGATAGTTCATGTGGCCAAGTCTTTGATGCCATAACTCAATTTCCTCACATTTTGACATATTGCAAGAGATAGCACTAGCTTCAAGACAATAACAATTGTCACTAGATCTCTTTCCTTTTAGCAAGGTTTGTCCATTTGGCATTAAAATAGAGCAATCATTTTTGTTAAATAATACAGAGAGTCCATCATCATTAAGATGAGAAATGCTTATAAGATTGGCTTGCAAGCCATCAACAAGTAGAGCATTGGACAAGGAGGGTAAATCGGGAATGGAAATGGTTCCTTTCCCTATGACTTTCTTTCTAGATCCATCACCAAAGGTGACAAATCCTCCATCCTCCAAGACAAGGGATTTAAAGAAGCTCTTGTTCCCCGTCATATGCCTAGAACACCCACTATCCAAATACCAAGTGTTAGAGGCATTTGCCTTCAAGGCAATTTGAGCCACATAGCAAGAATAGTTATTCCTTCTAATCCACCTAGGTGTAATGTTCTCATTCCTAGTGGTATTAGTCACATTGGCTCTAGATTTCCTAGGATCATGCAAATTTGCTCTAGATTTCCTAGGAACATGCATGCTCTATTTCTTTCAATCATGCTCTTGATTCTACACATTTCAATGTATTTGAAGCAATTTGGTTTAATGTGACCATCAACACCACAAAAGTGACAAGTGGGAATGAAATAAGAAGACATACCATGCCCTTGTGAGTACAAAGGGGCTTTCCCACGCATTTGAGCCTGTCTTTGGTGTTGGATTGGTTCTCTTCTTCTTTGTTGTTGAGTTGGAATGAATTGCTTCCTTGGTTGACCTTGCATGACTTGCTTTTTGGCTTGATGGTATTTCGGTTGAGGGAAACTTGCTTGATGCACCCTCGTTGATTGAGCTTGAGCTTGTTTCCCTTGTGCTACCTTGACTTGAGGATCTTTAGAGCACTCTCCTAGTTCGATCTTCTTCCTAGGATATTGTGGGGGTGGAGGCTCTTTGTTATCCACACTCTTAACAAACACAATCTTGCTTGAGGATGAGGTCTCCTTGTCATCTTCATAGCCAAGACCTTTCTTATCACTTGGCCTCTTGCCAACTCCCAACATGTGGTCAAGTTTATTCGTGCTTGAAGTCATCTTAGCAATGATCTCTCTAGCTTCTTCAAGCTCATTTTCCATCAATTCCTCATTCCTTTTGGCTATTTTCACTTCTTTATTTAAGTGAGTAGCTTCGGTGGATAGCTTGAGATTCTCTCCTTTTAGCCTTTGAATCTCTTTCTTCATCTTCAATCTTGAGCTTTGAAAATGCTCAATGAAGCCTTCAAGATCCATTCATCCTACATCCATATTTGTTGAATGGGATGAAGAGTCACCATCGCTAGAGTCATCTTCACTTTGTTTCTCTACCTCTTCATCATCTATTGCTTCCTTACTCTTGAGAGAAGATGCGAAGGCAATAAAGTTTGCCACATGATCCTCATCATCTGAGGATTCTCCTTCTTCTTCCAAGTCATCACCATCGCTCCACGTGGTGGCCATGGCCTTTCCTTTCTTCTTATTTTTCAAATTTCCACAATCCGTGGAGATGTGTCCGAAACCTCCACATTCGAAGCATTGAATCCCTTTTCTTGTGGGCTTGTCTTCACTTGACTCAAACTTCTTGAAAGGAGTCTTCTTCTTTATTTCCTTTCCTTTGGATCCAAATCCCCTCTTCTCAAAATTGATGAACTTCTTGAATCTTTTCACCATGAGGGCCATTTCTTCATCTGAGTCTTCTTCCTCCTTCTCAACCTTAGAAGTCTTCAGAGCAATGCTCTTTTGCTTCTTTTGAGGTGTAGGTGTGGGAGTCCATCTAGACTCATATGCTAGAAGCCTTTCAATAACTTCACTTGGCTTCATATTCTTGTAGTCACTATTCTCCTCAAGAGCCGTCACTTTTGACTCAAATCTTGCTGGAAGCGACCTCATAATTTTTTGCTTGATCCTCCTATCCGAATAGGGATCACCAAGTTGATGGCTTTGATTGACTACGTCCATCATCTTCACTTGAAAGTCGTTGAAGCACTTATCCTCCTCCATCCTAATTTGCTCGAATTGTGTTTGGAGGACTTGAAGCTTGGAGTCCTTGACCACCTCGGTTCCCTCATGGGCCGTCTCTAGAATCTCCCATGCCTCTTTTGCAATTCTTGTTGTTTGGATCAATTTGTACTGATTGTCATCCATTGCACAAAGAATAGCATGCATAGCCTTGTTGTTCCACTTGGATGCTTCAAACTCTTGAGTTGACCATTCCGACTTTGGCTTGGGAACTACACTTTCGTCTTCAAGAGTCTTTTCCGAAAGAGTGTAGCCATCTTCAATTGCCATCCATGCTCGGTCATTTATTTGGCAAATGTAAGACTCCATCTTGCCTTTCCAAGAGGCATAGTTTATTCCGGTGAGCAAAGGGGGTCTTGTGCACAAACACAAACATGTTTCATCTTGCCGTTCCCACTCATAGTGTTTGGGTATGAATGAGATGAATGTTTATGATGCAACAAACACAAACAAAAAGCAACACACACAACGAGCAAGGATCACCTAAGTGTATCTAGGAACCCGCTCTGATACCAATTGAAAATACACAAAGTGTGTCTAATACAACCTAGAGGGGGGGGGGGGGGGGGGGGGTGAATAGGTTTTAGTTGATTTATTACCAACTTTTCGACTTAATCAATTTTAATAATCCTACTCCATAATAGCAATCAATCAATCCAACATAAATATGCGGAAAACAATAAAAACACAAGGATTGATTTACGTGAGAAACCCTCCAACTGGGTAAAACTCACGGGCTATCCTTCTAGCCACATACGGTCCTCAAATCCACTATTTGAACGAAAGTTTACAACCTAGGTTGACCTCAAGTCACACCTACTTGGTCACTAACCCTTTCACTCTACCCAACGGGCCTTTAATAGTGATTCTTGACCACAAGCTTGTGCACTAACTCACTTAGTCACAAAGCTTAACAATCAATGAAGAGGTTAAACAACCTATGTGAATATGTAAAAGATATTCAAACATGCAATTAATGCTAGGCAACAATAAATGCTTATCTAAGGATTTAAAGATGTCAATAAATGCAAATCCTAGATATCAATATCTAAATGCAAATGCATGAAGATTTAGCTAGAAGGATAAAATCGTCCTAAATGCTAGCTATTAATGAACAAGGCTCTCAACCAACACACAACAACTCAATCATGTTATAAATGCCAATAAACATAAAGATATGCAATAAAATCACATAAAAGAGCTAACCCTAGGCAAACAAGAACATAAATAAATACAAAGAGATTTAGGGCATGTTCAAGTTACCTAGTCAATGAAAGCAAGAAGAATCCATGATGAGATAATGCTTGAAGAGGTTAGATGCACATGGATTTGTGTTTGGTTGAGTAAAGATGAGTTCTTGGGAGTTTCTCTCTCTAAGGGAAGCTTGGCCTATCAAAAATGGCTTCTTCAACTCATAAAAACGAGCAAGGAAGAAGATAGAGCATATATATGGGAGCCCTAGTTGAAACAGCGTCGTTTTGAACTTAGGGCACAAAATCCCGTCAATACCGCTAGATGGACCGCGTCACAGGCAAGTGTCCAGACCGCGGTACACACAGCAGTGCACCGTCTGGACAACAACGCGGTGAAGGGCGCTGTGCATGCAGGTGCACAGGCCGCGGTATGGGCAACAGAGGCTTACTGGACGACACCGCGACTTGGGTCGCTTTGCGTGCAAGTGTACAGAAAGCGGTACAGGGAGCATGACCCTGCTGAGGTATACCGCTCTGTATGCCGCAGTGCAAGCATGTCTTGCCAAGCGGTCTATGCCGCGCTAAGAGAAGAAATTCTCTTTTCTAGGCAAACTCAACACACTAAGTGATGTGCAAAATGTGCAAGTGTGGAGAGTGAAAAGAGGCATACAATACATCATTCAATAACATGAAGATAAGAACAATAATGCATGCAAGTGAGTGTGTGCAACTAGATCTCTTCAAAGAAAGTTAAACTAGTGAGATACCTTTGAAGTGCTCTTTGAGAGAGATGATATCCTTGAAGCTTGATAACATTCACGAGGCCTAAATTACCCTTACAAAGAATAATCCCCAATGTGGTTTGTCAACGAAATAAGCCAATCAAAATATGAGGAACTTACACTAGGTACCACAGATACTCGTCTTCGGACGAATCTTGGCACCTAGATGTAGGCTTGGTGACCTATCTTCCATTGAACCTCGGTAAAATGCGGCCGTTGATGGGATTGGTCCTGGAATGCCACCAAGACATAAGCCAAACCGGGATCGTGGTACCTGGCCATTGAGGTAGTCATGGTATACATCCTGTTCGGGGTTATTCTGGTGGAACTTCCTTTCTAGCATGCTTGTTTGGGAAACTCTGGTTCAGACACTATATTTAATTGTTCTTCCACGTGTCATCCCAGAACAGGCCCGTTTGTTTCAGGCATTAACTTCGGAGGTGCATGCTTTGTGAAGCTGTCCTTCCCTACATTCCGGGTGTCGTGCCTCATTAATGATCTTATCATTCCATTCCCGAGACTTACCTTTCCCTCCTATAAATATCCCGACCTGCTTAGCAATTTCTTCACATTATTCCTTCGTTCTGCTATGAAGTAACTAATCTCAGCGAATCGACCGATGACCACCGTGATGGTTAACACTGTGAGGGGATGAGACGTGATTTCTCTGATTGGCAGGATGCTTGGTATTGTGGAAGGAGTGACGCGAGATAGACTTAGTTACCAGGGAACCACAACTGGTTGTGATTCCTTGGATCAAGAGGAATGGTGGCTCATGGTGCTGCACCCTTGCCAATGGTGTAGACATTACCTAAGCAAGCTGCAACTTTGTATCCGGTTGCATCTTGAACGTGGAGGGTTCCATGGTTATCTTTCTACCCCTTCTATACTTGATGACTCCAACACGCCCTCTGTTCCTACCTCTTGGGGTCACGGTAGTGTCGTCGACATCTGTCTTGGTTGAGATCGGTGTTGCCAGGCGAGCAGGTCAGGAAAGTAGGCAGGAAGTCGAAGAGGAAGCTAGCATGTCTGTGCTTCTAATTTATTTTCCTGTTATTTTTCTTTCTTGTTTCTTATATGTAGCCTGAAATAAGGGTTGAGCTCTCTGATTTGATCAATGAAGAAACCCCTCCCTTTTTTTTTCTGCTGATTGAATACCGTTGCATGCTTCTAACCGTAGTGCAAACTCGAATAATAGTCCCCAGCATAAATGTGACTTAACTGATATCTGGTAACAAAAAAATCTGTGATAGTTGGTAAGACCTAACGATGTGTCGTGGCTCATAGCCAGTACAAGGATTTCTTGAGACTTAGCGATTAACCTTGTCTGGGGAAAATCAGGGTACCAGACATTCTTGCTTTGAGAATCCTGGTGCGCAGTTGATAATGCTGGTGACTTATGGTACCCAACCTTCCATCCTTCAAGGATCGGGGTACATAGGCGAATGTGGGTACCCTGAATTCATGTTCTAGGAATCTTGGTACTTTGGCGAATAATCTAGCGAATCGTGGCACCTCGCATTCCTTTCAAGGAATCTTGGTACCATGGCGCATAATCTGACGAATCTTGATACCTCGCATTCCTATTTTAGGAATCTTGGTACTATGACGAAAATAATGGCGAACATATTGACAACGAGACCCTTGGTAGGCAACTAAGGCCACTTTAGCACCAGGTTTTTCTTGGCGGGGGGTGGTGCCCAGCCAAAGCTTTGATCTAGGTACCTTGTATTCCTATTTTAGGAACCTCGGAACCTTGGTGAAATGAGGCGAAAATATTGTCTAATCTGAGTACCTCGCATTCCTGTTCTAGTAATCTTGATACTTTGGAGAATACAGTGGTATCTAGCCTTCCTGTTTTTAGCAGCCTAGGTACGTTGGCCAAGATAAGGCGATCATATTGGCAACAAGATCCTGGTAGGCAACTAAGGCCACTTTAGCACCAAGTCTTTCTTAGCAGGGGCTGGTGCCAGGCCAATGCCTTGATCTGGTGGGCAACTATGCTCTTACTATCCAGACCCTTCTCAGCGGGGGGTGGTGCCCGACCGAGGTTTGATCTGTCGGGCATCTATGCTCTTACGTACCGGATCCTTCCTAGCAGGGGGTGGTGCCCGGCTAGGGCATCAGGAATGCCATGTGGCTTATCTTAGTCTCGAGGAGACCCTTTTAGAGGGATTGATCCAGTCTAGGGCATCAGGGGAGGCTATGTAGCCATCCTGGTCTTGAGGCAAACATGGCGGATTATGATGATATAACGTAGATAGATGTAGACAAATATAGATGGAGAAAAAATCTTCTTTATTGGTGAATCAAGAGGCGATACAAATGAGCACTAATATTCACTAGTACCTATTTAAAATGATTTCCATCGGTCTCCATTGTAGGGTCTATGGGTAGAACCTCCTCAAATGATCTGCATTCCAGGTGTGGTCGATGGGGAGTCCTTCCATATCCTCAAATTTTTAGGCCCCGTTTCAGACTACCATTTTAACTAAGTAAGGACCTACCCAATTGGGCGACAGTACCCCATCAGACCTCTTTCGGGTATGCTGCGTTACCTTTCTAAGAACCAAGTCCCCTTTCTTGAAGCTTCGGTTCCTGACTTTCCTGTTGAAGTACCGGGAAATCCGTCTTTTATAGACTGCTACCTTTTCTGCCACTCTATCCTGTGTTTCCTCTAGAAGGTCTAAGTTGGTTCTTAGCTTGTCCTGGTTCTCTTCTGGGTCGAAGTGTTGAACCTGAAAGAGGTGAGCTTATGCTCTATGGGGAAGACAGCTTCTACCCCGAAAGCTAGTGAGTAGAGGGTTTCTCCAGTGACAGTCCTTTTGGTGGTGCGGTAGGCCCATAGCATATCCGGGAGTTCATCTGCTCACCTACCCTTCTTCTGTTGGAGCTTCCTCTTCATGAGTCTCTTGATAATCTTATTTGTGGCCTCTACTATGCCGTTTGTTTGGGGATGTGCCACATATACAAATGGAAGTTCGATTCCCAGGTTCTCACAGAAATCCTAGAATCTAGCATTGTCAAACTGTTTGCCTAAATCTGTAATAATGACCATCGGGGTACCGAACCAGTAGATCACATTCTTTTTGATGAATTTTGTTGTGTTTGCCTCTGTGATCTTGGTGAGGGGCTCTGCTTCCACCCACCTGATAAAATAATCAATGGCCACAATTGAGTGCTTCTGTTGACCAGGCGTGGTCGGGAGAGGTCCAATTAAGTCTACTCCCCAGTCGGCAAATGGATATGGAGAGCTAGTAGAAGACAGTCGTTCCGGAGGTAAATGGTGCAAACTGGCCATTTTTTGGCATGGTTCGCATGATTGCACGAACTTCCTCGCATCGTGGTGCAAGTTTGGCCAGTAATATCCCATGCGCAGCACCTGGTAAGCTAGCGCCTCTCCTCCGGTATGATTCCCGTAGTCCTCTGAGTGTACTTCTCTGAGTGCCCAGTTTGCATCGTCGGGATATAGACATCTGAGTAAGGGGAGAGATCTTCCTTTTCGGTAAAGGTGCCCCTCCACCAGGAAGTACCGGACTGAGGTCCTTTTTATCTTGCGAGCTTGATTAATATCTTCAAGGAGCTTTTCTTCTTCAAGGTAATCTACGATGGGATCCATCAAGCATGGAAGTTGTCCACATGGTTGACTTCTCTTCCTTCCATTATGCTAGATATGGAGATTATCTGGAGAGGTACCCCTTTTGGTAGTTACTGTCCTCCGTTTGCAGCTATCTTGGCTAGGACATCGGCCCGATGATTCTGCTGCCTGGGTATCTGCTCGATCTTGAACCCCTTAAAGCGGGATACAAGTTCTTGGACTTTTTTGAGGTAACCTTCCATGTTATCTCCTTTGGCCTGGTATACACCCGTTACTTTGTTGACTACCAACTGTGAGTAACTTTTGACATGTAGGTAACTAGCTCCCAATTTTTCTACTGTTCTCATTCCTGCTAACAAAGCTTCGTACTCAGCCTCGTTGTTGGTGGCGTTAAATTCGAATCTGAAACAGAGACAACATTCTGCTTTTTTTGGATCTGTTAGGATGATTCCACCCCAGCTTCCTGCTTGACTGGATGCCCCATCAGTGTATAAGATCTAGGTTTCTCGATTGGTAGGCCAATCTGCAGGCTCTTGCTCTTTCTGAGGAGCTTGATCCAAGTTCAGGGTAGCACGATCAGGTATTACACTGAATTTCGCCATGAAGTCTACCAAAGCTTGGGCCTTGATGGTAGTTCTGGCTTTATACTTGATATCGAACTAGGTGAGCTGGAGGGCCCACAATACAAGTCTTTCTGATACGTCCGGCCATTGGAGAACTTGCCGTAGTGGTTGATCAGTGACCACTGCGATTGTGTGAGCTAGGAAATAAGGACAGAGCTTCCTGGCAGTAATTACTAATGCGAGATCGAGCTTCTCTAGGAGAGTGTAATTCGTTTCTGACTTGGTCAAAGCGTGGCTCACATAGTAGATAGGCCGCTGAATCCCATCCCCATATTCTTTTATCAAGGCTCCGCTAACAGCTGTCTCGGATACCGCCGTGTATAGTTGTAGCTCTTCTCCTGGTACTGTGTTAGCTTGCAATTGTGGGCTAGCTAGATATTTCTTCAATGATTGGAAAGCAAACTCACTATTTTGGTCCCACTTCATATTCTTCCCTTGTTTGATGGCTTTGAAGAAGGGAATACACTTATCAGTCGATCGTGATATGAAGCGGTTCAAGGCTGCTATCCGTCCGGTCAGACCCTGCACCTACTAAAGCGAGGTAGGCGATTCGAGGTCCAGGATGGCTTTGATCTTCTCCAGGTTTGCTTTGATCCTTCTTTCATGGACCATAAACCTAAGGAATTTCACAGCTGTAACCTCGAAGGCACACTTAGCAGGGTTTAACCGCATCTGATTTTCTTTGACAATCAAAAAAGTCTGACGGAGGTGATTCTGGTACTGCTCGGCTACCTGGGACTTCGTGATCATGTCATCGATGTATACATCCATTGACTTTCCTATCAAATCTTTGAACAAACGGTTGACCAGACGCTGATAGGTAGCCTTTGCGTTCTTGAGTCCGAATGGCATGACTTTGTAACAATATAGACTGTGTCCGGTTATGAAACTGGTTTTATCCTGATCAGTGGGGTGCATCATAATTTGGTTGTACCCCGAGAAGGCGTGCATAAAGCTTAGGAGCTTATTACCCGTGGTTGAATCTACCAGCTGATCAATTTTTGGTAGCGGGAAACCGTCTTTCGGGCAGACGCGGTTAAGATCAGTGTAATCAATGCACATGCGCCATTTCTCGTTTGCTTTGGTCACCATCTGTGAGCTGCAAAGGTAACTGGTATCCCCGGCATCTCTTCATGACTCCATGCGAAGATATTGCCGTATTCTTGTAAGAGTTTCACTAGACCCTCCTTCACTCCCGCCTCTAGCTTCGAACCTATCCTGACTGTCTTGGAGGGGTTATCCTTCCTGTTAGGTATTTCTTCCAACTAATCTATAGGACGGCCACTGGCCCATCCTCTATCTTCTTTCTCGACTTCCGTACATGGGAACTTTTCCTCATGTTCCTTTTCTATTGCATTCACTTCACCTTCCTGGTCCTCTACAAATAACTTTTGGTTCTGGTCCATGGTTATCTGCGCACACTGCTTTGCCAGTGCCGCTGGGTTGGTGGACACTGCATAACACTTGTGCGCTGCCTGCTGGTCTTTATGCACTTCACCTACCTTGTCCCCTACTGGGAATTTCAAGACATTATGGTAGATTGATAGAACACCCTTGAGGGCAGACAAGTACGGTCTCCCGAGGATGGCGTTGTAGGCGGATGTGGTGTCTACCAAGACGGAATCTGTCATGAGATTCTACTAGAGCGGGGCTATCCCTACTATTATTGGTAGGATCATGGACCCAATGGGAACTATTGAGTCCCCAGTGAATCCATACAGTGGGGTAGTGCAGCTGTTGTAGCAATGATTCTTTAAGTTGAATTGTTCTAAGGCACCCTTGAAGAGAATGTCAACATTGCTTCCGGTGTCAATTAGGACGCGATGGACCAAATTGTTAGCTATTTGTACAGTGATGACCATAGGGTCATCATGGGGTTGCACAGTGTTATACACATCCTCTTCCGTAAAGATGATCTGTGACGAAGGAGGGGATCAGGACGATCCTCTGGTGACCTTGAAAACATCTTGGCCCGCATCTATCCCGGGCACTTTCCTGGCGTGGTTTTTTCTTGGATTGTTGGAGGTTAGCCACTTGTGAGAGAATTAGAAGCCTCCACTATACACCTTAGGTTTGCTACTTTAGTGATTTTACGAGAACTAACCTTCGAGTAGAATTCGGTTGATAACCTCGAGCCTCATCCAATCTCAAACGGGTGGCCTTCACTATACACCCTAGGTCGGCCACTTGTGAGGGAATTGGAAGCCATCACTATACACCCTAGGATGGCTACATTAGTAATAGGTTGAGCCATAGCTAGATAGATGAGCATTCATGGAAAAAGTCCCAATTGAGTAACTAGCCATTGTTGGTTGCTTAGGAGGGATTAATCGCTAGTAGGAGGTCTTCGCTATACACCCTAGGTTGACCGCTTGCTAGAGATATATACCAACACTATACACCCTAGGTTGGTTACATTTGTCAAAACGTGCTTAATTGAGAGTTTGTTGCAATTGGCCCAATATTCACTTACGAGTCCATCAACTCTGTAGTTCCATCATCATACATTCATCACTCCATTTTCATTCCATTTTATTTGCTTTCATAGTTTAGTTTATATTATATTTTCATTCACCATCACTTTTACTTTCATGCATACTAGTTATATTAATCCTAATCTTATCACCGCTACCCTGATCTCAGTGGACGACACCCGTGCTTACCGCTTTACTCGTATTTATACTTGTGAACGCATCGCATAGGTTTTATAAATTGTTTTGACGGACGGTTTTCTCATAGCGAAAATCTTCTCATCAATTACCACTCCACTCATGCTCGTTTTCCTACCACCGATGTCCCAGTAATTCTTGATAACTTTTTTACACCCTTCTTGACTAAACAAAAGTAGATAAATTAAACTATTGATGGCTAAGGAGTTGGCTTTATATTGTCAGTGTGTAATGAGGAAAAAACAAACATTATTAATATATGGGTTATGCTAAACCAACTTAAATTTGTGACTTCAACATCTCAACCACATATGTCCTCTTAATCCAAGAGCTGTATATGCATTCAAATCTCAACTATTGGATTAAGAGTACATGAGTGATTGGGATGTTGAAGTCAAAATTTTTTAAGTCACAAATTTAAGTTGATTTAACTTAACTCTTAATATATATAATGTGGCCCGGACTGTAAATATTTACTGGGTTCGCCCCTTGGAGGGGGGGGGGGGGGGGGGGGGGGGGGGCAAGATAAAAAACAGTATATTCAAATTAATGCTAGACAAATATAATGGCCAAGAATGGGTTGGAATGGGTTGACTTTAATATAAGCTCGATAATTTCATCACGTTCATTGACATGATAATCTCATATTTGTCGAAGTAATCCTAGGTCATGCATTTGTTGGAAATTCATTGGATTGATTTTCAGAAGTTGAAATTTGACTTTATAAATAGCTGAAATGGATTGGCCATTAGATATATGTGGATCAAGATTTCAAAATTAGTTGATTTAATTTTTATATATGCTACTATGCTAGTAATTAGTCAATACTTAATATATATATATATATATATATATATATATATATATATATATATAAGCAATAGCATTCCTTACGCGGTAAGGCACTCATGCATATACCAAAAATATTAATAAAAAATTAAC